>OU015497.1:27604183-28246683 GCA_907164885.2 Dolomedes plantarius
TTTTTTTTTTTAAGAATCTAAAATACTTGATTGATTCATATACATACATATATGTGATTTAGACCGAACAACTTCACAAGACATGCTCTTTTTTATTATTCAGTAGTATAAACTGCTTTTCTAGAAAAAAGGAATTTAATGAAACTAATTCTACCTACCCAACTTAAAAACGAAGGATCTTTTATTAATTGAATTGCATTATAGATGTGTCTTTCAATAATGTCTCTATCTTACTAAAGCTAACAATTGTATCTACTTAAATGTATATAAATTTTGCTTCCATTTCATCTTTAAATGTTTAAATGTCCCAACATGTAAAAATATTTGTATTTGTTCATTAGATTAATTTTGTTCTATACTTACTTTAAAAAAAAATAATAGTAATAAATGTATGTGCATGAGTGTGATAACACTAGTGGTTAACATTCAAATATGCTTAGATGATTCTTATTTCAAGAAAGTAAAAGTCTTTCTCTTATTTCAACCACGGAGCATCAGATCTTCAGCTTCTACATGCAGTAATTTTTTTTTTTAGAAAATTAATTATTACTGAAAGGATTTCGTCATATATTCAATGAAAATTTATATATATACTAGCTGAAAACCCACACTTCACTACGGAGTACATTCAAATTAAATACAACGGTCAATGTATGCAATTAATGCCAAAAAAAAATATATACATATATTTATAATAAATACGATGATCAATGTATACAATTGATGTAATATATATATATATATATATATATATATAAAATCGTAAGGGATATTAATTTTTTTTTTTTTTTTTTTAAATAATATCCAATCGTCTACTGCATTAGAAAGAAGAAAAAATTTTTTTGTCTATTTAGTTGTTATGCACGTGACGATAAATTTATTTAAAGTACCAGAAAAAGAAATCATGTGATCAGCATTTAATAAATTAAATTCTAAAAATTGATCTTTAAAAATTCACCTTGAATCAGAAAATGGAGGTAAAGATTTGAAAAAGATTTCATTTTAAAGGAATTTTTATGATCTTTCTCGTGATATAAATTTTATAACCCTCAAATTATTATTTTAAATGCAAACTTTAAAAAAGTTACTAAAACAGCTTAAAAATTTAATTTAAAAAAATCTAAGAAGAATTTTTCAAAAATCTTTCTTAGTGCACCCCTACACCATAAGTAGAATCGTCATGCAAAATTTCAGCCCTTTAGGTCCAGCGGTTTGGTCTGTGCATTGTATGTCAGTGAGTCAGTCAGTTACGGAACTGTTTTATATATAGAGATATTTCTTTTTGCTAGAGCAGGGGAAGTGATAATGGTCTCAAACTCATTTTTTACTCAGTGTAATTATTTTTTTCTAAGAAAAACAAATTCTCTAAAACAAAGGAAACCATTCCTGGTACCATTTTATTAAAACACCAGAAAATTAGATTATACTGTATTACTTTAATTAAAAAAAGCTATGATAAAAATGATGTTTAAATGTATATAGAGTGAAACTTCTCTATGGCAGCCAGTAATGGCTCTGAAAAAAAGTAGCCGTTTTAAGGGATGGCCATGGAAAAGGGGTTTCTTCTATAATATTGAATGTATGGAGTCTAATCAGTTCTGAACTAAAAATGGTTGTTTAGAGGGGTAGCCAGCTAGAGAAGTTTCACTGTATTTATAAATTCAGGCCTTAAAAATTTTGCAGTGTTTTATGTGTGTACTGAAGCTAATATTTGAGTAATTTTAAATTAGTTGAAAAGTACCATCATCCTCAGAAATCATTATACAATTAAATCTTTAAAGTACCCCTTGAATTATTTGCAAGTCAGAAGGAACCTAGAAGGAACTGACTAACAATTTGACTGTTGTATTGTTTACATTTTCTAAATATATTTTAATTAGTAATATGTCATATGTTTTTTATTGCAGTTGTCCAGTATTGTATTATTCTATAATATTGTATGAATAATTAATACACTATTTTTCGATATATTTTTCAGTAGTATTTTTATATATATATATATAAATTTTACAAGTTTAACTGATTTTATTTGCCACACCTTGGTTATTAAGTACCTATTTTCTTAATTTCTTTTTATAGAGACTCTTTAGCGCCTTTAACTGTACAGCTTGCAGCATGCACACTTTACAGTTTTTGCATTTGGGTTACCATAATTTTGTTTCTGAGGTACACTTTAAAGTTACTTTTGATGTATAAAGGATGGATGTTTGAAGGCCGTGGAGCAAAGAAAACTTCGCTTAAAACGTATATCTGGGCTGTAAGTTAAGTTCTAAATTTAAATATCTTAATAAGGTAAAAACTTAGTTTCGTATACAGTTGATTCCGGTTAATCGGACCCAATTGGGATGCGATCGTTTTGGTCCTAATAACTGGCTGGTCCGATTAAACGAACATGCTTTATGTTTCAAGATGGGATTCGGCCCGAATAAGCGGCTTGTCCAATTAACCGAAATCGACTGTATATGCATTAATATTAAATGAAGTAGAATTTTAATGTGGATGAGTACATAATAATATTATTAAATCTTGAGTAAATTTAAATATTGCTAATTATTTTGCTGCCTATAAATATTGCTGATTACTTTGTTTTAACAAAATTCTATCCCAATCCTTGTTACATTCAATACTTTTTCTACTTGTGTTTATTTAAATTTTTTTTTTTTTTTGGGGGGGGGGGAGGAGAATTTACTCTTGAAAGCCTAAGTCTTTGATCTTTGATAAATGAACAGAAAAATGTAAATGTTTTCATCTATACAGAGGCTGTTCACACATTTTTTAGACGATGTATATTGTATTCACAAAACTAAATTACATAAAATTCTTGTGTTTTAAATGTTCTATTTGACATCCCTTATTGTGAACTATCTTTCGACACCGCAATTTCCAGGATAATAATGCCTTTTGAAGTGTCAGAAGAGGTATTCTATCCCATTCCTCCTGAACAGCTTTCCAGAGTCCTGTAAGGGTTTTGGGACGACGTTTGGATAATGCAGATTTTAAAAGTCCGAAAGCACAAAAATCCATAGGACATCGGGAAATTTAGTTGGGATATCAGTGAAGGGTATGGCCTTGATACCAGTTTTTTGTTCCATTTCTTTTAGGAAATTTACAGTGGATTTTGACGTGTGACTGCTAGCTTTGTCCTGATGGAGTCTCACAGATTGATGGCACTGTGGGTAAAGCGATGGTATTTCATTCAGAAAAATTGGCGATAAAATATATTCCTGATAGTATTTGGAGTTAATCTTGACATTTTTTTCCACTCTCTTTATTTTTAACTTGCCATTATAAGAAAAACCAGCAACAATCATGAATCCCTTAGAAAATCTTTCTTTCGATTCTTTGAACCATGTACTTAAATTTTTTTCTCCCCTTTTATGATAATAAATGGCTCTTTTTTTGTTGCAATCATTTAAATACACCCATGATTCATCTATTGTGACAATTGTTTTCCATTTTTCTTTGGATAAGTGTTTCTCATATAGAATTCTGCAGCGTGTCCTGCATTCAGCGATATGATTTGGAAGAATACGATGCACATTGCGTTTTTTCGCTTTCTTAAGATTTAAATCAATGTTTATCATTTTGTTTACAGTGGACACCGAGCATTTTAATGATTTTGCAACTGTCCTTTGACTAGAGGGATTTTCTTTTAACATTAAACAACGTACCTTTGCAATAGTCGAAGATGTCCGTTTTTTCCTTGGATACTTGTTTGGAATTTTTTTTCCACTTGAGGCTCCAACTTGACGTTTTTTTCCTTTCTTGTTGACGATATTACCTATCGACGCTTTAGATATCACAAAACCATGACCCTCACATCGTTTTTGGATAACGGAGTATGCATATTTCTCTTCGGAAAGAGCATAAATGTAGCCTTCGAACCACTGCTTTATTAAAAACGCCATTTTTAATAAAAACAAAACTTTCAAGCCGCAGACGATAATTTTGACTTTTAAAAACATAGTACAATTGCAATTATTTCTTTTGCAGCAAACGATTTTTTATTACCGCTTACCAAAATCGTCTAAAAAATGTGCGAACAGCCTCTGTATTCTCATATTCTCAACGACATAGGGTATCTATTAACTACTCATTGTGTATTACTAACTTCAATAAGAACTAATTCAATCAGTACATGTTTAAAAATATGACAATCAAACTGACATATATTTCCATTCCACTATATATGACAAATATTTCTATTCTACCTAGATTTGTTATTCTAAATTTATGCAAACTCTTAAAAGATTTTTTTTTTTTGAAAAAATTCTCTTTGAAAGAAATATCTTATTCAAGGTTGCTTGTGTTATAATGGCAATCAATTGTCATGATAGAGAGAATAATTCTTTAACCTTTGTTTTTGTTAATCTCACAAATAGATTTTCCATTTAGTATCAGTATTTCTAAATTCATGGTGTGTTTAAAAAGAAATCAAGTAATTAAGATGCACATAATTTCATTTAAAATTGTATTTGATTTTTTTTTTTTTTAAATCTATCAATTTCCTTTTTTATGTTTATTTTTCATGATTAAGTGTTCTGTATGTAATCAATAAACTTCTGTTTTATTATCATTGTACAAATAAAGTCCTAACAAAATGCAATTTTCTTTCTCAAATAGGCTTTAGTGAGAACACTGACCATGAAAAGGAAACCCATGTTATATTCATTTCAAAGCTCTTTGCCTAGGTTGCCTCTTCCATCTCTAGAAGATACAATGGCTCGGGTAATTAGCTCCTTTTTGTCTCGTTTAGATGGTTTGGTTACAAGCTAATTTTATTTGTTAATATATACTTCATATGATTTTTGACAATCTGACAAACATAAATATTTCATCAATTTTGTTCAGTTAGCAAAATAAGTTTTTATTAATTGTAATATTTTAGTATAAATATGTCATGTATCTATCAAATGGGATTCAGTGTAATTCTCATTATTTAATTGGTATAAAAAATGTTAATACTTTATAACCTGCATGATTTTCTGTTCGGCTGTTAATAACTAGAGACAAAAATGCTTGCAATTTCCCTACATTTTCTTCTCTTTTTTTAGTATTTAATATCTGTACGTCCTTTATTAAATGATGAGCAGTTTGAAAAAATGAAGCAAATGACAGTAGAGTTTCAAAATGGTGTTGGAAAGAAACTTCAGCGCTACCTGTGGATCAAATCTTGGTGGTCATCCAATTATGTAATCATCACTTCTAGTTTTTAATTATCTGTCTTATTTTTCCCCCTTTTTTATGTTCATATGTATTTACATACTTATATGAACAAAAGTTTGTTTGTGAAATGTGTATTTAATGATGTATTTCTGTTCATAAATACAGTCGAACCCCGTTATAGGGAACCCGGTATATAACGAATGAAAATTTTGGTCCCGCCATTTTCCTATTGTACATAATTTAATTAGTATTGTGTCAGTTTAATGTAATCGATTTTAGTTGATTTAATTCATTAATGATAATTTTTAATAGATTTTTATCTGTTTTTAATACATCATTATTGAATATACATTGCAATTAATGAGTTATACATTTTGTTAACTCTAGCATTTTTTTTAACGGTTCAAATATAGTGAACTTCCGGATAAAGCAAACAAAAACTTTGGTCCCTTGAAGTTTGTTATAACGAAGTTCGACAGTATTTACTTGTTCTATTTTTTAAAAAAGAAAAAGGTTTGGGAAGGAGTTTTTGTATAGCACAATATTACTGACAATGAGAGACAAACATCAATTAATCTTTTGAACACTTTTTTATAAATTTGAAAATAAAGAAACTGATCAAAAGCCTTTTATATCTTGCATATTTGTTTCTAGAAATAATTGTTATTAATTGTGAATTAATTTTTTTTTTTAAATTTTGGTGTTACTAATAATTTCTGAGGTTTTGAATTTTGCATCAGTAATTGTTGGCCATCTGTTGTTTAATAAAATAATTTGGCATTAAATTTGCGGTTAAAGTTTCACTTTAGAAGTTCAAGGACATGGATATGTCAACCAACCATGCAAAATGTTAAGACGATCATATTCAAGCATAGCGTGTTGAGGGAATAGTTTAGAAATAGAAAGATTAATAATACTTAAAATAGCTTTCTTTCTATGACATTGTTTTAAGATGAAAAGATAAGCTGTTAAAGTTGTTAAAAAGTTGTCTGATCTTAATTTTGTTTATTTAAGTAAGAAGTTGTGTAAGTTCATATTAGGTTAAATAACTTCATAATGTTCTGAAAGAATGAAGAGTGCATTAGTGCAGAAAACTTGACGTATGAGAAATATTCCTTATATAAGTGAAGGAAGTAATTATTTTTAAATACTTGTACAATTGAAATATTTGTAAGATTTGAATTTTCAAAATTATTTGTGTAGTGAATTATTATTTTGTCCAATGATACTATTATTTGGGGAAAAGATGAATTAATATTCTGTATGAAGATTATCCTGGATCTAGGTGGTTTCTCCAGAAAAATTATTTTTCCTCCAAAACCTTTTATAATATCTTCAGTCTGATAATCTTTCAATTTTGCCATTTAGTTGAATTCTGCTGAATTCTAAGTTGTAGCTGATTACTTGATCATAGGAATCAAATACTAGAATCTAGCTTTGTAAATATTTAAATTAAGTTAGATTTTTTTTTTTTTTTTTTTTTGACGATTTATCAAATATTATCTCATTTTTCTTTTAATGTGCTTATTGAACTGTAAGCCAGACATGCAAGTGTCAATTATTATGGATTTGAAACTGACGTAATGAAACTGTGGCCTAAATTCTATGTACTCTTTCCATTTCTATAAAACTGAGTCATTGATTACATTTTTTCAATTACATATTTATCTTTAAATTTCTTAAATTTTCATTTTATATATATATATATATATATATATATATATATATATATAAATTGTCTCATTTCTTATTATCTTGTGTTCATTAGGTCACAGATTGGTGGGAGGATTATGTATATTTGAGTGGAAGATCACCATTGCTTGTTTACAGCAATTGTTATGGATTGGTAAGTTATGTTGTAACTTAAAATGTTAGACTGAATTGTCTTTGAATACTTTTTGCTGAACCTCATGCATTGTACAAAATATTATTTTATCGTTGGAAGAGACTATGTTGTAGTCCTTTTTTAATCTATATATATCTTATTACTTTTTTAGTCATTTCCCCTTAATTTTTGTATTTTATATTCAGAAAAAAAGGAATATTTATGCTATCATTAACTAATATAAAAATTTAAAAGCTTTTGATATTCAGTAAAATCTGAGATAATAGTGCAGCTACATTTTTTTTTTTATTTATTAGATTCATATATTTGTTCATTTAGATGGTGCCACAGTTATTGTTCAGTAGGTACTTTTGCATAAGGATATAGAGTTTGTAGTAAACTTTTAGGGACAATTTTTAAAGAATTATTTTTCTGTCATTTTTAACCATATTTTCTATTGATATATACTAGTACTAAGACCATCTAGTTGGGGACTGAAAGGTTACTAACCACAGACCTTACCTTTAACAGAGCCTCAAAGTTACAATGCAAAAAATATATGTTCATTGATAAATATGTTTATTAAAGCTAACAGGATTAAATAAGACTTAAATGTTTGAATTGTTATTTGAAATGTATGAATTATTTACAGTATTTTAGATATTTCTTTAAGTATTTGATAGAAAAATTTTAAAGTTAATTAAAACTAATTTAATTCATTGGAAAATTTATAATACAGATTTCTTTGAATTTATTGATCAAGTTTTGACATAAAGCCAATAGTAAATTAACTTCACAGTATTCTAGAATCAAATTTGATTCAGAATCGAAAGAAATTTGTAGAGCTTTTCAGGGTCTTAAACATTAAAAATTTCAATACCTATGCGATTTTATTTGTATATTCTTCTGAAATTTTTTCAAAATTGTTAGGGTAGAATATGTCCATGGCTAAACTTTTCGATTTGTGAGACCCTACAAGAATCAGCACATGATCAGTTTCTCTGGGGCTAAAAATGTTGGGTCACTTCAATTAAAAAAAAAAAAAATTCATATGGACCAGTAGAATAATAGACTGTTCTTAATAGTTCATTATCAGTATTAATTTTAATGCATGTAATAAGGAAATAGGAAGCACATGTTAAAAAGCCATGGTAGCCGTTTGCAATGGGAGAAATATTACCCCCCCCCCCCCCCACAAAAAAAAAATTTATCTTGAAATGTCTGTGAACAAATAAAAATGCCATAATACCAAAATTGTCAATTTCTCTTTTGCAGTTATGATAGTGAACTATACAGTTTCATTCAATAGAGGAAGATCATACAAATGTGTAAAATTACTTCCTGAGTGAGTTATAAATTTGTGAGATTAGCTATGTTGTAAGCATCTCCAAATTCAGGAGAATAATGTTATGGTATATCTCTCTGTATCCTATATCCAGTCTTTTCTTCTGGGAAAGTTGTGTGGTATACTTATTTAATATTAAGTAATTCATTCTCCGTGATAAATTTTCAGTAGCAGGGTATAATTTATACATTATTTGATGTATTGTTTTTCAAAATCTTGTCAATAATTGGTATGAAAGTATGATTGCTTTTTTATGAATTAAACTTATATTGAAAAAAATTATTAAAATTGTAAAATTAAAGTTTGGAAATTATTTTTGATGTGTTTATGAAATTTCTAAGTAGCTAAACTGTTCACTCTCTTCGTGCCCTAGGATTACATGCCTCTGCCAACAAGATCTCAAACTGCGAGAGCTGCAAATTTCATTTATTCAGCCATGACATTCCGCAAGCTTCTCAACTCTCAGACTCTGAAACCTGTAAGTTTGTTATATATTTTTATGTATTAGAATCAAAGTGAATCTAATGAATTGAATTTTTTGTAAAACTTAGCTGTAGAGCATTTTGTTTTCAGGTGACCATTCAAAATTTTATCCCACTATGTGCTTGGCAGTATGAAAGGATGTTTAACACAACCCGTATTCCAGATGTTGAAAAAGGTAAAATAGTGTTTTACAGACTGTATTCAAGAAGTTTAATGTATCTCCTTTTCTATAATATTTAATAGTTCAATAAGACTATATATGTAACTAGAATTAAATCTTTGCAGTCCTCAGTATGTGGGGAAAACCTAATTGAGAGTCATTTTAGGTATATACATAGCAATATAATAGATGAAAGGAACTTCAAAATTAGGTAAGAGGTGCCAGATATCTCTGACTCTTGTCTGTCCCCTTTGGTTCAGTGTTTTTCAAAGTTCTGTGATCTGTTATAGGAGTCTAGAATCTCTGATATTCAATAAAACATAATTTATTGCATTCTTACACATATACTCTTCATGTGAATTTAATAATCGCTAATGACAAATTACTAGATAGATAATGCTGCTACTTTTTTTTCTTAAAATTATTTTAATACTTTTGTTTGTCAAAATTCTCCATGGTTATAGCTCATATATTCATTACATTCTTTAGCATTGCTATATGTATTAAAAAGATTAATATAATGTATTTTATTTTCCGTAAAGTTTAGAGAAGGTTAAGTTGAGAGAAACATTTTGCTCCCTTTTAAGAAGGGAGACAAAACTGAAATTCAGCGAAATTATAAAAATATTCAAATATTTGTTTGCTTTATTAATTTATAGCAATTCCAGTATTATCCTTTATTTTGTATTTTCTTGCCCAGAATTGTGGAGTATTATGTACTTTACTATTGGCCTACAAGAAGTTTGAGGTAACATGCTACACTGTAGCTAAGCAATATATTGCAAGTTTCCTCAAGAGGAAATTCTATCCAAGGCGTGCATTTTTCTAGCTTAGAAAAGGTTGTCTTCTTTCTGGTATTTGATGTTTATCATTGATTACTGACAGTTCACAAGTACCACAATTTTTTAAAAACTAATTATTTATTTTTTCCGTGGTCATATAAGAGGATAGAACCTGAATACTTCCAGAGAAATTAGTAAAATAAAAATCAGCCTAGTTGCTATAATTGTGTGTGAAAGCAATATTATAACAAGAATGAAATTGTTAAACAAGAAAAAAAAAGATTGTGAAAAAATGAGAATTGAAACTATCTTTTTTTTTTCCATTTTCACATATTTTCTCTTATTTTGTGTTTCTTAAACTGTTATTCTGTTTCAGTCTACTAATTTATATATATATATATATATATATATATATATATATATATATATATATATATATATTACTGTGCATTAATAGATGTAATTTAATTACATTACTACTTATTTTTCAATTGGATTTCTTTATAGACAGGCTTGTCCATCTCAATGATTCTCAGCATATAGCTATATACCATAAAGGGAAATTTTACAAAGTGATGCTGTATGATAAAGGATATCTCTTAAAGCCAGCTCAGTTGCAAATGTAAGTTATGCACTGTAATTTTCTTGCAGCTGAAGAAGGTATCTGTTAAGAAATAATATCTCTAAACTAAATAATGAATATGCACAAGTACAGATATTGATTCATGCCATGCACTGTATTTTATATTGGCAGCTCTGATTTGCTAATTATTCATAAAGATGCTTTATGTATAAAATTCTTATGATATAAATTTCTATCATATTTAGTTTTCTGTATTTAGTCTACCCAAATTTGTTGATTTGAAACATTTATATTAATTATTGGCATTTAAAGTATACTGTGAACCTGAAAGTCTTAAAGGAGATTGTGGTAAACTTGTTTTGAGAAAAATAATATATTGATTTCTTTTTGAATCATCTTTTACTAAAGTTTAAATAAAATAGAAAAGTTAAAACTTCAATTTTTCTAATCTTAGTTTTATAATCTTATGGCAAAAATTGATTGGGGCAAAGTAAAATATAGGTTTGTTTGGGAGCTTTCATTTCTCTCTCTCTCTCTGTAACTTATGCTTTCTAAACTTTATATAAAAATATCTTTAAAATTTGATAAAAAAGTTCATAGGATAACCTTAAAAATTTCTTATTTATCACATTTTAAAAGTTGTGTCACTCCTGTGAATAACCTTATGTATTGTGCAATCAATCCCAGTATCCCATAACTCTTAATATTCATATTTAATATATATATATATGTACAGTTGATTCTGGTTAATCGGACCACATCCGGACACGATCATTTTGGTCACAATAACCGGCTTGTCCGATTACACGAACATGCCCTATTAGGCTTAATGCAATAGGATTTGTTTCGGTTCTTTAGGATTCAGTCCAAATAAGCGGCTGGTCCGATTAACCAGAGATCCAATTCACCGGATTTGACTATATATATATTCATTCCAAAAGATTTCACTTGAAGTTTGTGATATGTACCCTTATGTATGATTATAGGCAATTGGACAAAATTGTTGAAGATGAAAGCCCACCTGCTCCTGGGGAATATCATTTAGCTGCTCTAACAGCCAACAGCAGGTAACTTTTCTTTCCATTGCTCATAGTATATTTTTATTTCTACCTTTTCTAAGTAAATTTTAAAAAAGTTCAAAAACTGCATTAACTATATTAATTTATATTAATATTTCAACATCAAAATCTACCAGTTACATATATATCAAAACCACAGAACAGTTTGAAAATTCATGATATGCTCGGATATGTATCTAGTTTTATAAAAGAGCTTCCTAAGTTGTGCACTTTTTTTGTTCGTATTTGTCAGAGCATTCAGTTAAAATTTTATCTTAAATACTGCACCTAAATATTTTTTCTCAATTGTGAGTAGATCATTTGCATGTTAATCAGATCTTCAAAAACACATGTATGAAACATTGTTAGATGAAGCTTGTTATATTAATAAAAAGTAAATGTGATGTTTTTAAAAAAATCACAGAAGAAAGAATTTAGGATTGCATGTAAATTCCTCCCTTAAAGAAAATATTAAATTATGTAATTTGATCATGTAAAGCAGTGATTGCCAACCGTAGAAGTCTATGGACCACTCAGCCAGAAACTAAACCATGTGCGGACCACTCCCACCCCCCACCGACTTAAGGGGGGTAACCTTCTGGTGGGGTATAGAATATCCCTCAGGCAAAAGGGATACAGGATTAACGTATCATAATCTAATAATAAAATAATTATATTAAACTTTTAAGAAATTTTAATTCAACAAGTGATAGCCATCGGATATATTCGGCACATCTAGTTTAATGAACATTGCTTTCAAAATCCCCATTTATTTGGCAACTTTTTTAAATGTGCCGGACCACTCCTGAGGCTCTTGAGGACAACCTGTGGTCCGCGGACCACTGGTTGGGAACCACTGATGTTAAGCATTGATTAACACGTGTTTAGGTCCATTTTGAAATAATGATAGCTCAATCTTAAATCTTATGATGATTAAATCTTAAATTAAAAAAAAAACTTATTGAAATTGTCCACTTCTAGTCCCAAAAACAATCTTTTTTTTAAAATTTTATTTTTAGTTGAAGCATTAGAAATAATTACGAGTCTTTTATGAAATTTATTAATATTTCTTCTCAGGGCTCTCTGGGCTAATGCAAGAACAACTTATTTTGCAAAGGGAGTGAACAAGTCATCTTTAAAAGCCATAGAAGATGTAATATTTTTAAACATTTTTGCTTTCTGGTTTATATCATATCTTATCAAATGTTTCTTACTTTGTCAGCATGTTTTACTGTAGTTTATGTAAAAGGTTTTTGTGTAATAGTTTTTATTCCTGTATACAGTCTACTCCTGTATAAAAATCACCCAGTTGAAAAAAATAAGGAAATGAAATTTTAATTGTCCTAAACTAAAGGAAAATTGTATGGTTATTAGAGAAAGAATAATTACACTTGGAATTCAGTGGACTCTTCTGTATTTAAAAAGGGTTTGGGAAATTGAAAAAGTATTCTATAAGTTAAGAAATATAAAAGGAATTTTAAATGCTAAGATTAATTTAATGGATTTATCAATCAGTGTTGATTGATTATATCATCTATATACTTTATCATTTTCATTACGATATTTTAACCCAAAAGGAAATTTAGGAAATTCATACATATTTTAGTACAATCAATAAATATTCAGAGCATGTAATTGTATAACAAGATTTTCGGATTCAAAATGCATGATCTCATTGTAACACAAGTGTCCTTTTTGACAATAATAATATGCAAAATAACTAAAGGAAAAAAATATAATGTTAAATGTGTTATACTTTTTAAATGAAGGCTCTTATTTTATTGAGACTAAAGACTTCTTCCATAGGAGTGTAATGGACAAAAAAATAGCTAATTATATTTCTTGACATATTATGTAATTATTGCTATAGAAAAACAGTTCTATTCAAGTTTCTGTAAATTTGTGATTTTACTGTAAAGATGCAACATTTCCCCAGCTAAAATGATGGTTCTGTGCCTTATGTTATGTATATAAATGATGTGATTGTATTATTATAGTTATTTTTACTGTAATTTAATTATTATTGTATCTGATAATAGTACTTAATCATATACTTTTTCAGGCTGCTTTTTTCATGTCTCTTTATGATGAGGAACTAGATTTTGATGAGGTAGCCAGATTTTTTATTTATATATATATAAATTGACTTTAATTTTAAATTTAAGGTATTTTAAAGAATCTTAATTCCATTTTATTTTCGTACCATTAGCATGATCCAGAACAACTAAATAAATTTTCTCAGGCTGTTCTTCATGGTAAGGGTCACAGCATGTGGCTAGACAAGTCTTTCAACATAGTTGTTTCAAAAAATGGTCGAGTGAGTATTTATTGAACATTCAAAATATTCTTGTTCTTTTTTTTAAATAAAAACATGTTTACCTTTGTTTAAAGACAATCGTATAAGGTTTTTAATAGATATGTTCATTTAATAGATATGTATTAATAGATATGTTCATTTAATAGATATGTTCATTATTGTCTATTTTTGCATAAGTTTGTGTTGTAGGTTATATATATCTATAAATTCAAATAATTTCTCAGGAAAGTTCTAAATATCCATGCTAAATTTAATTTGTCATCAATAACTATGTAGGCTATATGAGGCGGTGAAAGGCAAAGTGGTGTAAGTCAGTAAGTCAAGTGGTGTAAGTCAAAAGCATTTTATTGCAAAAACTACAAAAATTCCACTATAAATTGAACAAATTATAATTCATAATAATTATTATAATACTGCAAATAATAATTATTTCCGATTCCACTATAAATTGAACATGGAGATTATATTTTTGCCCTCAAATGAAAAAATGTTTAAAATGTGACTTATACCACTTTGCCTTTCACTGCCTCATATGTCAGTTATTGTTAATATTAAGGTAGATAAATGGCATAATTTGATCTATAGTTAGAGCATACTCTCAGATTTATTCTGATAATAATGTTAAAATGTTTGTAGTGGAAATTACTTGTTGCGGAAAGATTCTTATTATACTGGAGAAATTTTAAAATGTAAGAAAAATAACAGAGAAATTTCAAATTTATTTTAAAATTCAAGGGAACAGAAAGACATGAAGCAGCAAATTCAGTTTTTAAATATGTTATTGAAAATGACCCAAGGGTTACTTTTAATGTCACTTAATCCTTTGATTCATGTTTTAGCCAATTCTATTATTTTTCATACATGTGTATATTCCATATATATGTATGAAAAATAATTGAATTTATCAGCGTATTTATAGGTCCTTGTTTCATACAATAAAGTATGTAGTAGTTGATGTTTAATAATTTCATGAATTTGTAATATGTAATTCTATTGGACACTATTTTAAGCAAAAAGTAACATATAAGTATTGGATATTGTTATTTTTTTTATTTAAAAAAAATTTTTTTTGTAAAGAAAATATAACTTGTTTTGGGATTCTGTAATCACATTGAAAAACAGGTAAAATACTATACTATTGCCAAATACCAAGAACAAATACTAGTACTGAAAATTTGGGGAAAATACTATATGCAGTCTTTTTTTTCCCTTTGTGTCATGAGATTGATTTCAGCGTTACAATTTGGTGTGACTTTGAATAGCTTTTTTTCTTATTCTCTCTAATCTTTTCTATTCTTTTTGTAATCTGTATCTTGTCTTTCAAAATTCCTAAGTTATAGGTGTGGTTGGTGCATGAGATTGGTTCCAAGATTTCTACAAGCATAAGAAATACCAATTTTCATGTTCACTATACTTTTATTAGGTCACTTATAAGGTATTGTGATTAGAATTTTAGAAATATGCATGTCTGCTGGTTTATTATTTCTCTTTTTAAAGTAATTCTGAATTGGAAAAATAAGTCAAACTATTAATAATTCAAACCTTTCTCTACCATTGTAGATTGGTTGCAACTGTGAACACTCTTGGTAAGCATTGCCTTACTGATTATTTCAATCTTAAGTAAACAATTTCTAGAATAGTTTTAATAAATAAATAAATAAATATTATATATATATATACATACATATATATATATCAGTCATTCCAGCAGTTAGAATGTCTGAGATGTGCTTCAGTTGCTATTACATTGTTTCTATTCATTATTTTGTGGCTTAAGTGTCTATTTTAGCATTGTCTTGAAATGTTTCCGAGAGGATCTAACTAGAGATTTAACAGTTATTAGATACTAGCCGTGCTTTGCCCAGTTACACTCAGGCCATCTGTCCACCAGACAGACGGCTTTGAATTGATTGATTGAGAGGGAGAATTTTCAAAGAGACACTATTAATTTGCAGTCTCCCCCCACCCCACAAAATGTTTAGCATTAATCGAATACCCAAATCGAATCACTTGACACTCGAATTACAGTTCACTTGAATTTAAATTTTTTTTCACTTTTAACTGCCAAAAAGTCTCCAAAAAATCAGTGCATCTTCAAAGATCTATTTATGATTAAAAAGTTTGAATTAAAAGTATGAAAAATAGGAAAAGAATTAAAAATTAGACACATGATGAAACATTTCTTTTCAGTGTTTCAATTTTTAGTGAGAATCATGCTGTGAAAGAAGCACGCTTTGTTTACATCGTCAAAGATAGATGATCGCATAGGAGAAGCCTCATTAGAATCCAAATAACTCTAAAACTTTTGAAGTAACAGATTAAGTGTATGCTGAAAAAAATATCAGTTTTTAAAGCTCTTTGCAAATATGTAACATTTATGTACTTTCATGAAAAAAAAAATACATTGATTTCGACTTTTTCAAACATGGCCGAATTTCATAACGGATGCCATACCGGAAACAGTCTACCTGGAATTGTTCCCCACCAGGGCCGCCCAGAGGGGGGGCAACTGGGGCACTTTGCTCCAGGTCCCCAACTGCTGGAGGGGCCCAAAAAAAATTTTTTTAAATTTATTTATTAGATTCTCTCAGAAAATATAACAAGAGAGCAGTGCAATGAAATATAATAATTATGTTAATCATTCATGTAATAAAATTTTAAGTATGCTTAACTTAATTTGAATGTGTGTTTTCGTCTCTTTCCATTTTTTCTTTTTCTTGGGGCCCCCAACAGAAGTTTGCCCCAGGCCCCGTAAAGTCTCTGGGCGGCCCTGTTCCCCACTGAGAGTTTTCCTTTTATTTATATAGATTAATTATATATCTGGGCTAATCACAGGAATAACTTTCTCTAGTCATATTCATGTTTTGTTTTGTTAAAGCTTATTTTAAAGAAAAATTTGTTTACTAATATTTTAAACCAATGAAAATGAATAGTTACAGTTAGTCAAATCAGAATGAATTAAGTTTCAAACAACAGTGTTTGAAAATTTCAAGAGATTACATCTACTGAGTTTACTCTTTTTTAAATGGGAATAATCAAATCATAAAGTGTTTGATTGATAATGTATAAATAGAAATAGAAAAATGGGTATAAAAATTATGCTAAATTATATATCCAAAGTATTGTGAGAAAAATGAGGCATAAGTAAAATGAAATTTTTTAAATTAGTCGTCATAAAATTTGCTTTTATTCTTTCATTTTTTTCTTTGCATGTGTATTATTTAATTTAAAGTAAAGCCCTTTAATTTTTGTGTGACAAATTATAAGAATGTCTAAAGTTTGATAGACAAGAAAAATGCACTATAACAAATTTTAAAGAATCTAATGGCTGTTCAACATTATAGCAACATAATAAGCTTATATTCAACATTATATCCAATTTATTTTTTTAAAAGAAATTTTTTGGGTGTATTATTAAGTTAATACTGAAAATTGTTTTCATAGGTGTGATTCTCCTGTTATGTCACATTTTTGGGAATTCTGCGTTGGTATGGAGTTTCTAACTTTAAAGTAAGTTACTGGGATACAGATATATTGTTGAAATTGTGTTCAGTCTTTCAAGTAATACATTTTTCTCTTTAGCATATTTCATGTTTGTTTTTTTTTCTGTTACAAATCATTCACAGTCCTAAAGTGAGGTGTCATAGAAAAATAAGTTTGTTTTAACTAGAAAATTTGAAATGCAATTGTTGTGAAGCCATTGAAATGTTTATTTTAAGATAACTGCTTAGAATAAGTAGCATGTATTTGTAAATGCTATCCATTTGGATGCTTTTCTGTTGGTAAAATCTTGTCACCACTGAAGCTAAACACTTAAAATTTGATACAGGTAGCAAGTCACACTTAAGATTTATTTCTTAAAGAGAGAAATATACAGAGCAGGGAAAACGTGTTTCTTCCTTGAGATTTTTTTATAAGGTTTGTAACTCATTAGCAAAAATTATAAAAAAAATATTGCCAACTAGCTCAAACTTATTTTAAACTACGAGCCACAAAACACAAAATTTTACTAAATGGCTAAAGAACATAAAAAAAGAAAACATGGATTACATAGCATAACATGTTACTAACACAAGAGCTCGAGATTGACTTACTTAGAGCAAATTTTGGGGTGCTTATGTTTGGCGGCATTCTGGATTGTTCTAGAACCGGAATAACACGGATTTCTGCTAGAACTGGAAATGACAACAATGCCTCCTAGGTCAAATCCAATTGTCTTGCCAGATGTCATCAAACTTGCCATAATTCCTGTAATACTGCCAAGAGACACTGTGTTTTCCTTCAACATTTGTTACGGGTTCAGAAATCTTCTTTTCTGTTTCATAGCTTGTTAAATTTATTTTAAAATTCTTTTACTCTAAAATAAATAAGCATTATTATAGATTTGTAAAATTACTGTTAAATTAATTATGGATAACTTTATTTTTTGGTAAAGTAGACTTGTACACTGGTTATTAGATTTATATATTAGATTTTATTTAGTGAATTGAAGAGATCAAAGAATACTTTGAAAATCATTTGTAAATTATAAGGTGATCACATTTAGTGATTACTCCACCTGATTCTAAAGTGTGCGAGAGTTGCTAAATGCAGTTGAAGATTTTCCTCTTAGTCAAATATTTTGTATCACTGTTTTTTAAGGATTTGACATTCTTTTATATACATTTGAAAGTTATATGGGTTTTTTAATGACAATTTTCTATTGTACATGACTTTATTATTCAGTTTTTTTTTTTTAAACTCCAAAATTTTTTTTTATTACAATCTTTATTTTTGTGAAGGAAAAAATAACCTTTGCAAATTTCTGCAGGTTTGATCAAGATATAAAGATCTGATTATGGTTCCTGTAATAATTATACAGTCAAACCCCATTATAACGAACTTCAACGGACCAAAGGTTTCGTTCGCTTTATCTGGTGGTTCGCTATATCCAAACCGTTAAGAAAAATGCTAGTGTTCACAAAATATATAACTCATTAGTTGCAATTTGTATTCAATAATGTATTAAAAACTGATAAAATGTATTAAAATTGATAATTAATTAAATAAATCAACTAAAATCGATTACATTAAACTGACACAATACTAATTAAATTGTGTATTATAGGAAAACGACGGGACCAAAATTTTTGTTCGTTATAACGGGGTTCGATTGTATAGTGTATGAATTGAATCCTTTGAATGTTAGCTTTAGCTAACTAAGTAAGCTTTTTTAGTAAGCTTTTGTTATAAGCTAAACTTTGGACTTTTGTCAACGCTATATTATTGCATGTCATTTACGTTTAATTACAGAACTGATTTGTAAAATTTAGCTCATAACTACATAAACATATAATGAATATTTTAAGAAAGTTGATAAATTTGTTTGAAGGTTATTAAAGCATAGCTAAATATGATTTTTTTCAATTTAATTAGTCTATTGTTTTAGTAAAATGAAATATTACAGGACATAGAGAAAGTAATAATTCCTTGTATAAATTTAATCAAAAGTCAATGTTGCTATGATTCTTGTTCATCTCTTTGCAAACCATTTTAAACAGTTAAATATAGCAGCATCCACTCTACATATTGTAAAAATTTTAATAATAGTTTCACTGTGTAAATTTCATATAGAATTAATATTCTGATCCATTTAGATATTTATTTTTTTTGACGTAACTTATTAATGTTTTAGATATGATGAAGATGGCAACACCATTGGAGAGGTTAAAGAAGCTCCTCCAGCTCCCATGAGACTGAAATGGGATCTTCATCCTGAGGTTTGTCATAAAAAAACTGCTATTGTCTTTCTTCATATTGTACCATAACTTTTAGTAACTTTAAAGTAAGCTCTATGAACCATATGAGCATTATAGAAATAATTTTAAAGGATCTCCCATAACCGCTTTTGATATAATTCACTGTACTATATTTTTGTTTTTGACTGTAAGTGTCTAGGCTGTACTTCATTATAAGAATCTGTACACCAAAATTAATGTATATGTTAATCCAGGGGTGGGCACATAGCAGCCTGTGGGCCACATGCGGCCCGCTACAGATTTTTTTGTGGCCCGCCGAGACACTCATAAAAATTCGGACAGCCAGAAAAACTGCCAATATTTTATTTTATTTATATTTATTGATTTTTATGATACAATTTATACCTTTTCTGAAATGTAAAGAAATGCAATTATTTTAAAAGGTGTGGCCCTCCGCTTACACAAAGTGGCTCCCGGGCCAAAACAATTGGCCCTCCACTGTGTTAATCCCTTGTGGGAATTATAAATACAGGGCTCTTTCTGATAGATTTGTTTTAGTTTTTGATAAATCTAACTATAATTATGTTTATGTGTGTGATCAGATAAAAAGAACATGAATTCAAATTTTGTGTTTTTTCATGTAGACCGTAATCACATGTTTAATTTATCAACTAATAAATCAATAATTTTCTTCCTTTGCATGCAAAGATATCTGTATATCTGAAAACCAATCCCACCCACCCCTGAATTCAGAGTTTGATAGTCTCTAGTTATAGTATACATTAATTATGCTAAAAAGTTGTTAAATTTTGCATTTGAGTATCTACCCTCCACCTTTAGTCTTTCTCTAAAGGGTTAAGTTGAAATGGCGTAATATATGTAAATATTTCTTTGAAATATATTGTTTTAGTTACATTTCTTTTATAACATTTCAGTGCATTGATTTGATAAGATCATCTATTCAAAATGCAAATGCAATAATATCAGAAGTTGATCTTCAAGTTTTACATCATGCTGATTATGGTAAAAATTTTATCAAGAAGTGTAAAGTCAGTCCAGATGCTTATGTTCAAATGGTGCTGCAGCTTGCTTACTTCAGAGTATGTATTGAAAATTTTCAGTTTTATAAGTTTTTCCTAATACTGTAAGCATTTAATTATGATTTTAATTTTTATAGTTTGTTTAGAAAAGGGATTTTTAAAATTTTACCTTTTTGTATAATTTTATTAAGGTGAGAGGATTTATTTTAAAATAACTTACATAGTCTTATTTACAGGTATTCTCAGTATAATATTTACATTAATTTTCAATCATGATCACTAAAATTAATTCTTCTGCAGTGTTTTGTAATCTGATTTTATGAAAATGCCATGTATAACTGAAATTTATGGGGAAGTAATTCTACCATTTAATGTTATATTTTTAATACATTAATGTGTATGCTGTAGTAACATCTGTTTTTATTTATTTTTTTTAAAAGGATTCTGAACGTTTTAATCTCACATATGAAGCATCCATGATGAGGCTATTTAGAGAAGGCCGTACAGAGACTGTACGTCCAGTCACACAAGAGTCTTGTGAATTTGTAAGGGCTGTTGATGACCCTGAAGTTGATGTAAGATACTTGTCTTATTAGTTGTCTTACACATTAGCTCTCTAAATCTTAATTGTGCTTCAGTTGTGTATTAATCTGTGTTTGTTGTTTTTATCTTGTCATTTTGTGAAATATTCTTATGTATATAAATGCAAAAAAAAATCTTTTCATTTTTCCCTTACCCAAAATTTATGTAATACCTGTTAATGTAGGATTAAGTTCCTCTATAATGGTCCTCCGGAAAGCAAAATTTCAGACATTAAAACTGTCTGCCCGTACCTCGCGAGTTATAATTTTGGCAGCGTGCCAAACCCAGTCTGTATTGTTTGGACAAGCAGTAAACAGTTAAAGAGAAAAGTACCAAAATGCATCAAAATGTTGACATAGATATATGTATATATATATATACATACATATATACATAACACATACATACATACAACCTCTGACAATAAAGTTCGGTGAATGAAGTCAGAACGGCCGATCTGACAACACTGGCGAAACAAAACTACACCTGCGTAGTGGCAGGTGTTGACCATCTGTCCCCACCGTTGTTCAGTTGAGCGTCGTTTGTGTTCCGTGTAAGACTTGTTTTACAAAGTGCTTGTTCAGTGCGTTTGTTCCGTGCGACAAATCGTTACCCAGAATTTAGGGATGAGAAAAACGTGTTGCCGTCTTGTGCCACATCACTTGGATGACGATCACAAGGCATTAGTCAAGGCATTATCCACAAGGAATTTCTACCTGAGGGAATGACGATGAATGCTGAAGGGTACATTGAAATTTTGACCCGTTTCATGAAACGTCTATGCAGGGTACGACCCTAGTACGCACAACAAGGTTCATGGTTTTTTGTTCACGATAATGCTCACCCTCACACAGCCAATATTGTCAAACAGTTCCTGGCAAAAAAGGGGGTGGTGCAAATTGAACATCCACCATACTCGCCAGATCTCAATCCTCCAGACTTCCTATTCCCACAACTCAAACTCGCTTTGAAAGGAAAGAGATTTGATGATATTCCTGACATCCAACGAAACGTGATGAGGCTTTTGAACTCCATCCCAAAAGAAGATTTCTTGCAAAGTTTCCAGCACATGTATAGCAGACGTCAGCGGTGCATAGTTATGGGAGGTGACTATTTTATAGGACAGTAAGGTAACTTTCGTTAATATTTCATCTACGTTAATGTTACAGGACTATTCACCGAACTTTATTGTCAGACCTTGTATATGCATACAAAAGAGGTAAGCAGCGATAAGTAATCCTACATTAATAACCCGCGGTAGTTTCGTTAGAAGAGACTACCTGAAATTTTTATATATATATATATATATATATATATATATATATATATATATCTGGACATGGTAATAGCTGTATTCTAACTAATACTTCGCTTTTTTTGCATTTAATATAAAGTCTTCCATGGCACTTTTGTTTTTCTTTACCTTTGTTGAATATAGCATTGTTTCAATTAAAAGTGAGACTTACTTCCATCAATAAAATTCCATCACTTAATCATTGATTAAGTTCTTTTATTCTTAAACTGCAGGAATAAAAAATTTTGTTTGAGGAACAGTAATTATGATTAATTGTAAAGCAACTTGAAAACACATATAATTATTCAATAAAGATTGTTGTTCTGCTTTCTATAAAAGATTGTTATTAAATGAGTAAATGGCATATCTTTCTCTCTGTGTATTGATGTTAAAGACTCATGGTAAAGAAACTTTTAAGAAGTGTGTATTATTTATAGTATAGTGTGATTTTCTGTCTAATATATTTAAAGTAAAGTTTTATGTAGGTTGTTCAATAATATGTAGTTATCTTCACAATTAATAAGATTGTATTATTACATTTTTGATGAAACAGTTATTGTGCTCATGTTATTAAGCATATCATCTCTATTGTTGCCAAAATTAATTTTTTATCTCTCTTATTCTCCCCTATTTAGGCAAAAACAAAGCTTCGGCTCTTGCAACGAGCTTGTAATAAACACCAAGATTCCTACTTGAATGCAATGTGTGGAAGAGGCATTGATCGGCACATCTTTTGCTTGTATGTTCTTTCAAAACATTTAGAGGTGGACTCTCCTTTTCTCAAAGAAGTGTTAGGAGAACCATGGAGACTCTCCACTAGTCAGGTACAAATTCTTACTGAAATTGGAGGATTCGTAAATGTATGATATTAACTAAAAAGATTCATATCTGTGAGTTAATGCCATAGATCCAACAATTTGATCTTGTTCAGGTTTAGTCATGTATAAGTATCTTTGAATCATTAAACATATGTAGTTGAAATGATGTGCAGCATTTTACATCATCCCAAATCCGGAATTGCCGTGTCCTGAATGATTCCGGATTTGGGAGGTTGTACTGTCTTGCTTTCTATATAAACATACGACTTAGTGCTTGACATCACTGAGGAGAGTGCAAAAAATATGCAAAAATAATGTTTAATATTCTATTTTTAAAAAATGGACATGGTGCTTTTACCTTTGGCTGGTGCGCACACACACACACACACACATATATATACATTTATATATATATATATATATATATTGCACTCTTTTCAGTGGTGCCAAGCACTAAGTCATGCTTATATAGAAAGTGATTTAGCCAAATGAAAACAGCACCTATGTCCAATCATTGTATTGAGGTGAAGGGCACTAAGTGGATTTCTTTGATCTCTCCTGTAAAATTTGACTTTGTGACTAGTATTATTTATATAATACTAGAGTTTTATTGTATATTACAGAATTCCAGATAGATGTTTTTGTCTTATGTATTTTATTCATTGTCATTTTTATTTTTATTAAGAAATATATATAAATAATTTTTTTTTTTTTTTTTTTTTTTTTCATTTAGACACCTCACAATCAAGCAGGAATTTTGGACACAAGGAAATATCCGGAATATGTATGTTTAGGTGGTGGTTTTGGACCAGTAAGTTTCTTGTTATTGGAACTCGTATTAAAGTATGTGATCAGTATTATGTACCAGCGGTCGCCAAATGGTGGCTCATGAGCCGCATGCAACTCTTCAAGAAGTTTATTGGGGCTCAACTAATAAATGAAAAATATTTGTTATATTTTAAATTTCTTTAATCGTATAAATACATGCAGCCATAGGAAATGATTCGTACAGTCGTTCGGTGTTCTTCGGTTTGATCCGGCTCAACCTTCGTGAAAATATAGTTATTCTAATTATTAATACTCTTGTTCAGACCTCGTGTAGGCCGAATAGGGATCCCAGTGATTAGTGTATTTAATTCAGTGCTTCAAACTGGAACTGAACCGAAAACAGGAAAAAAACGTTATTTTGGTCAGAACAAAAAACCGGAGCTGAACCCCCCCCTCCCCCCCCCAAAAAAATAAAATAAATAAATAAATTGGAATTTTTTCCCCCCCTACCAAGAACTTAAAGTGTGGCTCCCAAGATTTTCAGGTAGGTAACTTTGGCTCTTTCTGCAGAAAGTCTGGCCACCCCTGTTATTTAAGATGAAGTAATTTCTTGTAAATTGTTTTGTATTGTGTTTTAAGTTGGTTGAGAATGCTTTTGTCATCTTTTGCACCTCAAAGACTGGGCAGATTGGGGCCTACTGTATGATGCAGTTTCTAAGTAGTACTAATCACAGCACTGTAACCGTCAGCCTATAGTACTGAAGGCCAGCACCCTTCCCATTCACCCATTGTTTAGTGATTCTTGATCTTTAAAAATGCCAATTCTGAAGTTTACCATCTTACATTGCTTATTCTTTTATTGATTACATATTTTATTATTGTATAAAAATTGTCTATCTTCTTAATTTTTAAAACTTTCTTAATAAAGTTTAATGTCATTTTCAAAATTCTAACACATATTATGAAAATCCCATAAAAAAGCCTTAGTTTTCGCTTGAAATTAATTTATTTTCTTTCCCTAAATCCTATAGAAAATTAATATCTTAAACTAGAATTCAACTGACAAATAAAATTTGTACAAAAAATGTATTTTTGCCAAAAAAATTTTCTGTTTCTGTTTTGTTTATGGACAAAATATTTTATTCTCTGACTCAGGAGAATTTAAATTTTATAACTCTCTATTTTTTCTAGTAATTTGGCTTATCTAATCATTAAGCTATAAAGTTGTATGTTGGGACATTTGTCAAAGTTATAGTGGGGTGTGTTCTGAAAGGGCAAATATTTTATATTCAAGGATAAGAATCACAGATAACATATTTTTATCCTTGAATTGTCATGTTAACCATGCATCAAGTTTTAGTACATGAATCCTCTTATTTTTTAGGTTGCAGATGATGGTTATGGAGTGTCTTATGACATTGCATCAGAGGATGTCATGTTTTTCCATGTGTCTAGTAAAAGGACATCGCCTGAAACAGTAAGTTTTAATTGGAATGATTAGATTTTTCATAGTTGGATTTCAATAATTCTTAAGAATTTTACATAGAGTGATTTAAAAGAAATTCTATAGCATAATATTTGGTTAAAGCAGTTAAAAAAGGGTTGACTTTGGATTTCTTTTATTTCTTTATTTTTAATTATTTATTTTTCTCTTAACAAAGTTTTTAAAAAAATTATCTTTTTTACCTTTTGTTTTTCTTGAATTTTAGTGCTTGAATGTAGTTTGGATAGGTAAGCCCTATCCAGAAGTTCTTTGGTTTTACCTTCACTGCTTTTATCACATTGTGTGTTACCTTTTACCTCTTTTATACACAATTATTCTATCTTTTTTACATTTGACTACTTTTATCACCTATATTTATCTGTTCTTATCACTTCTATATATCTTTGATTTTACACTTTATTGTTGTTATCACATTTATAAGTCTTTTAGAATCGCCTTCACTGCTTTTATAACCTTTGAGCATGACTGTTATCACACCTGTATACAGATGTTCTTATCGCCTTTTTATGAATGTTATCACTTTTCCATTGGATAAGTTTAATCACCATTATTTATCTTTGTTCTTATTACTGCTATGTATTATTAGTTTCTTAAATTTTTAATCAGTAAATACTAGTTATAATTACTTGTATTTCTGGATTTTTAAAGTCTTCTTAATGAGTTTTAATTTATAAATTACAAGCTGTTCAAGTATTATATTAGCATTCAAGGGAGGAAGGGTGTTCAATCTTTGCTTAATTTTATTGACAAGGAGGTTTGGGGGGGGGGGGGCAGGTGGATCAGAGCAATGCTTACGTAAGACAGAAAATGTGTGTGCAAGAGGGCGTCCTGTAATGTTCTCCTGATTACACCAACTCCCCTATCAACCAGTACTTGAAATTAGTTGTTTTGATTTTACTGTTAATGGCCTAATATCTTTACATTTTTACTTAGAAATATACAATAACTTTATTGATTGAAAAAAAAAATTTATTTGGCCTACAAAATAGCGACAAGAAATTTGCCTAATCTTAAATATGCAAAAGAAGGGGGAGGGGAATTTCCTTATTTTTGCTTACAAGGGGAGGGAGGGAGGGACTGTCTAAATTGACTAAAATTCTGCTTATCTTGTGATGCTGCAGTTTTGCTGTTTATTCAAATTAGTAGTAAGTATTCAAATTGGTGGTGTTGTCAATTGATGGAAAAATGAGGAAAAGCACTCAACTGTGATATAAACAAGCAACCGCAGTCCACAGCAGCTCAGCCACTTTCCGTCTTTTTCACACCTTGGTAGTGCAGGCAGTTTTCTTGGCTGCATTTTTAGCCAGTTGGCATGTTTTTATTATGTTATAATTTCTTTAATGAGTAGTTAAAATGTAACTTTTGTTTTTAATCTTGTAACAAATAAACGAGATGGAGTCAGATTAGTTTGTTTTCTTAAACACTAGAATAAGTACAAACATAGGATCCAGCGTCACCATAGAATGGTGACCACAATGTATTGCTAGAATGTCCCCTTAGTGGAAATTTCATGCTCTAATCAAAGTTTCACTTTACTGGAATGGATTTATAATTTTTATTGTTTGAACAATTCTATAAATATTCATTATGTATTTTTTAAAAAAAACTGGTAACTGTTTTAGATATGTTTGCAGAGGATTTTCCCTTGTATTGGATACACAGTGTTTGAAAGAGTAATTTTAGATTTTGTTTACAACTTTTTTTTTGTGGCCTTTTTTTTTTTGTAATTATAAATCTCAGTTTGGAATAATGTGCTTAAAATTTTTCACTATGCTTAATTTTTAGATTGTTATTTTATTTTAGAGAAAAAATGCTAGAAATCATTATGAATATACCACAGTTGCATGTTAATTATATTTCTGTTGTTCAGTAAGTCAGTTCCTAATTATTAATTTTTTTCCCACAGGATACAAAGCGATTTATTGACTTCATACAAAAATCCTTGCAGGATGTGAGGCAAATATATCTGGATGCCTCTTCCGAGAAGTGACAGAATATAGCTTTTAGATCTGATATTTCTTAACATCATATGGACTCTTTTGCCCCTATTATATTTAAATGAATATTGCATTTAAGCACACTGTCATAACATGTTTTACATATTATCATACAGCTAAGATTCCCAGACATCAGTCTGTATTCAAATCATGCATTTCTTTGTACTAGCATTTGTTGATACAACAGTTAAAACTATTTTATTAGTTCCTTAGTCCCAAAGTGTTGCCTTTTTTTTTGTCACAGAATACTGTCTGCATGGTACTTGAAAAGAGTGTGACTGTGTTGAAGTTAGAGTGAAGATTAGTTTTTAACTAGAAATTTATTTTATTTTTATATGAGTGTATACTGGCTTGTAATCTATATTATGGTAGAACCATTATAATGTTATATGAGTAGAATTTTAAGAAGTTGTAAGGTTAGAAAATCAATTTCATTAATTTTAGATTTATAAAAAAGTGTCTTTTTATCAATTATTGAGTTTGAGAAAATATATATATTTTTTTTAAATATTTTCTCGATCTGATAAATTAAAATCTCAAATTCGTGACATGTTTATAAACTCATTTTACATGATCTTTAAATGAAGAATCATTTTTTTCTTAGCTATGTGCTTTGGAAAAATCATATTCACATAGTAGAATTGTAACATATAATCAAACTACTATTAGATTTTTAATATTGTTGTCATCTCAATAGATAGCATTTTATAGCAGAGAGTAGATGGGCAGCTTAGATTTCTATGGGCGGAAGAAAATTCAGAGGCATTATATATAGCTGAATTTTTAGAAGCATTTATTAACTCAATTTTAAGAAAGGTTTTCTCTGCTATTTTTTCTTATTTATAATTTATTGGTGTAATAAATGACAAGTATTTTTTAAAAACATCTATTTATAAAAAAAAATTTCTGATTATCATTGTTTTTATGAAGATATTAAATCATTATTACCTAATTGCTGCCTTCGGTTAAGCAGTATAATTAAATGTGAAAAATAATCATTAATAAACAATATTTTTTTGTTTTCAAAAAGGTGAGGAGAGCTTAAATCATATAGTTGTATCTTTTAATTAATTTACCTTTTGTAATACATTTTCAAAGAAACCTAGAAAAGTTTTTAATTATAAAAATTGATAATTTTATTAAATATTTTCTGACTTCAGAATAAATTTTATCAGCAATTTTAACTTTATGCTGTTGCAGAGCAGTTCCACCACCACCAAACCTCCAGACTATCTTTATTTCATAGCCAAAATTTTAAATGAACCATCTCTCCAGTGTTTATTATTTCAGGTAAGACAAAGCATTGTTTATTATCTGCAAGTTATATGATTAATTATATAATTTAAATTTCTATAACTAAAGAATATCGAAGAAATTCTGAAGTATTTTTGAAAATATAGTTAATTATTGTGGTTCTACTATAAATTTTTACATCCTAACCTCTGAAAGTGTTACCTAAATGCATCATGATACTTAAGTGTTGAAGAAAGGCATCTTTAGATGAGAGAAAAGTACCCATTTGTCTGCTTTTACTTTTATACATCCTGTTGAAATTATTTTACTGTTAATAGTACAAATTAATTATAATTAAAAGAATTCTTGAGTTGTTAACAGCAAACAGTTAAAAAAAAGAATAAATGACCAAGAATTTTATTTATTCTGCTCAGAAAGGTCCTGAGCTACATTCAGCCTATGCCTGTGGTGTCTTCTAGTCAGTAAGACCTGTTCATTATGTATCAAATAGTTGTTCAAATGACTACGGAAGCAAGAAGATTGATTTTTTGTAAACCAGTTGGCAAAGTGTAGAGTAAAAGTTAGCTACCTTCATTTAATGGGAAATTTTATCATTGCAGTGCTGTGTACCTCAAGAATTTACTTTAATTTCTGTGTAAATTGAGTTGAATATTAGTTTAGGTTATCAATATCTAATGACATTGTATTAGAGAATAAAATTTGTTGGTATCAGTTTAAAATATTAACTTAACATCAACTCAATGTAATGTTATTCTGCATAGAATTCAGTTTTGCATTTTATTGTTATTATGGAATGTTGATAGATAAAGTGTCCTTTCAAAAAGGCTCTTACGATCTGTAGCCAGTTAGCTTATAGGAAAATATTTGCAGTATGTTATAATCCTTTTCACGTCCTTTGCTTCTAAGCTCTACATGCCCTTCATACTGATTCACGTTATCTGCAGTATGTATCATACCATATGTTAGTTGACTGGCGAGTTAATTGAGCTCATCTAAAACATCCATCCAAAATCACTGATAGCAACCGAGAAACATTCTAATCCCCATGAAGTTTTATAAATTATTTGTTTTCACAAACTTGGGTACTATTCTCTTTGTTTGTATGTGTGCCTTTTTTAGAAGATTGGAATATGGCTAAGAACTTAACTAGGCTTTTTAAACAACCAACACAAGGTTGTACTTTTTTGTTTTGTTTTTTAACATCACTTCTGCCTGTCGTTGCCCAAGGCACAAACTGGTAGCATTCCAAATAATTGTACTTCAAAGTATTTATTTTAATACATCATTTACTGTAGTTTTATTTTCTCGGTGATTATATAAAATACTCTTGATTTTATGCTAGCAAACTCATCATGAAAGTGCAATCACTTAACATTTCCAATCCAATCAATTAGCATTTAAAGTGGTCTATTAGGTGTCTGTTAGATCATTTTTATGTAAAAATGTGCATTCCTGATTTTATATTTAGTGATAAAGAAAGGATACTTCACACTCTCTTGCCCAAAAATGTTGTTATATATGTTTAAAAAAAACTTTTCTAAAAACATGAATATATGTATCAACGAAATTGGGAATGCATCTTTTATAAAATGGTTAATTGCATAATAATGGTTAATTGCATGTTTTATAAAATGGCATTAAAAAATTAATGGGTTAAAAAGTGCGAAAATCAGTCATGCCTGTAATACTGCCACTATTTAAATTTTTTCATGGTATAGTTAACATATTATACTTTAATGAAATCATTTTTCCTTTTAAAATCATTTTTCCTTTTATATACATTGAGCTTGTCTACTTAATTGTTCTTTGTTTTTTTGTTAGTTAAAACTTAAATATTTTCTTAAAACACCATCTTTTTTCTAAATTTCATTCAATTCATTTTTTGAGATAAAATTTTTAAAAAATTGTATGACTTTCTCTCTCTGAATGTTTATATGTATTGTAAATGTATGTACTTTTGTTTTATAGTTTTTTGCATTCAATAACATAATAAAAAAGTTTACCACATTCATAATATTACTTCTGTAATGCATTCAAAATTTAAATTCATGGTACATTTGGAAAAAAGTTGCGTTAATGCTGAAAGTACTTTTTATTTTCAAATTGTATTTACAGATTAAATCTGTGAACTGTGTATGTTTATGCTACTACATATAACAGGTGTAGAGCTTTCATTATATCTTTTGTATATATTTTATTAAATTTTTTTTAATATTCTTATCTCATGTTATGCTTTGAATTTTTATGTTCTTTTTAAATAAATGAAACTTTTGACTTGAGTATGTTCTCTGTGGCTATGTGTACTTCTTAAATTCTTTTAGAAACAAGGCTATTTAAATTTACACTCATGTCCATAAATTAAGGATAATTCAGAATCACACGGAAATCGAACTCTAAAGTAAAAATTTCACCTGTAGAATTATCACACACATCTTCAAGAATAATATGCAAATTACAGGAAGCCACCAGATGACGCCGATATTACGTCACAATGACGAGAGTGTAAGAGAGGGGTATATAAGGAATGGTGGCAAAGAAGTAAAATTGTTCACAAGCATTCTGTAAGCCGCTCTTTGCCATAACCGAATAGTTATGACACAGAGGACGCATGTGGATGATTTTTTACACGATAGAATTATCAGTCGCCTGGAATGTGGGCGTACTCGGATGGAAGTAACCGTGGAACTTGGAATTGCCCAAAGTGTCATCTCTAGGCTTTGGCAACGATTCAAAGATGATGGAAATGTCAGTACACGTTACAGTACAGGTCCCCCTTTTGAGTAACAACACCGAATGAAGACCGGAATTTGGCAGTAACTGCCAAAAGAAGCAGACGCAGCACAGCATGCGACCTGTCTCATCAGCTATCTGCACCCACGAGTACCACAGTTTCAAGACAAACCGTGTACAGACGTTTGGGAAATATTGGTCTATATGCTCTCAGGCCTGTCAGATGTGTTCCGCTCACAGCAACTCACTGTCGGCAGCGATTATCCTGGAGTAGAAAACATGCAATGTGGACATCGTCATAGTGGGCTTGTGTGATGTTTTCCGACGAATCCAGGTTTAGCTTGCAATTCACGTCGGACTTTCATATGGAGAACGCCATGTACCCGTTACCACCAAGACAACATCATTGAACGACACCGTTATGGTGGTGCAGGATTGCTCGTTTGGGGTGGAATTATACTGGGCTCCAGAAAAGATCTGCATGTTCAAATCGGAATCATGAACGGCCAAATTTATCGGTACATCATTCTGGAACAACATGTATGTTTGTTTAGGGGTGCCATGGGCGCAGAATTTGAGTTTATGGATGACACCGCCCGTCCTCACCGAGCAAACATCGTAAACGAATGCCTTCAATCTGAGGATATCACCCGTATGGAATAGCCAGCATTCTCGCCTGACTTGAATCCGATAGAGCATGTGTGGGACATGCTTGGCCGACGAGTTGCAGCCCGTCAACCACCTCCTACATGTGTACCGGAACTCGGGAAAGCATTGCTAGCTGAGTGGGGTAATCTTCCCCAGGATCAGCTCGATAATTTGGTACTCAGCATGTCTAGACGTTGTACGGACTGTATTTCATCGCATGGGGGACATACAATGTATTAACCATCATACCAACAATGTAATAAGTTTTTGTAAAGGAAATATTTTTTACAATTGCTCCAGAATCGACTGTATTTTATTTCTCAGCTTCCATACTGATATATATGCCAGACGATGACTGAATGGCTAGGGTGCTGGCATTCGGTACCAGAGTCTGTGGGTTCGAGTCCCACTCTTGGCATGGATGTTTGTAGCCATTCGGAATCGGCTTTAAACTGTTGGTCCCGGTCTAATTAGCCCTCGTGTAGCAAAAAAATTACAGTAGCGCTTCAAACCAAACCAAACCATCCATACTGATATAAAACATTGTCTTCTGCTAGTAAGTTAGGGATTTACACAATTAAAAATGTAGTTCACAGTTAATATGGTAATTTTTAACTATGGTTACAATTTGTAGATTTTTTTAATTATTAATTTTGAACTCTTAAATTGTTGCTCATAAACACTTCAAATAAATTCTAATTTTGGCGTCACAGTGCATGGTTCTTGGTTACTGCAATTTTAAATTGGCTCAGTTTACCTTACATAAAGAGGAAGCAACTAAACAATTTAAGTAAAGTTTAATTGTCTGATAATTTAAAACTCAGGATGCTCAAACTCAGGATAATTTAAAACTATATGCCATCAATTATCTTCTAAGTTAAAAAAAGACTTTAATGGATTTCATCCTATTAATTCAATTTTGAAGATCAAATTGTTCTCTCCCCTCAGTTTCCTTGAGAAAGAAGCTAAATAAATATATTATAATTATAGTGTGAACGAAAGAAACATCTAAAACGTGGTGGAACAAGCAAAAGTATTTTCATCTGATGTGTGCATTCTGTAAATTTTAAATCTTGGACTCTGCGATTCTGAGTATTTCAATTTTATCCAATCTTGATCCACAATATCCTTGCTCATTATGAAGTGATATCAGAAGATATATGCTAACAGATTATAATTTAGATGCTTCGTTAATTATTTCTTGCTTGGAAATGTTGAATGATCATAAATCCCGATTTTAGTAAGTAATTTTATGAATTTTAGCTGTTGTTAACTATCTAGTTACGTATATGAGATTTATAGTATTAAATTGGAATTTGTCCAAACAGAATTTAGATGCAGGAAAATATTCTGTATACATGTAATAGACCCCCCCCCCCCCCCAAAAAAAAAAAAAAATCTGTACAGTCAATTCACGTTATTTGTAGTTGCAATTTAGCAACTACGAAGCGCCAAATTTAAATGTAGTTTGCATGCAAAATGTGCAACCAACATTTCTTGGGATTTCTTCATGAAGGAAAATGGTATCATGCGGCTGTTCTGCATGTTCGATTGTAATTAAATGAGGACAATAGTGATTTCGAATGAGAATAATTGTTGGCCCGAGGATGGCAGATATACCTGTGGCCTCAGAACAGCTGAAATTACCCATATTAATCGTGGAGTCTCTGGGGTTAGGTCAACATAGTTGGTCTTCAAGGGAAATCATCTTCAGCGATAGGCAATAGTAAATGAAACCAGTTTACAAAAGGACATTTGAGCACTGTACCACTAAAAATAAGACGCTAGTGAACAATGAGTGAAAATTCTATCACCAAACGTATGAAACCCTATTCAGCCAAAACTTAGCACCAGGAATTCCGCGTAGTTCGATGCCACACAGTCGGGATGTTTTTAGTAATCAATTACTGCCACCTGCTCATGCCGTCGTGTGCAAAGATTCAAAGATCATTGGCAGACGATTATACAACGGTGGAAGAATATTCGATGAATCCGTGTGAACACTTTATGCTTCAAATGTACGAATACGTCTGGGGTAACTGCCAATGAAAACCTACCAACCAGATCCTCGAACTATGAAAGATTTTAGTATTGAATCCAAAAGAAGATATCAGAAGATCCAAAAGAAATTTTAGAAGTGAATCCAAATTAGCACATAGCAAATTTGGATTCACTTTAATTGGTTAAAACCATGAATGATGCTGCCCGTTATCTTTCCGAATTCCATGTTAATCAAAGATGTAGTGTTTGTTTTTTCATTATTAATACATGCATTCTAATAGACCTTATCAAGCAACAAATTCAATTGCATTATTGCAGTAATTTTTAAAATGCAGAGTTACTTTTCAACGTTGAACAGTAACTTCGCATTTCATCTCTAAATGCACGATACTCATGAATAATACTGAGTGAATATTTTGGCACCCGAAAATAGAAATACCTTGGAAGTACTAGATATTTTTTCTTTATAACATCCTGTTACAGCAGTTAGCATTAATGAGGAACCATCAAATAATACTCAAAAGAAATTATAAGAAAATTTTCTTGTTTTTCTATACGGGAGTGAGAGATATTTTACTCCTTTCTATTATAACAAGCTGAAATATCATCAAACTATTTGAAGGTGTATAAGTTTCAAAATAAAATTACAAAACATACATTTTAAATAGTTTTACTCATTATTTTCAATGTATTTTGTCAGTGTTGATTTACACAATCTTATTGACTGTATTTCAAGTAAATCAATTAAATATGCATCCCAAAATTTCAAGAGATTAGTAGCAACACACAATATTTTTGCAGTAAGTACAATTTTTTTATAATTGCCCATATATGTAGAGTGAGACCCGTAACTATTTTTATTTAGGTTTTGATATATATATTCATCAGATACATGATCACCCTAAATAATATTTTCAGTCATTTTATATTAAATTATAATGCTTTTCTTCTAATTATCATATTTTCATAATTATAATAACATTTTGAATTGTTTTGGCTTCCTTTTACATTATCCCAATGAAACCAGGATAGTATAGTTGAATTTCAAAATTTGTTTAGGACATTATCTTGAGATTAGGATAATTATGAAAGTATTTTAACATTTCAGTAATACTTCAAATATTATGATGAATGTTTCTTTACAGCAGAGCTGTCGGGGATTAAGTCGGGCACTATAAAATTCCAAAAGAATACTTTTCATACATCACTATTCTTGTTGAGAGAAATAAATGATTCGCTGCAGAAAGGCGAATCTTAAATCTGAAGTAGAAAACCAGATATTAGATGACGTCTCTATTCCACTTAAACATGAATCTGAATCGGTGCAAAATTTCTTGTCCCAGTGAGGCTTTTTGACTTCTCTCTTCAGACGTTTCTCTTTAGCTCTCCTGTTTTGGAACCACACCTGTAAAGTTAACGAGCATCTCAGATGTTAGAAAATTCACAAGCATGAAATTCAAGTTCTAGCATAAGAAGGTATTACTCTATGGAAAAGGCACTTATGCCCTTCTATTTTGAACGATGAAGTTTTTACACTTGAAAAACAAAGAAATCGATTCGATATTACTACTGTGAGATTTCAAGACAATTCTTCTAAATTCTATGCATTTTATTAATATAACTGTATCGGTGCAATTTAAGACCCCGCAGGATCTAATTTAAGGTTTTATTTTATTAATTATCAAAAAAACATTTTTTGATAATTAGTCCAACTCTTTCTTCATATTTGGAGATATTGATTGCAGATCTATTTAGAATTTCTTTAAACTTAATTAGCGTTTATTTGTTAGGATGTGTAAAATTTAATCTTGTGCGAATATTTCTGCGAAACGTGCCTTAAGTCTCTAAAGAATTTAAAGTTCTTCATTAAATTATTACTATAACGACAAATATGTTCAATCGTCAATAAAAATTAGATTATCTTAAATTACTTACTATATTATTGTTTAATCTTCAATGGGGAAATAACTGAAATTTTAATTTCTTGCATAAAATTCATTAATATTTCAATATTGACGATAAAAAAAGAGATAATCTGTCACTGTAATTAATTAGATTGATGTATTTCATATATTCGTATCATAGACTTTACGTACCTGACTGACTCTTCTAAAGTTCAGTAATTAATTAAAGGCAAATTTAAATATGACACTGCAAGACTGATAAATTTTCATTACTGTAAACTTCTTTGGTGAGAGATTCAATGAGAACTAATGTATTTTTTTCTCGTTTTTCTAAAGTTAGATTCGAAACAATCGGAAGTGAATCTGGTTGCGTCTTATGTTTCACTAAATTTATACAAAAACAACTACATTTACAGAAAAGTTTAAAACCCTATTTTATTTATAGGCATTTTAGAGGACATGGGAAGAAGGGGGGTTTAACCCCCCTCCCAATCCTCCACGCACTGCGTGGAGGATTGGGAGTGGACAGATCTCGCGGGATCTGTCCACTCAGATCCCGCGAGAGCTGTTACGAACACATATCCAACTAAAGATTTTAGCCCTTATCGACTACTTGCTGAGTTAAGGCCTGTTCACATAAGAGTCCGGTAGCGGAAGCGTAAAAGAAAAGATGACGCTGAGACGGAAATAAAACAATCATAGGCGTTAAAAATTTTGTTGCTAATCGTTTGGAGGTTTATCATTGGTTAAATATATATCAATACTTTAACGCTTCCGCTACCGCACTCCTATGTGAACAGGGTTCAACGTCGTTGCCGTTTTACCACTTTTCATCCTGTGGTAAAGGTTTTCTCAACTCTCACGTCTGAATGTAGATTGATCTATATTGATTCATGCGCGTTTTCCCCCCTTCCCATCTCTAGGTTGCTTTTGACGAATTTTATTTCAGAAACCCCCTTTTATGATTGTTTTTCCCCCTTTTCCGATTGAGGTTTAAAGCTCTTAACTGCTTCCGTTTACTGCTAGGTCCCTCATGAAACGCATAACCTTGACCTTGACCCTATGTGAACAGGCCCTTAGCGTGCGAGGAACATTTTAATTACTCTGTCAGTCAGAAAGATGAAAGTATTCAGTTTCAGACAAACATCCAAACAGCCAGCGCTTAGAACGTATTAATGAACCACTTACCTGGACTACACGCATGTCGAGTCCGGTCTGTGCGGCCAGCTGTTCCCTGACGGCTCGATTCGGCTTAGGACTCCTTCTGTACGCGGACTTCAGAGCGTCCAGTTGACTCGACGAGATACTGGTGCGAGGCCGCTTCCCGCCCCCTCCTGCTCTGGAAGAACAGGTTCACAGTCAGCTGGTTCGAGGCATGTATACTGGCATTTTAGATATTCCATTAAAGGAAGATTCAGGGCACATAAATTCTAAAAAGTATTCATCGATAACAGATAAAATGTAGAAAGGTAAATAATTTAAAAAAAAAATCTTTTTGAGGAAATGTTTAAGGGTAGGCACATGCAACAATATCATTTTCCTCCTCCTAGATATGTTTGTAGTCGCCATGGACTTTAAATTATTATTCCCAGATTAATAATGTCACGTGTGGCAACGAACTTGTGTATGGGGTTTATTTTAAACCATAATTATATTATATTTAATTACTAATTTAAAGGTATTGAAGGTAGGAATGAATCATGCTAATTAAGGTGGGTTTCAGTTAAATTTAAATACAACAATATTTGCCATTTGGCCGTTAGTGGTTAGTACATTTTAAGGACTTGCGTTGTGTGTAGCAAAAACCCATAAACATATAATAATTAAAATTTACCCTAGGTTCATTACTGTCTGCATCACTGTGGTGATTAATGAGCCAAAAGAAAAATGTAATTAAATCTAATAAAATTTACCTCTCTATCATTGGAGTACACCTAAAAAATAAAATTATTTCACCTAAAAGAAAAAGCTTCATATCTGCTGAAATAAAAATAAAACCTGAAGCTGAAAATCAGAAAATTTACTAAAAAGGCAAGGACCGACATGACAAGGATATACTTTAACATAACAAATTTATTCACGTTATTACCACCAATCTGGTAATCAATTCTAATCAACATATTTTCGTGATACCAATAATAAATTATCAAAAATACAATTGCTGTAAAAACCAACATCTATATCCTCGCAACACAATAAAATATATACAATGAAAATTCAAAATGAAATGGCTGGCGAATATATAAAAAAAAATTAGTCATTCTATATGCAATTGCTCATCATAAATTTAATTTTACATTTAAATTTAATCTTAATGATTCTGCTGCAGCTTTAAAAAATGGAGAGAAATTAGAGATAGTATTTAAAGAGAGAATAGGAAAGGAAAGGAAAAAGCAAATTCACCCGTGGCCCTCATATCAAGCTCCCGAATCCTTGCGTCGTACCGAGGTCAGAGCTTCAGCCCCGACCCCTCGGTCTTTCGCCCCCGCTCTCCGTTCAGGATCCAGCTAATCTCTTGTTTTAAAAACTCCCGCGCTCCCTCGTCAGCACCTTGTCACCACTTCCATCAGTCCGGTGAAACCATCCTCCATTCCAAGTAGTTCCTTGGTGCTCCGTGAATTCTAATGGCCGAAATGAGGGGGGAAGGCTACAGGTAGCACTCTTGCACTCTGCAATTCTTTATACAATTTCTTTTTCCCACTCCTCATCTCGTTCTTCTTGATTATTTTAATTTCACGGCGTCCTGGTCATCCGCCCGGCGATGTATCCTTGCGCGCCTTGCATCTCCTCTTCTGCGATTTCTCCCCGTTCGAAAAAGGGCGCGTAGCGGACGTATCGGGTTACCGATAGTGGGGGAGGCTATGAAAGCTGTTGCTAGGCAAAGGGTCATTTTTTAGGAAAGAAGGAAAACAAAGAATATTTCTAAAACTTTTACCATTTAACTTACAAACCGCCAGCCCAAAAAAAAATTATACCAGCCATTCACAAGGTTTATAAATAAGGATTATTAATTTATCCATATTTTTAACAATAAGGTATAATCCTGTGATGATCTATTTCAAACTTAATTCTTCTCAATGTCAAAACATTTAGAGAAACTTGCGCACACTTCTCCAAATGCGATGACATTAATCAAATCAATTAATAATTGATCATCACAAGTTTAAACCCTCAGGCATATTTAGCAGAGGCTTAATAAATTTATTAAAACAAAGCACAATCGTTACTAAAATTTACTTACTTCTTACTTACTTTACCAATTTAATTATCTGAATACCCGAATTTAATATAACCGTTAATTATTTCTAAACTATTAATTATCATCACAACAAATACCTCCTTTTCCGCGAGAAAAAAAAATTTGGCACAAATTTTTTTTATATAAAAAAAAACCAGAACACCGTGGAAAAATTTCACAAATTAAAAGAATTGACTAAAGTATAAAATTACATTACACAATGTGATATATTGTTCCCATTCGACCCGGGTCAACATAACAAAACACATATACATGAGAGATTACTTATTAAACAAACATATAAACCATGGAATATCTAGACTAATACCCGAAAGATTATTTCATTACCACAATTGTATATAAAACAAGCAAAAATGAAACATTGAACACCTAACATATATCTAAAACAATTCATTACCACAACTGTATGCTCAACTTACAATTAAACCATATACACTAAAAAAACTGCATAGTAAAATAATCATCCTCGGTTAAAACAATCATTTCAAAAACATTACACCCTGTCCACAGTTTATTTCCATAATTTGAAATTGACAGTGCGACCATAGCATACAATCCGACACAAATTTATAAAAAGAAACGTATGCTTAACACAAATAAACCAAACCTCTTCGAACAAAACTCAATACAAAATTATCTCTTACGAAATTCATTATCACTGTTCAATCAAAATTAACATGTTTACTGTTCAACCTAAAAAAAAAATGTATATGAAACATGTGAGACAGGTGTACAAAAATTACAACTTTAACCGTACATATAAAAAAAAAATTTTTAACCTCCCATACACCCTAGTATACATTACAAAACCAGGTAATTGATAGAAATTTGAGACCTATCGTTAACTACACCATTTACTCCTACCAAACCAAATTCAATTCCAGCCTGCGAAGAGAGACTCTTCGTCCCTCGCGGCAATGAAATTCTAATATGCTTAGTAAAAATTAATGATTAAAATCTGAAGCCATGTCTAACGTTCATTAACCTCCTGGACACCTTAGTACACATTACAACACTAAGCAAATGATAAAATTTTGAAACCAATATTTAACTACTCCACCATTTACTCCTACCAAACCAAAAGTAATTCCAGCCTGCGAAGAGAGACTCTTCGTCCCTCGCGGCAATGAAATTCTAATATGCTTAGTAAAAATAATGATTAACACAAGAAGCCCTGTCTAACGTTCATTTGCATAATCTGAACTGAACAGACCAACGCAAGCATACCTATCAAAATAACTTAACCAAAACCTTTATTCAAAAAACTGTATGCCCTACTTAAATAAACAAAAACCGGTCGAATCGAACCACAGTCGATCCCCAAAAGTCATGCTGACCCGTTCAAAACAAAATATGCACATGAAACATTGTAGACAAGAGCACCAAAAATATTTAACATTAACCCTACACATAAAGAAAATTTTCGGACGCTTTAGTATGCATTACAAAAGAAATTAAACAATATTAAATTAAGCTAAAACTCTGCAAAAAACTAAACTGGTATTAAATCCAACAAATCTCTGACATGAGCAACTGAACTTATTAGGTACTGAAAGACCACAACATTCAAAATTTCCCAGCCTGTGACATTGAAGTTGAATATTAACCCCAATTTTAATTAAATTTCTAAACAAACCCAACTGGTATTAAGTCCAAACACATACCCGACATAAGAAACTGAATTTATTAGGTACTGAAATGACCGCAGCATTCAAATTTCCCAGTCTGTGACATTGAAGTTTGAAACTTAAACCCAATTGTAACTAACTTTCGTGTGAAAAAAAAAATCATTAACTATTATATGAAAAATTTTAATGTAATTTTCAATCTGTCCAAGAACCCCACCAATTCTACTTGCCGTCTGACCATGAGACCAGCTCTAAATGGCAAGAGGAAAGTAGAAAAAACTTAGCACCTGGCAAGACAAAAAAAAACTCGTGATATGAAGCCCAAAATAACCAAAAAATTTATCTGACATGTCAAATTGCAATTAAAAATTTATCAATACTTAGTATGAAAATATACTATGGAAGACATTGTAAAACATACACAATTTAGCACCTCAAATCAAATATTATACTTAAAACCCCTAGCATAGCAATAGAAAACGTTAGAACAACAACATACCAATTAAAATATCTATCAATGTTCAAAGATGTTTAAAAAAATATTCAATATTCAATATAAAAGCAAAATATATAGAAATGTAAAAATAACTTTCAAATCAAAATGTATCCTTAAATGCACTAACAGAACAATACTCTTAAGTAAAACACCAAAAAAACATTTATATCGTTCAATAATTCAAAATGTAAAAAAATCAATATTCAAAATAAATGCACAAAATATAGGAATGTAAGAAAAATTTCAACTTAAAATCTACATCGTTTAAAATATCAGAAATAATAATAACCATAAACACACAAAAATAATATGAACCAAAAAATCTGTGCCAAAATAAGATTAAGCCTCCACTATACCAAAATTTAATATGTCATGCCGTCTCACCAAAAGAAAGGATACTGGAAAAAAAATGGCTCATTTGCAAACAGTCTTCACGACTTGTACCATTTGAAGAAAAAAAAATGGCACAGCGTGGGTAGGTCACAGCGCCATTTGTGGCAACTAAATGTGTAGTTACATAGGGTTATTTAAAACTTTATAATATTATATTATTAATTAATTGATTAATGAATTGAAGGTAGGAATAAAACTTACTAATTAAGGTGGGTTTCAGTTAAATTTAAATACAACAATATTTGCCATTTGGCCGTTAGTGGTTAGTACATTTTAAGGACTTGCGTTGTGTGTAGCAAAAACCCATAAACATATAATAATTAAAATTTACCCTAGGTTCATTACTGTCTGCATCACTGTGGTGATTAATGAGCCAAAAGAAAAATGTAATTAAATCTAATAAAATTTACCTCTCTATCATTGGAGTACACCTAAAAAATAAAATTATTTCACCTAAAAGAAAAAGCTTCATATCTGCTGAAATAAAAATAAAACCTAAAGCTGAAAATCAGAAAATTTACTAAAAAGGCAAGGACCGACATGACAAGGATATACTTTAACATAACAAATTTATTCACGTTATTACCACCAATCTGGTAATCAATTCTAATCAACATATTTTCGTGATACCAATAATAAATTATCAAAAATACAATTGCTGTAAAAACCAACATCTATATCCTCGCAACACAATAAAATATATACAATGAAAATTCAAAATGAAATGGCTGGCGAATATAAAAAAAAAAAATTAGTCATTCTATATGCAATTGCTCATCATAAATTTAATTTTACATTTAAATTTAATCTTAATGATTCTGCTGCAGCTTTAAAAAATGGAGAGAAATTAGAGATAGTATTTAAAGAGAGAATAGGAAAGGAAAGGAAAAAGCAAATTCACCCGTGGCCCTCATATCAAGCTCCCGAATCCTTGCGTCGTACCGAGGTCAGAGCTTCAGCCCCGACCCCTCGGTCTTTCGCCCCCGCTCTCCGTTCAGGATCCAGCTAATCTCTTGTTTTAAAAACTCCCGCGCTCCCTCGTCAGCACCTTGTCACCACTTCCATCAGTCCGGTGAAACCATCCTCCATTCCAAGTAGTTCCTTGGTGCTCCGTGAATTCTAATGGCCGAAATGAGGGGGGAAGGCTACAGGTAGCACTCTTGCACTCTGCAATTCTTTATACAATTTCTTTTTCCCACTCCTCATCTCGTTCTTCTTGATTATTTTAATTTCACGGCGTCCTGGTCATCCGCCCGGCGATGTATCCTTGCGCGCCTTGCATCTCCTCTTCTGCGATTTCTCCCCGTTCGAAAAAGGGCGCGTAGCGGACGTATCGGGTTACCGATAGTGGGGGAGGCTATGAAAGCTGTTGCTAGGCAAAGGGTCATTTTTTAGGAAGGAAGGAAAACAAAGAATATTTCTAAAACTTTTACCATTTAACTTACAAACCGCCAGCCAAAAAAAAAAAATTGTACCAGCCATTCACAAGGTTTATAAATAAGGATTATTAATTTATCCATATTTTTAACAATAAGGTATAATCCTGTGATGATCTATTTCAAACTTAATTCTTCTCAATGTCAAAACATTTAGAGAAACTTGCGCACACTTCTCCAAATGCGATGACATTAATCAAATCAATTAATAATTGATCATCACAAGTTTAAACTCTCAGACATATTTAGCAGAGGCTTAATAAATTTATTAAAACAAAGCACAATCGTTACTAAAATTTACTTACTTCTTACTTACTTTACCAATTTAATTATCTGAATACCCGAATTTAATATAACCGTTAATTATTTCTAAACTATTAATTATCATCACAACACACGTATAGCAGAAATTGACTGCACCACTCCCAACCCGCCAATTTTTAACGTAGGATTATGTTCCTCCATAACGGTCCTTCGGAAAACAAAATTTCAAACGCTAAAACCGTCCGTCTATCCGTCCTCGCGAGTTATAATTTTGGCAGCGTGCCAAACCCAGTCTGTATCGCTTCGACAAGCAGTAAACAGTTAAACAGAAAAGTACCAAAAGGCGTTAAAATTTTGACATACATATATGTATATATATACATACGTTCATATATATAGATACATATATACATAACACATACATACATATACACATACAAAAGAGGTAAGCAACGATAAGTAATCCTACGTTAATAACCGAGGTAGTTCCGTTAGAAGAGACTACCTGAATTTGTTTTATTTTTCTTCCCGTTGAATTCGAGTCTATCACGGTATGAACGTATATCAAGTAGTAAACATGTATCACGGTAATTTGTCTGGTTCACAGCTTACTGCAGAAAAGCGACTGGGGAAAGAGACACAACTTGTACAGACGTTATCTAACGCTGCATAGCAAGCAGTAGCGATATTCCTTTCCTCTTCTTGAAGGCCAGACTGCTGATATAAGATACGCTTAATTACCGATCATCCGTGTATCACAGATGAAAAGGTATAGAAACAAACAAAATAGCAGTTGTTTCAAAGAATATCGGTAAGAAGCTTGCACAAAAGAATGAAAGACGGTTGGTAGGAGAAACCTGAAAGCAAGTTTTATTATTATTTTAATGCCGCCCACGTGTTGCAGTGGTTAGGGCTTCCACGCAGTGAGCTTTGTTCAAATCCCCAGTAAGACTTTGGCGTTCCCGTGTTGTCCCCTCATAGGGAACAATGCTGGCTCCCATATTGGGAGATAGCGAGCAGTGAAGTAGCCAGCGAAACTTCGTGCTGTCGATGGGCCAATGTCAAAGAGAAATGCCTGCTGCATAAAAGAAAATAATAATAATAATGATAATTATTATTATTATTATTATTATTATTATTATCAAACCTTATTTAAATCACTCTTTGCAGTTCATCAAAAGCAGTGGTTCCGAACCCGTAGAAGTCTGCGGACCACTAAGCCAGAAATTGAACCATGTGCGGACCACCACCATCCCCCACCGACTTGAGGGAGGGGAACTTTCCGGGGGTGGGTGTGGGGGTATAGAATATCCCTCAGGCAAAAGGGATACAGGATTAACGTACTCACATTCTAACGTATCCTTTTCTAATAATAAAATAATTATGTTAAACTTTTGAGAAATTTTAATTCAACACCTGATAGTCATCGGATGCCCATCTAGTTCAATGAACATTGCTTTCAAAATCCCCATTTATTTGGAAACTTTTTTATATGTGGTGCCGGACCACTTACGAGGCTCTGGCGGACCACCGGTTGGGAACCATTGTTTTAAAGTCTGTTGTTGTTGTTGTTGTTGCTAATGCCCCCTGGTTGGAGATTCCCTTCACCAGGTCCTAATAGGCTATTGGGCTGAAAGGGGCAGCTCCTGTTTTGAATTCGCACCACAGGGGTCAGACTCCGACTTGGCTAAATGACCGGTCCCGTAATTTTGAACCCAGTCAAATGACGAGACCGGAACACTTGACCCCGCACCTCCAGAGATAAATTTGAGAACTTGGAGGACATTGCAGTCACGAACTATTTTACGTGCCCCGGTCACCATTAGTGAACACGGCGGTGGATTTGCAGCGACGAGCATCGAACCAGGGACTTCCAATTAAAGTCTGTAAATAGTACATATTTCTACGGCGTATTTTTGGATTATCTGTGTATGTCAGTAAACCGCGAACAGAAATACGTTAAAATTACTACGGATATTCAGGAGTACAGTGTAGATATTTTAAACTATAACTCTACAAATTTCAGCTCAGAAATGAAGAGTGTTCTTTAATGCACTGGACTTTGAGAGGCGCATTCGCGATTTGAGCGTCTCCCCGACTAAACCAAAAGACGGAGTTTAGATTAGAAAGATTATTCCGTTGCGTCCACATCTGTATCATTAAGCAAATTCGTATCAAGAATAATCAAGTTTCGGAAGTACTCTTTATCGTATTAGTATATTGAATTTTGATCTGCTGATACGGCACATCAATGAACTAATTTTAGTTGGTCTATCGTAGAAGTATGTATTAAATGATACAAATAACAGATGCAGAGATATGGGCGCATTCCGTAGCAAGGTTGCGCAAGTCAAAAACCGAATGTAACAAGACGATGGCATGCAGAAATGTGCCGTGGTGGCAAACAAAATAAACGGGGAAAAGTTTTAGTACAGCAGGCTAAAATTAAGATCTTGTATCGTGATCCGATCCGATACATGATGCAGGTTAACTGATACAAGTAGTGTCGCATTAACGTAAAGCAGGTCATCGCGCATCCAGTTAAAGGAATGGAGAATTTAAAGCACATTCTTGAACGACAGTTGTATAAGCAATTTTTTACCCCTGTTGGCCATGTAGTCTTCCTGACAGATCAATCTTCTGTCGTCCACCAGATAGAAATGATCGCCAGTCACAAGTTCTCTCCCGCAAACGAAGCATAGAAAACAATGCATGTGAAACACCAAATGACGAACTCGGCGTACAGTTTCCAGTGGAAGAATGCCATGGTTGCAGCCACCGCATCGAGTTCCAAATTTTCTGAAAGAGGCACTTTGTTCAAGCTCACTTCTTAAAGACAACTTTTTACACTTTTTTAACTAAAGAAAAAGTATATACTGTTTCGAGTTAGAGCCTTTTTCTGAAAGTAGAATAGTTAGTCCATAAACAAAATATATTTCTTTCAGAAGACTTTAAAAAAAATTGGGAGGAGGAACAAAAACATTAAACTCTTTTCAGTATTAGTACTTTTTACACTTACATAAAGGGAAAGAGTTTTTTACCTTACCTTTATATTAAGCTTGTTGTTATTTTGATTCAATACGCATTATCAGTAACTAGCTGAAAACCCGCACTTCGCTACGGAGTACATTCAAATTACATACAACGGTCAATGTATGCAATTAATGCCAAAAAAAATAAATATATATATTTATAATAAATACGACGATCAATGTATACAATTGATGTAAAATATATATATACCTGTATATATATCTCTCTATTCTAAAAAAAACTAACTGCCGCTGCCGCCGCCGCCGCTGTCAAAAGCTTGTCACGCTATCTCCTCCGAAACCGCTGGGGGTATGGGGTCGAGACCGATACCAATAGATGCAGAACAATGTGGGAAAGAAAGTAAGACATGTCTCATATTCGTCGGACTTTAAGTTTTTTTTTATTTTATGTTTTGTGGGAAAATATTGACTTTTTCATGTTCAGATTACGATAACTCGCCAAAAAAGGATCGTAGAATTTTTTTTTTTTTTTACAATTTAAGACTACAGACATTTCTCCTTCAAACAAGACCTAATTTGTTTAAAAATAATTTAAAACAGACTGATATTTTTATTAAAATTGAAAACCCACTTTTTGGAAAAATTTATGCGTTTCGAGATATATAAATTCGATGCTCTCAGACTTATTATGTTACAAAGAAAATATTTATATCAACGGGAAGATGAAAGCTTTCTCATTCATATAAACTTCATTTCAAGTCTCTATCTTAAAACTTCGATTTTTAATTGAATTTTAAAGGAATACTTCAAAAAAATCTTCTCATTCGCTTCCTTTGCAGAAGGGCATGAAAGAAGATCCGATTTTTCACCCATAGCCGGGCATCATCCATTTCGCCGGGAGGGGGGGATCGCTGTAAACAACTATTGAGTCATTCATTCACTTGATTCACCAGAGGAGCGAGCGTAGCGAGCCTAGGGGCCAAGCCCCTAGTTTATAAAAAAATCCTAAGGGATATTTATTTTTTTGGATAATATCCAATTGTCTGCTGCATTAGAAAGAAAAAAATATGTTTTTGTCTATTTAGTTGTTATTCACGTGACGATAAATTTATTTAAAGTACCAAAAAAAGAAATCACGTGATCGGCATTTAATAAATTAAATTCTAAAAATGAATCTTTAAAAATTCCCCAAAAATCAGAAAATGGAGGTAAAGATTCGAAAAAGATTTCATTTTGAAGAAATTTTTATGATCTTTCCCGTGATATAAATTTTATAACCCTCAAATTATTATTTTACATGCAAACTTAAAAAAAGTTACAAAAACAGCTTAAAAATTTAATTTTAAAAAATCTAAGAAGAATTTTTCAAAAATCTCTCTTAGTGTACCCCTACACCATAAGAAGAATCGCCATGCAAAATTTTAGCACTTTAGGCCCAGCGGTTTGGTCTGTGCGTTGTATGTCAGTGAGTCAGTTACGGAACTATTTTATATATATAGATTATACACTGATAAAAATTAACTTAAATAGGAGTTTACAAAACTTCAAATATAGAACATATTTTAAACAAACCACTAGGAAAATGCCGTAAAAATCTTGATACCATAAATTTAAGTGGGCCAAACAAGTATGCTCTGGATACTGAAACTTTTTACAATCAGAATATTTAAATACAAGGGGTCTCGGACAGAAGATCATCAAATATTTCATTAAAATGAAATTTATAAAAAATGAAATTTTTATAGCATCACAAGATGCTACGATTTAAGATATTAAATTTCTTTTAAAAAAAAAATTTTTTTTTGCTCCTCTGTCTACTCCGCGAGGTCAGAAGTGATAAAATAAATTTGGTTTCATCGTTTCAAAAAAGACCGCGAGTTTAAACAATTTTATGTTCAAATTCTAAAAGTTCCTGTATTTCTTCTACTTTCTGACATTTTGAGTACGAAAAAATTCCTTGTTCTGCTTAAAAATTTCTAATATATTTTCTGTGACGCTTCTGTGTCACAGCATCACAGCCATTTTTACCATGTTTTTATTAATTTGCTTTCTTGTGTGTTTGTGTGTGTGTGTTTGTCCAGTACAAATCTTGCAATCGATTTTTAACTAACTTCCCGACTAGCTAGAATTTGAAACTTTTAGAATAGCTCATAACACGATGACAATGCATTTTTTAAATATTTTTAGCCATCTTTAAGCAGAATTAAATTAATTTTCAGTTATTTTCAGTTAATTTTGTTTTGTAGACTGGTGCAGCCATCTATTGGCCGGAACGGGAACGAAAAGTTAAACGCAAGTTAACTTCCAATTAACTTCATTTTCTTTCAAGTTGATGGGATAATTCATCAAAAAAATTTTAAAAAAGTATTTATTAATACATAGAATTGTCAAGTTTATATGATTCGACAGAAAATTTAAAAACATGGTATATAAAAAGTTATTTTGATCTTGTAATTATTTGAGCTAGTAAAGCAAATGCAAGCTGCAAAAATCCCGTTCATTTTTAAGTTTTTGTAGGCTTTCATGTTAGCTATTAACTTTTCTTTTACGTTAAATTTGGTACTGTTGTTAAGTTTATTAGTAACTTTTTATTAAACGTGCTTATCACAAATAGTTTGCTTATTCAGAAAATAAATCCCATTTTTGCCTCTAAAAAGATTGGTTGGAAGAGGATCCCCGGCGATTTTGTTTTCTAGGGGGGGGGGGGGGGGCAAGTAGTCTCTGACCAACAAAAGGAACCACTACTATAGGCGCATGAAGAAATTTCAACTTTTTGCTTCACTAATTTTTAGATGGTTTTCATTTGAAATAATTCAAACCCCAAGTTGATTAGTCTAGTGTGTGAATTCGATGAGAGTAAAGTATGATTAGCCAAGATTATTATGGTGTCGAAATCATTTTATGGCAATCTGGCTTGTATTTACCTTGAGAAAAAATTAATATTATTATATACTATGTGGCATTAATACGGTTAGGAATATTTTTAATTGACAAATATACCACTGATTTAATTTTTTAATCAAGCAATGGTATAACGAGCTGTCTTAAAAAAATAAGAACATTTGCTCATCTTGTAGCATAATAAATATGTGCAGCCCTATCTTTATATCTTTCTCGAAACCTGATGACTGTCTACACGGAAAAGGCTGATTTAACTTCATTCTAAAGGGGAAATACGTAACAAATATGTAAAGGTATAATACAGAATAAACATGAAATAAATCAGTTTAAAATTCCTGCAGTGTATCCTAAATTAAAATAGCCAAAATACCAGCATATAGCTTAATCTTCCCATGTAATAGGGTATACGGTTTATTTGCATGAAATCAAAAGTTCACTATGAAGAAGCCGTTAGCGGACTATCATAATGTAGAGCAGTGGTTCCCAACCTTTTTCAGCTGGCGACCCACCTTTCTTTATCGGAATACCTCCACGGTCCATCGGTCCATGGTGGAGTATAAAACCTTATTTGTATCGTATCCCTTCCTTATGTATATATAATTTACCATCAAATATTGCAAATATATATATATATATATATACATATATATATATATATATACATATATATATATATATATATATATATATATATATATATATATATATATATATATATATATATATATATATATATATATATATATATATATATATATATATATGTATATATATATATATATATATATATATATATATATGTATATATATATATGTACCCAGTGGCAGAAACACCGCGACACGGCGACGTCGTCGCGGACATAGAAAACCCCTTGCGGACAGTTTTTGTCTGCACTAATGAAAACAATTTCAAAAATTGTCCGCAAATTTCGGACATTTTTTGTCTGCACCAATAAAATGTTTTAAAAATTGTCCACAAACGCTTTGTAACGCTTTGTAACTTCAAAAGTTATAAGCAAAATTAATGAGAATGTATCATGCTTACCATGTTTTAAATAAAATGATAAAAAATAGCTGGTTTAATGTATTATTTATTTGATAAAATTACACGCAAAATTTGCATACAGATTATGAAATTTTAAAAGCTTGTCGCAGACAGCTACAAAACTTTCTGCCACTGGGTATATGTATATATATATATATTTTCCTAAATTTCATAAATCGCCTGTTAAATTTAGAACTGTTACTGTGGGCTGCAATACATACTTAACGCTTGCTAATAATAAACATTTAAACATACTTAAAATAGTTTATAAAAAAATAAGTAAAGAGGGTGGCTATTTCATCAATAATAGCTTAGAAATAGTTAAACAGATAAAAGGTAAAGGTGATATAACAAACGTTAAAAGCTACGATTTTACGGATCTTTTCAACTCTATCGACCTAAAAGATCTATATAGTATTATTCATGGATTATACGATCAATATGATTTAAAGACGTATATAACTGAAAATAAATATCGTGCGTTATTAGATCTTGTACTTTATGAAACAGTTTTATATAATGGTAGTAACTTCTTCAAACAAATACAAGGAATACCAATGGGTGGAGGATGCTCATCTGCTTTAGCAGATATTTACCTTCACTTTTATGAAAGAGGTGTAATGATTCTAAATGAACTTATGTTTTTCCGATATGTAGATGATATACTCATATGTTTTAATGAAAACTTAAAAGAAATAGATATTAATTTTTACCCTAAAAATCTTAAACTAGTGGAGACTGATAAAGATAACTATGGAAATTTGGTATTTTTAGACTTGAGTTTAAATGTTAATCAAAATCTAATATCATACTGTCTATATGATAAACGCGAGTTTTACAACTTTAAAACTGTTAGGATTATGAATTGGAATAATGCTCTACATTTAAATATTAAACGCAATATAGTTACTAACCAGTTAATACGTGGTCAACGATTACATTCAAACAAAAAAACTATGGACGTCAGTATAATAAAATTCTTAACTATAGCTATTGACCAGGGTTTTCCCGTCAATTTCCTCGTATCTATTCTAACCCAGTTTTTTAATCTAGACATTAAAGATTGTATGAATCGTTTTAAAATAAGTTGGCAACACTAAAAAAAATTTCCCTAATACGGCGATATTTATCCCTACTATGTCTATAAAATGTGAGTGTGCAAGGGTTTCGTGTCCCTTTGCTTGGTGGGAGCTAAGTATTTTGTATATATATAGTGTATATGTTAGTGAATACTTATTTAGTTAATTAGTATTATTCTATTTCTGTAACTTAGTATTAAGATTTTTTTCATTCTATTCATCTTGTAATTATGTTTTAGTTGACTACATTAGAAAACTATCTGGTTTAACTTATCTATTTCACCTAAAATATTTTTCCTCTTCATAATTTTTTATTACTGTCTTGGTGTTATAGCCGACCTCCGGGAGTGTTGCCTGGCTTAAAACATGTTTAACCGGGGTTGGGGGGTCACAACCCCCCCCCAGTCATCAACTATACCACCTCCGATTCCGTTTTTTGCCTATTTATATATGTCAATCTTATTTCAGGTTAGAGGTGTATTAAATGGTCACATCTGCCCTTTTAATTATCTTAATTTTAAATATCTATATATCGTAAATATTTTTGTGAGCAGCTTAGCACCTAAAATTTATTTACTCTTTTTTGTTTCATATTAAGTAATTTACATTTGTAAACTATATACATATATATATATATATATATATATATATATATATATATATATATATATATATATATATATATATATATATATATATGCTTTTTTGAGAGATACAGATTGATTATTGATAAACAATTTGTGTTCTGATTTGAAAATGGTTGACAAAATATAACCACTTTGTAGCAAAACAGTTATTTATTTAACAATAGATATACGTTTGCAATATATGCAACAAGTGGTTTCATACTCACTAACAAAGTGTTCCTAGGTGAAGATAAAAACTACAATTATAAAAGTACACAAAGACCATTTTAATAGTTTCAGGATCGAGTCGCGACCCACCGATGTAGAGCTAATTTTTGTACCTGTAAAAGTGTTCCTCGCAGAAATTCATTTCGTTCCTTTCGTAGCACTTGTCCGTGAGGGGCGCGGCGCATTCGATGCATCGAAGGCATTCCGTATGCCACAGTCTGCCCCCCAGTTTCAGCATTACTCGATCGAGCAGGGGTCGGCCACATCCAGCGCACTTTAAAACAACCTCTCCTGAAACGAAGCGAACAGAAAAAATCTTAAAGCAAAGGTTAGTGTGAAATGAATCTAAATGAATTGTTAAGGGGACAAGGGACCTTCAAACTGGAATTTTTAAATTTTCAATTTTTAACTTTATATCCAAAAAGAGAATAATTTCTATTCTTTTTTACTACATTGATGACCCTTAGAATTCAAAATAAGGATTCTTTGGTAAAATATTGACAGGTTTTCAAAAAAAAATTTCAAAATGTTCTAGCATTTTACAAAATATGTTCTAAGTGCATTCCAAATGATTTAAAAACCTTGATTTTTTTTATATAAATTTACCGTACTATATAAACATAATTGTGCAATGATTTTTTTTGTATGACTCTAAAGCCATAAATAATTATTTTTAAATCTTCCTTTTGTTTTCTTTGTTTCCTTTATGTTTTCGCTTTGTTTCATGGCCTATAAATTTGAAAAAATATTTGTTGTTTCAAATGATGATGCACAGGTTCGTGGAAAACACTTCAGTTAACAATCCTGAGAAATTTGGAAGAAGTCCGAAGAAAAATAATGCGCATGGAGCATTTTGAAAAATTCTAGCATTTTTGAAGAATTTTTTGATAAACAAGTCTTATTCTTCCTCAAAATACTTATTTGTGAATTCAAATTGTCTTCAACGTAGTAGGAAAGAAAATTAATTATTCTCATTTTGTATGTAAGAGTAAAATATTGAAAAATTAAAAATAGGATGTTAAAGGTCACTTGTACCCTTAAAGCAGGGACTTCAGATCAGAGAATCAGGATCATCTGTGTTTCTTAGCAATGTCTCAGGAGCAGTTATTTTCGTTTTCTTTTTTCTTTCTTGAGTAGGAGGTGGACGATCAATGCATATTTTCACTGCATATTTATTTATTTATTTATTCAAAATGCACACTACAGAAAATTCCATTTACAGTGTTGCATGTAAGATACAACTTAAAACACGCAGACGAAAGGAACACCAAAACAAACATACAAAGCTACATAAACAAAATATACAAATACAATACACAAAACAATACATGAATTACGAATACAGAAGTTGCAAACACTTAGCCTTAAAAACAATAAAGGGCATTGTTAACGCCAAAGGCGCAACAATGCCCTTTATTCAATTTATATATTAAAATCGCCAAAGGCGCGTTTGGCGATTGCCAACATAGCCATTGGCGTCAACAGGCATATGAAAAATATTAAGGTCTTCTGAAAGATGGTTTAAAAATTTATAAAATTTGTATAAAGAGAAATTGCCTGTGTAATTAAATTTCCTATAGACATTTACAAATAAATGCCGCTCGCGAAGACATCTGCTCGGCACAGCAAGCTGAATGCAATTGTGAATTTCAACACAATCAATAATATTATTAATGACTTTATAAAAAAATAACATACAGAAAAGATCGCGCCTGGATTTTAAACTGGGAATATCAAAAATGTTACGTAGGAAAGAAGGTGACAAATCCAGAGGACAATAGTAATTAGTTTTATAATATAAGTACCGCATAAATTTAGACTGTACCTGCTCTAAAATGTTTATTTTATTATTATAATATGGATCCCAAAAAGGACTGCAATATTCAAGATTTGAGCGGACCAAACTGAAATATAGAATTTTAAGAGCTTGTTCATTAGAAAAATATCTAGTTTTACGTTTAAGAAAACCAAGCATTCTATATGTCTAAGTATTATTAAGAGATGCAATTTTTATTAATAAATTTTCATATTTATTCAAAACTTTATTAATATTTATTCATAAATTATCCATTTTTATTAATAAATTTTCATATTTATTCAAAATTTTATTAATATTTATTCATAAATTATCCATTTTTATTAATAAATTTTCATATTTATTCAAAATTTTATTGATATTTATTCATAAATTTATCCATTTTTATTAATAAATTTTCATATTTTTTTCCTAAATTTTATTTATATTTATTCATAAATTTATTCATTTTTATTAATAAATTTTCATATTTTTTCATAAATTTTATTAATATTTATTCATAAATTTATCCATTTTTTCTTTATAAACTTAGTCATATTCATCCATAAATTTATTCATATTTATTCATAAATTCTAATTTTTTTTCAATAAATTTATAACTTTCATCTTAATTTATTTACTTTGCAATCTCCGTTGAGATACCGAAAATAGAAAAACCTAAAGAAGGTTAGTTACATGCATCCGTTTTTCATCATATTCTGGATTCCATATTCCGGATAACAAACTTCAGATCCTCAAGTGAAATTAATGCGTGTGTTCTGAAATTGTTAATCTACGTAAATACCCTTGAAATAAGTTTAAACGTTCATAAATGAGAGAGTTAATTGAAATGTCCCTAAATTCCATCCCACACTTTCTTTTTTTCTCTCTTGGAAACAAATCATAATTGAAGTAAATATCGAACTCACTAACTTGAAGATCCCCAACCGATAGTTATACTCAATTGTCGCTGCGGATTTAGACTTTGCGATGTTCTTGACGTTGAAAAATATCGGGTCCCCCTGAAGAGCCTTTTACCATAGTCTAGAGAAGGAAAAATATTATATACCTCTAGTACAATGGTTCTCAACCGTTGGTACGCGTACCCTTTGGGGGTACGCGAAACTCTGTAAGGGGTACGCGATTAACTACCAAAAGGTATACAAAATAATCTATATACAGTGGCTCCCAAAAGTGCTCGTACACTTACGATTTTCAATGAAATAGGGGTCTATCCATTGATTAAAATGAATATTTCAGAATGGGTATTTAATAATAAGATCTAGAGTATATTCTTAACAAAACTACATGAAATATTTTGAAAACATAGTAAAACTTTATTTTTAAGAAACCAATAATCCAAAAGTAACAAAAACTTTATCTCACGAAAGTCATCGTACACTTGTAATAAAATCTCTACATATTAGTAAATATTCTAATTTTTCGTTAAATTAATATTTAGTAGGATATCCTTTAGCATCCACGACAGCTTTTAAACGTCTGTGAATAGATTGCTTTAGTTCTTTTGTAATTTTTGCATCAATGTTCATCCTTTCTTCCATCATAATTATTTTTAGTTCGCTTTTCGTGTGAATGTCGTGTTTTCGTACTCGAACCTCCAGTTCTCTCCAAATATGTTCTATTGGGTTTAAATTTGGCGATCGAGGTGGTGTTTTCAAAACTTGTGGACAATTATAGAGACACCAGATGCGAACGTTGAGAGCCGTGTGCTTAGGATCATTATCTTGATAAAAAACAAAGTTGTTTCCAATACCCAAATTTTGAGCTGATAATTTTAAATTGTCTCTTAAAATATATATATTTATTTAAAATATATTTTAAAATATATGTCTTTATTTATAAAAACAGCATGATTCATTATGCCATCAATAAATACCAAATTTCCTAGTCCTGATGCTGACATGCACCCCCACACAAGGATACCGCCACCGGCATGCTTAACTGTTCCTACTAAGTTCTTGGGATTAAGTTCCTCATTTTTTTCTTCTCCATACAATTATACGCCCATCAGCACCAAAAATGTTAATCGGCAAATAAGACATTATTCCAATAGGCTTGGGGCTTATTTATCATTGATAGTGCGAAGGGAAGCCTAAACTTTCTGTTTTTCTCACTCACAAAAAATTTTCTATGGGCAGAACGCCCATGTAATCCAGCTGTTCTGAGAACTCGTCAAAAAATTTCAGGTGAAATTGAAGTAGAAAATGTTTCATTGAATTCTGCAGAAACTTTTACAGCACTCAAACATGAATTTTTCACAAATTTTCTAATTATAAATCTCTTATCACGTTTTGTTAACTTTGCCGGACGGCCTTTTCTTACCTTGTTTTCGATCCAATTTTCTTCTTTAAAGCGTTTTTTCACATACTGCACAGTAGAATGGGATAAATTAAGTAATTTAACAATATTCCGAACTTATTTATCACTACTATGATGAAAAATAATCAATTTTCGAATGCTGTTTGTTGTTTCTTTACGACTACGAGCCATTTTTAAATAATAAATAGAATATTACGGGGTAGGCAAGCAAAAATTAAAGCCAAACGATATTGTAAATGCCACCACAATTCAAAAATAAAAATAAAGCGCCAGACGATAATTTTAATTATGAATTTATCCTAAAATATTTCACTGTACGATGACTTTTGTGAGATAAAGTTTTTGCTATTTTTTGATTACTGGTTTCTTAAAAATAAAGTTTTACTATGCTTTCAAAATATTTCATGTAGTTTTGTTAAGAATAGATTATAGATCTTATTATTAAATACCCATTCTGAAATATTCATTTTAATTAATGGATAGACCCCTATTTCATTGAAATTCGCAAGTGTACGAACACTTTTGGGAGCCACTGTATATAAAACAGTTCCGTAACTGACTCACTGACATACAACGCACAGACCAAACCGCTGGACCTAGAGGGCTGACATTTTGCATGGCGATTCTTCTTATGACGTAGGGGTGCACTAAGAAAGATTTTTGAAAAATTCTTCTTAGATTTTTTTAAATTAAATTTTTAAGCTGTTTTTGTAACTTTTTTCAAGTTTACTTTTAAAATAATAATCTGAGGGTTATAAAATTTATATCACTAGAAAGATCATAAAAATTCCTTTAAAATGAAATCTTTTTCGAACTTTTACCTCGATTTTCTGATTTTTGGTGAATTTTTAAAGATTCATTTTTAGAATTTAATTTATTAAATGCCGATCACGTGATTTCTTTTTCTGGTACTTAAAATAAATTTATCGTCACGTGCATAACAACTAAATACACAAAAAAAGTATTCTTTTTCTTTCTAATGCGGCAGACGATTGGATATTATCCAAAAAAAATAAATATCCCTTACGATTTTTTTATGAATATACATATATATATTTATATATATTTTACATCAATTGTATACATTCATCGTCGTATTTATTATAAATATATATATTTATTTTTTTTGGCATTAATTGCATACATTGACCGTATTTAATTTGAATGTACTCCGTAGCGAAGCGCGGGTTTTCAGCTAGTATTGATATATGCTTGAATTTAATTGTGACAAAAGTTTGAGTAATGATTTAAAACTGAAAACTATGAGTAAAGCAGCAAGCAAACACGTCGCTCGTTACTACTGTATCCAAGCTGGAGCCAAATATTGATGAACTTTGTAAACAAAAACAAGACCAGCGTTCCCACTAATTATTTCCTGAGACTTTTTTAATCTTATGTCTGATTAATAAGAACTTTGTAATAAAATGTCCATTAAAATAAAATTTCTTGTTTTTAATTTAAATTACCTATTCGTAATTAAACTTTAACAGTTTAACAGTTAAACTTTAACTAGCATAACACATTTTAATAAAACACATTTTAATAAGTATAATAATATAACACATTTTAATAAGTGTTTTTGTTGGGGTTACGCGTAGTTAATGATACACAAAAAGGGGTACATGGATTGAAAAAGGTTGAGAACCCCTGCTCTAGTACAATAAAAATTTCTCAATATCACAAAAAAAATTTACCTTAAATTATTTTTTGACAATAATCAATAATATCAAATAAACTGTTATTTATTGTGAACAAAATTTTTTATTTCTCATTTCTAAGTCGGATTTTTCGATCATCAGTGAAAAGGTTCTTCGATACGCAAGACAACAGTGGTTTTGGTGCCGGGGTGTTTGGAGCTGATTTCATATGAATTTGATGCCCTGAATTTAAATATGGCGTTAGTTTTTGCCTAGGAGCTCAAATTTCTAAGATATAACATTTTAGTGAAATATACGTTACACTATTTTAAGTTAAATCCATGGATCAAATTAAAAAACTAAACACCGTATTTTTTTATTATTATTATATATTTTTTAAAATGTCAAAGGAACATAAAAATCATAGAGAATATTGCAGTAGTGCTTATCTAATTACAAAGAGCAAGAAAGAGGAAACAGTCATAGATGAAACCAACTAGTCACTGAACACTTCGGAAACATCTTTTCCGTGACATTCTTGAATGTATTTAGGAACAGTCCCTTTTTAAACTCCAGCAGTAATCTGCCAACATGTGCGTATCCCATCTTCCTTAATAGTGGTCCTCCATAGTTTTAATATGCTGGTGAAATCTTTCACCTTGTTCCTCACTGGTGTCTCCTAAATTTTCAGGAAACCAGTCCAAGTGGCTGTGTAAATAGCGCACCTTAATGCTCATGTTACACCCAAGGGATCTGAAACTGTTTATCATCTCATTTGCCAGTTCAACATAGTTTTCAGCTTTGCATTTGCCCAGAAAATTTCCGACAACTGCAACAAATGATGTCCAGGCTTTTCGCTCAACATCATTCATGGAATTTACGAAGGCAGAATGCTTAATGAGTTGTCTTATTTATGGACCGTCAAATATTCCTGCTTTAATTTTTTCCGTACTCAACTTAGGCATTTTTTACTTTTTATATGCAAAGCATGATCCGTTCTAATCAAGAGACTTTACAAACTGCTTCATTAGGCCCAGCTTGATATGCAGTGGAGAAAAGATGATTTTCTTTCGTCCAACTTAGGGCCTGTTCACATAGGAGTCCGTTGCGTAGCGTTAAGGGAAAGATGACGTTGAGACGAAAATAAACCAATCATAGGCGTTAAAAATTTCATTGCTAATCGTTTGGAGGCCTATGATTGGTTTATTTTTGTCTCAACGTCATCTTTTCCTTAACGCAACGCAACGGACTCCTATGTGAACAGGCCCTAAGGGGTCGTTAATGACATCCTTTTCCCCAACGTCTATGTTTTCTCTCTTAGGCCACTCTTTTCTAACCCACTGGTGTGTTTTGTCTCTGCTATCCCAGAGGCACACGATGCAAGGATATTTGGTGGGTGTAGCCACTTTGCTGTCTAAGGAGAAAGTTTACCATTTTTAAGTCCACACAAATCACCCATTGATGTTCATGATACTTTATCTTCTCCAAGACCAAAGCTATGGTGTCATATTCTTCTTTCATTTTCGTTGAGTGAGCAATTGGTATTGAACCATATTTGTTGCCATTGTGCAGAAGGACACATTTCAAACTTTGCTTTGAGCTGCCATTAAATGGGCGTCAATCATCTTGGAAAACATTCAGGAAGACCCATTTTTCCAGGAGTCCAGTTTCCCAGGAGGACAAATTACCCATACTTGAATGAATTGAATAGAAAAAAATATTGATAAATAAGTGGATGTACAGTAAAACCTAGTTTATCCGGCTCTCGTTGATCCGGATCTCCGGATAATCTGGATCAGATTTGTAGACATTTTTATTTAATGTTCACATTAAATAATAATTTTTCACTATGATAGCAAGAACGTCACTACTAGTACGCCAAATATTCGCTTTTTAGTTTGATTCAATGTACAGTTCCTGCATCGATTGTACAATAAATTATGGTAATAAAATGCTTTTTGTTGAGTTTAAGAAAACTTCACTAGACTTGCCAATTCTTTCTTAAGAAATGATGTGAAAATATTTTATTTTTTAATGTTTTGTAAACAATACAATGTAATTTTGTTACAAAACAAAGTAAGGCTTCTTAGTTAAGGATTTTGTATTGTTTATTACCCATATTACCCGGATTATCCGGATTTTCGATTGTCCAGATTGCCTATGGTTCCAGTTATTCCGGATAATCGAGATTTTACTGTATCTAAAAAAGTAGAGCTGATAAAGAAAAACTGATTTCATCTTTAGATTCAGCGCTCCAAATATAGCTAAAATCAGTTCTAAAATCCTAGACACCAAGAAAAAAAAATTTTTTTGTAGCCCTGTGTAATGATTAAATTTACCATGAAAATAGAATATATTTTTAGCAAAAAACTTTATTAAAAATACCCATCATCCTATATTAACTTTATTTTCAATTCCCTGCTGTTATAACTACAATTCTTGTTGCTCATTAAAATTGTCGCACAGTCGTTCAGTTACGCACAATCGTGAAAAGAATAACACGCATTTCTTTTTTAAAAAAATCAAAGGAAAAAAATGAGATTAAAAAATACCTTTAAGGGGACTCACGACCCTTAAGTCGAGGAAATAAGGCATATTTTCATACTTTTTGACTCTTTGTAACTATTTCAATTTGCTCCCAATTTTTCCAAATTTTATGTATATGATAAATTGATATACTTATTTTAATAAGCAAATTTTCAACTCTCAAAATGATTTTAAATAATTTTTTAAATACTTTAGATATACCTCGTTGTTTAAATATTTTTATTGTGTACTGGCTTGCGCGCAGAACTATGAAATTAATTTTACACTTAAATGCATAATTCCTGCTTTATATTTAAAATAAATAATTCAAAATACAATTGAACATAAAACATTCAACATTAAAATATTCTTTCAATTTTTTTAAAACTGCTCAAAATATACTAAAAATTTCCTTAAATTTTTGCATTAATTTACCCCTGAAAAATTAACATGTGCAGTGATTGCAATAATTCTACTTATGTTTCATAGTTTTTGAGATATCAGTTGCGGAATGATGCAAAATGACTTTTTGAGAAAAATGAGTTTAAAATTTTTCTTACAATAAACTTGATCAGTAATTAAATATTTAGAATATCAATATCTCCGGAACTAAGCGGAATATTTTCATGCGGTTTGCTTTATTTTGTTCAGAAATGATCAGGATTTAACATATATTTTTTTTCAAAAAAAATTTTTTAAAGATTTAAAAATAGTGAGTCCCTTTAAAAGTCTATGAAGTCGCAAAAGGGAGATTTTAAAAAGACAGTTCAAAGATCTTAGAATGTACGGGTCTCTTGGCATCCACCAACACTGCCAAATAAGAAACCTGTGTCTTCACAAAAGCAGTAATATTTCAATCATACAATAGAGATGAATGTATCCGTTAAACTGAGGATGGAAGAATGTAAAATTTCAGTTTAATATATTGAGTAAAAGAATTATATTTATACATGAAATCTATCCATTCCGCTCAGATTGAAAAGTGTTTCATATAAGTAGCGCAGAGGTTTTTTTTTTTTTTTTTTGTTGATAAGTTTTTGAGAAGAATTAGTCATTTATTTCTTCATGGATAAATTTATAGGATTAATAAACTATTTATTCTCATGGATTAGCTTTTAGGAAAGATTTATTTCTTTATTATTTACTTCTTAAGGGAGTAGTTTTTAGAAGGGTTTATTTATTTATTAATGAATGAATATTCAGAGGTTTCTTTATTAATCCACATGCATAAAACTACACAAACACGTACATACATAAATACATTTACATATCACATCCCAGCAAGAAAAGTAACACAAGTCAAAAAATGGCAATTTTTAGGTTACGTCATTGAAAAATATGTATGAAATGTCCCATCGTGCACGAAAAGCGACACATCTCTATCTAGCAATTTGTCCACCTGACAGGCAGTTGTATCAGTTTTATTGTAAGCTAGTTCAAGCTTTATAGTATTCTTTAAGTTGATTTTTCTCAAATTCTGCATTTTTGAGTTGTGTCACTTTTCTTGCCGGGGTGTGATATGTGTTTCTGCTGGGACTATCGTCATATCAAGTATCCTTGGAATGCTATGATTACCAGAGGCGTTGAGGCCAACAACGGGCCAGAAGAAACAATTCCTGCCAGGTTCCTAGGTCTTACACCAGTAGCTCAAATGATTTTACAGAGCAAATCTCCCTCACTGTCATCATCTTGTTATGGTGCTTTCACACACATGCAGACATACACCCCCCGACTCCTGTTGACACATTTTGGGGTCGATTAGTCACGCTCCTCCCCCCAAGCGATGTGTGAAGGAACACTAGACTGTTTTCCAGACATTCCTCCATTTAGAACCCCCCCCCCCTCGTGTCTCTGATGATCTGTGGAAAAACCGCCCAAGAGAGAGATCGCTGCAGAGCGCTCCCCATAAATCACTCGTCCCCCCCCCCCAGAATACTGTGCAGTGCAGATGTGTGTGGCCGTAGTATTAAACATAAGCGTTGCAGCAGTCGACTTAAAAGAGTGCTTCCAAACACAACGCTTTTTTGCTCTTTCCACGCTTTTTTGGTTTCCTCAACAAATGCTAAAAACGTATTGACGGTGTAATGAGCGAGAATCCCAGACTTCCAAACTATAGAAACCAGTCCTTTGGACAGATAAATCATTTTTGACGCTCATCGACTCATCACACTGAACATAGAGTAAGTTGTATGGTTTACTTTGTTATTTGGAATGAGTTTTAGTCATGAAGTCTTGATTTAAAACACATGCGTCAATAGCATTTTTTTCCAGGTGCGATGAAATGCAAAATGTAAGCTGATATTCGCATTCGAAACGGTTAGGAATTGTCTTTAATGGATTGCCTTCTGAAAGGAATACAGTTGAACCCCGGTAAAGCGAACCCGGTATATAACGAACTCTCGGATATAACGCACGAAAATTTTAGTCCCGTCGTTTTCCTATTGTATTTAATGATAATTTATCCTTTTATAGCGAACCTCCGAAATCTTAAGAATCGGCGATAACGAACTTTTTTTTTCAGTCGACTACTGAATTTTTTAAATTTTTTTATTTGTATTTTTAAACTTTTTAAGGGTGTTGAATATACAAGGAATGTTGAAGAAGAAGATAATGAAGATTTACCTATCGCGATGTGGATAGAAAAGCACAAAATTTCATCCTTCTCAGATTGACATGCAATTATTCGAAACATGTGATGATGAAGTTATTACATGTAAAAATTTGAATGATGAAGATATTGTGGGAGAAATTATAATGAATAATTCTGAAATCGAAGATTCTGAATCTGATGCTGATGATGAGGAGCACATTAATGACGAAATCCCCATCATCTCAGATGCTACAGCGATGAGTGTAATTAATAAGTTTTTGTCTACGCAAACAGTGGAAGAAAGAGCGTTGGAGTCATTTGATGTATTGGGCAAAGAAATTCATGAAATGTTTTTTTGAAATCGGCATCACGTCAGCAGAAGATTATCGATTATTTCTGTATCAAAAAAGTGAGCAACAATTAAAGGTAAAATTAATTTATTTCCTTTTGTCTTCATTTTTAGTTAATTTAATTAGTATTGTGTTAGTTTAATGTAATCGATATTAGTCAATTTTTAATTCATTAATGATCATTTTTAATAGATTTTATCATTTTTTTAATACACCATCATTGAATATACATAGCAACTAATGAGTTATACATTTGTGAACTCTAACAGTTTTCTTAACAGTTCGGATATAACGAACAAAACCTTTGGCCCCTTGAAGTTCATTAAAACGGGATTCGAGTGTATCTGTTTTGCTAATGAATTTAATGAGTGAGAATGATCTGTTTGATTGGCTTTGTGCAGCAATCAGCTATACATTAACACTTCTATCAGATTTAAAACAAAACAGATTTTAAAAATTAGCAAATTTCATTATAATAATCTTTTTTTTCAGTTTTGATTAAATCCTACACTAAATCCTTTATTAACACAAAATTGTACCTCTGCAGTTAATTAAATACAGACGCTATTAACACAAAAACATAGACTGAAAATTATGAATCTGGTTTTGTTGTATGTGCACATAATTTTTTCTGTACGTTCCTAAGATCAAGTTTTTATAACGGTATACGTAGTAGGAAGTATTAATTTCAGTCAATAAGGAAAGCATCTAGGTGTGTGATTCTCCGATTAAGATTCTTTTTCACTACTTCTACAATATTTTTGGACTGAATAAAATTACTTTTGTATCACACTTTTATCGTCTCCTAAGGGGTGCTAAACTTGAACTTTATCAGTCTCTATATATAAAACAGTTCCGTAACTGACTGACTCACTGACTGACATACAACGCACAGACCAAACCGCTGGACCTAAAGGGCTGAAATTTTGCATGGCGATTCTTCTTATGGTGTAGGGATGCACTAAGGGAGATTTTTGATAAATTCTTCTTAGATTTTTAAAATTAAATGTTTAAGCTGTTTTAGTAACCTTTTTTAAGTTTCCATTTAAAATAATAATTTGAGTGTTATAAAATTTATATCACGAGAAAGATCACAAAAATTCCTTTAAAATGAGATCTTTTTCGAATATTTACCTCCATTTTCTGATTTTTGGGGAATTTTTAAAGATTAATTTTTAGAATTTAATTTATTAAATGCTGCTCACGTGATTTCTTTTTCTGGTACTTTATATAAATTTATCGTCACGTGCATAACAACTAAATAGACAAAAAATATTTTTTTTTCTTGCTAATGCGGCAGACGGTTGGACATTATCCAAAAAAATATTAAAATACAATAAAAGATATTATGTTCCTCAAACTGTACTATATTAACTGTACTATATTAACTGTACTATATTCTTTAGTATGTCCTATTGCATTTAATTTGAATATTTTCTTCTACATTATTTTGTCTATAAAAATATCCCTTACGATTTTTTTATAAATATATTTTTTTGTTTTTTTTACATCAATTGTATACATTGATCGTCAATTTATTATAAATATATATATATATATATATATATATATATATATATATATATATATATATATATATATATATATTTATATATTTTTTGCATTAATTGCATACATTGACCGTTGTATTTGATTTGAATGTATTCCGTAGCGAAGTGCGGGTTTTCAGTTAGTTCGATATAAGATATCTCATAACTTTTAGAGAAATGCAAAGAAAATTAAAAAAAGAATGGAATTATAAATTTTAAGATTTCAAATCCCTTACCTCTAAAAAGCATTGAGTTTCCAGACAGTATATCCAGGAAATCATCTGGAATATCCATCGCTACCGAAGTCTCGAAATAAGGGAAAAGAGAAACAAAAAGAAAAATATATTTCTTGAAGTTTGGAGATGCCAACCACGCCCATTATCCAATAGAAAACTTCTGGGGGCGGGTCCTGTTCGAAGCGAAACATTTGTATTACATTTTAATCCATCTATTTTACAAAATAAATGGAAGCGGAGTTTAGGTTAGAAACCTAGCTTCTCCTTTTCGCCATCGCAGATAAAATAACAGGAAACAGAACAGCTTCATTGAACCTTTAAAAGGGAATATTAAAACTGAAGTGTGTAGTAGCAATAAAAAGCGAAATTTTTATATAAAAATATAAATATGAAAACAACAGTTAAGATAGATTTTCGTTGTAAAATTAAAGTTTCTGGGGGTTTTATTCATTAATTTATTTAGTTAATATCTCTTAAAATGACTCTTTGGAGGAAAAAAATTTCAAATTTACTTTTAGTCACACTTTTCAATATTGATGACTTCAGAACTTGTTTTCTCTACTATATAATTTTACTTCATTTATCATCTGTTCGTATACTTTAAATTTTGTTCTCAAAAAGTAGCTAATAAGTTCTTTGATTTATTAATTAAAACTCTTCTATAGAGAGCCAATGTGTACCTATCATAATGCCGTAATATCATGTTAATATATTAAATTAAGAAGAAAAAATAATTTGGATAAAAAAAGAACTAATTTTTATTAAAAGTTTTGAAAGTAAATTGGTATTTAAAAGAGAAATAATAAAATTAGACTCCACAAAACATGCAATCTATTTTTTTTCTTTAACACACAGTATGCTTTGTATAAGATAATTTGGTACTTTTCCGTTAGCCGGGCGCATTTGGCGTTCGCCCTATTAAGTATCGCCATTAGCGAGAATGAAAAGTCTCCAACATAACAACGCTAGAAAACAGTTTCATAGGTAATAGATGGACTAAATTTTGAAGAAGCATTGTCCCACACAAAACGTTGGAAGAAGATACAGATCAACGGGTATGAATCACGTGAGAGAACACGATTAAGTTCAGAGACCCGAAATTAACATGAATAGAAATTGGAAACAAATTAACCGCAAACTTTATTAGCTTTCTTCACACACACATAAATAAGCACTTTTAATAGTAACACATTTAATAAAGCGATTTATTGGCGAATTTTAGTCAGCAAAGCACACACAACTAAATCTCACAGCTGTCAAAAAATTCAAACGCGTTGATTGGAACCATGTTTCATCCCGAATGCTCTTTTTGCTGCGGCAGGTAGAAGCATTTCATCGCCATCGAATGTCATTCCAAAAATATAACTGCATTTCATGATTCCTAGCACACGTCTTATTTTCAGGCAAAATATCTTTTTCTTGGAAAAAAAGTACAGCTTCTTCTTCCGTTACAGATAAGTCCCGAAGTTTCGTCATGATTGTAATCTCGGTAAAAAAAACTGCACGATTTTGTAGGTTAAAACTATTGTACAATTTAAACGCCAGTCTTTTAATTGCTGGAAGAATATGTTTGCCGCGTAGATCCCGATGAATTGCGTCATTTCTGATAAAAAACAGGAACTTAATGAATAATTAATATCACGCGAATTACAATTAATTAAACAAAACAGCTGAAAATGCGACTTACAATATTTGGCGATTTATCACTTGCGCCCGGCTAACGGAAAAGTACCGATAAAATTTTCTATCTAATCCATTGATATTTTTTCAGCAGTACCCCATTCTGCATTCTGTATTCACTGTACTTTTATTAACAGCAATTTTCTTCTCTTTAATGCGCTTATTACGCTGAAAAAACTATCAGATCCTACTTTCCTGTAAACAATTGGTGTCGCTTTCTCCAAGTCCCTTTCCTTTTCTTGTATTAAATCGTAATCTTTAAAAATATTACTTGAGCCACGGTGGGGTTATTATGCTTAAAAAATAAATATTCTAGAATAATTGAACCCTGCAGTAACCTCTCCCTTATTTGTTTATGCATAACTATCTGTTTCTGACAAAAAGGATAACAAAGTTTAAATGAGGTGATGAAGTTTAAATAAATTTTAACATCAGGGATACTGAAGTTAGCTTAAATGTCCAGACTCTCAAAAGTTATAAAACAAGAAAATTTCAAATACTCTAAAGTTGCTGGCAAAAACATGGATCTTTTCTTATTTTTTTTAAGCAGCTCACTGCTAACAGGTAAATTAGAACTTCCTGACACGAAACATTCTCTTAACTTACATGGACGAGGGATTTTCCGTTTTGTATTCTGGAAGTTCTCTTCAAATGAAACCCTCTTTAAAAAAAACGAAGTAAAATAAAATAAAATAAATAATCATGATTACGATATTCGTTTGAAGAACTTCTGTCATCGTTTGTTCCATTTGTTTTGTAGAAGTCGTCCGAGAATTATTGCATTATCTTAAAATGCTTGGCTAAAAAGTTAAGAAACAAGAAGATCATTTAGAATTTCCTTTGAGAAATCTCTTTAAAGAGATTTGTACTTTAGAGGTATCGAGAAATTTTCTTGTTTTAACATAAAAGAATTTCAGAAATATGCTCATGAGCTTCAGGTGAGAGTCCCTTTAAAATTGAGACCTATAAACAACTTTCAGTAGTGTCAATATTATCAATCGGGACTACCAAAACTCAAAGGAAATGTATAATCGAGAGACGTAAAACTAAGAGGTTCTGCATATATGTTCCCTTTCTTTTATACTAAAGTAACCTGTAAATCTATTTTCTCTGCTTTAGTATTAACCAGGCGCTAGAAACACCATTTTTATCATCATAAAATTTCGTTTGCGGTTCCATCAAAGCACTTTTTTTTTAGGGGGGGGGGCAGAGTTATCTATAAAACTGTATTTGATTTTAACTGTTTAATAGTAAAGTTTTTTTTTTTTTTTTTTTTTTTTTTTTTTACTCTACGTTACGAGTTCTTCGCTTCCAGTTTTGCATGCCAAAGTAAGTACGCTGTAACTCTTTTCCCAAGTTTTAATTATTTACAATGGCAAGACATAATGCGCATGCCTAGTGAATAGGGTGATCAAGGCTGAGTAGTGTGTTGAATAGAGTCTTTCAAGGAAGAAAGCAAAAGGAAGATAACTTTTGGCGTTGTTTTACAATGGAATCCGAACAAAAGGGTGGTTCCAACAAGGGGATTGCACCTTTAACTTCACCTTGTCTTCGAAGAGATAGACATCATAATTCTGGGGATATTAAAAGCCCTCCCACATCTTCGTGATTAAGATTTCAAAAATATGGGGCCTTCCTTTTTAATGAATGCCCCATATTTCAAGCATAATCAAAGAAAATTATTAATGTTACGTTGCATATCTCTCTTGTTATGAAGTCAAAATCAAAATAAATCAGACAAAGAAAAGTGCAGAATTGAGCTACTTAGAAAAACTTTTTACTGTAACAAACCCACAGAGCACAAATGTTCTATATTCCAGCAAACAGACCTCCCTCCCCCTAATGAGGTATCATCTTGTGAATGATACAGACATACGTAATTTTACAATACACCATCTTAAATAAAATAGAAAAAAGATGCAAAATATTTTTCAAAAGTTTATGCATACATAAATACGCATATGCGCACACACATGTATGTATGTATGTATATAATAAATAAATAAATAAATGAATGAATTTATATATATATATATATATATATATATATATATATATATATATATATATATATATATATATATATATATATATATATATATATATATATATATATATATATATATATATATATATATATATATATATATATACACACTGAAGTGCCACTGAATTAGGGATACCTACCTAGTAACGAGTTGGGCCTCCTCTGGCCTTGATAACGGCTGCCACACGACGAGGCATAGATTCAACAAGTTTCTGGAAACGTTCCACGGGAATGGCTTGCCAAATATTGGCTAAAGCTGTCCATAATTCAGTAAGGTTCTTTGGTGCTGTGTGATGGCCTTTCACGCCTTGTTCCAAAACATCCCAAAGATGCTCAATAGGATTTAAGTCTGGGCTTCTAGGTGGCCAATTCATGACAGAGAAGTCAGAGGAATGCTCATCCAACCAGCCAGTAGTCAACCAGGACTTGTGAGAGGTACAGTTGTCTTGCTGGAAAACTCCATTACCGTGCGGATAACAGAACAGCATAAACGGATGGAGGTGATCACCCAGCAACTCTACCTACCGAATTGCATTGAGGGAGGTTAGTACACGCACCAAAGATCCCAAACTGTGCCACGAAAAAACACCCCAGACCATGATTGAGCCACCATGCCCTTGTACAGTTCCAGCCAGGCATGCAGGATCCATGGCTTCATGAGCCTGACGCCATATTCTCAGCCTCCCGTCGGCGTTAAGTAGTCGGAATCGAGACTCATCACTCCATGCTACTCGTTTCCAGTCCTCTACACTCCAGTATCTGTGCTCTCTTGCCCAGGCAAGACGTGCAGCCCGATGGCGAGTATAGAGCAATGGTACTCTCGTAGGTCGACGGCTCCCGAAACCCATACGGTGAAGCGAGCGTTGCACAGTCCGTTTACTGACTGTACGACTGGCACCGTCATTAAACTGGGTGGTAATTTGAGCTAATGTTTGGCTTCGCTGGCTACGTACAATACGCCTGAGCCGTCTCTCACCACGCACTGTCAAGGCCAATTGTCCTTTGCAGTTTGCCCGATCGCTAGTTTTTTTTTCCACCATCCATGTATTCTTGGTATACTCTTGACACTGTCGACCTTGAAAATCCTAGCTGTCTGACGATTTCGGAAATTGAATGGCCCATGCGTCGCGCACCTACGATTTGTCCGCGATCGAAGGCGTCTAAATCAGGCATTTTACCCATACTGGCAATTCCAACAACTAATTCAGAACAACCACAGTACGCGCTATATATTCAGTTACCACAGCGCCCTCACTTGCGCATACTTGATGCTCAGCGCTACACAATTTGCATAGGCTTTGCTATCCCTAATTCAGTGGCACTTCAGCGTATATATATACACTGCTGGCTATTAAAATTGCAACACCAGGAAGGAAAGCAAATAACAAACCTTTACTTATCGTACGTATACAGCATAGTAGGAAGAAAACATGATTAAATTTGTAGGCAATTTGGGATTAAATTTGTAAGCGATTTGGATTTCTTTATACAGGGTCCGAAATCAGTACACACAGCTGCCGCCTCTAGCAGCTGAAACGGCTCTAACCCGGTTAGGTCTCGAGTCGAACTGCGCCTGGATGACATATACGGGCAAGTCATTCCATGCTGCTTCAAGTCTATGCCACACTTTATCAATCGTAGTGACTGGAGAACGGTGGCGACTCGGTCTCTCAGCAACCCATGACCAGATGTTTTCAATAGGTGAGAGATCCGGAGAACGTGCTGGACAAGGAAACAGTCGATCACCCTCTGTGTCGAGGTAGGTCAGGACACGACGGGCAACATGAGGTCTTACATTACTTGTTGAAAGATGACGTCTTTGAGGCCTCAAAGATAGGGCACAGCCACCGGCCTTAAGATCCGAGGAATGTAACGCTGGCTGTTCAGATTTCCAACGTCTCGAACACCACCCAGTGGTGCAGATGACGATATCGAATGCAAGAAGACCACGTGCGTTCTCCTCAGCGCCTCCAGACACGGATACGTCCATCATGATGCTGCACGCAGAACCGGGACTCGTCTGAAAAGACGACGTGGTGCCACTCCTGTATCCAGTTTTGTCGTTGGGCACACCACTGTCGAAGAGCGTCTCTATGCTGCAGTGTCAAGAGAAGCCGCAATAATGGTTGCCGTACAGACAGTCTGTGCTGCTCTAGACGTCGTCGCACTGTCGTGCGGATACCTGTCGTGCTTTTAACAAGCCCATTTCCTGACTCAAAGTGCGTGACGTGGCTGCACGATCCTGCAAGGCCGACCTGACAACATGTCTGTCCTCTCGGGCGTTAGTGACGGGAGGCCGTTGAGATCCCGCATGGCGTTCAGTATGACCCTCCTGAACCCATCGATTCCATATTCGCATGAGAGTCGTTGGATTCCGACCAATGCGGGTAGCAATATCACGGAACGATAAACAGCACTCTCGATAGGCCACGATCCCGCCGCTATCGAATTCCGACACGTTAGCCGTTTTTCCTTGTTATACGAGGTCTAGCACGATTTTCTCACAAGCCAACATTCCAATGCGATTTCCGAATGAGAAACCCTCTGCATAACTTTCCTTTTATACAGAGTTTGAGATGCCGTTTCTCCCTCCTGCGTCGTTCGATTGCACTTAAATGTTAATCATTTGTAAATCCCAGCATCTTCATTCTTTCATGTGAATTTGACTTTTGTATTATCCCTTCTTCAAGGTGTTGCAATTTAATGGCCAGCAATGTGTGTGTGTATGTATATATATATATATATATATATATATATATATATACATATATATATATATATATATATATATATATATATATATATATATATATATATATATATATATATATATATATATATATATATATATATATATATATATATATAAGAATTAGCTGATAGAGAAAACCAGTAATAGAACTAAAGCTACTTGCAGCCAGGAACTAAATATATATATATATATATATATATATATATATATATATATATATATATATATATATATATATATATTACAGTCTAAAAAATCTGAGGAAAAATTTCCCTTACCATTAACGAATGTATCTCTAATCACGATAAATGGCGGGCCCACACTGAAAGAAAAAAATTTATAGTTCATGCCCAAAGTTTAAAAAAATATATTGTTAGAATTTGTATAATACCATTGCATCACGAAATTTTATACACAAAAGTAATACTTTTTCAATACAGATAACTGCATTATAACTGCATATTTAAATTATTTCTACGTGAAGGATGTGCGGAATCTGAGAACGTTCTCACTCTCCTACGTGAATGGTTTTTAAATTTGTTACCTCAGGTGAAGGTATTTCCAACATCCAGGAATGAATGTTGTTTACGATTCACGAGACCAAAATGGATTTCTTGGTCTCGGATTTCTCCCTGATTTAACCAAGTCGTTTCACGTATAAAATGTGAAATTCTAAGGTCGGAACCATCGCACTACTCAAATGATAAGAATAGTTAATTCATTCAAACCTTATATTGTCTCGATGGAAGTTTCGTTTAATAGAAAACAATTCATTCAAATTTGAAAAATATTATTACCTATTTTATAGACAGTTTATTTTACGAGTTTATTTTAGTCCCTAGAGTTTATTTTACGCCCTACTGGTGGAGGAGTTCAGTTCTAGTGTTCAACAATATTCTGAATGGGGTTCAATTTAAATCAGAAATCCTACGAAAATGGAGATAATAAACATAAAAGCTTGTGTATTATTGCATCATTATTTTCTGTTGCTAACCGTTTAAGGGGACAGTGGACTTTCAAAATTGTGAAATTTGTCCAAAAATTCGATTTTTTTTATTTTATTGAATTGTGAAACTACGGACGAGTAGGAATGTGTTGCAAAAAGAATTTTTAATTTCTGTGATTACTTTCCTTGTTATAGGCATTTGTATTTAATTTAGATATTATGTGGTTACTAATAGCAATAACTTTAAATGTGTTGTCGTATTGCTCGTCCAAAGTCATTTAATCGGGTGTGAATTAGTTGGAATAGTACATTAATTATTTATAAAGGGGTAGTTGGGTGCGTTGTGTTTTAAATTATTTGTTAATAACCCGTAGTTCAGGACGTGTTTAGCAATGACGAACAAGTAAACTGAAAAACTACTGAAAACAATTAAAACAGAGAGTTAATTTAAATTTTAAATTAAACTTAATTTATTTACAATTTTATGCATTTATACATTTTATCTTAAACACTTTCGTAAAAACACTCATCCATACATAAAACCAAATTCTCAACTAAAAAGTACAATTCTAAAAGATTACTTTTCAAAACAAGGCAAGGGAGCACAGAATAACTAACCAAAAACATCTAATACCAATGAATTCTCCTATCAATTATTTCCACACCTATTCGTAAACCAAAATCTAAAACAAAAGCACAACATCTAACAAAAGAAAAAGATTGATCTCAACAAAATGAAATGTTAGGACTCACTCGATGCGTCCTTGTTTCGGTGCACTTGTAGATCTACTTCTAATTGTGGGCCGGGGAACTCTTGCTTCTATGGCCGGGGAGTTTGCTGCTGCCTTTTAATCAACTCGCACACACACACCAATATTTCACTTCACAAACTATATTTGGGGAATTTAAAATATCTTCCCACCGTCGTGGCGCACCAATCTAATAAGGCAACATGGAACTCTCGTCCACCCGATACGCCAAAAACCAAGAAAAATGTCTCTCCCTGAGAGATCGTAGAAGTAGCTATCTTCGAGAGAGGGGGAGAGGGCGAGAGAGAGAGAGCTCTTGTGTTTTTTCAAACTCATCAATTTATATTATTTTGAAGCCCATCTTCTTCCTTGGCTCCCCCTTCGAATTACCTTTTCCTCCATTCCCGATCCTGCCATCATCTCATTCGCTTGTTTTACTCCACCATCATTTAAATTGCCGCCCCTGCTCAACTATCGTACGTCCCCACGGAAAACAAGCTTGCAACAACCTCCCAAGACGCCCGTGGTTTTTCTTCACGCCGCACAGTGGAGTATTTGTAGCAAAACCCTGGCCAAAATTATTTTTCATGTGTTTTAAAGTTAAAACCATTGCTTTTAACTTTTAACTTACTTTGTAATAGAAAATACTCCCTTTTTTGTAAAAAAATGTTTAAAATTTTAAAAAAAATTTTAATTTAAAATTTTTAAATTAAAAATTTTAATTTTATAAAATTAGTTTTGTAAATCAATATTTATCATATATATATAATATATTTTTTTACATTTAATAGTTACCAAACTTTAAAACTATAGGGATCTTAGTTCTCTAGTGACTTCAGAAGCTTAACTTTTTCAATCTGATTCTCCTGAAGTCTAACCTTCGTCATCTTCTTCAAATTCATCTTCTTCACTCTTATTTTTTAAAACTTTTTTTTTGTCTCAAAGGCTTAAGAAGAAATAAAGTTTTATATGTTAACAAGATTTATACAGATTACATCTATAGTTAGTTGTAAGTCATTTTCAAATGATACCTGTTAAGAAATTATCATGAAAATAAAAAAGGGTTCTTTATAAAAAAAAATTCTATATAAAAATGGCAGCTGTTTGCGGAACATTTTTTCTTTGAAATAGACTCTCAATACTATAACCATGACGATTATAATTGAAATTAGGTCCGACAAGCCCCGACACACCTTCATAAAGCTTTAAGAAACTTAAATTACAGCTAAATTGATTTAAAAAAAACATTTTTCAAGTTTTCAATTTTTTTAAATATGTTAATAATAAAACTAAATAAATAATTATATATTCTAAAACAAATCTCTTACTTTTTTTAACACGTAAACCTGATTAAATTTCAAAACATTAATTCTTAATGCCACAAAAAAATATAGATTTAAACTAACAACAAAGCTGAAACGCAATCAAATGACATGTCCATTTGCAAAGAAATATGTTCTTCAACTGAGGCTAGAAACTGCTGAGTGTTACTTATGCTGCTGGAAATGATGTGATTCACTCAGCAGTTTGTTAGAAATGATAAAATGCACTTTTTACATTTATTGCGCAATTTTTTATTTTTACACTTTTGGCCAGGTTTTTGCGTCAAATATTCCACTGTGCGCCGCTACCGTAAATTCTTATACAATGTCCATTGTCGTATAATGTCAAACCCCGGCGACATACTCGCTTAATCTTGTCTGGCGATCAACCCCCCAAGTTGACCGCCGCCGTAAAACTATTCAATACGTTACATCACACAGGACCGGTCCGTTCTTTAATTATCGTACCGCTTTCAGCTGTCGTTTCCAAATTTATCAAATAAATGTAATGATGACAGCCTTCGATCGACTTAACCTTTTCATATTTTTATGAAATTTTTACTTATTCGAAGGCGCATCATTGCATGTGTTTTTCTCAAAATAAAAATTTTCATGTCATACGAATATTCAAACTGCTCCAGGCGCATTTCTAATTATCGTATTGCTTTGAAATTTAAGTTTTATATACTTAACTGTATATCAAATAAATCTTATTGAAAAAAATTATGCTTCGTAGCTCAGAATTTCTAAATTTTGTACTTGAAAAGATGATTTATAGGTGTTTTCCGTAATAAAAAGGGTGTTTTCACTATTATTATTTTTTCTCTTTATATTTTTAATGAATGTTTAAAATAAGCAATAAGTTTCATTGTTAGTTCTATAAGGTATCCTGTAAATAAAAATTACCATATTATATGCAAAAGAAGTGCGCATGGAACATTTTTAATTAGGCCAATTTTTGATATAATTAATAATTCATAATTCATAAATCATTAATATTTTATCTTTAAATTTTAACCACTTTTACATATTTATGGTACTAATCACATATTCAAATTTAAAGCAAATCCATTCAAAACAAAAAAAAAGTTAGGTTTGAAGGTCCACTGTCCCCTTAGTTCGTTTTCTGTTGCCATTTTTTCATAAAGCCTTGCAGTCCTGTCTTTCAGAACAGTTTTAAGAAGCTCACACACAAGCAAATTAGAAAGTTTGGGACGGATTGGGCTATCTATAAGAGATAACAGGAAGTGCAAAGAGATTTTAACTATCCCTTCTGAGGCTATGAAATCGAGGCTAGGTTATTGAGCTGATACGAGATAGGTAATTCAAAAAGTTTTATTTCGCTTTATTCTATCGGTCTATACACGGCCATAATAATACCAGCTGCAATACCAACACGGTATTATAGCTTTTTCCGTTTTGTCAAAGGCTACCATAGTACCCATTTTTAGCGGTTTTTATTTATTTAATTACTAGTTTTTGTCGCTGTTGTTGTTAGTAACGTATAAAATATTTTGGGGTGAGAGAGGGAGATATTCGTTTGATATCTTGCAAGTTCAAACGCTGTCCGCGGAGGCTTTCTGTTCTAATGATGCGGATTGTGTGTGTACTGTTCGCGTCGACATAAGAGGGTGCTCATAAATGCATTTCTTGAGAGAATTTTGATGTGCCCTTAAAACAGAGATGTGTATCTGATGAGAGGTTATACAGCATTTTTTACCATGTTTTTATTAACTTGCTTTCTTGTTTGTTTGTGTGTGTGTTTGTGCAGTACAAATCTTGCAATCGATTTTTAACTAACTTCCCGACTAGCTAGACATTTGAAACTTTTAAAATAGCTCAGAACACGATGACAATGCATTTTTTAAATACTTTTAGCCATCTTTAAGCGGAATTAAATGAACTTTCAGTTATTTTCAGTTAATTTTGTTTTGTAGACTGGTGCAGCCATCTATTAGCCGGAACGGGAACGTAAAGTTAAATGCAAGTTAACTTCCAATTAATTTAATTCTCTTTCAAGTTGATGGGATAATTCATCAAAAAATTTTAAAAAAGCATTTATTAATACATAGAATTGTCAAGTTTATATGATTCCACAGAAAATTTAAAAACATGGTATATAAAAAGTTCTTTTTATCTTGTAATTATGTTCATCCATCTTAGTTGTACACTAAGTCGACTAACAATAAATTTAAGCTTGTTCTTTTTAGTTACTTTCTAATTTCTTAATTGTACACCTCGACCTCTATTGGTTACATTATAGATATAGGCTTTTCTTTACAATCTGATACGATTTTAAGGCCACATCAGAATAATGAAACATTCTAGCATAAAGCCGATAAAAGTACTGACATTTAGTACGAAAATGTGCTCTGAAAAAGCACTCTGAGATTCAACAAATTTTTGCAAATCTTTTCTAAGATATGTGCAAATAAAACCATAAGACAAATATTTACCAAATTTCATTTAGGCTTTGAGTTATGGAACTTTTAAGTAATGCACCGAAAATTAATAAGCAGCCTAAAGATAAGCAGAACCAATTTTATGGTAGTATAAGTGTTTCTTTCTGCTAACGAATGTAAAAGCCGTAACCAAACATGGGGTTTTAAGTTTTGCAAGCAATTTTCCGAATATATAAAAGGATTTTTAAAATGTGCTAGGTTCACAGTTGTCACGCTCTGCAAAATTAGTGCACTTTGTCACAACTCTTCCATTTTGTTTTAACCGAGGCAGCTCTGACCTCTGCCTTGCACTATCATATTGTCCTCTTTAGTGTGCATATACTGCGACATACACAGATAATGTAAAAAGATAATTTTTCGGCCTTCTTTAAGTTTTAAGGATAAAATTATCTGAAATAATGAGACTTCGAAGAAATTGCACAACTTCAAATAAACAACGAATGCATAAAAGTAAAATGATACACTAAATGTTTAAAAAATCTGACATGCAGTCATGTAAATGAAATCAAAAGGGAGCCTATATATGCAATGAATGTCGTTTAATAATGTCACTTTGAATGAACATTTGACGCACGATAAAGTCACTAATCGTAACCTAGTGTTTCATTAGTGTTTAACCTCCAAATTTTTATTATAAGCAACCAAACCTAAACTCATACAATGATACCCCCCTAAAAACAAAAAAAAATTATATTTTTATCTCGGAGTACTTTATCTAATTTGATTATACAAATATGATAAATAAGGTAATGCGTATTTTATCATGAGATACATATTTTCAACATTTTCCCCTTGTCATTTATCTCTAAGAGAGTTACTCTATGTATGTTACTCAAAACCGTTTTATGTATGTTCGTAAATTTGAGGAACATTTGAAATCAGTATATATATATATATGTGTGTGTGTGTGTGTGTGTATATAATATAATATATATATATATATATATATATATATATATATATATATATATATATATATATATATATATATAATATATATATATATATATATATATATAATATATATATATATATATATATATATATATATATATATATATATATATATATATATAGAGAGAGAGAGAGAGAGAGATAGGCAGTGGCGCACCCAGGGTGCGGGCCAAGGGGCCCTGCTCCCCCCCCCCCCCCCGAAAGAAATAGAAATTGCATTATGAATATTGAATTTGCATTATAAATATTTTTATCCGTTCAACTCGGCCCCCTTCAAGATAAAATCCTGGGTGCTCCACTGGAGATAGGTATAGGTATAGATAGATATACAGTGAAACTTCGCTAGCCGGCCACCCCGCTAAACGGCCATATTTTGTTCAGAACCAGTTACATACACTACATAGAAGGGGGGATATTATTTTATCCCCTTTACCGCTGCCCACCCTTCAAAAAGGCCACTTTTTTTCTGAACCATGACTGGCCACTATAGAGAAGTTTTACTGTGTGTGTGTGTATGTATATATATATATTGGTATTTCACCCATATTGGACGATTACAAAGATTGCTTTCCGAAGTTCTTAAACTGTCAGGGCTTTACGCCCCTTTCCTCAAACTAACTAACGGATGCTATCCTTAAAGGTGCAAGCTTCGAAGTTTTCCCTGTAACATTCATCGTGAATGGAAAGAGGAGAAAGCGCCCTCCTCCCACAATCGCTAATCCGATCAAATCTCCGACTAAGGGATTCTGTCAACAATCCACGGTCTTGAAAAGTTGACTGGTGCCCGCGAAACCTTTCGGGAGTCCATTAGATTAAAATACTTCTGCAAACAGTTTTATGAAATAAAGGGCAGTGAGGTTTAGAGCAGTACCGTTTCCCTAAAGGTTCGACAAACTTGTGAGATTTGTATTAATAAGGTGACGACTACATGGAACGGTGGGGAAGACAAGCACGTTTCTTGCCTGAAACGTTTTTTACAATAAAGGGAGTCGAGAATGTCTTCTACCATTCTTCGTAAATGCATAAATTAATAAAATAGGTATATTTGGCGTTATTTAATAGATCTTAAGGGAACTTCATTCAGAATGGAGAATTTTAATTCTAATTATTAAACTTTGTTTATGATTTTAAGTGGTTTTGTGGTTTTAAATAATAATTTTCGTGCATATTGAGAAAAAAAAGAAAAATATTTTTCAAAAATTTAGTTTTGCAAAAAAATGATTAATTAAATAGTGAAAATTAATTTGGATTTCATTACTTTTGTAATTATGCAGTTAAAATTTCTGAAGTTTATTAAAAAGGGTTGCGTGAGGTTAAGGCCCTGTTCACATAGAATGCGTCAGCGTCAGCGTTACTCGTATTGAAATATATTTAACCAATTACAAACCCCCAAACGATTAGCCACGAAATTATTAAGGTCTGTGATTGGTTTAAAATATGTCGATATGTGTAACGCTGACGTTGACAGATTCTAGTATGTGAACAAGCCCTAATTCTGGGAGATTGCGGAGTAAATGGAAAGCAGGCCTGTCGAGTAAACAGGGAGTTTACATGTTCGAACCTCGAGCCGGACAATACACTTTCAATCGTACAAAAAAAATAACTGTTCAGTTGGTTGAAAAAGATCATCAAGGGTCAAGGACTTTATTGTTGTCGGAGTTCCATGGTCAAAGACTTTATCTCGAGGAATTAAGCGACAATTGTGATCAAAAAATAATCAGCAAATTAAAAAGTCTTAAATTACGCCAGTAAAAATTAATTTAAAATTAAAATTACAACTGAAAAATTAATACAGTGAAGTGAACTAGAAAGAAAAAAAGAGTTTAAACAATTATTATAATAATAATAATAAATTTTAAAAAATGTAAACAATTATTATAATAACAATAATAAATGAGTCGGTGAGTTTTGAGTCCGGAGCGAACGGTTAGAAAACGTGAGTGATCTGGCAGCACCATGGAACACCCATGGCAGCACATGGAAGAAAGGGGACATTATCAAAATATTTAAAGGCAAAAAAAGAAAAAGAGGAAAAAAGAAAGAAGAAAAAAAGAAGATCTTGGCTTCTCTATACAATAAGAAAAACACACCTGTGTCCGAACACCAAGGATGTCGGTTCTATTCCGGTATCGGTGCAGTTGTTTTAAAGTGAAGAAAAAAAATTACAGAGTATATGTAACACGGTCGCCGTTGACACAGATCATGGATGAGTGACGTCGCGTAACTTCACACCGTTGTAGGCTTTTAAATAAACTCACACAAACTTAATCAAAACCACAAATTAAACGTTTAATAGGATATATGATTCAACAATGCGAAATTTTTAACCCAATTTTTCATATGAATAATTTTTTTTTAATATTGAAATACGATCTGCCCATAGACATTGAATATACAATCTGATCTTGGCCACACATTTGTGAACAAGATCCTTAGTAAAGCCAAGTGGCATTTGGAGAACTCGTACTCTCCTCTCACCCCTACAAACCACAAGGACGAACTTCCCGGCCAACGGATTTAATCTATATATATAAAACAGTTCCGTAACTGACTCATTCATTCACTGACTGACATACAACGCACAGACCAAACCGCTGGACCTAAAGGGCTGAAATTTTGCATGGCGATTCTTCTAATAGTGTAGGGGTGCACTAAGAAAGATTTTTCAAAAATTCTTCTTAGATTTTTTTAAATTAAATTTTTAAGCTGTTTTTTAAACTTTTTTTACGTTTGCATTTAAAATAATCCATTGAGGGTTATAAAATTTATATCACGAGAAAGATCATAAAAATTCCTTCAAAATGAAATTTTTTTCGAATTTTTACCTCCATTTCCTGATTTTTGGTGAATTTTTAAAGATTAATTTTTAGAATTTAATTTATTAAATGCTGATCACGTGATTTCTTTTTCTGGTACTTTCAATAAATTTATCGTCACGTGCGTAACAACTAAATAGACAAAAAAAATATTTTTTTCTCTTTCTAATGCAGCAGACGATTGGATATTATCCAAAAAAAATGCATATCCCTTACGATTTTTTTATAAATATATATATATATAGATAGATATATATTTTACATCAATTGTATACATTGATCATCGCATTTATTATAAATATATATATTTATTTTTTGGCATAAATTGCATACGTTGACCGTTGTATTTAATTTGAATGTACTCCGTAGCGAAGCGCGGGTTTTCAGCTAGTATGCCCATATACGTCGTAGACGCGAGGGCATTCAGTGGGGCTCGGTGGATTCTATCGGAGCACCCTCAGTTTCGAATCCCGACGTGCCAACCCCAGGACACATCGAGATTTAATCTACACCGGGGATTTTTTTTAAAATATTCAATAAAAATAAATTGTATAGTAAAATTAAGTCCTCTATGAAATATTCATAAAAAATAACATACGATTTCCAAAAGCTTTTAGAAGTGTTTATAGCAGTGCTCCGCAACCGCTGTGCCGTGGCACACTAGTGTGCCGCGTGGTGATCTTGGCTGTGCCGTGGTGATTTTATCGATTATGATAATAAAAAAAAAAATTAACCACCGCATTAAATAGAAATTTTTCTAAGTAAAATATTCCTCTAACTTTTTATTAATATGTAATTTTTCTGGGTCGAAATTATACACAAAACAAAAACATGTTGTTAGCCATACATTGTTAGTATGCTCGAGCGTCATATTTCTGGATTTCAGTTAAGAAAGAATATCCACAAATTTCTGACAAGGCCATTGCAATTTTGCTCCCATTTTCGACGACATACTTATGCGAACAAAGTTTTTCGACACTGGTTCTAATTGAAAATGACAAACGATCATATTTCAAGGGCCTTGACCATGAACTGTAGCTCTTTCTATTATAGAGTCAAATATAAAACGTGCAAATATAAAACGCACATTTATCAAAACAATCTCAAATATCTCATTAATAAATTAGTTATGTTTAAATTAACTTTGATGTATTAGGCTTAAGTAAAGACCAAAAAACAAATTTTAATATAAAAATTTAAAGAGAAAATTTTTTTACTTGTAAACTATAATTTTATATTTTTGTTCTTGTGTTGGTGTACAGTTCAAAATGATTTATATAAAACTTAAATGATTATAATTATCTTGATACATAGAGCTATTTTGTTGTGTTTTTTTATCTAATAAAAACATATACGTATTTATTGTAATTTATATACACCCATGGACAAAAAAATTAGCGCACCAAGAAGGAGTTGTCAAAATGAAACGAAATTTTACATACGTAATGACTACTTTAATATAAGTAAATGATAAGAAAATCAAAGAAAAAGGATAATTTATTTCAGAGAAAAAGGCAAAAGAACGGAGAAGTTAATACTCCGTTGGACCCCCCTCTAGCGCGAATGCACGATGCGATACGATCGGGCATTGAGTCATACAAGTTCTGTATGATGTCTTGAGACATTTCGTTCCATATTTGCTGTAACCTTGCCTCTAGTTCGTTCAAACTCGTGGGATGCCCAACTCGTCGTCCCAAATGATCCCTGATATGCTCGATTGGAGACAAATCTGGGGATCGGGCAGGCCAAGGAAGGGTAGTAACAGTGCGGAGGCAGTCTTGTGACACCCTTGCTGTATGAGGCCGAGCATTGTCTTGTTGAAAAATGGCTCCTGGGAGCCGTTGCATGAGTGGCAACACATGTGGTTGCAGGATTTCATGAACATACCGCTCGGCTGTCATGGTGCCACGGAACAATACTAGGGGTGACCGTGTATTGTAGGCAATGGCACCCCATACCATCACACCAGCTGTGGGAGCGATGTGTCGCTGTACAGCAAAGGCAGGATTGAAGCGTTCACCACGGGCTCTCCACACACGAACACGATTTTCATCACTGCCGAGATTGAATCTGGATTCGTCGCTAAAGACGCCCTGGTTCCATTCCGCTGCAGTCCAGTTTCCTCGTGCGCGGCAAAACTCCAAACGGAGGCGTCGATGGGTGGGCGTCAAGGGCAGCACACGTAATGGGCGCCGCGATACCAACTGTCCTTCAGCCAGGCGCCTTCGTATGGTTCGAGAAGACACAGAGGCCCCTAGTGAAGGTGCTACCTGTGCCTGGATGGCGGCCGATGAAGCAGTTGGCTGTACGCGTGCATTTCTTACGGTGTGGCGGTCTTCTCGACGACTGGTCTGTCGAGGGCGTCCTGAGCCTGGTCTTCGTGTACATGACATCTCTCGGGTCCACTGGTCCCAACACCTCCTCACAACACAATCAGAGCGGCCTAATTGACGAGCTACTCGCCTAGCTGACCACCCAGCTTCCATCATCCCGACGATTCTCCCCCTCTCAAACTGCGACAACTGCTTATATTGTCTTCGAACACGGCGTAATGGCATGTCTATCTCAGCTCTTCCTTTGTAAATGATTCAGCACACTCAAACAAGCTTTGGTTACCTGTTTTATACTCCACAGAGTACGATGTTCAACGCCCTCTACCGGCTATACGTAATGCGCAATCACGCTGCATTTCTAATCATTTGCATATCTCCCCGACATGTACCTTCATTGCAAGTTTAGTTACGATCCCGCAATTATTTCTTGGTGCGCTAATTTTTTTGTTCATGAGTGTATTTGCAAGCTTTTTCTTGTGATGTGCCGCGGAATTATCGAAAAAAGCGTTGTTGTGCCGTGGAAGATAAAAGGTTGCGGAGCTCTGGTTTATAGTGTATTAATAAAGTGTTTATAATTTTATTTGTTTTTTAAACAGTCTAAAAGGGAAGTTTCGCTAATTTAAATTTAAGCTTCGCATAGCTGTTCCTCTAAATTTAATAATAATTTAGAGGAACAGCTATGCGAAGGGCAAATCAACGTGTAAGTATATGAAAAGATAATTTTTTTTTTTACAAACAACTACACAGAAAATCCTGGATTTTTTTTTCTAAACGGAAGTTTCTGTAAAAGAAAATTGGGAAATCTTATTTTAGTCGAAGAATTCCGTGAAAAATATGAATAACGAAAATTCATCTGGAAAAATCCTGTAATTTTTTTATCATCATTGTGCATTTTGTCTACATTGCCTTATTTATATCCTTGTCAAAACGTTTGTAAAAAAATTACAAAAACGAAATTGGAAAATGGTTAATGACAAAGAAACATTTTCGACTGAGAGACAAAAAATAAACTTTTCTTTTTCAGTTTTTGAAAATTTTTGAGCTATTAATACATTTTCCTCGCATATTCATAGAACATAAAAGCACTAATCTTACATATAAAACTTTACAATCCATTTACCTAAGGAATGAAACCCTGGGAATCTTTTTCGGTGACCTATTTTTACATGTCTATATGCAACGCAGAAAACCATTTTAAAGAAGCGTCAAGATAAAAATGACAAAAGAAACAGCAGGCAAGAAAAAATTGTGCAACATGTTGACAAACACAGTTAAGTGAAATGTTTCAGACAAAGTAATATGACACCTGGGTTACCGTAATAACTTCACATCTCACGCGATCCGTCCTCTACAGGTATTTATAGCACTATAGGCTAAACGAATTGTTTTGGACAAAACAACATGGCCACGGGTTTTTTACAGTTGCTTCATTTCACCCACATCAGTAAGAACAGTAACTTTGCGACACATAGTAATTTTTTCGTATTTCGGATCTTGCAACGCGCCTGTAATACCGGGCAGACAAAGCGCCAACAGCTTGTCCGACATACAGAGACACCTAGTGGCCAGTGTCTGAAGCTTCTGCTCGCCATTTGTCTTCGCTGGCCAGTTGTTCAAACCTGTTGTCAAGCTATTGATTCAAACATCGGAAACTTTGTGTGCTGAAGGCTAACACCTTATACAAGCAATTACCACAGGTAATTATTTTTTATTGTCAATATGTTGGTTAGATTGTGGAGCAATATAACTTTTGTGTAGTGATATTTCCGAGAGATATGAGAACAACCTAAATATCGAAAGGTGATGGAGTTACTTTGTGACACATTGACACTCTCACAAAAAATAACCCACAAAGTCGACCCACCTCCTCCAGCCGCTCGATGTTGCATTTTTCCGTCCTCAAAAATACGACTGGAGAGAAATAAGTATTGACTATCTGGAAAAAAAATACCCGAAGGAGCAGAATGTGCCGAAAGACGAATTTCCTCCTCTTCTCAAAGAACTGATGGCTGCCTTGGGCACCCGAGGTCTCTTTGGTGTCAAAGATAAAGATAAAGCTATCCAATGTTTGTAATAGGTATATATAATTGTGTATCAAGCTTTTAATAAGCGTTTTACAGTCTAACTTTGGGTAGAGTAATTTTTTCTCTTGGATTTCAAGGCGAAAACACACATGTCACAAAGTAGTCCCACTCGGCGGGGCAACTTTGTGACACATTTTAACTTTAATTTCTCAAGGGTAATTAAAGATCCGGGTTAGCGCAATACATAACTACGTAAGGAAAGGATATACCAATGTTTTGCAATTGTTCGTTTTGGGCTGGTTTTAAAACTGATCGTCTGGCACAGGAAAAAACTTAAAATCCGTCACAAAGTATCCCCATCTTACGGTAAGTTCTTTTCAGGCTTTCGCTTCCAATAGAGTCCTGACTACATTGAAAACCTGTTCAGGTCTGTATCCACCTTTTTTAATAATTCTTTTCAAAATGTTGCTTCTTTTCAATCGTTATTGTTATTCTTTAGCTGCGTCATCATCAGTACTAGCTCTTTCACCTTTCATTTTTAAGTTGTGCAAATTGTGGTGATTTTTGAATTTTTCAAACCAGCCTCGGCTTCCTTGGAATGTTACATTTTTCACAGATTCCTCAGTATCCTCCCTCTTTAAATTTTCGAAAATACTTTTAGCCTTTTCTCGGATAGTCATTTGATTCATTGCTATCCTTCGTTGATTATTGTCTTGAATCCACATATCTAATAATTTTTCCATTTTTTCCATAATGCTGCTTCTTTGGCGAGTTGATTTTGCGACACTTAAAGGTGCAGATGATAGCGAATGTGTTTTAATTTCTTCTTTTTTATCGCGAATAGTTTGAACGATAAGCTTCGCCACTCCCTTTGCATTACAAATTTGAACTATTTTCTCACCAGCTTCAGTAAACATAAAACTTCTAGTTTGGTCTCTAGCGTGACAGATTTTCGGCTTCTCTTTTTATTTTCACCAGTATCAATTTGCAAATTCAATGACCGTTTCGGTGGCATTTTTTCCTAAAAAAGGAACGATTATATTTAAAATAATTAATGAATTAATTATATGTGTAACGAAAATACAGTCTTTCTAATACATGCGTACCAAATATGTTTACAATTCACCAATTAATACAAACAGAAACAAAACCCGACCAGAAAACAAACAAGACTAAACACGTCAAACTGCACTAATGCGACAACGCAGTAAAATGATGACAGAGGCAAAATGTAGCATTGGCGCCTAAAGGGAGAAACTGAAACTAAACAGAAGGTCTCTGTCGTTGCTATCGTCCCCCTCCCCCCCCCTCCCCTCAGATATCCTTGCTAATTCGTTCAGGAACATGGAGCTCCGCGTTGAAATGTGTCTGGCAGAAAATGGAGATCACCTGGAACATGCCATGTAAGCAATCGATTGCAAATAAGTCAAGGCATGTAGCGTATTTTTCTTGAATGAGATTGATTCATCCTAGCTAGAATTATTGCAGAATATTCGGGACCTCTTTCGAGAAAATCATTCTGCAGTATGTACATCACTTGGAGCCGTATGCAATTTAGCCGGAATACCGAAACTTTGTAACGCTCTGTACAGAAAGAACAAACCCTAAAAAACCTTTTTCGTTAAAATATTTTTGTAGTACAGAATAAAATAAATTTCTTAGTTTCTTTTGGCTGAAAATTATGTTTTGCACTTGTTTGAACTTTGAGAGACTCACCAAAGTGTCCATGCTTAAAGAGTTTTGAAATCATTTCTGCAACTACGACCGCCTGCAGAAATCAAATTACGTTGAAATTGAAAAGCATGGCGGCGGTGCAGGTAATTTAATTTTCCAATTCGGCTTTCTTGTTTTGGTATTTTTTATTGAATTTTCAATCATTTATAAACTTTATGGATTACTATAAATCCCTCAAAATTTACAGGCCTTGAAAGATATTCCCGTAGCTGTGCAGTCTGGTAAACTGAAGGTGCGAAAGCAAGTTTTTCAGCAGCTGGATGAAATTACTAAAAAAAGTATTAATATTTTGCTTTATTTTATGATATCATTGTTTTGTAATTTTTCTTGTTTTTCTATGTTATGGTCTAGTTTTTTTGGGGGGTTTATTATCGTGCGCTAAAATTTTCTATGTAAATTCCTAATGGTATTTGTGTCGTAATGAAAATTTTGTGTTTATGTTTAAAAAATCATTTGTATATTTTATCATTTTATTTTAAATAACACGGCATAGAAATAACTTTACTGGATGATTTTTAATTTATGCAGTTTTAAAGATAGAATTCTGAAGGTAAGTTTGAAATAATAGTATTAGTTAAAAATGTTGCAGGGGCATTCAAAACTTTTCAATTAAAATGATTCTCTAGACAATTTATTTTATTGGACATGCAAGATTACTAATTTCCTCATAACTCGCAAAAAATGTATGAAATGTTTGTGTGTATCAGTAGCTTAAACTGTCATTTTAAAGTGTTTCTAGACTGGTTTTAAATCTCATGAAGTATTATTTCTAGACTGTGACAGCTAAGTATGATGTTTCGTTAATTTCTTTTTTTTCTTATTGTAATCACCCAAGCATTTGCCAAGAAGAACAAAACTAAGTTAATGATAAATTTAGTTTCCTTAAAAACTTGTTGGGTTTTTTTTTTCTAAATAATTAAAATTTCCATGTTTCAAATGAAATTCACAGTATTAAAAAATTAAAATTTGTTTTTTTGTTTTCTTTGCTTGCCTTTAAGTTTCACTTTCATGAGTATTTTTCATTAAGGTTCAAGATGTTAATATTATGCAAAAAACTAGTGAACCTCTTATGATGACTATGTATGAAGTCTTTATTACTGTTTCTAGAACAGCATTGTAAATATAGTTTTTAAAATTTAACTATTCATTAAAATGTTTTAAGAAAGATGGATAAAAATAAAATTTCCTCACAATGTAGAGGAGGAACTAAAGACAGAATTATAAAAAATAGAAATCAGAGGATGGTAATCACTTTTTATTTTATACAGAATATTTTTTCAAATATTTTAAGTGATTCTATATTTAAATAAAAGAACTTCAATATAATGTTGGCACATTTATTGGATGTTTCAAATCATTTTTGATTTTAAATCTGAAGGCTTTTTAGCTGTTGCTAATAAAGTAATTCCTCAATAAAAGCCATAGGTGGTATTTTAAAAAATAAATTTTATATGGTTAGCTGGATTACCAGTGTAACTTTTCTTAAGTAATTAATTTAAAACAACACAACAGAAGGTTAATACCAAAAGAATCTTATTACAGTAGTGCTTCTACATCAACCTGTGAAATCAATTTGTACAACATCATTTACTTATGCCATATTGCTATAAGATATAGGTTAGAATTCTCATAAAAGAAGCTTAGAAACTTATCAAAAAACAAAGATGTATATTTAAAGATACTGATAAACTTTAAAAAAAAAAATGAAAATACAAGTATTAGAATTGCAGGCAAACACTTATTCAAAGACGTTCTGATATTGTGCTTACCAATGAACTCAGAAAGTCTAGTAAGAAAAAGAAAAATATATTAAAGTTTTTACTATACAGATTTAAATTAGAAAACTTTTAGAGAAAATTTTTAACTGCAAATTTCAGCATTTTATTTATAAATCTGATTAAACTACCTTAAGAATTAAGTTACTTTTATTATTTAAAATCAATAGTATGTAATACTGCAGAAACATAGTTTATTATTCAATATTAACAAATATGCATTTGTAAAATGTATGTTTCTGAAAATGTGTTAAGTTTTAATTTGTAATAATTTAGTGAAGCACCAATTAGATTTTCCTTATATATCTCTTATAAAAAATTTATTGTATATGTAGTTTTTATTGAAATAATGCTAGATATCCTTTTTCAATATTCTTTTATTTAATTTAGTTTTAATTATTTATCATTTGTTTTTTAGCATTAACCTATATTTAAAAAAAAATCATTTTACAGATGTCGAACCACAAACCTTAAAGGCAATTTGTAAGCTCTTACAAATGACTTTGCCTCGATATGCTGACAGAAAATCAACAAAAATAGTTGATAATTATGTCAAAAATCTTGTGCAACACCAACCTGCTAGCATCCCATTTTTAATAAAAACCATCAGTGATGTTGCTGAAATGTATAAGAATACATATTCTACGTAAGTATAGTTTTATTATGTTTTTAGTTTTAAATGCTTTTATTTAAATAAATTCTGAAGTCTATATTTTTCTTATTTATTTAGTTGTAAATTGAAGTTTCATAGCCCAATTCATCTAGTAGACTAATTTTCTTTAAAAAAACCGAAAAATTGCAACTCACAATTTATTCTATTGTGCATTTATTATTTATTCTAAGTTATTGTGCTACTTGTGAAAGAACATTTTAAAGTTAGACAGTTATTTTAAGTTTACACAGTAAAACATCATGTAAATATTTCTCAGTTGCATATTTTTTGTAGTTAAATCTTAATCATAAGAGACAATATTTATGCTGAATAATTTTTTTTTGTGTGTTTCTCATCTAAGTTGGAACTAGGAATGTACCACCTATAACAATCTATGAAGCAGCAATGTTATGCATATGGGTACATTTATCTTTAAGAGATTTTAAGATTGATTATTCTTTGAATGACTTTGCAGTTAATAGTTTTTCAAGTTGATATAGTTGCTGCATAGGCTATAGAACTAATATGTCTAGAATTCTGCTAAATTTTTTCTTTGGCTGAAATTTTATATTCTTGCCCATTAAAGAGACCATTAGAAGCCTTACCCATAATTAATAGACTGGAAGCTTCTACTAACTGTAGTACAAATTAGAAAATACCATATTTTATTTTAACATAAGATGCACCTCTTTATATGAAAAAAATCGACTTAAAATTGGTGTGCGTCTTATGGTTCAACAGTACCATTAAAATAAAATGAATATTTTATTATATGTATTAGACATATTTTATGTATGTAATTTATTATATTTATATATATATTTTAAGTAAGAAATTGAAAAAATTCTTATATACCTAATGCAAAATTAGAATCAATATGTTTAATTTTATATTGATTGTAGTAAAGCTGTTGCCCGGGTATGCAGTGTTGTATTTAGTTGGTCATGTCATGTAGCATCTGAAATATTTTCAAAATCTGAAAAGAATAGTGAAGATGTTCAATTATTGGTAAGTCTGTTATCCTTTGACAGTCATAAATATTTTAAAACTAAAATGTATTTTTGAGTTATTTATTTTATCTTCTATTTTTCATACGCTCTCTTAAGCACTCTAAACAAAGATTTATAATTAAACTCTTTGTTTTACATCATAGAGGAAAGCTCTTTGAGTTCAAATGAATCTGTTTTACCAAAGCATTCTTTTGTTAATTTTTCAATCTATTTGATACATAATATCTGAAAATTTCTCTAAATTTTTTTTAAAATCTATTATAACTTCTGCAGTATCATTGTAAATGTTACACATAAAAATCCAAGTGTTTTGTTATGTATTCAAAGCTTAAAATTTGTAATAAATTACTGTTAAAGAATTAAAAATTTAAATTATTTTCTTTCAAAAGTTTTGTAAATATACCAAACAGAGGTTTTGAAATAATAAGTTTGTTATTTAAAAATTTTCTTTTAATAACATTGTGTTAACTTGTACTTGTTTCCCTTTAGCTTCAAAGTCAAGCTTTACTTTTATTTTCAATTACTGGCTGTCAGAGCAAGCTTTTGAATCAAAAAACATATTGGTATGCTGTAAAACTGTGGAAAAGGGTAAGCCTTCTAACTTTTATTCAGTACTTTAAAGAATTTTATACAAAATTTGAATCCTGTTAATGTTTCTATAACTTCCTAGAAACATTTTAAAAATTTATTTTTTAAATTGCCTTTTACATCTTTCAAAATCACACTAATTTGGTGAAAAAAAATTTATGAATTATAATATTGTTTTTATTTTGTACATAAAAGCTTCTCTTTAAAATGCAATAAATGCAATTTTAAAATATATTTGATGGTGGCAATTAGTCTAAACTTCTCTTATTTGGAATATATGGGAACCAACAGTGTAAAGAGTTTTTGTTTGAGGAATTAAAGTTTTAATGTATTCAATTTGCTTTTTTCATTACATGCCTGATAAAATTTCTTTTCCTTGTAGTATTATAATATATATTTACTTACTAACTTATCAACTTAACCTTAGCTATTAGTTTTGAAGGAATATATATAAAAGTTATAATTTTTAACGATCTAAAATATAGTGGGAAATTTTATGTAATTTTTTGAATTTTAAACACCAAAACTAAATGCTTTGAATAAATTAAAATTTTGTGTTTGTCCATTTTGAATAAGTATTCAATGATTGTTAAAAGGTTAGTCATTTTAAGGTTTTTCTAATCTCTGCCTTGTTTCATTAATTTAAGTACTATATTTCCAACTCAGTAAACTTTTTTATAGGAAACGTGAGCAGCAGAAGTCAAATCTCACTTTCTGAATCTATTCAAATAGGAGAGCAGAATAGAGTGATTTTCAAAAATAAATGTAAATTGCTCTATACCTATCTACTGATATTTCTGCAAAAACAGTAATTTAAATTAATATTAATGCTTGCTTATTCCTTTAAATCTTAAAAATAATATTCCGTAGTTTTTAGATTTATAATGTGTCTTTACCAAAGGCTTCACATGCCACAAAATGAGTGCTGGCAGATGTCATGCAGTCACGGTCCGTATGTTGTGAAGGCCTATGGTACTTTAAAGATATACTGTTGTCGTACCTTCAAAGGTTCTATTATTCACAAGTATTGTAAAGATTGTAATCATCATAGTGTTCTTTTTTAGACTTCTGCACAATAATTCAAAGCATTTAAGCTAAAAGAACAACTGTTGTGTGCAAAATTCTTCAATTCTGTAACAAAAAGTCTGAGATCTAATTTCTGTGAACTATGTAATGCAGCATAGCCCCAATTAATTGTTTTAAAGTAAAATAACTCGCCTCTCAAATGACATTTTCCCTTGTCCTGTTAATAACATCCCAAATTTTGCTACACATGTAGGACATATTTTAATCATTTTGTTATTCATTTATCGATGATTTTGTGAGATAAATGTTTTATATTTTCAATATTTTGTATGTTAAAGTGTTACATTTTTATTGTATTTTAGGATCCAGGGATTGTGGAAGAATACCTGACTTGCCTGAGGAATTTAGCTGAAAACTATTCGTCTCTCATATTTATTTCTCTTCTTATCAAGTATTTAGTTGAAGCTAAATTGAAAGACAAAATAAATGAAATAAGGGTAAATGTTTCAAGTAAATTATCTCCCCTATGAAGCTAACATTGCTATTGACCCATAATTAAACCAGCAGTTTTTTATATTTTGACTAGCTGAAAACCCGTACTTCGCTACAGAGTACATTCAAATTAAATACAACGGTCAATGTATGCAATTAATGCCAAAAGAAAAATTATATATATTTATAATAAATTCAACGATCAATGTTATGCAATTGATGTTTTTTTTTAAAAAAATGTATTTATATAAAAAAAATCGTAATGGATATTTTTATAGACAAAATAATGTAGAAGAAAATATTCAAATTAAATCTAATAGAACATACTAAAGAATATAGTACAGTTTGAGGACCATTTCTTTTACTGTATTTTGATTTTTTTTTTGATAATGTCCAATCGTCTGCCGCATTAGCAAGAAAAAAATATTTTTTTGTCTATTTCGTTGTTATGCACAGACACAAAAATTTTTTAAAGTACCACAAAAAGAAAAGAAACCACATGATCAACATTAAAATAAATTAAATTTTAAAAATTAATCTTTAAAAATTCACCAAAAATCAAAAAATGGAGGTAAAGATTCCAAAAAGATTTTATTTTAAAGGAATTTTTATGATCTTTCTCATGATATAAATTTTATAACCCACAAATTATTATTTTGAATGCAAACTTTAAAGAATGTTAACAAAATCAGCTAAAAAATTTAATTTAAAAAAAATCTTAAGAATTTTTCAAAAATCTGTCTTAGAGCACCCCTACAGTATAAGAAGAATCACCATGCAAAATTTCAGCCCTTTAGATCCAGCGGTTTGGTCTGTGCATTGTCTGTCTGTCTGTCAGTCAGTCAGTTACGGAACTGTTTTTTTATATATAGATTACTAGTTAAGTTTCAGCTGTCTCATATCTGCATATGATAAGATTCACTTATTGGATATATATGTAGAGTTTTTATATTTTCTGACTTAAACATTCATTAAAAATTAAAAAAGAAATTATTACTTTTGTATAATGGACAGTGTACTTTTACATCATTATTTAATTAGTATTTTTGGAATTCTGATTAATAATTGTTATAATAAATGCTATTAAGTAGATATATGTATGGTAGTCACAATTCTTAATACCAAAATCTGGGAAAATGAGCATTTTTGACAGATTTCATTCAAAACAAGTACTACTAATGTTATTGACAGTTGTTAAAAGCTGTAATATGCAAAGTTTAGTGTATCAGTCCTGATGCAAATCTAATTGATATGTTTAGAAAGGTCTTACTGTTATTGTGATTGTTTTTCTGTATGAATTTTGGGTTTTATGCTATGAATATTATTGAAAGTCTTTGAAATTGATCTTGAATTTATTTTTAGTCTTACATCTTGTATCTTATTCTGTCATGGCTGATCCGTTAGCATCGCAGATCGGAATTTCTTTTTTAAGAAATAGTAATATAGTCTAATTTTATTATTAAAGTTTTTATAGTCTATTTTTATTAAAATTAAAAATTTTGTCATATAATTACTTTCTTTTACATAAATAAAAGTTTGTTTAACTGTAATATTTAAGCATAAAAACCCTATCTTCAAGTTTCAATAAAAACTTTTGTAGTACATGTATTAGAGATGGAATTCTTCTCTGAAATCTCTTTTAATCATATTTATAATTTTGATTATATCTGTATTTCATATCTTGATGTATAATTGTTTTATCTTTTTATTTAATACATACCTTTTTTTCCTTTCTTTCTTTAGGGACATGCAGTACAGTTATTATGCAGAGTTGTAATTGGAAGCAAAATAAAACCTTCTAGTCATATTATAGTGAGTTTTACATTTATAAATTATATTTGGTCTGAGTCTTTCTCTGTGTGAACCACATTAATGTTTTTAATTTTATAGGAATCTTGTAATGCTCTTTTACGTCAAATAACTCATGAGGAATTTCAAAGTTCAGTTTTATCAACTATCCAGAAAGCTCTTTTGCGGAACCCTGAAATAATATTTGAAAGTAATCTCAACTTTTTTCTTTTACTGTCCTGTGTCTTTTTAAATATTAAAAGTGAAATAACTAATTAATTACTCTTTTTTTTTTTTTTTTTTTTTACAGCTGTTTCTTCTATACTCATGTCAGTCACTTTGGATCTTAGCCAGTATGCTTTGGATTTAGGAAAAAGTATAGGAGGTAAAACTTTTGATTTCATTATTCTTCCTTAATACAGAACTAATTATTTCATTACAGTTTTGTGCAAATTCTTTGAAAGATACGTTGTGTACTTTTAAAGTGATTGTTGAGTTAACATTTTTTTAGAAATTCAAGTCATTAAAGTAGATAATACAGTGGAGTCCCGATAATCCGAAAGTCCGCCTTATCCAAAACCAAAAGTCAAAAAGAACTAAGGTTGCAATAAAACTACACTGATATCAAGTAATATAAAGTATATTTCTGAAAATTACAAGAAAATTCAAAGTTACAAACAGTAGTATAATAAAGTAGGACATGGTAGAATAAACAACACATGTTTATGCTGATGCTAAACTGACACTAACAGTAATGACGCATCTCTCCAACTGTCGAGCACTGTGACATATTGTTAGAACATCTTACACCCTGCTGTACTGTACTAGGTAGCGTTCTACTCTCTTATTGCCCATTTTGTCCTGAGATTTGGTTATGTTTAGACAGACCTTTATAAAATAAACTGTGTAATCACACGTAATATTTATGCAATCACACATTATTATGTAATTTAAGTCTATTTTAAGAATGATTTCGCATAATCCGAAAAGGGTTTGGTTCCAATCATTACGGATTATCGGGACTCCACTGTATTTGATTTTTTAAAAGTTATTATTATTTTAGTGTAATCTTTTTTGTTATGTTTATATAAGTCCTAAAATTATTCTTGTAAAAAGTTAGTTGATTGCATTTTTTTAAAAAAAGATAAAAAAATTAAATGAAAATATGAGTAAGGTGACATTGATCCATATACTTTATGAGTTTTACTTAAAAAAAAATTTAAGGTGATTCTCATTTAGTTCCATGATTTTATTTATAACAAAATACAATAAGTCCAATCTGCACCATTATTTATACTTTCTGTGTCATGAACAGAGCATTTGATTCTGTTTTTTATTCATGAGAGTGTTTCATAAAGTTAGAATATTTAAAATTTACATTGTACATAATCAAATGTATCCTAAATCAATAATAAAAGATCTTTAAATGGATATCTTATAGTGATTGTTGGTTTTTCATCTATACTTAATATTTTTTTTTTGTGTTGAATACATTAAAAAATTAATCAGTGAATTTATTCCTGAATTTATCTTGTCAAAAATATAAAAATAGGTATAGAAGTTTCTAATATCATTTGAAATCTGCTTTTTGCATCTGTTAAATGATGTGAATGTTTATTTTGGTTTCATTTGTGAAGTAAATTGTTTTTACAGTGAAATGTTGGGCAACTCCTGTTCCTTATTGTTAAACTTTTCTTGTAAGATTTTTTTTTTCTGTTTTGGTTAATATTTTAAATGCTGTGTTAATATAAAGCTATATCCATTTTACAGTATATTTATTTATAAGTTACTTTTGCTATTTTGTACATAAATTTAGCCCATCTACATTCAAAGGAAGATCAGTGCAGAGATGCTGCTGTTATTGCCTCAAAATGCCTTGCACAACAATGTAGTAGTTCACAGGCTGTGAAAGACATCTTGGAGCACTTCTTTAATGTTTTGAATGGTAATTATGCTTACTTTAAAAGGCTGTTGCAGCAATATTTACATTTAAAAAAAGATTTAAATTTCAGAAAAATAGATGTTTCTAAAATTTTGTCTGTACTTGAATGAATTTACCAGTCTTGCTTAACTCACTCAGCTTTGGGATCATTTTATCTATGCAATAGAAGTTTAGTACAGTCGAATCCAGTTAATCGAACCAGCCGCTTATTCGGACCAAATCCTAAAGAACCAAAACAAATCCTATTGCATAGGCCTAATAGGGCATGTTCATGTAATCGGACCAGCTGGTTATTAGGACCAAAAATGATCACATCCTGATGTGATCCGATTAACCTGAATCGACTGTATATCATAGAACATAATTGGAAAATTTTAAAAGTATTTATATGGTGTAAGTACTTATGACCTTATTCACTGAGTGTTGCCTAAAATATTGTTATGCTTTTCATATAGTAGTGACTTTACTGAAGTTATCTTATATTTGAGTCTTATGTGAAGCTCAGTAATCCATATTAATTCAAGTTCTAGTTTTAATTAATGCCATATTAATTCAAGTTCTAGTTGTGATTAATGTGGCTGGTAATCCTCTGTTCTAAATTTGTTGCTATTGGTCTCTCTAACTTTATGTTGAAAATGACTGCATGTGTAATACTGTTTTATGAATTGCAAGGGCAATGAATTCAAAGTTTGTGGGGTCATCTACCTTTAAAAAAAAAAAAAAAAAAGCTGTAGAGGTTATAAAATTGTAATATTATTTGTATTTTTTGCAGTATGTGGTCTTCTAATATATGCTTGATGAAATTTTATTTTGATTATCATCTGGGTCAGTATAGTGTTGCAAGAGCATTTTTTCACCTTCAGCTAGTTATAGGACCCCACTGGCTTAAAAAAAATCTTTCATTTTAAAAGTTGTTGCCCCAAAGGAAACCCAAATTTCGCTCTAAAACCTTCATTAAAAAAATCTTATTTTAAGCTTATTATTGTGTTTTACTTTCTTTTTCACTTTTCGTGAGAGTGTTATTCTAAAAACCATTGCTTAACATCATTATGCAAAACTTGTAGATTATTTTGCTGATATACTTTGTATTCAAAGACAGTTTTAGATTGTTGTAGTTTTCATTTTCCAGTTAAAGACATTTGAAATTTTTAAGCCGGAAAAGTGTATTTCTTTTTTTAGTCTTTGCATTAATTTTATGCTTGAGATAGATATCAATTACTTAGCACCTCAAATGGTTAATTTTAAATTTTGAAATGCATATGCCATTTTAATTTATTAGAAAAATTTATCTGCATGCTTGCTATTAAAGCACTCTTCGGGTAAAAGATTATCTAGGTGCTGTATATTAAATGTTTTTCGCATTTTGACTTTTGAATTTCAATGTTTCACATTTATTAATATTTGATTACTACATAATTAAGTATTCAAGCCATTACAATTATCAGTTATAGTCCATTTGTGTAAGGGGGTGCCATTAAGCAATCATAATCAACCATTGGGATGATTGATTTCTGAAACATGGGATAGAAAAACCTTTGAATGGGGGGGGGGGTTAGTTTTTGTTTTAGTAGGCAATTAAGCTAATTCTTCAAAATATCATTGCCTTAATTTTTAAGTTGAGATTTGAGTGAGAAGCATGTAGATCTATCCAAAAATTTATCAGATATCCAATGAAATATGTGTATCTCAACTTTTTTGTTGCTCTACTAAGTTGCTTCAGGTCTGCAAAAGTGCTTAAATTTCTCATATAAAGTTAAAGGATTTTTGTAATTAGTTCAACTTCTTTTCAATCTCTGTTCATGTTAGTAATAAATTTTAGAGTGATCTAATGTTGCTAAAAACAAACCCTTTTTCATCTTGGAAACATTTCAATTTATGTTCATCGAATCCCGACGTGCGCCACTAAAATACCTCTGTTCGCGTTGTCCCTTCATAAGGGGTAATGCTGGTCTGCCTATATGGTGCTCCCATAATAAAATGGCCAGCAAAAACTGCGGTGAATAACATCAGGCGAATGTCTAATGACAAGGTGCCTCCGCATTAGAAAAAAGATAAAAAGCTTAGTGCTCTGTTATTGCTAATAATAGAGTGTTAACTCACATAACTTATACATTTAGGAGCTAAATTGTCATACCTGTAAGAGTTTTTAATTTAACCTGTGTTTTTTTATTTCAAGCTATTTTAGTGTTATATTTTCATTATTGTTTGTCTTGTATTATGGAGGTGTTATTGTGTAATCATTTCTTTGATACTGTTGATTGAGTTATGCATAAACACACTGAGACATTGGAAGAGATAGATAGGTATGGAAACAATTAAGGTTTGTTGATTAGTTTTTTTTTATTTAAACAGTTATTTTAACTTTTATCATTTTGTACCAAAATTAAAGTTTTTAAATTTTTTAATGTGTTTAAATTTATTTAACATAATAATAAAGATTTTTTTTTTTTCTTCCAGGTTCTGAAGGAAAATTAACAGTTGTAACACAGCGAATTGGAGTATTGAGTGGCATTGGAAATCTCAGTTATAACATAGTAACTGGATCTTCGTCAATTCAGTCATTATGTGAATTTGCTATCAATAATTTTATCAATGTTCTCAAGCATGAAGGTATATTTTGGTTATAGATTTTATTATATTATTATTCTACATATATGTGTGACATTCCTTGACAGCAATTTTAAAAAAATTCTATGTTTAAATGCTTTTGTAAATTTGCGTTAAAGATAAAACAAAGCTGTCCTTATTCATTTGTTCATTATCTCTGGACTTAGAGGATATATTACATTTAGAAAACCGTACATAAATCATTACTGGTCTGCATATGTTTTTTAGAATGGATCTAAAGTGTAACCATATCTAATTATAATCATAACTTTGCATTATGTATTTGAATTCTGCAGTCACCTTTTGTCACAGGAGAGTTAAAAAGAATGGAACCTATGGTTCAAAATTGTTTCCAGAAAGCCAGAAACACCCATATCATTTGTGGGACTTAACCCCCAGATTCTGGTACTGAAGGCCAGTACCCAAGCGTCTTCCTAGTTATCCCCACCAAAAAAATAAAAATAAATAAATAAATACATAAATAAAAATCACTGTACCGTGGAAGAAAATCATGACCTGTAGTGGGTGAATGTAAAGTCCATGAGTTAGTCATTCTTTTGGGAAAAAATGACTACCTTTAGACTGAGAGTATAAAGAAAAAAAGATGTCATAAAACAACATATCCCGAGATCTCAAATGGTATCTAAAACTTCTTGATTCCATTAACAGCTTCTTATAAGTTCTGTTGAGGCTTGCACTCTACTTTGATGAATGAGAATTTTTAGAAAGCATCAAACATTTTACAATAAGGAAGATGAATAAAGGCATAAGGATTTATCTCTGATTAAAGATTATATGAAGTGTTTTAGAATGCTAATAGTCAATATGATTCTATTGCACAAATTAAAAATTTCTCAAACCCTTTTAGTAAGATATCAAAGAATTGTGAGGAAGTTCTTAGCGAATAAAAGCAAAATCCGAACAAACGACTCTAAAGGAATATTTTTTATTTTCAAAATGACAAGATTGAAACAACATTTAAGGTATGTATTACCAGTGTTTAGGGGAGGATTGGAGAAACTATGCTACTCAATGTCCATATCTGTTAAAAAGCAGATGGATTGGCTGTAAAAATTGGGAAGTCATTTAGTTGTTAATGTCTATTTTGCTAAGTGGTGAAGAAAGGGAAAGCACTGTGTAAGGTGCAATAATTTATCAATGTTCTTAAGCATGAAAGCATTACACATTGGTTGTGGATTCTAATAGTTATTGTCCCAATAAATGGTGTCTATTGTAATTGCATATTTATTTAGGAATTGCAAAATTGTGTTTTTGGTATAATACTTAATTTAAATATTTTATATCTACTCTAGTATCTTTAGTGTTCCTGTATACCCTTTTGAGGTTTTAAGCTTTTTTTTATTATAATATGTTAATACCTTTAGATATTAAATTTGTTAACTTATTTTACTTTTCTTTTAAAGTTCATGAAGGTACCATTACTCATACTATATCAATGTTATCCTTGTGGTGTGCAAAGCTTACATCTGAAGTTCCTCAAAATCTTCTTGGTTTATTTAAGGTAATTTTGATAAATATTAAATTGCAAAACGATAACACGAGGTAATATTTGCATATTTGAACTATGCATATTTAATTTAACATTGCATTTCTAGGAAGGAATGACTCAAAAAAATTCAACATTTGCAATTCGCAACAGTTATATATTGTGCATGAATTCATCCTTTCATGGTGAGAATTTTTAACATTATTTTTACCTTCTGATTTAACTTAATTGTATTTTCTTTCTTTTATAGCAATGCCTAACTTTATTTTCTGTTCTATTAGGCAATTCTTTACATCAAGGTCTTGAAATGATCCCTGTATTGGAGAAAACATATAATAAAGCACTTGCCCAGCCTTCTCAAATTCCCGCTGTAGTTGAAGCCCTCTCAGCATATTGTTTATTTTTAAAGCTTTATACTTTAGATGCTGAATCTGGTAAGTGTTGAAAATTCTCTACCATGTACTTGATTCTAACATTTAACTTTTTATCTCAACAGTTTTCTTGCAAGTCAACTTTCTTGCATCTTGCCACCTTGTGCTGAAGCTCACACAAGCTCCAATAATTTCAAATTTCAACTGTGCATTGAAAGCAGTTTCAAAGCTATACTTTTTGTTCAGATTTCATCAGTTGTCTGTAAATTTGTGTCATTGATCTATATGTATAATTGTATAAAATTATAGAACTTATTAGAAATACATTTGAATCTTGTATTTGTTTCAGAGGCCAAGTTGAAAAATATTATAAACTCTGAAATTAACAAGCTTCCATTTTTATATGAAAAATTTCTCTCTTGCTGTTCCAATGAAGGTATTTATATGTTCTACATAATAAAAAAAAATTGTAGTATTTATAATTTGGGCTGATACTACAAGTTTTATTGTTTTCTGTAGCTCTCTTGTCTGTAATGTATATGATTGAAAGATTGGTCCTGGATCATGGACAGAAATTGGATGATAATGCTGAGTAAGTATATGCATAATTATTTATCCCCTTTATATGAGTTACTCTGTCAAATATGATAAGTATAAAAAATGCTTCATTGAAAGTTGCTGCAATCTACAAGTATACAGTTTTTATTCATAACTAGATAGTACCCATCAAAACTTGACGGTAAATAATTGAACAGTTCCAATAAAAAAAAAGGTTCATAACCTTGTTAAAATATTAGAAATTTTTACAGAATATTAGCTGTTTTTCAATCTGATGTTATAATTAAAAATATTGTAATAATCTGAGTTTATAATTTTAAAAAAGTCTTTCTTCTTGGAAAAAAAGCATGCTGACCGTTGATTTTTCAATCCGACTTGCAGAATCTAACTAATATGCTATAAATATGCTATGTATAAATATATTAAGCAAAAATAAAATATATAAACTAAAGAAAATCAGATTAAAAAATCATACAAATTACTCACGTGCAAAAAATTTTAGCATTCTATTTCAATAAATAAGAATAAATTCAAATTTAACAATCTAATTCAATCTATTTCAATTTAATATAAATATATTATGTATTATGCTATATACGTGTATAAATATGCTATGTATAAATATATTAAGCAAAAATAAAATATATAAACTAAAGAAAATCATAGAAAAAAATCATACAAATTACTCACGTGCAAAAATGCAATAATAAACAGAAAATAAAAACTTTATCATTGTAATAGAATGCTTTACGAAAAATCGGTATGAACAAAAGAACAATTTTAAGCAAATAAATATTCAATTAAACACAATTAAAATGTTAAATTCAGTTACTTAGCTTGAAATTTACATCCGAATATAATCATTAATCATTCAAACATTACGAAATTATTAAAAAAATAAATAAATAAAAATGCTGGCCAATATGTTACGTCACACCGTTTAAATAAGAAATCGAATAGAATACAAACATTTATAAAAGTACTATTAAAAGTAAATATTAAGCAGAAATTAAAACATTATCATCGAATAGAATGCTTTACAAAAAATCACATGAAAGTCATGTGTGAGCACATGAAAGCTACGTGTGTTGGTAATGTAGAAATATTAATTTCTACCATACACAGTTTTGAACATATCACTACACATGCATTGGGTTTGCAACTTTCCGAAAATACTAAATTTGACATTATTGTAATATCTGGTTAAAATATATATATATATATATTAAAATAATATATTAAAAAACTGTTTTATTGCGGAGAAGATTCTCTGATTCAATTTTTCTCAAAATTAACAACGATGAATGAATCACGGTGAATGAATGACTCACTCGTGTTTACATTTTCAAATTATGAGTATATAAAATGAATACTTGTATTACAGCCGTATAAAAATGGAAATAAAGTTGATTTGTGTCGATATTACGTTTTAATTAAAATTATTTGGGTTTAGATAGCAAATAATCTTTTTGAACTTTTCTTTTAACTTGTTAAGCCTAGCTCATAAAACAAAATGGATGCCATAGGCTGATATATTTATGAAGCAGTCATTCCGGAAGCGTTACATGACAGATCCATACACAGAACACGACAACTATCAGGGGAATAATACTATCTCTATAAATATTTATTGTTTGTCTGTTTTCACTGTAAAGTTACTTCATAAGTTTATGGTTAGCCCATCTCAGCCTAAGCAAAGAGCTTTAGTGGAAAGACTACCTGATATATGCATAAAAAGTACCATAATATACTTTTTGATATGTTTTTATACAACTAATTTTGCTACCTTTAAGTAGTGTTATTATTGTATAATGTGCCAGATAATGAATAAATAAAACTATATGTAACAATTGGAATATATTTTAGGGCATCTTTCAGTGTTTTAGTTGTAGCATAACCAATATATTAAATCTAAATAAATCAGTTTAAAATTTACTGCAAATGTAATGTATGCATGTTTATACAATTAATGATATTATTAGAACAATATCTCAGTAATTTTGCCTACATGCAAAAATATTTCCCAATTGGCATTTTCAGAATGATGCAGTTTCTTGGCATGTTATTACAATAAATGCTTCCTACCCCCTCTGACTTTGCCTTGTGTTACAAAAGATGCTATAGTACTTAATCAACCAACCAACTTTTTGGTTTGTCAGAAATTTAACTGTTTTAAATTTAATCATTTATTCTGAAAATTTAATCCTCCTTGCCTGCTTTTAACTGGACTTTGTTTTAACTGAGAATTTTATTGTTTAAACTTTCTTTGGCTGTATTGGTTACATTAAAATTTGATTTGAAAAATAAGTTTTCATTTTAAAAGATAATCTTACTTTGTAAAAGTTATATTAAATGATTATAACTTTAAATCCAATTGCTAAATTTTATTCATTAGGCAAGAACCATGAAAAATTTTTTTTCCTTTCTTTCTTTATTTCTTTCTTAAATTCCCGTTTCACATTATGAATTGCATTTGTTTAGCATTACAGTGTTCATTTATAGTACAAAATTACTTCAATTAAAAGTTGTTGCAATTTTCAAGTATAGAATGAGTATATTGACCTTTTATTCATTCTGAGGAAAAACTTAAAATTTAATAGTGTGAAAAATTTGTTTTCTAAGATCATTGCAGAAAGCATTTTTTCATGGAATATTGTGTAACTGCAATATTTCTCGTAATTAGATATCTTTTAGTTTTTCTAACCTTAAAGTGTCAAAGATATGTCAGTTATTAATATTATTCGTGAGTATTTAGGTTTTTATATATAGTTTGTAATTTAAAAAAATTACTTTTATATGTTTAGTGCTTTAAGAAAAGCTATTCTCTACATAATAACTCGTCCAGATTATAAAGTTCGTACCCAGGCATCAGTTCATTTGAAGAAGATGTTATCAGCTCTAGGAGGAACAAGTTTAGCTTGTTCTCTTTTGAAAGAATTTCCATTATTTGTGGATAGCCTCAAAATAAAGGTATCAAATAAGTAATATTTTATTATCTATTTCATCAGTGATTTATCTTTGAATATTAATATTGTTACAACCAAGAAAAAAATTAAGTGATTATCAAAGGCTTCTAACTTGAGCCTCTTAAATAGGTAAGTATTTTTAGCATCTCTTAGATATAACTATTACTATGACTGAATAAAATTCCCACTATGTGTAATCTGCTGCAGCAACTTCTACAAGCTTAACATTTTATTGTTAATAGTGGGATTATCACGGAATCAAATGTATATACATAAACATTGTTTGAAAATTGTAGGACTAAATAACTAGGAGAAAAGCAAAATTACTTTGTAAAAGTAGTTTTTGAAGTTCACTATTTAACTTACGGGAATGGACTTTTATGGTCTTGAATTATTAGTAGATAAATACAAACCTTAATACCTTTTTTTATGTGTAGTCTTTTTAATTTACTAAGGTTTTTATGCAACTTTCAAACTGTCTTCTCATCAGAAATACCTTAGATGCTTTGAAGTTAAAGTACAACAATACAAAACATTATAATGCCACTGCTAGTCTGGATAAATTAACTTTCTCTGAGATTATTATACAAATATTTTATTTTGAAATTAAATTATGCTTTGTTAAGAATGGATCTGTTACTATGTATGCTGAAGGGCAATATGTAATTATAGCTGCATGTACAAAAAGGATGCCTACTATATTTCTTGAGGGTGGTAAAGATATTGAATACATTTATTTCACTGGTAGGGAATAGACTACTTATTTCAGTGATAGAAATAAATATATAAAATTATTAACAATCTCATAAAAAAAAAAAATGTTGAAACATTTAACCCTTTACAGTGCTGAAAGTTCGTATAAAATTTCAAGAGTTTCTCTAATTTTATTGTGCAAATTATTGCCATCGCTAGAAATTTTATAAAGTGAAATGTGATTTTCTGTTATTACAAACATGACATAATTCTAAACTGGAGATCTAATTTAATATTTGCTAGTTCCTCCTTTTTTTTTTTGTACATAAAGTTACAAGAATTATATCAATTATGCATAAAAATAAGTTTAAAACAATTGTTAGTATTTAATACTGGTGGAGCAGGAATGTATGATATAAATCTCAAATATTGGTCTTTATTAAAATCTCTTTCATCAAAATGAACAAGTTTTTACTTTGAAAGAGATGTGTAATTTGTACTGAGTATGAAGACTGGTTTTAAAGAGATGAAAGTCCTTAAATATTGGCATAAACTACTGATGTCTTCAGTTATGCAAGATTGACAAAAAAAGATTAAAACATTTTAATTAAAAACTGCTATGATAGAATAACTTAATTCAGAAAAAGAAATGCTTTAAATTTCTGGAGTAAGAATGAGTGAAGAAAATTTTCACCATGAACTTTTTTTTTTTTTCATTTTGGTAATCGGTCAATTTAAAAGCTACTTGTAAAGAGTTTCCCTCCATCATTCTGTGTTTTATGAATTCCTAGTTGCAATAATCAGTAAGAAACAAAACTAAAATGCAGCTGTCATGATATTGGGTGGTGTATATCAAACATGTGTGACGTGTAAGATTTATCTATTCAAATTTTGTTTTAGCTCTCTGAGGGGGATGGTGGAAGGGAATGTTGGTCTGTAAGTCAGTTTTTAAATTTGATTTTATATTGGCTGTTCCTTGTTAAATTTATTATGTAAATGATTTATTGTTTTGAAATTTTTTTTATTATTATTTATTCAGGGGCTTGAAAAAGGTGAAAATGAATCTGATAATAATGAAATCAACTTACATATTCTACTAAGTTCTCTGTTAACACTGTGTTCTGGAACTAATTTAGATGAAAATGATATTCAGCAGTTATGTCTTGAAGCACTTATTCCATCTCATATAGATATTATTTGTAAGTATGCATAATCATTTTTGCTAATATAATTGATACATTCTCATATTTCTCTTACCTCCATTGTTCCAAGTCTAGATTAGTCTAATTTGTATAAGTTTCAATATTTTAGCATGTAAATATTTTTAAATGCCTTCATAAAATCAGAATTTATGTTCAGCTTCTTTTAAGCTTTGAATAAGAAATTAGTTTTGTATTCTAAAATGTAAAAAAAAATAATAATAAATTGTGAAGTTTTCAAATAAATTTTAAAAAATCATTTACTTTTAATTTTAGGGTAAATTTATTTATAAACTCAAACATTGTGGAAATTGGCAGGTGCCAAAAAAATTGTCATGCCAGTGTTCCATTTGCTAGAATTGTATGAATACTGAAAAAGAAAAACTGAAATTTGTGAGAAATGTGAATGAGTTATAATTTTTAAGCAAATGATTTTCAAACGCCCAGGCAGTATAGAAGACCCTTTATGCTTATTTTAAACAATTATGTTTTTTAGAATTGTAACTACCTGATTTATCATGAATGTAGCTGGGCATTTCTAAAAATTCTCCTATGTTGCTGGAGCTGCTGTAGAATATCATGATAGTTTTTAATATTCAAAGCAATGCATTTTCTTAAATTGTCAGTCTGAATAATTACCTAGTTGACTTTGGGAACTATTTTAAACTGTTTTGCTTGGTGTCATTATTATTATTATTATTATTATTATTATTATTCTCTGAAGCTCTGAGAATGCACCCGTAGGATATAGCTGGCACTTTTTGTAATTCTTGTCAAAATTGTCACCAAACTTGTGTTAAAATATGAATTTTGGGGTTCTGACCAAATTAAGGAGAATGTACTTTTTTGCAGTTAAATAAAATGTCTAAACACTACAAACATAAATTAACCCTGTTAGGTGTTCAGAGAAGAATTTAGAAATTCTCCAGAGGATAGATTTCTCTTTGGATTCAACACTAATATTAGTCATTTTTGATTATTTTAACATATGCCCCTTGTCTTCCTAGGGGGGGCCTTATCCCCCCCCCCCCCCCCCCAGTGTTTCTTTCCAGAATGTAAGTGATATGTGTACCAAGTTTGGTTGAAATTGCTCTAGACATTCCACAGTGATGCTGGAACATACATACATGCATGCCTTCATCTATATACGCACTTTTTAATCAAGATGAGAATTAACACTATAATCATACCCCCACCTCTAAAAGAATACAGTGTGAATATATGTGTAGTTTTTTTATTTTAATTTTGCTGAATTCCTGTATTTGTCTTTTTTTTTTTTTAACCTTAGATTAAATTTACCTATGACTATATTATTAATTTGTTTATTCTTAGGCACTTTGTCATTTTAAAATATTACTTTTCTAAAAGGAACTGTATATGATTTTTTTTTATAGATTCTTCTTATCCAAATGTGTGGTCTAAATTGGTAAGCAAACTGAAGGTAAATCCAGAGGAGTTTTTGTCAAAGGAAATAGAAAATGTCACAGCCCATCTTATGAATGAAGATAAAGTAATTGAATCTGTTGCTAAAGTAAGCCACCTCTATGTTATCTAACATCTACAATTTTTACTCAACGTTACTTAACGTTATTTTTTCATTACATACATTAAAAGAGAAATTTTAATAGAAACTGTCTGTTGTATTTGCTAAATCAAGACTAAGTCATCTATTATGCAAAGAATTTTTCGAATATCTTTTATGTACATTGTTTCTATTTAAAGAAACTAGTTCAAGTTTTGACAAAGTCAAGTAGTAAGTCGAGGCAGTTTATATGGGGGGTTGGGGGAGGGAATCTGTTTATCAAGGGTAAGAATATTTGAATAATAAAGACGTATGATGATAAATTAATGAAATAGAAGTATGAGTTATTCAGTCTTCTGAATGAATGTTGAAACTGTAAAAGAGAATATTAAAGTTTAATATGTCACGGGAAAAAATAGAAATTCTAAAAAAATTATTAAAGTATTTTAAAATGTCGACTTTTAACAAAAAAAAAAATAATAATAATAATAATAATAATTAGTGAGATTCTTCCAACAGAGTATTAATAAATGGATTCCAATTACTATCATCATCATCATCATTTCCTTTAAAAATAAATTGCTTATGTGAGTGTTGTACTTTAGATTAAATCCTACATTTCAAATATTTAAAGTACTAGGTAAAAAGTAAGTTTTAATCTAAATATTTCGATGTATAGTTTTCTGCTTCGCAAAACCTCCTGTAGGAAGATGCTTTATTCATTAAACAGAAAAATTAATGATTTGTTTTATGATGTATGTGGAAGAATTTAAAATCTTTTAAAAAGTTGAAATTTATAACTACCAAAAATTGTGTAAATAATGATTGTATCTTAAAATGTAAATTTACAGGCAAAGTTAAATGCTTTGAAGACACTTGTTTTGTTGCAACCAAAAGTATATGTCCCTGTTGTGGTGGAAAATACAGTCTCTGTTTTAAAGGATGCAACTTTTGTTCAAGTTACCAAAGAAGAATATCAGATATTCTTAACCCCAGAAGGTGAACTTTATGATACATCAGTGATAGAAAAGTTAGTATATTTGTTTATCAATATTATAGTTAGATATATTTGTTGCAATTTTAAAGACTACCTTGTGAAAAAAAAATGAGAGAAAGATATTATCTTTGTTGCTAGAATTCTTTTTTTACCAACATATAGCTTTTAAAATGTTTGGGATATTAAATTTTCCATGGAGAAATTTAGTTTATTAGTTTTGTTAGAAAATTATTACTGTTATAAAACTTCAATAGGGCATTTGAAAGTAAATTTTATGCATAATTTAGTTTCAGATTTTTACTTTTGCAAGTTTTATTTCTTCATGTGACTATTCTTAAACATAAATATACTACAAAAATTGGATTGATCTTGAATTGTCATTTTCTGACATCTTAGATTTGTTGTTTAATTAAGTCTCCCCCCCCCCCCCCCTAAATAAATACTTAGGATGCAGCTCATGTAAATATTTTTAAATTTTTAGAGGCCATTATATTTAATAATTTTTGCACATATACCTTGTATTATCAAAAGCATTTTGGCACTTCTCTAAATCTGTGTGGTTCTAATTGATTGATGTGAATGGTTAATCGGACCAGCTGCTTATTTGGACCGAATCTTAAAGAACTGAAACAAATTCTATTGCATAAGCCTAATAGGGCATATTTGTGTAATCGGACCAGCTGGTTATTGGAACCAAAATTATCGCATCCCATAGGGGTGTGATTAACTGGAATCCACTATATATAAGGTTTTAGTACCACTAAAATTTTTTGAAAATGTTTATATTTAATGAAAGGGACAAATACAGACCATTATAATTTTTAAACTTTGAGTTTATTATCCTGTTATCTGTGGTGTATAGTTATCTTTGGATATATTTTTGTATTTATGTGTAATTTACAGTGACTGGTATGCATATTTATTTTCAATTTTTAGTTTAAAAGAGCATACAAATTCTAACAAGAATATAAAACGGGAAAGTAAGCTGTATTCTTACAAAGAACAGATGGAAGAAATAGAATTAAAAAAGGTGAGACTATTTTCTGGTAAATACTTTGGTATTTGAATAGGCTATTATAATTATTCACGTATGCTCACTTATTGCATGTGACTCATTTTTGTTTTCTTGCAGGAAATAGAGGCTAAGAAACGAGCTAAGGGATTAGTTAAGGAACCTGAACTCACAAAGAAACAACAAGAAGCAAAGAAAGCACAGCTAGAAAAGGAAGCGGTGATACGTTCCCAGTTGAAAGAAGTAATTAATCATCTGTTTTTCAGTATTTCAATTTGGTTTTAACCTATTTTTCACATTTTTAAAAAAGAACAGTCATACTGATTTATGGCTGTATTTAAATTTGAATGTTTGATGCACAACATAACTTCTATATATCTTAATTTACCCAGAGATTTCCTGAGTTTTCCTAATCAGAAGATTTTTCTTCTGATTCATAACAGGAATTTAATCAAAACTATTTGTTGTTTGATGTTCATAAGAAAATACCATAGCAGGTCCTAGTGATACAGTGGCTAAGCTCTGTTAGAAAATTTTTTAAATATCAAGTTTCACTGTAAAGCTGTCCAGTTCCTTTTTCAGATGCATGAGAAAATGTTATAAAGTATAGCAGTGTGTGCATTGTTATAACTGAATTTAAATCTTCAAAATATGTTTTTATTTTGCCTTGGAACTTCATAAATTTCAGCAGTTTTTACAACAAGATTAGCTTTAGATTTAATTTTCTTGCTTTAAATAGTTTGAATCTTTAATTACTTTTATATATTGTGCTTAAAAGTAATAAATCAAGAGATACTGCTATGAAAAAATTGCTTTGGGTCTTTAATATTTTGTTTTATCATTCATCAAAAATAAAGTATAACCACTTCATGGATTAAGTTACCAGAAAATAAGTTTACTTTCATACTTGGGGAACATCTGATATTCTTCAATAAAAGCATATTTTTTAATTGTCTTTTAGTTCACTCCTACTAGAATGTTTCAAGACCATAAATTTGCATTTAAACCTTCTGAAATTTTTGCTGTTAAATTCAGTCCATTTTGAAAATCCTAAGAAAGAAAAATAATTCTAAATTATTGCAGGTGTGCTCTTTAGGGCAATGTCTATTGTGTTTATTGATCTTGATAATTAATAATAAAGTATAACTTGGGGTTTCTGTTTGAAATTTCAATCCGAGTACTATATATTATGTACAAATACGTACCACACTCTTTGATATGAGGTAGCATGTTTTCTAATGCAGTGGCTTTGATATTTACCATTCCTTGAATTTCTCGAATTCTTTAGCCCAGTTTTCTCTAAAATATCTGTTTGTAGAATGTATTCTTTACCTTTTTGTATACTGTTACTTTTCAGAAGACCCATCTACTTCATCCAACATTTTATGGTGTTACAGTTGGTTATTCTCATATACTATTCGTTGTTGCTAATTACTTATTACTCAGCCAATATAGTGGTATTACCATTCATAATAACAAAGTTCTAATTATCCATTTTGAATAATGTATGGAAGTGCATGGAAAACCCAGGAATGTAGATAAGCCAAAAATGGCCCTTTTAGCTTAAAAATGAGCAGTACAGTTGTTTCTAATAAAATGCTCCTGCTTGGATTTAATTAAAATCATTAAATGTACTGTAACATAGTTAATCTGTTTTTCCTCTGTAAAAAATGTATTGCATTATCTCTTTAGCTAGTGATGCGGACATTCGTTCAGACAATGCACCCATTGTGGTAAGAGGTATTAGGATTTTCAAGAGGTTGAGGGAAATATTGAGATGTGAGTGACATATTAAGAAAATTTTCCATGATTAGAAACCACTATGCAATAAGGGATGCCATGCTTATAAAAAAAAAATGTGAAAGGTCCTTTTATTATAATATTTCTTACTTTTTTTTTTTTTTCTTTTTGAAAATTCATGGATAGTTTTAAAAATGGATAATTCAGTTAAACATATTTTAAAATGAGGTTAAATGATATCAAGTTGGCAATTCCATTGTCATTGATAGTTTTTCTAACTGACTACAACTCTTAAGTATCTTTAAGGAAATGTCTTAAGAATGTTGATATCCTTTCATCTGTTCTCAATGATCATTAGTAAATTTGGTGGCATAACCGTGATTTTTGCTTGGGTTGTTAGATTAACATGCATATGTGTTGCAACCTTGGCTATAGTAGCATCAACAACCAAGTTCTTTAAGTTATTGACTGTGAGTTGTAGATAATTGATAAATCTTTAGAATTCTGTTCCCATATTTTTAATTCTTTTTTATCCTCTGGGTCAATCTCTGGTTCTGTATTATCGATTAAACTGAACAAGTCATAGTTCACTAGTAACATTTTTGTATGAAACTTCCAGGTTTTAAAAATAACTTTTAGGATTTTATATACTACAGTTATATATCAAGGCCATAGTTTCAAATCAAGCATAGTTAGCAAAACCAGATTAAAAACTCACTAAACCATTTTCTCTGCTACCTTACTGTCAGAATATCATAGATCAATAAATAGCCTAAAGAATTTAAAATCACAACTTGTGTAAACATAGAATACAAAATGTATGCTTAAAAGTAATAGCAATGCTGTTGTGAAGAGAGAGGTGTGTGCTATTATACTGAAAATATTCTTTTACTTTCAGTTAGACAATCGTTATCAAAATGCTATGGATAAAGTTCAAGCCATCCTGGATATTAAACCTCTAGCTCTTGGTTTGTTCATCAAAGATTTGACATCATCTTTGATATCACTGTTCTCATCTCCACTTTGTGCATTCAGAGCTACTCGAATGTTTGTAAATTTATCTTCAGTGGTTTCAGCTGGAATTCTATCTCTTTGGAGTAAGTAAATTATCAGAGTTTGATTTCTTTTGATGGACTGTTTTTAAAAAAAATTCAAAAGTGTTATTTTTGGTTGTATCAAGTGGAAAGAGTTTGAAAATCTTCATAATGTACTGATAATGAAATAAATGAATATATTTTTCATTTCTTATAATATTCAGAGGTTTATAAAAAAAAAAAAATGCCATTAAATCAGAGTAATTCTTAATTTGTATGATACAACTTTTGATACTTACTATTTAAAGTGCTTGAAAAATATTCAAGATATATCTGAAATAAAGCATCATATATGAAATGTGATTGTTTCTAGAATCATTTCGATTTCAGCTTTTCAGTGGCAAAAGTATGTACATTTTAAAATCAAAATAATTAGTATATACTTGGCTGTATTCACATCATTTTCTCTTTATTATTTGAAGAGCTCCTTAAAAATGTTTGCTTCATAATATAAATTGATAAAATGTGAATTATTATTATTTATGGTTATCTGAGTTACATCAAAATATTAATTTTTGTGAAACCTTATGTTATTAAGGGTTTAGTGTATTTATGTACTGAAATTTATCTGTACACAGAACTATATTGAGGATTCATTTAATGGTTTCTGTGGTGCAGTGACACATATGTAGATATTACATTGTTCTTATTCTTTATATAGTTATAAGTCTTTATCTATTTGCAGTTAAAGTAGAAAAGTGAACAGTGATTGCATTAATCATATCTGTATTTTAATAATTTACTGCTAATATTTGTTTATTTAATCTGATTAAGCATGTTTAAAAACAACAATTTTTTTTATTAATTATTCTGCAAAAGTAGTACTAATAAGTAATCTTTAGTAGAGTATATTTTCTTTCTTAATGTAAAACAATCTTTATTTTTAACATTTATCAGGACAGTAATTCTTAGTTTCTTAAAACAAATTGTTATAAATATTATATTGAGAATGATTAGATGTCACTAAGCTATGCTTCAATAAGTTTTATTTCTTCCCCATCTTACAGGCAGACCTGTTGCCTTCACTACTTTAAGAATGTTAAAAGCTGAATGTGAACTTGAACCAGCATGGACGGAAGTTGACCTTGATGAAATAGTGCTGAAAATTATCGACTTCCTTTATTCAAATACTTGCCAGACTGCTGTGGGTGGGTATGATGAGCACTTGTTATTACAAGCTGCTAAAAATCACCTTAGTGCTCCTGGATTTTCATTTTGCTTTCCTCTCATGCGACATTTGCTTTTGACTCGAACAGCTAATGTGACTTTATTGGAACAAATTCTGTCTATAATTGCTGAGCATCTAGATATTAGAGATCTTGATCAAAGTACAGATAAAGTGAGCAATTTTTCTCTCACTCTCTCTCTCTCTCTCTTTTTTTAAATATATTATTCATTCTAGTTACCATAAAATCTCGACTATAATATGCACTCAAGTATAATACACATGCTTGATTTTGCGCGAAATTTTCGGAAAGAATAAAAATTTGACTATAATACACACCCATAACTTTTCAATATTTTATTTATAAATTTCACATATATTTATTAACATAAACAAAATTTGTAATAAAAAGAAACGAAAACGTCAAATTTGGTAGGAAAAAACTTAAATTGATTATTCAAAACAAATAATACTGTCAAACTGTCAGTCTGAATCACTTTCACTAGAATACAGCTCATCTATTGTTGTTGCGTCCATGATTCAATTATTGTTGCCGTCGTAATATAAATCGCCATCATCATCTCCACTTGACGATATGAACTGTAAGTTCCATTTGTTTAAAAGGAATACCTGCTTAGTAAACGGAATCACAGAGTGCAGATGCACACGCACCCGTGTTGCGGCAATGTCTTACAGCTGCTTTATGTTCGTTTATCCAATGTTTTTTATGTACGCACCCTCAATTTAGCAGACTAAAATGTGAAAAAAAGTGCGTATTATACTCGAGATTTTACGGTATTTGTAATTTGTTCTAATTATTCTGCAAGCTAAAATTTGTTTAGTATAAACACAAATAAAAAGAATGTTACTCTACATGCATTTAATTTGTCGATATTATTTATACCCCGAAATCATTCTCATAGGTTGTTTTTTTTCTGTAATATTGTTACAAATTTCATCTAATCATAGAATTATGTAGTTTAGTTGATTTCTGTATTAAATTAAAACATTCTGGAGAGCTCAAATCCAGGTGAGTAAGGAACAGTCTTCTAAAACAAATTTTGGTCAAAATGGTTTTTTGTTGTCGCAAACAATACATATAGTTTATCAATAACAACAATCGCAAACAATACATAAGTCATGCTTTTGGCACTTAATTCTAACCAGACACTTAGATTTGTCTATTATTAAAAGTGGCTTTGTTATTACAGGTCTTGTCAAGTAAATTGAAAGGTTCTCTTAGATAGTTAATGCTTCATAGATTAGAAAATTTCATGTTATTCTAAAACTTATCTGCTCAAAATAAATTTTTAAAAAAAATAGTTACTTATATTCAAACATTTGAAGAGTTGTAATGGGCACAGTTTATAATTTGATGTGGATAAAATCAAGACAGGAGTTTTAAGTACTAATGGAAACTACTGATTTTTAAATTTATGGGCATGATATCAATGAATAGTTACCCAGCTAGGAGTCAAAGCTGATAAATTCGCGGAAGTATTAGTTCCATTATTGCTGGAGATTCTTGGTTTATTTTAAGATTATTTATTTTTTGTTGTTAATTTTACAGGTGTGTATGTTTTCAATTTATAAACTAAAACGGTTTAAAAATTGTTTCTAGATTTATCAAGAATGTGTGCCAGTGGTGCAGCTGTACGATGTGCTAATTAAGGTCGTGTGCAATACTACAGGACAAAATAGGGTATGTAAATTGTGGAGTTGGTAATTGAAGCTATAATTACATATTTTGAAATTTTACTTGGGAATTAATGACATCGGCAATCTTTTGTCTTTGCTGTGTACTTTGGGAGCTAAAAATGAACTAGTTTTCACAGTGTTACATTTACTTGCTAGGATTATCAACAGTAAAAATTTGTGAAATGGCAGTATAGTTATAGATAGCAAAAAGAGCCTTAATAGAATCCAATATGGCAAATTATTGGTTGACTATATTCACTGAAGATACTTTTGTTGAGCTAACATAAGTAAAATTAATTTAACATCATAATTGTATTAAATATATGCATTATATGAGTTTCATAATTTCAAACTTACATATTTTCTGAACATTAGTTTGTATTTGCATTACTGCTGTTCAGAAAAAGGTTAGAATGTTATTGTGACAATGTAGTGAGATCTCTAATTCATCATTATATATTTAAAATATTCCTATAAAATTCTGAATGCCCAATGATTAGAACTCTATCCTGAGTGAAGTCACCTTAATCTAACATTTTCCCTGCTTATTTACCTCTAAATGTTTTACCTTTAGTACTGACATTCCTCCCTCCCCCCAAATCTTCCTTAATACTAACATTCCCCCTCCCCTTTTATCTTTTTTGATACTAACATTCCTCACCCCTCATGAAATATTTCTTAGTACTAACACCCCTCCCCCTCCTTAAATGTTTCTCAGTACTAACATCCCTCCCCCCTTTCTAAATATTCCTTAAGATACTGACATTTTTATTATCCAACTATAAGAAAAAAAAGTGTTAGATTTAGATGATGAATCTGTGATGGATGATTATGAGATCTGAGGGCTTCAATATCACTAGATGTTATAGTTGGTGGACCAGTTAAGTTTGGGAATGCATTGTGCTCTGTCTTGTACTGAAACAAATAATATTCTGTTATATAGATAATAAGTCAGTGCACCAGAAGTGATACAGAAGAGGCAACCTTCATTAGGGATTTTGTGATGTTTAATCCCAAAGTCTTAATCCAAATTAAAGAATATTTACTCTATGAATAATGTCTAAAAAATACTCATATAAATTGCATGCTTTTATATAAAAGTAAATTAATGTAGTTACTGAAATTTTATTTTATTCTTTCATTTGTTACATAATCGCAAACAATTTGCCAAGATAATATTTCAAGCCTTTTTGTATGTAATTTATACTCGGTACCAGGTATCTGGTAAAACATCAAATTTCCAACAGCAGTGCTGCCAGAAAAAAACTTTGAATGAATGGGACCTTCGACATCTGAGAGAATCCTTAAATGAGATAGACCTGCAACACTTCCTCAAATTGCTGCGGCTTTCATTGCTGGGTATCAACAAATGTCAGCTTGCAAACTGTTCAATGGACCATCATAAATATGGATAAATAGACTTCGGTATAAATAGATTTTGGTTCAATGGACCATCATTGATATAGGCTTTTGGAACTGCAGACCTACTCGTGTACTGTTGTTGACTGCATGGCACAAAGCTTTATGCCTCACCTGGGCCTCCCAACACCTCTTTTGGACTATTGATGACTGGAAACACCTCGCCTGGTCTGACGAGTCTCATTTCCCATTGTATTACGCAGATAGACGTGTACAGGTACGGAGACAACCTCATAAATTCATGGACTGTACAAGGACTGTTCAAGCTGGTGGAGCTTCTGTGATGGTATGTGACATGTTCAGTTGGTGTCATATGGGACCTCTGAACAATCAAGTCTAGAGACGACTCTGACAGGTGATGGGTACATAAGCATCCTGTCCAATCATCTACACCCATTCATATCCATTGTGCATTCTGATGGACTTAGACAATTCTAGGAGAACAATGTGACACCCCCATGTCAAGAGTTGCTACCGAGTGGCTCTGAGATCACTGTTCGGACTTTAGACACTTCCATTGGCCACCTAATTCCCCAGACAAGAACATTATTGAGCACATCTGGGATGCCTTGCAATGTGCTGTTGAGAAGAGATCTCCACCCCCTCACACTCCTATGGATTTGTGAACCGCCCAGCAGAATTCATGGTATGAATTGCCTCCACGATACCTTCAGAAATTAGTCGAGTTCATGCCACGCCGTGTTGCAAGAAATTCTGCATGCTCATGGGGGGCCGTACACGATATTAGGCAGGTGTACCAGTTTTTCTGGCTCTTTAGTGTGTGTGTATGTTTAAATATGTATATGTTAGTTATAAGGGTGAACTATTTTGAATATTTAGATTCAAAACTTCCCCTTTGTGTTTTTTTCCCCAAACAATTTCTATAAATTATTTATAGAACTTTATTTCCTGTGTCATATGATAGTTAAGTGGTTAGGCTTCTGGCCTGTGGTAAGAGTCTGTGTGCTCTTATCTCATGACTGGTTTTGATGTTTGTAGCCTTTTGAAATCAGCTTTAATCTCTATACCGAAATCTATTCATCCATCAAAGAACAAAAGATAACCAACCCTGTTGTATCAGTAAGGCATCATGTCACCATGATTATATATATAAGATAATATTAAATTTTTCATCTCAACTTTTTTTTTCAAGAAACTGAAAAAATAAAAATTTATTTAATTTATTTCTTAAAGTAAGGAAGGATGGATTTTATAAGTTATGCAGTACTATATCTGTAGAGATTTCATAGGTTTGCTTGGTGTAATTCTGATAAGCCTTAGCTTGTGTTGTTCAATCTTAGACTAAACCCCTTCATTTTTACCATGAATTAAACTTATTTCAATAATATGATTAATTCAGACTGAAAATAATCTTTAAACATTGTGGTAGTTTTAGTTCATTTTATCAGTTATAACTTTTGCGTAATGATAAAGTATACTTTGTTGAAAATAGAATCTTGCAATGGCCACTCTTCTAAAAGCCTGTGAAGCTTCATCTGGAGATGACAATTGTGCTATTGCCACCATGGAAGAAATCAATGTTTTACTTCTAGCTCTTTTGTTAAATGAAGATCAGGCCAGATTAGCTGTACTGCAGGTATGTAATTTTATATTGAAAATTACTCTATATTCTTTCAAATTAGAGAAGGCTTTAAAGGTAAATAGGATCTTTACAGTCCTGTTATTAGCTAATTTTATTCAGAAAATTGGTCATATGTTACAACTTTCTTTCCAAGAAAATTTTTATACTAAACACAAAACTATTAATTCATCAGGGTGAGTTTATAGAATTTCTTCTTCCAGCTTCCAATGGGGAAAAAAAACTGTTTACTTTATAACTGTATAATTAATTGGTTTGTTTTCCCATTTATGTTAGAAGATTTTACTTGAAGTTAATTATGATAAATAGAAACATCTTAACAGGAAACTCATGGGAGATGTCAAACAGGAACACCCAGCTTCTTAACCCCTTGACTGAGACATATATTTCATAAAAATGAGGAAAAAAATTTCCTGTTCAATTTTGTGCATTATATCAATAAAAAGGTTAGAAAATGGTTATTTTAAAAAAAAATTAAATGAAATAACTACTATATTTAATTATTTACACATGGGAAAAATTAAGGGATATTTTACTCAAATTTTCAATTATAGCGAAATAAATCAAATGGCATGGTAATTTTAAATCTAAACTAATGTTAAACAATGTAACATGATTTTGAATTTGCGAATTTCACAAATCTTTTACAGTATGATACAAAAAACATGGCACTGCACACAAGCCCACATTACACTCTTTACAATAAATTTGTGTCTCATGTCATATCTTCTTTGCTTTTTCTTCTGTTTTAGAGTACCACACTAAACACTGTCTAGTTGGATTAGTCTTTTTCTCCGTTGGGGGAATGTGCTGAAGAAAGTGGTGACGTGTAAGTCGCAGCAAGTTTAATACTAGAATACCCTGCCACAGTAACTCAATGTGTCACTTGTTCAATTCAACAATTTGTTCTAGAATTGGAATTCTGTAGTTCATATTATTTTTCCCACCTTCTGTCAATTTATATATTATGAAGGTATTGCATAATACCTTTCCGTGTATTCATATTCTTCAATAGAAATGTAGGTTTCTGAGCTTTAAGAACCTAAAAGGCACTCTTCATTGGAGTCTGAATCATACATTGCGAATCAAACTTTTGCAAAAACAAACTTTTTGGTATAATATTCTCTAAAAAGGGCAATAAGCAATTATCACATATTCCGACTAACAGTGAGAAACATTCATTCCCAATTCTCACCTTTATAACTACACTCACATTCCTTACTAATGAAATAAATGAAGGCCAAATACCAACATATATTTTGTAAATAGTAAAAGTCCATATTAAATGTCTATTCAAAAGGAAGATGAACTCAGTTATGCTTCATGGAAAAGAATCACTAATTTTTTTTCCCGCCCGAACTCAACCTGGGCTTTACAAATATTGCCCATTGCAGTCACCTGAACTGGGAAGGGGTTAATATCCACAATAAAAAAACAGTGGCAACTAGTTTTGAACTAATTAATATTTTATTCCAGCTGCATATCATTTGAATAATTATTCAGAAATATTCATCATCATGGCTAAGAAGCATTAGTGTGATTGAGGACTATGTGAACTTACAACCCTTATTTATATCAGAGTTTGATCATCTGCATGTTTGTCAGTTTTCCTAAGAGAGAAATCACACCTAATGCTCCTCAGCCTGATGATGAATATTTATTAATAATTATTCAAATGATATATAGCTTGTACAGAAGGTCGTTCACACTTTATGGAAATGATTTTGATAGTTAAGTTTTATGTATAAATGCCATATTTTTTAGGCGATTTGCTTCTATCTGATAGCCATGGTTGTTAACAATAGCTCTAGCTCGTATTTTCCATGAAAGTAAATTTTTTCTTAGTACTGTCATGTCAATTTTACCCCATTCCTCTTGGATGCCATTTTCCAAAGTCTCGTTTTAATAAACCAAAACTGCAAAAGTCCATTGGAGATGTGTCAGGAGATTTTACAGGTATTTCATTAAATGGGATACACTTTATTCCTGTTTCTGTTCTTTCTTTGCTAAATAAGTGGCAGTTGATTTAGACATGTGACTAGAGGTTTTGTCCATATTAAGCTCAACTTCATCAATGTCCTTTACATATAAGGCTGGAATTCCTTCTTCAAAAATTGGTTCTAAAATATTCTGCTGATAGTAGCATGAATTAATTTTGGATTTACCTGAGACTTATTATTTTTAATTTGCCGTTGTAACAAAATCCTGCAACTATCATGAATCCCTTTGGGAACTTTTCTGTACAGTGACGAAGCCATTTCGTACGGTCATTCCCGTCAGTTGAGCAGTAGACAATTGATCGTTTCTTTATTACAGTCACTTAAATACACCCATGCCTCAATGAGTATTACCAAAAATTTACATTTTTCAGCAGCTAGGTGTTTTTCATGTAATTTTCTACAGTTTGTATCTCTTTCAGCAATATGCTTTGGCAAAAGCAGATGAACATTAGGTTTAAACATCTTTTTTAACTTCAAATCTTTATGAATGATTTTACTTACAGTGTCAGAAGACATTCCTAGTTTCCATTCAATGGATCTTTGAGTTGGTGGATTTTCTTTTAGGATCAGAGACTTCACTTTCTTGATATTTACCTTTCTTTTCATAGATGAATATTTTATCACAGACAATGACTGCTTTCAAACAGTCTTAGGATGGGGTTTCGCAGTCATGTTTTCATTTTTACTTTCAGTTAGATGATTTTTTCCTTTCAAATTTAATGTATTATAAATACCTTTTTTTCTTTTTTTTTGAATGCCATAACCGTGATTTTTACACCGCTTTATAATTTGTTGATATGAATATTTCTCCTCGGAAAGCGGAGTTACATAACCTTCAAGTCATTTATTAATTTTATGAGCCATTTTCAAAATAAATCTTTTATTTTACATTCCAATGAAAACAAAACAGTAGTAGACGATTATTCTGAAGTTGCTTAATTTTTATCTCAAAATACAAATGCCAAAAATTAATTACAAAATCATTTCCATAAAGTGTGTACAACCTTCTGCATATAATAATGCTTATTTTTTTTCAAAACAATATTTTGTTAGTGCTATTTTGCATGATTAGAGTCAAATTTTTTAAAAAAAATTTCTCTAAATATGTATCAGAAGAGAAAAGACTTTTACTTCTCTTAGTCCCAAATCAAGTGAACTGTATGTTTTGTTCTGAATATGAATAGTTGAAGATTTTTCAGGTTTAATATGTAATTTGAATTTTACATTAGGGATTAAAGGCTTTGGAATTTGTCTTACCTGACCCAGACTCAGATTATGAAAATGGGATGCAAGTTGTCCAGCGTCTGTTTGTGGCTTGTTTTGATCCAATTGAGCAAAATTCTGCAACAGCTCAAGAGTAAGTTTTGTGTTGAATATTTTACATAGGAAGTTTATTAAAAAAAGTTCTTAGGAATTCTTTAAATTGTCTGGTATTGTTCCTCAAATATTTCATTCATTTTATGAAAATTTGATATTTCTCTTTTTAATTCAATCATCATTTCAGATGAACCTGATGAAATTGTTTCTTTGAAATTAAATTCTTTATTATTTTACATGCAGTCATTTCTTTTCATAGATGAATATTTTATCACAGACAATGAAATTATCATTTAGATCAGTTATCCATTTGTAAGCATGGATATCACTGTTTGAGTAATTTGAAACCTTGAGCTTTGTACTAAGAAGAGTGCTTCAATGTTAGTTTTTCAAAAGTGATTGTTCCCTTTGTTCTAAAGTTTTATTATACTTAGTTTACTTATACAGAAAGTTGTCTGTAATATATTTAATGTAAGCTTGCTATTTCTCTGTTTTTGTTTTCTATCAATGTTATAGATCCTGTCCATTAATTTTATTTTATAATCCTGATACAACTTACAGCTATTCAAATTCTTTTATCTGATTCTCTGGGAAGAGTTGACTTTGTTCCCCTTCCCACCCTTATTTTATTATACTAACTACATAATGTTAATTGAAACTGTAAAGAAAAATATAGTTTCTTATACATTGAATAGCATAGCTAAGCATAGCATATCTAAGTACTGGCCCAAATATGAAGGAAATTGAAAAGCTATTAATGGCTAGAATTAACTTAGACAGTCTAATTATGTAAATCTACCATGACTTGGACACCTGAAAATCAGGTAATGATTCATGTCACTGTTTGAAATGCCTAACTTTGGCAAGTTTCTCCTCTATATCACTGCAGAAATGAGCTCCTTGTAATTTTCCTTAGAGGGATAATGTCATTATAATGCCCTTCCTTTTAAGAAAAGTTCAACTTTTGAGTCAACCTCTGACTTCGCATCCTAATGGTGTACTGCTGTATCATACGGTTCATCTCTCTTTTCATGTTGTGTATATTATATTGACATAATTGATAATTTTCATAAAATCAGTATAAAATTTAATTGTTGTCATATTACTTTTGTCATGTTGTAACATCATAAAAGTACACAGGCTCTTATAAACTCTTTGGCTTATTATAATTGTCTACAAATGGCAATTAGGTGTTGTTAGACCGCAAGGTCTTTGAACCGCACTAGGGTTGCCAAGCATTGGCTTGGCGCTCGCCATGTAGGCACTACCTTGGTTAGTCAGTGTTTGCCTGTGCAGTTAGCTAGTTGGTCGTGACCTGAGATCTTCTAAGACTCAGTTGCTCCCATATAAACATTTCTACTATGTTCTAATAGGTTTTTTTAATAAACACTCCTTGTTATTGTTGAATTCTACTATGTTTATTTTAATATATAGTCCGCTTTATTCATTGACCATAGAAAGTTTCTTATAGACAGTTTCCTACTTTTTTGCATCATGACCACACATATACAGGTGTATTTGAATCAATATCACATAAGATTAACCTTTAGACTTAATGTCATGTATGCAATTCTATAAATATTATTGTTAATGTAAAGTGAAAATATATTGTCTCTTATTCATTCACATTTAATTTACTAATCTAAAAATTGTATGTTTTGAGAATTTTTAAACATTTGTGTATTGTATTTTATTTTTAGGTTGTGGAAGATGTTAAACTTCTCAAAAAATCCTGATTTGTGCGAACTGATTCTCAAGGATATAGTTAATGAAGAGATATTAGTGAGGCAAGCTGCTGCAGAAGCTCTTGCTGATTTGTTTAATGATTTTCCAGAACATCTGGAACCTACTGTTCAAAAGTTGTTAGAAATATATCATGAAAAACTGTTTGTAAGTAAATTTTTTTGTCTAATATTCCATACATCTAATTACCTTTCTTCATTATGTTCATGGATTGAAAATAGTCATAGTTATTTCATTTGATCTAGCAACAATAAATTTTTTCTTGTTATAATTTTTTTCAAATTTTACATTCTTTATTTTTTACTTTCACAAGTATTTTCAAATCTGTGTTTATAAATTATTTTTTAAGCCTGGGAAGAATGTTTCTTATCTAGGTTTCAATCTTAAATTCCAAGAAATAGTTAGAGTATATGTACTTTACTATTCATTATAAATAAATTCTATTTATGTTTACTAATGTTAATACAATGACTTCTAGGCAACAGCTGAGTTTTGCTCATTGTAGTTTAATATTGGTATTTCTGTGACACATTTTGAATTGTTTTTTAAAAAAAATTCTTAATCCTTTTGGAATTGGTTATAAATGTTAATATGTCCTCATATTTAAATGCACAATTAAATAAAAATTACTGAAGGTTTATTCAAATAATGTAATGTACTTATATATATATTGAAATTAATTGTAACATTTATGCTGAATAACATGCATATAATGTTAACCCTTTCGAGACGGGCGCCTCAGTCACCGAACTGTTCTCTCGAGACGGCGCGCTAACAAGATGCACTGTCCTTTGGGGACGGGCAATTCAAGCTTCTAAGCCTAACTTTGGAAAAAAATTCGCATAAATTAAATCTGTTGTCCAATTGTTCCAATTTTTGGTACATTATGAGAGGAGCGCTCAGGTAGTTATCAGAATTAATTTTAATACTTTATCATTATATTTTCCTTACAAATTTTATAAAATATATTCGAGAATAATAAAACTTTTCACTTACAACTAAATATAAATGAAAAAAAATATCCAAACAATCAGATTTTATTTCACAGAACGCATTAATAAAACTAAAAGTTATTTTAAATCTCTTTCATAAAAACCAGCATGAAAACAACGAAAATGGAGCAATGTTTCAAAAAGGAGACAGTTCTTTGAAACATGGGTGTATGCAAAGACCTACGTTGCGTATCTTACATTAATAGAATGTCTGCTGCTGTTTTCTGGTTTTTATGACTGTTTACTAATGTAGCATCCGTGTATACTCCTCTTTTGGTAAATATCGTTTTCGTTTTGCCATTATAGAGTAAAAAACTTTTCGTTAAATGATACAAAATATGCCTCTCAACGCTAGCCAAAATCCCAGAGGAATAAATAAAACCTGTAAAATGTAAACCATCTATCCCCGTATCGCCAGAAAAACAGAAACACAAAAAAGTATTCTGCAGCATCAAAAATACGTCACTTGTTTATATCAGCTGACAAAGTTAAAAGGCCGACTATTTATTTACATTACTCAGCTTTCACGAATCTCAGCGTCATTCCAAAACAAAATACCAAAAATAAAAAATACTGCACAGGAATGAAGGTCAACATACGTCACTGTCGATAAACATCACTATAACAGACATAGAGCTACATCTAGTGGCCAGAAAAAATAATTTCTGTTCTGTCTAAAAAGTCATATATGGTACACCCATCTGCAGAGTCACTTTAAACAGCGATTCATATATGACACACCCAACTGTGAGATAACGTTCGCTGCCGTTGCATATGTGACATGCTCGTCCCGAAAGGGTTAACATTACTAGCTGAATACCCGTGCTTTGCCTCGAAGTACATTCAAATTAAATACAATGGTCAATGTATACAATTAATGCATATATATATATATATATATATATATATATATTTATAAAAAAAATCTTAATTGATAATTTTATAGACAAAATAATGTAAAAGAAAATATTCAAATTAAATGCAACGGTCAGTGTATGCAATTAATTTGTATGTTTAATATCCATAAAACATACTAATTTGAATTAAATTCTTTAAAAACTTCCATCTCAATTAGTCTAGTGGTTCAATTTTATCTTTTACCGTATTTTATTTTATTTATTTATTTTTGTCAATTTATTTCATTGTTATGCACGTGACACAAAATTAATTTAAAGTATCGCAAAAAGAAAAGAAACCACGTAATCAGCATTTAATAAATTAAATTCTAAAAATTAATTTTTAAAAATTCACCAAAAATCAGAAAATCGAGGTAAAGATTCGAAAAAGATTTCATTTTAAAGGAATTTTTATCTTTCTCGTGATATAAATTTTATAACCCTCAAATTATTATTTTAAATGTAAACTTTAAAAAAGTTACAAAAACAGCTTAAAAATTTAATTTTAAAAATCTAAGAAGAATTTTTCAAAAATCTTTCTTAGTGCACCCCTACACTATAAGAAGAATCGCCATGCAGAATTTCAGCCCTTTAGGTCCAGCATTTTTTATCTGTGCATTTTCTGTCAGTCAGTCAGTTACAGAACTGTTTTATGTATATAGATTTAATATAGAACTCATTGAGAGGTGTAGTTGAGACATTTTGTAAGTTTTAAGGATCTGCATTGATTGATATTATGTTAAAATTTTCATATCTTATTTTTAATCCTTTCAAATTCAAGTTTTCACAGAAGTAAAAAAAGTATAGTTTTTCATTTCATAATTTTACTCTGAAATTTGGTAAAATTAGATTGCATATTTTTGTATCTGTTTGCTAAGTTTAGGGATTCGAGGTTCATTAATTTGATTCATTTAGCTTCTAAATTTTATAAAAATGTATGGTTTTAATTTATAATGAAGTTGGATAAAAAATGTTTTATTTCTATGATAAAAGTTGCATCTTAAACTTTTCTGTTTAAAACTAACTTAAATAATTTATTGTTTTAGCAACCTCCTCCAGTTTTAGACAGTTTGCACAGGGTTGTATCAGAATCGCCGCCAGATATGTGGGAAGCCAGAAGTGGCATTGCTTTGGCTTTGGGAAAAATGGCTCCATCCCTTAGCAAAGAACAGGTTACAAGTCTTGTATCATTTTTTGTTCCTGAAGGATTAGGAGATCGTCACCTGATGGTCAGAAAACACATGCTTGATGCTGCTGTTGCAATTATAGATTCTCATGGCAAAGTAAGTCGTATTGTGTTATTAAATGTGAAAATTGTAATGAAAATTTTTTTAATATGGATAAATGTGTAAAAATAAATTCAAGTCATATGTGTTAACTTTCCACGCTGATTGAGACTACTGAAGGGGATTTATGGCTGTGATGAATAATATTCTCAACTTTTAGTTAAGGGGATCCAGGACACATTTTTAAAAAATTTTATTTATTAAGTTAAAATTTTGAATTTTTTTGAGATGGTTAACCATATAATTTGTAAACAAAATCACATCATAAAACTTCTCATATTTTTTTTTTTAATTTAAAATTTTTTTTAAAGGGGGGGGGGGAATTTAAAATTGTTATAGCTTGAATTATTATTTGTCGAATTTTAAAAAAATTTCATTTAATTAAACAGAAATATATGTTTTAATTTTGATTCAGCATTTTTTAAAATATTAATTTTAAAAAAATTAAAAATATATTGAATAAAAATTTAAGAAAAAATGTAACTTATTTTTAAAAAATCATTTTCAAAAGTAAATATTTTTTCAAATTTGCTGAATTAAAATTAAAGTAAAATAATTGAAATGGGCATGTTCCAAGTTTGAACCATTTATCTTTAACAGTTTTTAACTTATAACAATTTAAAGATGAGAAATGGTGGAAAAACCTATCATGCCCAAAAACACATTTACAGGTTTAAACAAAGATTGACTGCTATTAGAATGTTGCAAAACAAAAAATTAATATCTCCTGTTCTAATTAAGATAGAAACATGATTTAAACATCATTTTAAGCGGAAAAGAACAAATTTTTTTAATGCAATAAATGTTTTTTCAAAAATTTGAAGAATTTTGTGTCCTGGACCCCTTTAATTAATTCCCCACCCCCCTCATTTGTGTGAAGATTGAAAAAACACATATTGATGATCTGTAATCACACACAAGTGCTTGAGAATTATCCGAGTGCACTTTTCATTATTGTTTTCTTTTTAGGATTGTTTATCTGATTTACTACCAGTATTTGATAATTTTATGGACCAGGCACCTGACAGTTCAAGTTATGATGCTGTTCGACAAAGTGTTGTAATATTAATGGGGACACTTGCAAGACATTTAGATAAAGATGATGCTAGAGTTAAACCAATCATAATTAAACTTATCGAGGCATTATCGACTCCTTCTCAACAGGTATGATTAATTTAGGTTCATTGTTCTATACTGAAGGAAATTTTTTGTTTGTGTATAAGATTTTAAGATTCAAAGCATTGTATTAAGTTCAGAAAAAAAATTTGTTAAAAAAAACAGCCTTTATTTAACAATTTTTTTATCTAAAATTTGAATTTCATTTTAAAGGCCCTTAAAATTTCTTATTTTTGCTAGATATTGAGATAAAAATGATGGCCAAACTCCAAAAAGACACAGCCATCATCATAGATCCTGGTTAATATTTATTCTTTATCCAATTGTCCATTAAACAGATGCTCATGCTCAGTGGTTCTAAACAAAGACAATACTGAACACTGATAGAAAATTACATAAGACAAAGCAATGTTGAAAATACATCAAAACATGGACGACTAATGCCCTCTACACTTGAAAAACACAACTAATTTCTGCCACAGATATTTCTTAAAAACTCATATTTTCTTGAGAAAATAGCTTAGTAAGTTTTAAATTGAAGATCACTTTCTACCAATATTAGAAATTGATAGTGTGAATTGTTTTAGAAATTTTACTGATGACTATATGTGATCCACTATACATATGCAGAGCAAAATATTCCCAATTATCTATTATTTTTTATAATTATTGACAACTGCACACAGCGACTTGTGTTTTCAGCCAATTCTTGGCATATGTCTTCGGATGCGTCGGTGTAATTTTTGGACTTATGACAAGGAAATGGTTTAACCCTATCTCTAAAGCTCAATGTTTATTTTAAAAAGTTTCTGCCATTGGATTGTGAATAAATTGAGTAATCTGTGCTTTTGACACCAGCTAATAAAGGATAGGAAATTTTTCAAAGTTTTTTTTTTTTCATTTGGTGGCCTGTGAAGATCTTAACCTTGTGACCCATCATAAAATGTAGATCTGTGATTTACAGCACTTTTACGGATAGTTTTGTCTTTTCCGTTTTGTCCTTTTTATCTTTATTTTATGAATTATTCTAATTGTTTTTCAAAAAGTTGGGGAAAGCAGCAGTCAAACAAAGTAATATAGTTTCAGAGTTAAAAGAGTGAATTAAAATCTATATTAATTACACTAAATGCAAGTAAGGGAATCTGCAATTTCATATTCTTACTAACATTTAAAATTATTTAATATTATTGAATAACTCAAAAATATTGGATATGCATTTTTATGAAATATCTTTGCCAAAAACATAGGAAATGTTGAAAACATGTTTTGCATAGGGCTCTAAAAAATTTGTTGTTCATATCAAAAACTCCCAAATTTTACTTTCCAAAAAATGAGTATAGACCCTGTAAAACATTTTATATGTTCATAACAATAAATGTTGTTGGTAAAGAAAGAAAATGTAAAAGTATTTGTTTCCCTTTTGTATGTCAAAGAATTTAGGTTATAAAGTGTAGTCGATTTTGTTTAAAATATGTCAATACAATTTTTGTGCGTATATTCTTGTTCAATAATTTTACTTCTGAAATCTAAAACTTGTAAATGGAACCCGTATTTGTTTGAGCTTTTTAAAAAATTGTTGTGGTATAATACTACTAACTTGTAGTATTCTCTATTTCATCCTTATATGTCTGGGTGTAATTGCATTTATGAATAAACTGATACTGACTTTCACCTATAGGTACTGGGAAAGTCTTTGGTAAATTTGGTTGGATCTAAGTATAAGTGGTACTTTTAAATAAATACTACATAAAATCTTTTGTTATATTTTGAAACAAGGTGCAAGAAGCAGTAGCTAATTGTTTGCCTCCTCTTGTTCCATCGATAAGAGATGAAGCTCCTGCATTAGTCAACACTCTGTTGCAACTGTTATTAGATTCCAGTAGTTATGGTGAAAGAAAAGGTGCAGCTTATGGCTTAGCTGGTCTTGTCAAAGGTTTAGGAATATTGTCTTTAAAGCAGTTGAATATTATGAATACATTAACAACAGCCATTCAGAATAAAAAGAATTATAAACACAGAGAAGGTAAGCATTGTCTTGCATTTTTATCTTCTTAATTTTGATTTATCAAGGTTTCCAATTATGATAATTTTGCACACCTTCATTTAAAAGTAACCTGTAATTTTTTTATTTTATTTTATTTTTTTTATTATTTATTCATTTATTTATTCTTTTACAGATTAACATATGTTCTAGGTTTTTCTATTTTGTAGTTGTTAGTGCTTGTTCTATGGCTAGTTTCTGAAGTCTTTGTAATTTAAAAATATACTTGAAAAATATACTTTGTGTTCTTTTGGTATATATACTATGATTAACTATATTATATGAATAAAATATGATAATTTAAAAAATTGCACAACTTCAATTAAAACTAACCTGTAACTTTTTTTACGGTTTAACATTTGTTCTATGGCTAGCTTTTAAAGTCTTTGTAATTTAAAAATATACTTGAAAGTAGTTTATGTGTTCTTTTGGTATACATACTACGATTAACTGTGTTATATGGATAAAATATAACCCCAAATTATAAATTCTTAATACTTTTTTGGGGGGGGGGGGGGGCTGCGTGTGTGTGTGGGGGGGGGGGGGGGTAGATAGGTAGGTAGAGAGAGAGAAATATTAACATTTCTGCATTCCTTTACAATCTAATCAATTTGAATTCTTTTCAACCTTAAAATTCTGCTTATGTATTTTATAACTATGCATAATTATTGTTTATTTTAGGTGCTTTATTTGCTTTTGAAATGTTGTGTAACATGCTGGGACGCTTGTTTGAACCATATGTAGTGAATTTCTTGCCACATCTTTTGAATTGCTTTGGTGATGGTAATCAATATGTCCGTGAGGTAAATTTTAATTTTCAGTTTTTATTCTAAGCATATAATTGATTTAAGATTGTAGCATATAATACAGGGTGTTTCAGAAAGAATCGTCCAATTTAAAAAAATCATAACTATTCATCTTTTAATCCATTTTGATCGAATAATATATAGGCAGAAAGAGGGGAAATCTCGAGTTTCACGCAGTTGCTGACAAGTAGCGCTGAGACTCTTCCTTCGCCTGCCACTCCAGTGTTTGTAAAGATGGCAACTGCACAACAGAAATCATTTTGTGTTCTACGCTTTGCGAAGTATGAGTCCGTAACAACTGTTCAGCGTGATTTTCATCGATAAAAGCTTGGTAGATTGAAGTTCCTACTTCTCAGAGCATTAGGCGATGGTATAAACATTTCCAAGACACAAGTTGTCTTTATGTGCATAACAGCCATGTAAGCAATGTATGCAGACATGCTCGCAAAAGTTTGGGACGAATTTGCCTACTGTATAGACATATGTCATGCATCCAAAGGTGGGCATATTGAGCACCTTTAATTTGGTGTGTAAAAAAATTTTTTTTTGATTAGCCATGTAATATAAAATTAATTTTAAGTTTCAATGTTCAATATTTTTCATAATATACTCATTTCAAATTGGGTGATTCTTTTTGAAACACCCTGTATATTGTAGGTTTCATGCAGTGTGGTCATAAAGGAAAAAATCCTATGGTAATTATAATCGAGCAGTTTTCAAAAAATTAGATGAAAAGATATAGAAATTAAATAGAAGGCAGGAATTATTTTTCAACATAAAAGTTATCACTTTTAAACAGAGCAAATATTCTATTATTTCTCAGTGAGTGTTGTTATGTTGGTGCATTATATACAAATCTGAAATTTTCAGGCAACGGATGATACAGCAAAAGCGGTTATGAGTCGTCTTAGTGCTCATGGTGTGAAGCTTGTCCTTCCATCTTTGATAAATGCTCTGGAAGAGGATTCATGGCGAACAAAAACTGGTTTGTAAATATTATGTTAAAAATAAATTAAGTATCTGTTTATTCTTTCTTTAAAATGTTGTTAATAAAATATCCTTTTTGTGCTGGAAAGTTTTTATATTGTTAGATATGCTTTGTTGTAAGTTAATTATATTTTAAGTTAGCTTTATTGCTGTAGAGTTTATATATTTAAAAAAAAAAATTCAGGTAGTCTCTTCTGACGAAACTACTGCAGGTTATTAACGTAGGATTACTTACCATTGCTTACCCTTTTTTTATGCATTTTAGTACTTTTCTGTTTAACTGTTTACTGCTACTGGGTTTGGCCCGCTGCCAAAATTATAACTTGCGACAGTGGACTTTTTTTTATTTTTTTTTTTTTCTGGAGGACCGATATTTAGGAACGTAATCCTATGTTAAAACTAATTGTTTAAATACAGTTGGCTCTCTGTGTAACGACGATCTCTATTTGAAGACGATATTTCCCAGTCCCGGCCCCTCCGACTTTATGGGAAATGTTTTCACAAATTCTGTTTAAGGACGATTTTTCACGGTCCCTTGAAAGTCGTTAAACAGAGAGCCAACTGTATTTTAATAATTTCTGTGTGAACAAACAGTATATCTAAAACTCCCAGGGATGAGTATTCCTTGTTTCCTTCCTTTCCATATACTATATTGTGATTTATTTCATTTTTTTAATGGCTGTATCTTTCCCTTAGGTTCGATTGAACTACTAGGTGCAATGGCATTTTGTGCTCCAAAACAGCTCTCCTCGTGTTTGCCCAGCATTGTACCAAAATTGATTGAAGTTTTATCAGATTCACACATGAATGTACAAAAAGCTGGAGCCCAAGCTCTCAAACAAATTGGTTCTGTTATAAGAAATCCAGAAATTCAAGGTATGTAAAACTGCAAATTAAAACTTTTGGGTTTATATAAGAATTTAGGTTGTGTATTTTGCTACAGTTGCATAACAACATGCTTTACTTAATTTGCACCTGATTTGACTCAAATTGTATCATGATTTGAAAATTTCAGAATTTTTGCACAAAAATGTTTAGTATCACAATGTGACTTTTATGCAAATTTTTTCAGATCAAATGTGTTCAGTTTTGTTTCAGTTTGTATATTATCTTTCAACAGTATTTTTATTAAAAAATGATGCATCTTAAGTTTTTAATAGAATGCTTACAAAATTTTATTGCTACCTATATTATACAATCATATTAATTCATTTGTTTTTGAAATATTCTTTTTTTGCTGCAGTATTCTGTAGTAAAGTTGTAAGAAGTTGTAGTGGTTACTATTTTACCTCTTTAAAAAAAAAATTTTTTTTAATTAAAATTCTTATTTAAACCACAAATTTTAGGGCTTGTCAATCTGAATTTTTTTCTTATATAAAATTTTAACCTTCAGTGCTGAAACTTTTTAAGAATTGGGGAAGGTAGATAATTTAAGGCTTTTTGCCTAAATAAATAAAAATATGCTCTTAAAAAAAGGTATGTAGAATAGTGTAACTGAATTTGAGTACTTGAGGGGGGGGGGGACTGATTAGCGGCTATTTTTTCGTAAAATTAAGTGTGCAGGAAAATGTTTTCTTAAAAATGGTATACTCTAATTAAATATGTAGAGTATACTCCTTTAAAGACAATTATGAGTATAAGTGCTTTTATATATATATATATATATATATATATATATATATATATATATATATATATATATGTGTGTGTGTGTGTGTGTGTGTGTGTGTGTGTGTGTGTGTGTTTCTTATGTCCATGGTGCTAATATTTATTTATTATTATTATTATTGATCTTTGAATATTAGGCAGTAGAAGTGTTGAAATCAGGCAAGAAGTTAAGTTTTATTTACTTTTGTTTGTTTTTAGAAATTTAGTGTTTTATTTCTTATTTAGCTATTGTACCTACTTTACTGGATGCTCTCCAAGACCCTTCCAAAAAGACTTCTCCTTGTCTTGCTGCTCTGCTGGACACACGATTTGTGCATTTTATTGATGCTCCATCTCTTGCATTAATTATGCCTGTAGTACAACGTGCTTTCCAGGACAGGTCGACAGAAACCAGAAAGATGTCTGCCCAAATTATTGGAAATATGTATTCTTTGACTGATCAAAAGGTTGGTTTTATGCTTTTTGATTATTATATCAGTTATGCAGATAAATCCAATAAATGTCTTAAAATTGAAGGGGAGGGGAATTTAAGGTAATGGGCATTTCTGTTATCTTGTTTGCTTTAGAAACAAATTTGTTAAAAGCCATTAAACTAATCATTTTGCATTCTTCAAAGTTGGATGGCTCTCAACCTTTGATAAAATTAAGATAGTCATTGAAGTTAGGGAAAAGTACCATTGTTTCTCATTGTATTCCTTCCAAATTGAAGTCACACTAGTAGAAATTTCTAATTTGTAAAAAATTGTTTAACATATAGACACTCTTTTTTCCAAAAGTAATTTTTCTGTCTAGACCAGTAATTTTGGTGATATATTTTCCCCTTCACTTTATGGTTGAAGGCTGCTTTATACGGCAGCCTGTCCAATGAAAGGTATACAATCATTTACTTTAACAGTGCGTTCTCTGATTGTAGCTATTATATTGCTGAGGATGCAAAAGTTTCTGTTGGTTTCATTTCTCTTTTTATACTATAAATTTCTCTCTCACATCATAACAGCTCAAACTTAGCTATGCTGTTGATGATTATTTGGTTACTGATGAAATTTGTTGTATAATGTAAGTGATAACTACCCTGCTTTTGAACTGGGAAAGTTGGCTATCATTAGGACCAGTGTGTGAATTTCGAATTCTGCTTTCTATAGCACCAAAAGCTATACACATGTACACTTTTAGGTTTCTGTAATGTTAGTGAATATTCATTCAGTTATAATCATTCAGAATTTATAGATAGTTGATGTAATGCCCTTTTGCTACTTTCCTCTCATTTCTCTATCAATATCAATCTACAGCTGGTTGATTAGCTTTACTGATAGTGGAGATAGTTAGCCCAAGATTCAGTGAGTAGTTTGTATAGTTGTTGAAGTTTTTGTTATGATACAAGTCATTTACTAATTTTATTCTTATTCCCTTATAAATTACCCTCTTCAAATTCATAGTCAGTAGTTATCTACCATCTACATTGTTTATTCTACAACAAATATACTACACAAACATCAACCCTCATCATATATACATTATCTTCAAGTATGATATTGGTCTCCTCCAAAGAGAAGATCCATCAGAAAGTTATCACTTGGGAGCAGTTCTTTTTTTCATGAGGGTTGGAAAGTGTCAAAAGCGACGGTCAATGAGAGAAGAGGAGATTGTCACCAAACATCCCCTACTTTTCGCCAAATAATGGTATTTGCTCAAGGAAAAGTCGAACGGGTGTCTCTTTCTGCCTATCGGTAATGGTTTACCCCTAAGAAAAGTCAGTGTTTGCAAGAGACAGGTGGGGAGGATTACACATCTGCAGTTAACAATTGAAAGGAAACTTTCAACACTATACCTATTGGACTATTAACTGCCGTGGTTTGCTATATAATCTGAAATGTTTAAATGCTGGTGTGAAGTAATACCTCTACGAGGGCTGAACTTTGCGTCGTTCAATTGGTGATGTCGGCAGAGACGCTTCAGCTTTTGTATAGGACAGATGTAGGTTTTGATAGCTGGTTTCTTATGTCTGTTTTCCAAGTTATAAACTTGCAACTAAGCAAAACATCTTTCACGTTAACCAAAACCAAGTTATGAGAAGATATTTCACAGAAGATGAAATTTGAGTTTAACAAAATATTCCCCTAGATAAATTGTGGAAAATGGAAAATTTTAATAAGTTGAACGAGTTAAATGCATGTGAGTTTTCATTAGAAGAGGTCATTAGTGTAGTCATCATAAAACTTTGAAGGGCAGGACCAGCTTTAAGCCGATTTGACCTATTAGATTAGGAAAATTAAAAATATGTCTAAAAGAAAACTGCATTAACAGATGTAAAAATTATATAAAATAATGACCGAACAAAGTGTGTAAAACATGCAGATGTAGATCTCGATATGCTGGTTGAAGAAATGGAAGCATTAAAACATCCTTCCTTCTTCATATTTCTGTAACCCATAAAATACCTATATTCCCATAAATTCTTCATTATGAATGACAGAACTGTTGGCTTTCCAAATGGGGACCAGGGGCAGGAGCTTTTTCTAGATTAAAATTTATAAAAACATACCTTTGACAAACAATATCGCAGTAGAGCAATACTTTCTATGGAGCATGAGGATATTAAAATTTGATCAAATCATAAATGATTTTGCTGATAAAATCTAGAAATATTTATTTGTAGATAATATTTTTATTCTGCAAATTAAATCTTTGTAGTCTAGCTACTTTTTAGCTTTTTTTTTTTTCTAATAAATGTACTTTTAAAAAAAGAAATATGACTGCTTTTCTTATTTTGTCAAGCTTTATGTTATATTTTTATCATTTAATGTATATTAGTTTTTGAAGGGCCCCACAGAAAATTCTGCAATTGGGCCCTGCGATGACAAAATTCATCACCAACACCAGTGTACAGAGTTGATCAGTTTCTTGAACATTGTGGACATAAATTAATCAGATTCCCACTGTATCACTGCGATTTAAATCCCATAGAACTTGCATGGGAGGATTTTTAAAAGCTTGTACGGGAGTAGAACGTTAGTGCAAATTTAAATTTAAAGAAAATGCACAAACTGAATGAGGATGGATTAGACAGATTTGATACTGGTAAGTGGAAAAGTTACTGCAGTCATGTTCAGCACATAGAAGAAAAATATTAGAAAAACGACAGTGTTGTCAAAAATGTAGTTGACAAATTAATAACTATTGGTGGAAAAGTGTCAGAAGATGAAACCGAATTTTTAAAAGTGACTTAAATATTTTTTTCGATAACTTAAGGTCTTATATAATCCTAAGTTTAATCCCTTATTTTTAGAACCGACCACTTATATCCCAAATAAAAACACAATTCTGTAAAAAATAGGATATGTAATAATGCCTTACATAATAAATCTAAAAACTGAATTTGCCAAAACTCTAATAATAATCAACTCTGTAGAATACATGCAATGAAAAAAAAAATTTATAATTGAAAACCACGCTTCAGTAGTGTAATTTTTATCATTTGTTCATGCTGGCATCAGTTTCTGAAAGCCCATTTGTTTTATATTTGCATCAATTATTAATATAACTAGCCACACTTATTATTTTAAATGAAAACAAAATTACCGAAACAGATTGCATCTCCTATAGTGAAAGAAAAAAAACTAACAATTGCAAAAACTCAAATACCCCCAAAATCTGCATCTATAATAATAAAATTTTTTATGATCCCATCTTTACATGACTCTAAATTTTATTGAGGATTTCTGAAACTCCCTCACATTACTTCAGTAAATAGTAAGTAGTACGATGCAGGGTAAAAAGTTTCAAAATGTCTTGATTACATGAAAATAGAAATCAAAACATGTGGTTTTCTTAAAGCCTAAATGGTTAAAATCTTCATAATTTTCTTAATGCCTAAAGAGCGATTAATACTTATCTCGGGAAATGGTATTGGGTGTTGATTATCCTAACCCCTCCCTCGTCTCAAAAATCGACCTTTCCAAGGCAGCAACCTCAAAACCATTTCCGGGTCTCTTCTAATGGGAGGTAGACTACAGTAAAAAATCATACTTTATGCTTAAAGAAAGATAATTCAACCAGTCCTTTTTACTGTATTTTTTTTTCACTAATAAATATTTATTTTCAGCTTAGTATTGTGATTATAGAGTTTTTAAAAAAATCTTTCAATTTTTTTCTAGGATTTAGCTCCATATCTACCAAACATAATACCAGGTTTGAAGCAGTCTTTGTTAGATCCTGTCCCAGAGGTAAGTCCATGTTTAAATTTTTTTTGTCTTAATAGAAAAAAAACTTATAATTCTTGAATATACTATGTAAAATCTTATGTAGGTGCGAAGTGTGTCTGCCCGTGCATTAGGGGCCATGGTTAAAGGAATGGGCGAAAGTAGTTTTGATGATCTTCTACCTTGGTTAATGCAGACCCTTACTTCGGAATCAAGTTCAGTGGATCGCTCTGGTGCTGCACAAGGTAAAAATAAATTTATTTCAAAATGTTGTTGTCCTTGTTGATGGAAATATTGTTTAGTTCGTGTTCTGGAATATTTTTGTCAGCTTTTTGAGATATCCTCTGGGCAAAGATTTGTCAAATGCCAGCCTTAGATAAGTTTCCGTTGACCATCACATGGTCCCACTCCTAGAAGAGTCATAAAACTGAATTAATTATAAGTAAAAAATTGATGTGTAGGAAAAATTTATGTATTGGTTATTACTGTATGGTAAGTAAAATTTAATACTAACTTTAAGTGGGAGATGTTTGGGAAAGCATAACATACTGCATCAAAAAATTAAAGCTACTGTATCAAATAAGTATTTGTCAAATCTGTCATATATGTTGTATGTATATTTTGGATTTGGAACTCTACTATTTGCAAGGATAATTGTAGCTGTTTGGAATCAGTTTTAAATTGTAGGTTTTGGTCTAGCTATCGGTAGTTAAAGGTGACCATAGTGCTCTCAACCAACCAACCTTTCAAACCAGCTTAATACTGGAGTGAAGTATTTGATGTCTCGTTTTTAAATATATATATATATATATATTGAGAAAAAAATATTTTTCCCTTCTCCTGGAGAGAAAACTAAGCATTCATTTAATCTGTAGAATTGTCTTAAGAAGTCTTGTTCATAAAAATGTGAGCATTATGAAATACTAGATTTAAAATCCTTTGGCCAAAGTATATGGTATTGTTTTTATAATTACCGTTTTAAAAACATTAATTCTTCGAATTTATTATAGGTTTAAGTGAGGTTATTGGTGGCCTTGGAGTTGAAAAACTGCTATCATTTATGCCTGAAATAATAGCCACTGCAGAGAGAATGGATATTGCTCCACATGTTAAAGATGGTTATATTATGATGTTTATTTATTTGCCCATGGTTTTCAAAAAAGATTTCACACCATATATTGGACAGATCATCAACCCAATTTTAAAGGTAATTATTTTTATATTATAACTCTGTTAAAAACTTATGTGTGATCTATGTGCAATAAATATATAGTGTAGTAAGTAATGGTTAATGTTGTATGCATAAAAAAAGTTAGGATTTAATGTTATATGTTTCTGGGTAAAAAATTTTCCCTGGGCAGTTCATTAAAGTCCAAATTATCTGAAAGAAATGTCTTCAGTCTTCTGTTATTGTTTATCTGTGCATCAGAAGTCAGCCATTTATTGGTTTAAATGGTTCAGTATTTGCCTGCATGTGAAAATTGACTCCTTGTAGTCCTTTATGACAGCTAGTGGTATTTTCTTCCACTTGGCTTGGAGAAGACATGTAAGTTCCTTCACCAACTTTGGACAGTTGTTGCACCCCTTAATTCAGCGATCCAACTCGTCCCAGAGGTTCTTGATAGGGTTCAGGTCTGGGCTCTGGGCAGGCCATTCCATTCAGTTAACCCCACATTGTCACCATACCAATCCATTGTGGACCTCGCAACATGACAGCTGCCGTTATCATCCTGGAAGTAACATGGGTCCAACCCATAAAACTGTAACAACGTAGGAAGCACACTGTCATCCAAAAGCAGAAGGCGTCAGCATTGAGCTTACCATGAATTGGGACCAAGGGTTCCAGTCCATACAAGAAGAAACACCCCCAGACCATAATTCTACCTCCGCTGAACTTTATTGTGGGCACAATGCATTCTGGCAGGAGGGGTTCTCCAGGCAAACCCCAGACCCTGCCATCTGAACAGTAGAGGGTGAACCTTGATTCGTCACTCCAGAGAACCCGTTTCCACTGATCTACAGTTCCCTTTTGACATGCTTTGCTCCACATTAACCAAGCAGCGCTGTTGGACTTGTGATCAAAGGCTTATGGGCAGCAGCACGACCATGAAAACCAAGCACATGTGCTTCCTTATGGATAGTGTTCATCTCCCGATGCCTGTTGAAACTCTTGGAGTATGTGGACCATCGGTTGGGTGCAGTTCTTCCTAATTTCTCTGGATAGCACCCGTCGGTCTCTATGTCCCGGTTTAGGGGGTCTGCCGACTCGGGGCACATTCTGACAATCACCACTCACCTTCCACTTCTAAATTACATAGGCCATTGTCGATTTGGGATAATTCAGCTTGCTAGATATGTCCCTTAAGGATTGGCCATTTCTGTGATACCCAACAATTACACCTTTCTTGAAATCAGATAACTCTGTACTTTGTGGTATCTTGCATTGCAACTAATGCCAATGTTGTTTCCCGCACGATATTTAATGGCGGAGGGCGTGATGTATATCAGGACCACAGATATCATCATTTGCGTGGATGCCCAAATACTTATTGGTAAATAGTGTATTAGTGGATTTAAAAAATTTTCTTCCTTTTTAGGCATTAGCAGATGAAAATGAATATGTAAGAGACACTGCTCTAAGAGCTGGTCAACGAATAGTCAATATGTACGCCGATACTGCAATCACTCTTCTACTGCCTGAACTTGAAAGGGGATTGTTTGATGATAACTGGAGAATTAGATACAGCTCTGTTCAGTTGCTTGGAGATCTCTTGTACAAGATATCTGGTAATTTGAAGCTTACATTAATGTTTCTTTAAGGCTACGGCCACGTGTGCATGTTCTTTAACGCAAGCTCAGTCGTTTGTTTGGGCTTTCCAGTGCAACATGAATCCATTTTCAGTAAATGAAAATGCTGTTAATACGTTATGAGCTTTATTAATTGATCCGGCGACTTAATAAATATGTACTTAAAAATATAAATATGCACTTTAAATAGAAACAGGCATTAATATTTTTTATCTGAATATTACTTACCTGAACAAAAAAACATATTTAAAATAAGGTATCTGTTGCTGTTCAGATGTGTAAAGAGGGGATATAGCTGTTACAGAAGATATTTTTTCTGGAGCGAATGCAATTTTTATTTAAAATATTTTTAATAGAAAGACACATGCAAATAAGTAAATATTGTATGCAATTGTATATAATCCGCGGTCTAGTTATAACTATCACCTACTTACAACTTAGGTTATAACTTGTAACTTAAAAAATAAAAATTTTATTTGTATTACTACTTATTAACATTACTTCATCTGTTTTCATCCATCTGGTCCCATTTTTCATCAATAACATTCTTTGTTACAGACATCCAAGTATCTCTTTTGAGTTCCCGGTTTTTGAAATCCTTATTCCGTGTATCGTAAAGACATGGATATTTTTTGATTTCAATAATCATAAATTCACTCTCTAAGTAGTATTCCATTATATTTTAAATATCAAGAATTTAAATATAAAAAATTATGAGAACACACGAATATACCAACAACAGAAACAGTTATCTTCCTATCTTTACGAAAACACGTCTTCAATACTACCAGCAACGTGTTTTCACACACGTGTGGCCACCTATTGAGTTTGAAAACCTGCTCAGAAAATAGGTCTGGTTCTATCCTCCAGCGGGCGACCTTGAAAATGTGACAGATAGCCTCCCTCCAGCGTGAAAAAAAGCTGCTTCTGGTCACCCATATGTTACAGCAGCTTATCTATATTTTGTTGCTTGTTTTGAAGCTGCATTTCTGTGTGAAAAAATGCTCATGTGGCCGTAGATAATAATGGTAACTGTTCTAGATTCTTTTCATTTTGAACTTTATTTGTTAAATGATATTGAAGTTTTAATTAACGGGAAGTACATAATTGACATTTTTTTTTAAAATTTCATGATCATCGCATTAGTGAGAAGTATATTATATACAGTTATAAAGCTGCACTTCAATACATATTTATCATGAAAAAATTAAAATAAGTGTATATATGGAAGGTAGGGAAATCAAAATCTCAATTCAAGGAGAAAAGGAAGTTGGTGTTCTACTCTTTTGGGCTTAATTTATCATTAAGAGGAAATTACAAAACCTTAGTAAAAAATTGCCAATGATCTCTGTAACTTTTCTCCTGAAATGTACAGATCTACTGATCTCTGATTTGTCATATTTTACCAAGCTTTTATGAACATTTCAAAAAGTCTTTTTGAAAATGTTCTTTAAAATTCCATAAGAATGTTTAATGAATTTATAATTTTTGATAAGTTATGTTTTTAGATTTTTCAACTTTAAAAGTATTTTTGTTTCTTGTGTACATTAACCGTTAAGTGTATAATATCACACTGAGTATCAACTTCGATTTTAAAAATAATTGTATAGTTTGAAAGTAGCTTCGTTGTTATAAACAATAAAATTATGGCTGAAAGTTGAAATTGCGAAAAATTTGTAGATTTGCACAAGTGGGCTATTATTGTGAACCATCATGGGGAAAAAAAATTTTTTGGAATATTCAAACATTCATTGTACAGTTATAAAATTCTTGGGCACCCACTCTAAATATTGTTTGTCGTTGACCCTTGTCTCTTATATTTCTGCTCAATATTTACTATGCAGTAGATGTTAGAAATCCAGAATAAGAGTTGTGAAAATTTTATGCATTAATCAAAGAAACAATTTTAAAAATACAATTCATCTTATTTAGGTGTATCTGGTAAAATGACTACTGAAACTGCTGATGAAGATGACAACTTTGGAACAGAGCAGTCTCATAAAGTGAGAAAAAAATTTTTTATATTTATGTAATCTACATAAAGTTTTTTTTTTTCATTTTTGCATTTTTCTGATAATGACATGATTCCATTATGAAATTTTTTTCCATTGTTTTATGTTTTGAAAAAGAGCATCTTTAAAATTCCCATTTCAAATTTAAATTTTAAAGCACTTAAAATTGTAGAAAGATATGACATTGAAATATTTAAAACAGATTGTAATATATTAATAAAATACAAACAGTTTTTAAAATGTTTCTGTCATTAGTTTTGAAATTAACCATAGACACAAAAATAATAATCCTCTCCTTGAATTTAATGGTTTTCGTGGGCATGTTTCGTAGCTCTTTGAACTCATCAGCAAGACATAGTGAATCAACTCATAAGAGAATTGGAAAGCAGAATTCCTCTACAACTGTTCTGTTGATTCAATTTTCTTGTAATCAAACTAGTCTGAATTAAAAAGATTTAAATGTAGTGCAAGATGTTACAAATTATGCTTGTAAAATTGAAGAGGATTTTTATGCATCTTTTCTTTTGCTATTAATGTTAATAACTATGTAGTAGACTCATATGTTTAACAAACTTTTGAATATTCAAAATCAACACAAACTATTTAAATCTATATTTCTTGAACTAAATGTTTATAAATGTACTCTACACAGCTTTTTTATGTTTTTGTTTTTGATTTGAATCTATATTTTTAATATTTAGGCTATTTTGGGCTCCCTTGGACATGACAGGAGGAACAGAGTTCTGGCAGGTCTCTATATGGGTCGATCTGACGTAGCTCTCATGGTCAGACAAGCTGCTTTGCATGTATGGAAGGTGGTGGTAACTAATACACCTCGAACTTTGAGAGAAATATTACCAACACTCTTTTCATTGCTTTTGGGTTGCTTAGCAAGTAACAGCTATGACAAACGCCAAGTAAGTTCCAATTAATTGTTTGTTATTTGTTTGGAAAAATATATATGCTTTGTGCTGCATTTAAAAAATGTTATATTGCTTTGTATATGTATAAGATAAAATAAAGCCTAGGGAAAATTTGAACAAACATAAAATCATTCAACATAGGGAAAATCTTGTAATAATTGAACAATTGTAAGAATTTTAAAGGCTCTTTAACTTTGATTCTTGACATTGGTAAAACAGGGAGTAAGTAAACATTACTGACTGTAGAATTTCAGTAATAGTTTTTTTTTTTAATTAACATTTTAAAATGTTTAAAAGATTAGTTAGATCTCTAATACATTCAAATGTTAAAGGAATGTTCTTAAAGGGGCACTTAATACTATGATTAACAATGATTAACTGTGGTGTATTAAAAAAATCTGAACCTACTTTTTTAATTGAAAAGATATACATGTTTTTAAGTTAGAAAATTCATATTAAATGGTTACTGCACTAAATCTTTTGTTGTTACTTATACCTTACATATCTCGGGTTTGTATTGATAATAATTTCTCCTGTAAAACAAATGTTTTATGTGTAGCATTAAATCATTGTGTTACCTTTGCAACAAAAATAACACATGTTATCTAGTTTGACTGTACCTTTACAGATATTTTTAAAATTCAATTAATGGTTTTACTAATTTTAAAAAGATTTAAGTGGTTGTTTAATATTTAAAAGATAAGATTTGTCCCTTTTTTTTTCTTGTCTATTAATATTGGTTTACTTGGAGAGAAACTGTAAAATATGACTAGTGTGCAACTGTACAATGTTAAGTGTGTGTCTATAAATATGTATTTATTTATCTGTTTAATTATTATTAGGAGGGGAAGAACTGAATATTTAAGCTTATCAAATTTAAATATGTAAACATGGTGATTCTTCTATTTTAATTTATTGCATGCAACAGGAATAGAATTTTGTAAAGGAAATTATCATTGTATGCATAAAATATTATAGGTTAAATTCAATAATGTTGCTTAAACCTTGAACACTTTTTACCAATTCAAACATAAATACATAAAGTAATTTGTTCTATGTTTTAATTATCACATCCATTAGAAATTGACTTGAATTAAGATAACTTAATTTACTGAAATACCAAAAATTTTGAGTAATAAGTAAAATATTAAGGTTGTTGAACATAACTCATGTAACACATTAAAAAAAAATAATTTTTATATCTAAATGGCTAAATTCCTTGATCCTTTGGTCAAATTATTTTCATCGTATCTGTTAGTTTCTTTAATAAAAAAATAATTATAAATTTCAATATTCTTTTCATAGAGAATAAAATTTTCTTCTCGTGGTGAATAGTGTGCCTGAAATTAATCTTATCTAGCCTTAAATTATGCACTATACACTGTACAGAACTATATCAGAGTGTCTACTAACATGAAAAGTCACGAAATGGGAAAACAGTCATGAAAAGTAACGAAATTGAAAGGAAAGGTCACGAATTTTTTTTTTAATTTAAAATTTTTTTTATCGATATAATGTAGAATAGAAAATATGCTCCTAACTGGTACCAAAAACACGAAGATCAACTTTTGCTGCTTTGTGACACCGCATCGGAAGAGAGATAACAGAGTTCCCGCAGGGAAATGCATTGTTTTCTTCCCCACTGCGGGAACGAACGCTCTTTCCTCCTTCACAGAAAGGAGAGTATATGTCGTCATCTGGGGCTACCCCTCGGGCGATGAAAATACGAAGAGATAAGAAACACACAGCGGAAGTAGACATATGGTAAAGCATTAAAATTAACACGAACAAGTGGTGCTCAATGCTAACAAGAGAGAGAAGAAGTTGGACAGCGACTAATTTAATTAACAGCAGACTAGTTTAATTTAAACATTAGTATGTACTTCAGTGGTCATGAAATTTTATTTTTAAGGTTATGAAAAGTCATGAAATTGACTTTCTCAAAAATAGTAGACACCCTGTATATTTAAACCTTGTGTAAAGAGCCATGGAATAAGTTTTAAGGATTTTATTTCTGTTGCAGGTTGCTGCTCGAACATTAGGTGATTTGGTTAGAAAATTAGGTGAAAGAGTACTTCCTGAAATTATACCAATTTTAGAACAAGGTTTAGATTCAGATCGGCCAGATCAGCGACAAGGTGTATGTATTGGTTTAAGTGAGATTATGGCTTCAACAAGTAAAGAAATGGTTTTGACATTTGTTGACAGCCTAGTGCCAACTGTCAGGTAATGTCCTCTATTGTTGTCTTTCAGTATATCTATATTTCTAGAATATTTTATAAGTGTGCCTAATTTAGTCATGGATTTTGAAAAAAAAAATATGTCCTCATGATTAATCTCTTAATTTCTTTTTAAAAATAAATTTGGTGTCACAGTTTTATTTAACTAGAGTTGTATCAAAGAAAACAAAATGTTTAAAACATTTAGGAAATGTATTGTTAAAAGCAATGACAGAGGCTACTAGTGTAGAAAAAAGCACTAAGAGTATGCACCAAAGAGCTACACCATCAAATCATTAGCAGTTATTTAGCAAGAAGGTAAAGCATAACTATGAGACACACGATGGATAGTTTCTGTGAAAACAACCCTTCTAGTAGTAGAGCCACAGTTGGTAAATTTGCTGAAGTTGTGATTTAGGTAGAAAGAATGATGTGAAAGATCATTACCAAATAGGAAAATTGCATATACATCAGCTCAATATTCAAGAACCAAGTGGGGGGGGGGGGGGAAATTGCAGCCGGTGACCAGTGAGCAAAAACCTCATTGTAAGGAGAAACATAAAATCTATTGTCAAAGATCTGACAGATTGTGTAAATATTAATAGAAGAAATTTGGTATTCCAACAGCTCATTACAATTTTAATACATTTAGTCTCTATGATTATGCTACTAAACAAAAACTTCTGAGTTATTATTACTCATAACAGCAAATAATAACTAAAACAGCACTTGGACTGTTTGCTGTGAACTTCTGAATTGAAGCTTGGCAGTCTGTCATTGGTTCAACTAATTGTTATTTGCAATTTTTCCCAATACAAAATTTGCATAATTGTTATGATATCCATTAAATGTCCACCATTCCAAACTATGAATCATTAAGATAAATCTATCATTGTTTGGGCATCTGTTTCATAGCATGCTATTGGTTCTTAGGTTAGTCTGAAAAAGTGAGTTTTAGCTAAAATGTATTTGATATTCTATAGTATTCCAACATGGTTTCTTGAACATAATAATGAAACTTAAGAACTATTGTGATATCATCAATTACCATGCCTTAATATATTGTCATTAATTATAGGTCATACCTAAGCAGTCCCCTTTTTTTAAAACATGCTTACAATTGAAAACAGATGTAACAGTAAACTATATGTGCATGATCTGTATACTTCTATGACACTAAATTAGTTGTTCATTTTCTGCATATTCACAATGACCCAAATCATATTTATTTGATTTATCCATCATCATTCTATCTCAATTTTATCTACCATTTGCACACTGTCATGTAATTTATAAACAGTCAAAACCTTTTATTTTCTTTTAATCTTTTATCATTATAACACATCCTCACATGTGTGTGGGCTTCAATGAATTAACTTGTATGAAAAGTTGTTTATTTTTGTATCATAATTTAACTTTTGAAATGATATGAGCAGTTCAGATCTATACAAATTACAGTAAATGTGTTGCAATAAATTCTTAATATATGAATTCAAAGCTGTTTCATTACATCATTAGGAAAAGGGGTAAAGGGATTTGTTGTATAAATCAGAAGTTAGCAATAGTAAATATTAAAACTAATTCAGAATTTGAGTCTTAAATTTATTTTGCTATAATTTTATTTAAAGATCTGCTTGGTCAATTTCAAACTCTAATGTCTGGTATGTTAAACTTGGCCTCTCCACAATCGGTTTTCTGAAGGTCTGTAGTATCTTCTGTGTTATTTCAATTCTATACTCTCTTCGTTATTGACCAAAAAAATAGTTCTAATACATGGAAGTGGTATAAAAATGCTGTTTCATAGATCTGTCAATATTGTGGTAGCTAGGCAGATAATCCTTGTTTTGTATCTTTAGGAGGAAAAACGGGGATGCAGATGCTAAGCCCTTAAATTGTTTTTAAAATATTCATGGTGGTGCTTTTTTTTTCCCTTGCATTTTTTGAAGATATGTCTTTATGTTTTTCGTATGTTTATTTCATATCTGATTAGAATACTTTTTCTACAGGAGAGCACTAAGTGATCCCCTTCCTGAAGTTCGTCTTGCAGCCGCAACGACATTTGATAGTTTACATTCAACTGTGGGTGTTAGAGCTCTAGATGACATTTTACCACCATTATTAAAACAATTAGTAAGTATGCTTTGTGTGTGTGTGTATGTATGAGTAAAGGTACTGAGTTATTATTTCATGGTATTCTGATGGCATTTTGATTTTTCTAAGAGAGTTGTAGCCAAGAGTGTATTTGAATTTTCTACAAGACCATATCATTGATTTCTTAAAACCAATGATGTAGTCAAACAAGTAGTCATCATCAAAAGTACTTTTTTTTTGTTAAAAATTAATGTTGCAATATCTCACTTTTGCTAAACAATTATATTACACCAAATATGTGCTTAGTAAATGAGAAATTCTAACAGTAAGAGTAGAAAATAGGATAAGAATTAAATTAGATAATAATATGTGTAGAGAAATGTTGAAAAGTTAAAGACAAGAAAAACATATGAAAGTTTTTAACCATACCAGGTAAGACTCTAAAAAGGTACAGAAACTCAGGTGTTTTAATATTGTAGTTTGATGTCTGTTATTTAATCCATGCAACTATTTTAGAAATTTGTTCAAAAAATTAATCATTTTGTGTTGCATGTATGTTATAGATATTGTTTCTTTTTTATTTTCTTATTGTATGAATATTTATTTTTCAGAGTGATCCAGTTCAATCTGAGTACACTTTAGATGGATTGAGACAAGTGATGGCTATTAAAAGTAAAGTTGTTTTACCTTACCTTGTTCCACAGGTATTTCATCAAGCATTATTTTTTTTTCTCTTAATGTATTTTACACCTATCTGAAATAGTTATATAAATTTGATTAGTGTTGGATCATCTATTGCTCTTACAATATAGATATTGAATTTTGCTATAGTATCTTACATGTCAATATTTTCATTTCTTGTATTATATTGAATTTTATGACATCAATGAATTTTTTAAGAATGTAAGTAAAAAGGATTGATATCTCATTTATTTTCTAATGCTTTCATTGTCTCAAACTTTAACTGGCTCTACTTTTAATTTCTTTGAAAAATGAATTTTTTTACTTGTGTTCCTAATGACATTGACTTTTTATCTTACAGCTAACAGCTCCTCCTGTCAATACAAAAGCTTTATCATTTCTCTCTGCTGTTGCTGGTGAAGCACTTACAAAACACTTGTCAAAAATTCTTCCTGCACTTTTATCAGCTTTGAGTGCTGCTATCAACACTCCTACAGAAACTCAAGTAAGTCAGTAATTTATGCCTACTGTTGCATTTTCATACCTTGCATTGATTGAAAATTTGTAGCTTCCCTAAATTTTCCATCTCTTGATAATGTTATGCTCTTAAATTTGATCATTTGATAGTTTAGTCCAGGGGTTCCCAACCTTTTTCTTACATCGACCCCTTTTAAAAGAATGATTTTCTTCATCGACCCCCTCACATTTTTATCTATAATATACAGCATACAACATAATTATAATACTAATAATTGCACATAAAACACTTAAAGATAACAATTTGACTAAGAATATGAACAAAAAATTAGAAAAATGGGTTCATTAGGTTAATGTTTTATTATTTTTTTACTAATCTCATTTTTAATTTCACTAATGTAAACAAGATTTAGAAATGCAGATTGTAATTGCACAAAAGTTAGATTTCAATTAATGTGGTGGTTGTGCTTGATGTATTGATACAATTTTTTTAATGTTTGGCCATAAATTGCTTATCATATAGTCACAATAACTAACATAATGAATATAGATTTTATTAAACAATTTTGCTGACTTATGTCGAATGGAATTATATTATAACTAGCGGCCCGTCCCGACTTTATCAGGGTTGAACAATTATCTATCTTAAGTAGATATTAGGTAGGTATAATTTATTTTAAAACTTCATGGTATACCACATTTTTCGTTTTTCTGAGCTTTTAAAATAAATTGATTCTCCTCATTTCCAACATATAATTGTCCATGAGTAAAGCAATCTTCCCGTAAGTCAAGTCCAATATATTTCTATGTTTGACCTTGGGATTTGTTGATGGTGATGGCAAAAGAAATTTTTATTGTAAACTGTAACGTCAAGCACTGAATTGTGTCCGGGGGCCACCCGCGTGCCGATTTTGATACGATTCAACCCCATAGCCTATCGGTTACAGAGTCCGCACACGAAAAAGGCACCAAAAATGGCGCCAAAAATTTAACTTTTTTTTAAATTAAAAAACCTTGCTACATCAGGCACTGAATCGTGTCCGGGGCCAGCCGTGTGCCGATTTTGGTACGATTCGGCCCCATAGTCTCGTTGTCAGCGAGGACAGCCGTGGAAGCTGTCGAAATAAGCAAATTTTAGGGGCAAAATCATTAAAACATTAATTAAAAAAACACCGGGTCCCGATTTTCAAAACATAATATGCCTAACTTTTAATCTGAACTATCAACTATATCTATACAAAATTTCAGCTCAATTGAAGCAATACCTTTTCACTTATAAAGGAACAAACATAGGCCTATTCGAAATAATCAATAAATTTCACAGTTTCCATGAAACATACTGATTTTTTAATAAAGTTTAATAATTCAAGTTCGATTTACGCAAATTGTGCATAAAATTGTACATAAATTTAAAAACATAAAGTTTATAAGTTAAATAAAGTTCTGTAATATTATACCAATAAATTTCCAGTTGATCACCAATAAATTGTAAATCTTTTTTTTACCTTAAATGCCCAATAAAAAGCGTAGTTCCAAATGCAATTTTCTTCATTAAACCCTTAAACGTTGCCAATTTCAAAAATCCTGTTTGTATTTATCAATACTTCCTCCGCTCGAATCTTTAAAATATTAAATGTTTTACTGATAATAAATGAAAATGTAGTTTGATGAGTTGCTATGGTTACTTGACTGGTTGACAAAGAACATTCAAATGTTAAATGTTTTACTGAAAATAAATGAAAATATCGTTTGATGTGTTGCTATTGTTACTTGACTATGGTTGACAAAGGAAAGTTGTAAAGGTGAAGCATCAGCTCAACATTTAGGCCCCTAACTTTCTTTCTACTGATCAGATATACAAAATATATAGCCTATGTCCATCTGAAATAATGCACCTTTCAAATAGTGAAAGAATTTTTCAAATAGGTGCAGTGGTTCCAGAGATTACCCTCCACATACAAAATCTGCTCTCTCTCTTTATATATTAGTATAGATTTCATTCAACACATACAAAAGCATCATGACATTCGACTTTAGATGGGTGGATCACTCCGCCTTATGCAAATTTTTATTTATACATATTAAAACTGATATTATCTAATAATTACATTCCTAAAAAATTAAATTAAATTTTAAAACAGAAAAATTTATTATCGACCCCCAATTAACCCCTGGAGTACTGACCCTTTTATAACTTCCATCAACCCCCAAGGGTCCCCCATCAACTCTCTTGTTGAATTTACTCTAAGATTTTTTTTTTTTTTTTGGGGGGGGGGATAAACTCTCAAGGCAACATAATGTTTTAGTAGTATTTCATATCAAGAAATTTTAACTGTCAATATTGAATTAAATATCCATCTTAAATTAATGGTTAGAACTTAGTCAAAATAGTGTGTTAAGTACTGTCATCCATCAATAGTTGTATGTAAGATTATGAATTTATAACATTAAAAATGTCCTGAAATTTTCCTTTCCTAGTACCATGCCTTTTGTTTACTGCTGTGTAATTTGCATTCATTTTCAGATCAAAAAGATTTTAAAAACTGGGACATCTACTAAAAACAGTTATAATACAACCTTTGTTTATAATTACTATTTTTTTTAAGCAGATATTTTCAAAACTTTAATCATCATGTAAACTAACTTAAGCCTTTTTAGTCTAACCACGCTCTATATGTCACTACAGTTGAAAACCCCGTTATAATGAACTTCAATGGACCAAAGGTTTTGTTTGCTATATCTGAACCTTTAAGAAAAATGCTAGAGTTCACAAAATGTATAACTCATTAGTTGCAATGTGTATTAAAAAAATGATAAAATCTATTAAAAATGATAATGAATTAAATCGACTAAAATTGATTACATTAAACTGACACAATACTAATTAAATTACGTATAATAGGAAAAAGATGGGACTAAAATTTTTCGTTCGCTATAACAGGGTTAGACTGTATTTGGATTATCTTTTAGTATGTTCTGTATGTATGTTTTTAAATTTACTTTGAATTCCTTTTAGACTCTGGAATATTGCCAAACTGTTGTCCTAGCTGCCACAGATGACCTTGGTGTTCGCACTGTAGTAGATCATTTGCTGGAGGCCACACGAAGCACTGATCCTTTGCGTAGGCATGCAGCTGTTGCTCTGTTATGCTCTTACTGTTGTCAGAGGAAAGTGGATATTTCCCAACATGTACCTCAGTTGTTGCGTGGACTTATTCGATTATTCACTGAACACAATCAAAGGGTACTTCAGTTGAGCTGGGAAGCACTGAATGCTGTTACTAAGGTATGTATTTTATCTCCAGAAAAAGGTAATCTTTACTGTTCATTTCTTATCTAATATGCTTGTATTTACATGTACAACATAAGCACATTTTTTTAAGTTCAATGTTAACTATTAGGAAATTATCTGTTTATATATATGTTTCTTCACCTTTACTTTAGGTTTTTTTTTACTTATAACTAGCCGCTGCGCAACCAGCATGGTCGCTTTTAGTTTTATATTTTCTTTTGCAAAACAACTTAGCTGAAGTAACATATGTAAGGAATGTTACCATTACCTCATCAGAAATATATGTTGTTAAGGGGTATTCTCTATAAATCTGATTCGAAAACATCGTGATTAAAAAATGGGAATTTCCATTACTTCAGAACAGAGTTAAAGATAAGACTGAGAAACCCAACACCAATGGTTTTATAAATTACATCCCTCTTTGTATTATTTTCCAAAATTAAGATATATACACTTTATCATTACATCAAATAAGAAATAGTTGGGGAATTTTTTTTTTTCACTTAAAAAAATGGAGTAAAAATTCAGTAAGTACTAAAATATAGCGTAGATTACATCACTCTCTTTATGTACAATTGTTCACAATTCAGATATCTACACTTAATCACATCAAATAATAAATTGTAGGAAAAATTTCTTCGCTTATAAAATGGAGTAAGAATTCAGCAAGTAGTGAAAAAGGTGTAGAAAATAAACTATTACTGGCTGTCGGTTGCTATGCCGGCAACTGTTAAGCCTAACCTCGATCATTTATGCTCTCTTTCACGCCTCTCTCTCTCTTAATGAATTATTTCTTCTTCGCTTTCTTTCTTGAGACTGTTCCGAATTTTCACTTGATCGTGTTTCTCGCTTTCGAGCATTCCTGATTTCATTGCGTAAATCCATGTTGACACATGTTTGAAAATTGCGGCCGGCCGCTAATGTTTACATCGGGTAGTTGCAGCCATTGCCATTCGGAGTGTAGAAATATCATAGATTTTTGTGCCGCATACCTACGTGTTTTATATATATAGATTTTTCGTCCCTGTTTTTATTCTCCCACTCTCATAAATCGTAAATAGCATACGTGAATGCAACGTAGCAAATTGATTGAGTCGTTCATTTCACCGATTGTATGTCATTACTTATGAGGGAGTGTCCTCAAAGATTGTAATTTTTTCATAGGATATTTTCCTTTAAGAATTATGTAAATTTCTAACCACACTTTGTTACTAGGGATGTATTTAAAAGACCTTGTTGTTCAGTCTTCACTTCAGTGGTTGTCATTCACTTTTCAGGCAGATGTCTTTTCCCCTAGGCTGTTGTATTTCTAGGACAGTAAGATTTATGTTTTTGACATCTTGTCATACTTTTTTAAAAAAATCTTTGTTTTATTTTTTGTCCTTTTTCTAAACATTAAATAAAATGGTTTGTTTGTACTTTAAAAAACTTATTTTTGACCACATTGATCCAACACATATTTAAGCTCTATTTGTTAGGATTAAGAACATTATTTACATTGCTTATCTGTTTCATGGTAGGCAATATTTAAAATTTTTCTATACAAATTATGACTGTAATCTGATAGTTATACATTCTCTTTTTGTTTTATCTACTAATTCATAAAGTTTTTGGCAGTTAAATTAAATGTATTTTAGCACCTTTGTGCCAGGATTGGATTTCAGATTTCAAGGTGTGTAGGTGATGAACTGAGTGCTATTCATTATGTCTAAGACTTATGTGTGTGTATGTAACTAAATGAATATCATTTGCTAATCTAACAATAGATGCTTGAGAATTATGTTTAAGTTGTAAAGGTTAATAAAGGTAATCTTACAACGTAAAATGCCAAATTGTGTGGTCAACGTGTCTGCTTTTTGATGACAGTGACAATTCATACAAGGCAAAAGTTGTAATTATGGTAATAAAATTGACTTATGTATTAACCATTTGATTAGGCAATTTATTCTGTGATGGAAGCTCATCAAAGTTACATAATATACTTGGTAGTGAAAGTCAGTTACAAATGTGAACAAAATTTGAAACAAATTATGACATTAAGGTAAAGTTTTAAGATATTTTATCTTGTTCTATTTTAATGTACAGTTGTCATGTCAGATTATAAAGTTGCAACATGCTTGAATTAAATTAAATCACAAAATCATTTTTAATAGAAGACACCCATAATACTTAAGAAATACTTGTTAACACAGATTTATATTTTAAAAAAGAAAAAAAATTCTTATGGTTTTTCTTTCTTAGTAAAAGTAATCTATATAGATTAGCTGAATTGTGTTTCTGAATGTTGTGTTAGATGGATAATTTCAAATTATTAATAATGAAATAACATACATTTCTTTTTTTATGGATCAGTTTTTGCCTCATTGTCTTGATAAATTCAAAATCGAAATATCTTCATTTGCTGGTACAGTGCTTATGTGTTATCTATGTATATGATATGACAACCGTTCACTACAGTAAACTAACGTGGAAGTAATGTCTTAATTTTATCTTGCTGTTAATAAATATATAGATGTATAAAAACTGTGCATGTTGAACGTGATTATAATTCTAAACACTTTGTAGTCATGGCATGTGAGTATTGAATATATTTTTCTCCCTTAGAATCTAAATTCATCGGAACAGTTGAAACTGGTTTCTGATGTTCGACAAGCTGTTAGATTTGCTGCAAGTGACTTAAAAGGTGAAGAACTCTTGCCAGGTTTTTGTCTTCAGAAGGTAGGTATCATTTGTTTAAGTTTCCTAAAATAACTCAAAATTGTATCATCTCTAATGCTTTTTGTTCTTTTCATAGGGTATCACTCCTATTCTTCCAATATTTAGAGAGGCTATATTGAATGGAGTTGCTGAGGATAAGGAGCAAGCTGCACAGGGACTAGGAGAGGTGATTAGACTAACAAGTGCTGATGCTTTGAAGCCATCTGTTGTTCATATCACTGGACCTCTTATTCGTATCCTTGGTGATCGCTACAACTGGCCTACAAAAGTTGCATTTTTGGAGACTCTGGCTCTTCTCTTAGCAAAGGTATTAATGTACAATTATGATTTATCTGTGCTTTATGCATTGTTTTAAAATAACTTTTATTCCTGTAGCTCACTGAATGAAAAATATTAGTGTATTTCCAATGCCTTTTCTTGTCGTAGAGTAATACCGCAAGCTTGTGTGTAATACAGACACCATACAGCAGGGTTGTCAAACTCGCGGCCCGCGATGAACATTTTTGCGGCCCTTCCAATATATTGGCAAATAATAATATATAATAAAATAAATGCAGAATTATAATAAGATGGGAAGAATTCGCTAAATGTTTTTTTTAATGATACTCTTTTTTTGCTATTATTAAACAAAATGTATATATTTATGTTGAATATACTGTAATTAGGTAAATAAACCTATGTTTCTATTAATATAGATTTTTTTTGCGGCCCACCTATAATGTTTGTTTGGCCCAAGGTAGCCATTGAGTTTGACACCCCTGCCATACAGGGCTTGTATGCTGTCAAGAAAATCCCATATTGTTTGAATGTGTGTAAAATAGTCAGAGAGGAACACTCATTAGAAGTATAGAAATGTAATGGTTTAGTCTGCTCTCCTTTGAAATTTACATTTGGAGAAAATAAAATTGTTTATGCACAAACCCCCTAGAAAAGATATGACAGAAAATGTGTTACCTAGTTTTCATCCTCATCTATGTACTCATCATATAAATTTTACATACATTTTTTACGTGAAATCTAATATTACGTTTCAAAAATTTAAACATTGTTTAGCAGATTGTAGAAGAACAATAGCCCTTAAAAGAATTATAATACTCAGCTTTTACTTAAAAAAGGTTTATTAAAAATCTTTCAAGAAATTTAAAAACATAAAAGCATACTACAAGGGAAAAATCAAGTACGCTACAGCCGTCACCTTGCGGCCAAACTGCCTTTATATATACTTCAAACAGATTTGCATAAAACTGCTCAGTAACTGCAGCACAGTTTACCTAATGATTAATCGCCTAAGAATTACACTGCCGTCTGGCGGGGTAAAAGCTGAGTAGTCAGGCGAGCGAATAACCAAGGTGAAACTGCTTATTTCCCTATCAAAATCCTTTGCCAGTAAAAGGGAGTAGTTCTCGATAATAGAATTTTCTTATACTGAATTATTCAGAGTCTATGTTATGAGAATTATAAAACTCTGAACAATGGTTAAACATATCTGTAATTGCTGTTATATATTGTAAAAAGACTATGTAGCCACTTTTCAATGCTTAAAGACGTTAGTAATTTCTCACTAAGTATTATAGTGTTTTAAAGGGCTCTGTTCTTGTTTTCTCTTTACCATATCGAAACCCCGACAAGATAAGTGAAGCCACTTAAATGCAACATTTAAGAAAAATCAACTTAAAGAAAACTATACAGCTTTAACTATCATTACAATAACACTAATACAACTGCCCTCAGATGGACAAATTGCAAGATAGAGATGTGTTGCTTTTGCTACATGATAGGAAACTTCATACATATTTTTCAATGATATAACCTCAAAATTGCCATTTTTTGACTTGTGTAACTTTTCTTGAGGGTTGCGATGTATGCTACTAGGAAATCGTGAAAAGATAATATGGCAATTTGATTTTGTGCATTTTAATTTTGTATGTTTGAAAGTGTTTTATTTCATATGATTAACAAAGCAATGTATTTTTATTTTGCTTCGTAAAGCTTTAAGTCACACTCATAAAGTTAGACTATATAAATAATTGTATAAATGCATAAAACTTACTTTATAATGTTATACACATGATTATTTATCTAAACTTCAAACTCGTTTGATGTTTTAGGTTGGAATGATGTTAAAACCTTTTCTGCCTCAACTTCAGACTACCTTTTTAAGATCCCTCAGTGATGGACATCGATCTGTACGTCTTAGGTCTGCCTCTGCATTGGGTTATTTAATTCTTGTGCATAACAGACCAGACACTTTGTACACTGAATTGCATAATGCAGTAAAAAATGCAGAAGACAATTCATTAAAGTAAGTAAGCACAGACTTTTAGAAATGGACATGTCTGTTTCAAATATTGTACCTTGTGGTACATAAAATGTTATATAATTAATGCGTGTAATTAATACTTTAAGTGTGCAGTACGAGGGTTAAGGTATACACCAAGTTTAGGAGGGAAATGGATAAACAGATTATTCAAAAATCAGTACTGGAAGTTTCTTGACACCTTTTCAAGAGTCTTCTCATATCACAATAATTCAGCACCTGCCTAAATATTCCTTCACTTCATCTGGAATATTTTAATATTCTTTTTCCTGTTTAAGAAACTATGTGTGTACAATTTACGTGACAATGAAATTGTATTCTTGTAGTATGAGGCCTAAGGGAAATGTACTTGTACAGTCGAACCCCATTATAAAAAACTTCAAGGGACCAAAGGTTTTGTTTCCTATATCCGGTAGTTCTCTATATCCAAACCGTTAAGAAAAATGTTAGAGTTCACAAAATGTATTAATCATTAGTTGCTATGTGTATTCAATAATGATGTATTTAAAAAATGATAAAATCTATTAAAAATGATCATTAATGAATTAAATTGACTAAAATCAATTGCATTAAACTGACACAATATTAATTAAATGAACTAAAAATGAAGACAAATGGAAATAAATGAATTTTACCTTTAATTGTTGCTCACTGTTTTGATACAGAAATAATCATTAATCTTGGGATGCCAATTTCAAAAACATTTTATGAATTCCTTTGTTATATACGTCAAATGACTCCAAGACTCTTTTTTCCACTGTTTGTGTAGACAAAAACTTATTAATTACTCTCATCTCTGCTGTAGTATCTGAGATGGTAGGGATTTCGTCATTTATGTGCTCCTCTTCATCAGTATCAGATGCAGAATCTTCGATTTCAGAATGATTCATTTTAATTTCTTTCTCAATATCTTCATCAGTCACATTTTCACATGTAATGACTTCATCATCACATGTTTCGAACAATTGCATGTCACAATCTGAGAATGATGAAATTTTGTGCTTTTCTATCCACATCGTGATAGGTAAATCTTCAACATCTTTTTCAACATTCATTGTATCATTCAACATTCAAATTCTTAAAAGTTTTCTAAAACAATTCAGTAGTTGACTGAAAAAAAGGTTTGTTATAGCTGATTCTTAAGATTTCGGAGGTTTGCTGTAAAAGGATAAATTAGCTATTAAATACAACTAGCCGCTGCGCGACCAGCATGGTCACTTTTGCAAAACAACTCAACTGAAAATAACATATGTAAGGATTGTTACCATTACCTGTCATCATAAATATACGTTATTAAGGGGTATATCTTCATAAGGCTGATTCTGAAACATCGTGATTTAAAAATATGAATTTCAAATACTTCAGATCAGAGTTAAAGATAAGGCTGAGAAACCCAACACCAATGACATACTTGCCAAGTGTTCCGTAAAAAACGTATTGTTCCGTTTTTTAAGCTTTGTTACGAAAATACGTTTTCAAGCAAAAATGTTCCATATTTTTACTTCCGCAGCGCCATCGCTTTTCTTCCCTCACATTGCATTTTCGAGATTCATATTTTCTTCTCCTACGTTGCGAGTTCTGTCCGTTCTCTTTGCTATGACGTCATCTACTGCAGTGCCCTGCCCTGCCCTGCCCAGCATTACGATCCATCAAATCGGTGTTTCCCCCCGTCTACACCACGCCACGCTAAATATGTCTAAAATGCGATGGATCCAGACCTTATATCCCTAAGTATTCTGAAGAATTTGATTTTATTCCGGAACATTAGAATTTGTCAAAGAATTGTCTGAAAGCGAACTTTTACAGTTCTATTTTTGTGTTAGAAAATAGTATACAACATCTTGTTGCTATATAGTTGCTAATTTTCCTCATGATTCGGAACTTTTACAGCATGCTGAAGTTGTGGATATCTCATATCGCCAAGAAAATAGCTTTTCTGCTGTGAGGTATTTTGTGGGATAATATCCCAATTTATTACTTAGAAAAGATGATGAATCTCAATTTGAGACCATTGATGCTTTGGAAACCGAATTTTTAAACTTCCAGCTTGCCGAAATCCCTTCAGATAGCTTAGCAGAAGAAAGAGTTGATAGACTGTGGGCAAACCTCTCAAAAGCAAAGGGACCTCTTGGAAAGTTAAAATTTGAAAAACTTTCAAGATTGATGTTCAGTATATTGACATTTCTACACAGTAATACTGCCTACGAAAGAATTTTTAGCTTGGCTCGCAGACACAAAACTGATTTCAGAAGCTCGCTTAGGCCTGAGACATTGCAAGCAATTTTAGTTGCAAAGTCCCGTATGGCTGAACCATGCTATAAACAAACTTATGATAAACAATTTTCAAAAAAGGCAAAATCCTGTACACGTGCATCTCTTAATTGAAATTTATGCTATTCATTAAATTTTCGTAACAATAAATGTATTTAAATAAGCTACCTATTTTACTGTTATTTTTTCATTGTGTATTTATTCTGTCAAGTATTAAATATGGTGAAGCTACCAAGGTAAGCATGCTTTTTTATAATTTAATGTTTATGTTTATAATGTCGTTTAACCATACGATTTATGGTCGCGCGCTGTGTTCCTTATTTTTTGCTTGGGAGGTTGGCAGGTATGCAATGATTTTTAAAATTACATCCCTCTCTGTATGTACTATTTTTCAAAATTAATATATCTACACTTTATCATTACATGATAAAGTGTAGATATTATCTATATATATATTTATCATTGTTTATGCATTCACAGTGGTCGGCATGATTTACGAATTATCATTACATGAAATAAGAAATTGTTGGGGGAAAATTTTTTCACTTTAAAAATGGAGTAAGAATTCAGCAAATACTAAAATACAGTGTGGATTACATCACTCTCTGTATGTACTATTGTTCACAATTCAGATATCTACTCTTAATCATATCAAATAATAAATTGGTGGGAAAATTTCTTCCACTAATCAACTTATAAAATGGAGTAAAAATTCAGCAAGTACTGAAAAAAGTATAGAAAATTAACTATTACTGACTGTAGGTTGCTATGCCGGAGACAGTTAAGCCTAACCTCGCGATCATTTATGCTGTCTCTTAATGAATTATTTCTTCTTCACTTTCTTTTTTTGAGACTGTTCCCAATTTTCACTTGATCGTGCAGCTCGCTTTCGAGCATTCCTGATTTCAGTGCGTAAATCCATGTTGACACGCCATTCGGAGTGTAGAAATATCATCGATTTTTGTGCCGCATACCTACGAGTTTTATGTATATAGATAGGAAAACGGCAGGACCAAAATTTTCATTCGTTATATCCGTGAGTTCATCATAACGGGGTTCGACTGTATCTATTTATTTCTCTGTCATAATTTAATTTTATCTTCTGTAATTTTATCTCATTTTTTAACAAGTATTAAAATTGTAAAGTTCTCAATAGAAATTTTATCTTAAGTATTCTTGTTGTTCATTTTATTCCAGAGAAACTATGTTACATGCTTTGCGTTGTATCATTAAGCCTGCTGGAGACAAAATGTCTGATACTGTGCGTCACAACATAACAACAACAGTTATTAGCATGCTCAGCCATCCCGATGATTCTTGTAGGGTGGTTGCTGCAGCTTGCCTTGGAACTCTGTGCGAATTTTTGCCGAATGATGAGTTTGAAGAAGTTGCCCAGGAAAACCTACTAGGTTTATTTCTTTTATTTTATAAATTAAAGTTATTTTAATCATTATAGTAAAACTTCTTATGTAATAGTAGTGGGATGTTATCTTATCTATATATATATATATAAAACAGTTCCGTGACTGACTGACTGACAAATAATGCACAGACCAAACCATTGGACCTAAAGGGCTAAAAGTTTTCATGGCGATTTATCTTATAGTGAAGGGGTGCACTAAGAAAGATTTTTGAAAAATTCATCTTAGATTTTTTTAAATTAAATTTTTAAGCTATTTTTGTAACTTTTATAAAGTTTACATTTAAAATAATAATTTGAGGGGTATAAAATTTATATTACAAGAAAGATCTTAAAAAATCCTTTAAAATGAAATCTTTTCGAATCTTTACCTCCATTTTCTGATTTTTGGTGAATTTTTAAAGATTAATTTTTAGGGTTTAATTTATTAAATGCTGATCACATGGTTTCTTTTCTTTTTGTGATACTTAAAATTAATTTTGCGTCACGGGCATAACAACAAAATAAATTGACAAAAAAAAAATATTAAAATATGGTAGAAGATAAAATTTAACCATTAGACTAATTTAGATGGAAGTTTTTTAAGAATTTAATTCAAATTAGTATGTTTTATGGATATTAAACATACAAATTAATTACATACATTGACCATTGTATTTAATATGAATGTACTCCATAGCGGAGCACGGGCATTCATCTAGTATTGTTATAAAAATAAGTTGATAACTGGCAACAAATCAGGGGAAAAGAGAAAAGTTTCTAAAAACAGTTGAATTCAATACTTATGTGCATTTCTAAAAGACAAGTGTGAGGGTATATATTTCTGAAAATTCTTTGAATGCAAAATTTTCTTTTCTAATAAGAAATCTAATCCGTATATTTAATATTTGTATTCTCTCAAATTAAATATATGGTTTTGTTAAATACATTATAGATCTTTTAAAAATTCTGTTAGATGTTTCAGAAACCTTGATAATTATTACCTCCTGTGCTTAAAAAAGATTTTCTTTTAATATGGTGTGTGCTAATCATATTACAGGAATAATTCTTTGTCATATTTTAAGTGATTTTTATTTTAATTGTAAAGAGGCAAATTTTTAGACCCTGTATATCTTATTTCATAAAATTTTATGAGAAGGCATCTTGAAACTATTTCCTGGTATTTCTCTAGATGATGATGCTTCTTTAGATTGGACCTTAAGGCATGGAAGAAGTGTTGCGTTGATGGTTGCTCTTAAAGAAGCCCCAGCAAAATTAGTGCGAGAGGAATGGACTGAAAGAATAGTTAAAATACTTTTATGTTATCTTACAACTGATAGAGTAATTATTTTGCATTCTTTTTATATTTATATTACTTTTCTCTCTCTTGCAAAAACATATTGTATGATATTTTACAAAACTAGTTTCTGATATTGAAGAAATTTTTATTCTTAAAAATATGTAAATTGAGACTGTAGATAATTTTTAATAGTCTAATTTTTCTGTTACTGCAGTGATGTAGAAACCAGAATATATTTTCAGGAGTTATCACTTGCTTAATTATGCTAATTATAGAAATTATAAGATTCTGTTTTATGATATATTTTGAAATAAGGACAATCACAACTTTGCCCTTAATGGGTTTTGTTCTTTTTGTTATCATTAACAACACTCATGTGTGCTTGGGCTTTATCAATGTCGCCTTTGTAATATTTTTGGAAATATAATTATCTATCAGTACTGATTTTCTTAAATTCTGTTATGTGTATGGGTCAAATTTTACAGGCATAGAGTTTTTACATAGTTCAAAGTTTTCAATAAATCTAAGCTTTTTCTCTATTATTAAAAAAATTAAAATATTAGTTTGTTTAAGGATACCATAGGTTTACATTTGCAGTGCTCTCCTCAGTAAGGTGCAAAAACCAGTGTAATGCTTAAGAAGGGGGAGGGGGTGGCTCTACTTTTACACTATCTATATTTATTAGTGTCAAGCATGAATTTCAGTTTGATCCTCTAAAAAAATTGATATTTAGTGGCTAATATTTAGTGTAGAATGCTTAATTTTCTTTAAGGCAACTACAAATAATAAAAGTGGGATATTAAAATATTTGAAATATATATACATATGTGTATATTGTTATGTGTGATTTTACTCTCAGCATCTAATTTTTTATGATAAACATTAAAGTTTCTCTAATCAAGAAGAATGTGTATTCTGTTCTGTATCCACAATCTATTGTTATGAAAACCATTTTTCCCTATTTTAGAAACTTCTCTTTTTAGAGATTAATCATTATTCTTTTCTTCCCTTGCAGTTAGCTATTGTCTTGAGTGGTGTTAAAGCATGTGGGTACTATATGTTCCATAAATTGAAGCAAGAGGAACAACTCCATCAAGTTCTTTTGACAACATTTTCAAAAGTAGGTCTCTTTCATCTCTCTTGAATTGACTTGAAACTAATGATTTTTTGCCTGTTTTTGTTGTTTGTCCTCCTGTTTGTACTGTGTTGTGGGTTGGTATAATAAATGACAAATTCAAGATAAATGAAGGGTATTTCCGCTTGTTTGCTCACTATAAAATGCAAACAGTATTAAAAACAATTCCAGATATGAGAGGCATGTAGAGAGTTTCATTTTAAGCATTTTTCAGTGCATGAAAAAGTTTCCTGTTTAGTGAGAAAAATATTGCAAAGTGAACATAAAAATTATTGTGGGACCATCTGCAGAGCTGTGGCTTATTCATTTCTGAAGAAAAATGTTTACCTTACGCATGAAAAAAATTTACCAATTTTTACCAAATGGAACATTAGAAAAGTTGCTTTTTGACATTTTAAAAAATTAATGTTCAAAGTAATTGAATTAGTTTAAATGATATTAGATAATTCATGGAGTAGTATTTAAAATGATGGAGAAAAATTTGGGGTTTTACCATAAAATGAGTCTGAAATTGAAATATATATATATTAAAAATTCTCTAAACTTTTACACTAATTAATCTTTTTAAAATGAGAGTGTGTTATGGAATATGGCCTAAATAAATAGCATGTACACTATATGCAAGATGCTGTCTCCCAATAGTTATTTCTGAGGTGAATTTATAGCATGTCTTGAAAATTTCCCGAAATGTTCCACAATCCTTCCATATAAGGTTAGCCTCAGAATTAGTGAAAATGGTGAGGAACAGAAAAACTTTGATAATGTATTAATGTTCTCGTACATTGCTTCAGATGTATGCTAATTTTGCATTTGACACAATTTGGCAAAATTTATGGTAAATTATAGTGATTTTAAAGTTTTTCTATTTCCAGTTCCTCTTTATTTATCAGAAGACCTTTATGTACAAGTTGTAAGAAAATGTTTTGTACTATTTTTGGGTTCATATCTCAATAATCTTCCCTTCTCAAAACTTTGAAAAAAAAAATTTTGTCTTTCTTATAAGGTGCTAAAATGTAGTGCAAAAAATGTTTTTTAAATTCTTCTGAAAAATGTTTTTGTTTTCTGGTATGATGACAAAGTCATGTTTTCTTTTCAGAGTATGAACCATTCTTCTAATGAAGTAAAGCAAGCAGTAGCTTTAACTATAAACTTTTTAGCCAGAAAAATTACTTTGCCCCTATATGTAATAAAATCTTTCGTTCCTCATCTGGTCAATGGCACAAAAGAAAAGAATACTATAGTAAAATTCAACAGTGAATTTGCTTTAGTTGCTGTCCTCAATCTACGGACTGGTGATGAAAATGCACAGGTAATCTCATTTTACTTTTTTATTTTGAAAAAGTTTATCAATGTACTGCTAGATTACAGAAGAATCATTAAAGGATATTTATGAATTTTAATATGTATATTAATGAGAAAAATTACTTCTATTATATAGTTTTCAATTCATTAGTGTTCTACATAACAGAAATTACAAATGGGGAACATTTTTTAAATATTATTTAATCTAAAATTTTAAAAAACTGAATTTTAAAGTTTTTTCTGGTTGGACACATAAGACTTGATTATAAATCAAAATATTTTCTTTGACATTGTTGCCAGTTTTTAAATTGTATTTTATATGGCAAAAATTGCATTATCAGAGGTGCATCAATAGGGAAGAGGGGGTGGGGGGGGGGCTTGTTTCACCAGAAAGAAAGGAAAGAAGTAAAGCAGTCCTATCTTTTGCTTTGTCCATAATGCACATTACTCTCTAAGAAGGGATAGCACAGGGCGTTTTTGCTTTTGTCAAAATTTGAATCTTTAATCGTAAAATGAAGTAATAACCAAATAAAATAAATTTAATTAAATATGATCCTTGGATAGCCGAGTTAGAGGCATTGTAATCCAAAATGTAAATTCATTTTAACTACCATTTCTGTTAGCTAAAAGAGTTTTTTTTAAATTATTTCAGAAAACTTTGATAACTTGTCATTGTTAGGTTTTTGTGTGCATAATAATACATTTACCCTCTCCAAAATGCTTTAATTAATTGAATCAATCATTTCAGAAGAAACCTGTGACATTTTTCAAATTTTGAAGAAAAAAATAGATAAAACTGTATATGGCTTAAATTATTTTTGCATTAAAAATCTGTAAAAAAAAAAAAAAAAAAAAAAAAAAGTATTGTAAATATGAATATTTTCACAACTTCTGCCAAGGGTTTTTTTGTTTTTGTTTTTTTAAATCAATCAATACATCTTAGAAAACAATAAGATCCATAATCACAAAACTACCAAAAATTTCACATTGTTTCTGAAATAACTTAATCAATTTTTAAAAATGTAGAGTAGTATTATGAGTTTTTATGAGCTAATATCCTTTTCTTGTTCTAAGTCAAGTGTAATAATGTCCAGGAATTTTTAAAAGGTGGCAAAATAACCAGAAATACCTGGCTGATTTTCTGAATTCTGTATTGGTACAATCTCACCCCATTTTACTGTATTTCAAAATATTTGGTGTTCCTTTCTTTTAGGTATGTTTGAATGCTTTAGATGTTGGTGCTCGAGAGGCTTTGCAAGATGTGATTACAAAAGTGTTGAAGAAAGTTGCAAGCCAACCAGAGCCTAAGGAAGAAGAGTTAGATGACACCTTATTAACCTGACACCAATTAAATTATTTAGGCTCAAAAACATTTTTGAAAAAATACAGAATATCTGTGTTTCACTTTGTAAACTATTGTGACATACTTTCAAGCAGTAAATTTCTTATTTCGTTTTATGGTGTGTTTTATCTCAAGTATACTGTTTATCAAGTGGGAAGCTGTCTAAAATGTGTGATAAGTTTTTGTGCATATTTATATCATCAGAAATTAAACACGTTTAAACCATCCATTCCTTAATAAAATGTTAGCTAATATCCCTATCATTGTTTTATCACTAAATGTTACAAATATATTTTGCATGTAAAACAGTCATTAACTTTTATCAAGTTTAATTTGAGATCTTAACTTTATTTTCTCTTGGTGAAACTTTGACAACCAACTGCAATAAATGAATTTTGATCCCAACATGTACCAGTAGATAGTTTCATCACCAGTTATGCATTTAATGCAGTGCTTCCCAAAGTGTGCAGCACAGCTTCCTTACTGGAGCCTGCAAAATATTACAAAGATTTCATAATTTGATTTCCATTTTCAATTCAATGGGATAGGACATTAAATCCAGTAAACCTGGTGCAAACTAGTAACTCACTTAGTGATACATAATTGTTTGCAGAAGCCTTTAAAAAAGGTTAGTTGTTGGCACTGTACAATAATTTTGGTTCTTGAACATTCTCAGTACCTATGTACTTTATGTTCGTATAAAAATAGCTGTTGGTACCGGCCTGTCTTAGTGTTGAATTAGCGTTCGTAGAATGCATCTTTAATGAATATTATTGTGGTTAAGTCAAGTGAAGTATATTTAGTATTTCTTCTCATATTTCTTTTTAAAAATTTATCGGGTTTTACTAAACAGTAATAAGCATTGTGAGAGTGAAAATAAAGAGAGCATACCATCAAATAGCAGCAAGAGTATGAAATGTAAACATCATCGTTATTTGGACAGTGGTTTTACATTGACAGAAGTCAATGGAGAAGATAGGCTGCATTGTATACTGTGTTATGAAAACTTTAGCACTAGAATGCATGCACCAAGTAAGTTGAAACACCATTTAGAAAACAATCATCCCAGCATGGTAAATTTCATGACTACTTTACCAGAAAGTGTTAAATCAACAAAAAAGGTAGTTTTTATAGGCAGGCATCAATACCAAACAATGCTTTTCTAGCATCTTAGAAGGTGGCTTATAGAATCGCAAAATGTAAGAAGCCTCATACCATCATGGAACTCATTCTTCCAGCTGCTGTAGATATGGTGAACATTATGACTGGTGAGTCTGCTGGTAAGCTGCTTTCAAAAGTGCCTTTGTCCAATAACACCATTAGTCGGAGGACACCATAGGGGAGGATCTCAATGATCAATTAATTGGGGGAAAAAAATGAGGAATTTGGGTTGCAACTGGAAAACTTATGCTTTTATTTTAAAAAAAAACTAAGCTATGGGAAAAGAAAAATTTATGAAGACAAGGGCAAAGAATGTTTCCCCTTGTTACAACAGTTTTTGATCTCCAATGGAGTTGATTTTTCTGAAGTATGAAATCCATATTTGTAGAACATTTATCGCAGCTTATCACCTGGTTTGAAAAATATTTTCAAAATGATAATCTCGATAAAATTTGTAGGGATTCAAGATCCATTTAATGCCAGTACTCTATCTGAATTTACTGTTGCAGAAGAAGAGAATTGAGTTGTTTTGTGACAGTACTTTAAAACAAATTTTAGTAGCATGGAATTAAATGAATTTTGGATATTAGTAAAAGATGAATATTCCTCTTCTGAGTGGTAAAACTCTGAGAATTTTAATTCCATTTGTGACTACTTATTTGTGTGAAGATAAGTTGTTGGTGGTTGCTGTGATAAAAAAGAAGTATCATGCAAAAATTAAGGTGGCTATGTCCAGTTTGATTCCAAGATTTGAGAAAATGTGCAGTGATCAACAGGCTCATCACTGATTATAATCAGTCAAATATGTTAATTACCATTTTTTGTGATCTTAAATAACTGTTTTATTTGTTTTACGTAACCCTAATTAAAAATATATATATACAGTGGAATCTCGATCTATCGTTTTTCAAGGGACCGATTGAAATGAACAATAAATGCAGGAAAACGATAGATGCAGAAACATAACAAAGCATTTTGATCGTTGGGACTGGATAAAATGAACGACACATACGGAAAAACGATGCATCCGAAAACGATCGATCGAGATTCCACTGTATTTGCTAATTCAGAAAGCTACTTGTTAGAATCCGACATAGGGCAGGGCACCAAGAATCAAAAAAAGTTTGGGAACCTCTGATCTAACAAACATTGTCTTAATTCTGGCAATCCACTAGTTCTTGATAAATCAAGATGCAAATATTTTACTACTCTGTCATCAGCTGTTAAATGAACTTTAATGTAGCAGGCTGCATTCAGTTTTTCTCTTGGGACCTCATGACATGGACAATTGGAATGTTTCTTTCATGATTTTTGGATGGTCTACTGTGGGTAAAAGTAGGATTTTGTTGACATCCTGTGAATGTGCTCAATATTGATTTTGCTGATTTTCCCTGCATTAGTGAACTTTGTCAACATCAAATGAGCCACCCACTTGTCTAATCAATTACGTCTGTAAATCAAAAAGTAGAGAAAAATTATAAAATTACATGCATCATTTTTTTAAATATGAATTCAAATAAACATTGCAGAATGTATTAGTGGAGATGTAACTTTTATCTAACGGCGTATAAAATGTATAAAATAAAATATCCTTGGAATAATCATTATAATTAATACTCTTACCTTTTTGTTTGTTTGTTAAAATATTTAAGAAGTAGGATGTGTTTCACCTCCCATTTTGGGCTCGTGTGAATAATGCATATGATGCTGATGAACTGTTCAGCCATTGTGGGCATCCTAAATTTGTCATGGTCAAAAAAACTATCACATTATGTTGATATCTTGTATTCAGAGAAATTTAATTTTCATCTCATTTTATCTTACAGCATCACTACTGCTGATTTATATGATGATATAATTTGTGTATTGAAAATTTAAAAAATAATAATCTAAAAGCTAATTAATGTGATCTGAATCAATTTATAATGTTTTGTCGTTTGCATTTATAAGCTCAAAGACAGTGGTCTTTGAGCTTATAAATGCAAACGACAAAACATCAAATATTGAAACAACATTTGAAATTGGCTTCATTTAATATTTGTTGTACATACAAATATAGAACGTCAAATACATATTTTCACATTCTACATAGTCTTCTCCAACTGTACTACTTTTTAATTATTGGCAAACAATTTAATAATAAAAGAAATGTCTATACAATTTAAACTATTGAAAGATGCATTGGAATATAAGTGAAATAGTCGAATTTTCTTTTTGTTTTTGTTATGGGAAGTAGAAAAGATCAATATACTACTAGACAGTTGTTACAGTCTTTAAGTAGGCATCAAAACTGAATTCCAAACTCCCCTAAAAATTGTTCTAAATTGTTGTTCACTCACTTTGATTATGATTACAGCCTAGAATAATCATAGTAACCATTAGAAATTGTATCTTAGTTATTTTGGGAGACTAGGGAATCTACACCTCCCTTTTTTTTTTTTTTTTTTTTTTTTTTTTACTAAAATAAACCAAAATATATTCATTCTTACTGAAATTTTGCTCAATTATTTCTTATCGATGATTTTATTTACAGCTTCCAGCCTCTGTTTCAAACATTCAGCTTCTAAGAGATAAGCTTTTTTAAGCATGTCGTCAAGCTGAGCAAGAGTATCATCTTCAATTTTTTTGCATTGCCTAAGAAAATAAGAAAGTAATTAACAGTGAAGGAAATTTGTAACTGAAAGAAAATCAAGAAGTACAATAATTATTAGTTTAAAAAAATTAAAAGTTCTACTTTGGAAGTACTTATTGTAATTAGAGGAGTTATTAGTGTTATTTATTTCTATATGTTACTGTTATGATCAGTGACTAAAATTAATTACATATGCTAGTAACAGACAAAAAAAAAATTGAGAATGCTTAGTAACCTGTCATTTTATCCGTCATTGAAAAACATTGCCTGGGATACCACAACCCCACAGGCAGATGTGCTTCCGGCATCCTGATTGAGGTATGTACTCATATAAATTCAAACGAAAACTTACCACCATTTATTGTATTTTGGAACGGAATCTGACTAAGGATGGACCTAAGGGGTTTCAAATGGGGTGTCTCGGAGCAAGATTAGGTAGTAAATTTTGTAACCAGAGCACAGAAATTGCACATTTTAGTAAAGAGTGGGTCTCTACACTTATGACCAGCTTGGCAGTCGAAAGAAAAATCTCAGTTAAAAGCAGTAGTGTTTATTGCAAGAAAAGATGTTCTAGCATTAATATGCTGTACTAAGAAAATCAGGCTAGGCTAATCGAATGGCAAAAAAATAGCTAAAGAAACTGGACTATTAAAAACCTACGTAAGGGAATACCTTAAGGCAACTATCAGTTGACGTCGCAAAACTTAAATTATTCAATGTTGAAATTAAAGAAATGCATATTTTTAAGTTCTGTTATATGCATTAGAAAATTAATTTTCAAATGCACTCTTGTGTTTTTCCAAAATATTTTAATTTTTTTCGAAAAACAATTTTAATCTTGCAGTCAGACAATAATTTAATGCCTTGTGAAAAAAAATTAAGATTTTAAAAGAAAAAATTATATATATATATATATATATATACATACACACACGTATCAAAGACTAGTAAATGTTAAATATCCATCAGTAAATTTTTAAGTCAAAGAAATGCTGAACAATAGCTCAGTGCATTCAATAAAGGTGTGTCCTCACTTATAACTCATATCCGTATCAAAATGTTGCTTGTAGTTGAAAGGAAACGCCCCGATATATGGACTGTACTTTGTAGTAAGTACAGTTCATATATCAGGCACTATGTATCTAGCAGGTAGAGTCCACCACTTTACCTCATAACAAATGATGTCACGATCTGAAGCAGCAGTTCTCAATCTTTTTAGCCAGCCCCCCCCCCCCCCCACCCAAACGCAAGAAAAATAAAATGATTGCTTGGTGAAGACCAAAACTTAATAACAATAATAATAAATAACTGCACAAGCCTCTAGTTCAAACTATCAAGCTGCCTTGATAGCGACCTTTTGCGAGGGGTTCGCGGGCCCCAATTTGAAAAAGGCTGATCTAAGGTTTAAAATTCTAATGACAGCGCTTTGCTAAATGTTTTGAAAAAGCAAATCAGCTGAGCGTTTTGATCAGTCGATCGTCACTTAAGCTGACTGCGAAAACAAAATGAAACTCATGCTAACGGAGACCTTTTTACGCTCCAAAATCAAAGAAATAATGCCTAACAGGTACAGCAAGAAATGTGGATGCCAACGAAGCTGTTGTTGACTTAATGATATAAGTATATTAAAAGAGAGTCAAAATCATCGAAGCAGATGGAAACGTCGTTAAAAGTTTGAAAATAAGGCTTTGAATAATAATTCTGTATCATAACTTGAAATGATACATGATACGGTGTTATGACATAAGTGTGGACCCATCCTTAAGATTGTAGTGTGTACATCATGATTTAGTAAAATTAATACAAGTTCTCGCAATAAAAAATATTACCGCAGCACGTTACTCCAATCTGTTAGAGTATCTTTCAATTCACAGCCAACACCTATGTAGAGTAAAGGATTTAAGCTGTTAATTAACATACATTAGTGGAATAATTCCTTACTAAATATTCAAACAGTATTATTTTTGTATGGAATGTCGAATAGCCATTGTTTTGTTGTGGTTAAACATATTTAATATGGAATATTAAATAACCACTCTTCATTCGTGTGCATTCTACGTTATTCCGACGGTAGATTGTTCACATTGCACGGGATCGAGCTAGGTGGGGAAAAATTGGCAAGACAGCCTTGTAGTGCTAGCGAAGAAGATTGTTCACAATCGATGAGCAATCAACAATCGAGAAGAAAGAGTAAAGATTTACAATGTTGCATTAATTCAGCAGTCTTATTTTCACCAAATTTTCTCTTAAAGAAGTTATAGAATATTTAACAATTTACTCGATGTTTTTTTTATAGAATATTAAACGAGTTTGTCTAATATTCCGCAAAGCAAATGAACATTAGCATTACAACTGCAAAATCACGGTCACTTAATGTGCTCAGAAACAGAATGACACACGTCTCTTTGAGATAAGGCCACAAGCAACCACTTCATATGTGTTTTAATAATATTTTAAAGTCAATTAAGTTAGAGATTTCATTGTCCTTAGCTTTATTTAGCAAGAATGATTTCTCTTTAAGGCAGCGTTTTGGCTGGAAGATAAATTTTGTTTACAAAATTATTTGTTTTTCAGAAAACGGTACTAAGTTCGTAATGTAGTTCTATTTGGCTCTCATCAAAAGGAAATCGTTCGAGTATTTTGAAACTGACAGATCAACCAAAAATGCTGTCATCTAAAGTACAGTTCTGTGCAAATTATTTAGGACAGGCTTCATTTTCCATAAAATTCGTCCTTTCCCAGGGATTTCCTGCCTGAAACTGGTTACAACTGCATTTTGTTATGAACGGATGTTGGCCTAGACTAGTCTAAACTGGTTTGACCACGTGATCATCACACGTAGAGCATTTTCGCGTCAGTTGCGTTTCAGCTGCTGTAAGGAGTAGTCGATTGTGCGAGTTATTTGGTTCTCACGTGTATGTAAAAAAATGGATTTCACTCCCAGGAAAAGGACTAGAATTGTTACCCTTAGTCAGCATACCTCTATGACTGTGAGGAATATTGCTGCAGTAGTTGGAAAATCCAGTGTTTCTAGGATTATTAATCGGCAAAATAAGTTTGGGACAGTTTCTCCAAAACGGAAGAGTAAACGTGGACACAAACGTATGACAACAACTCGGACAGACAAATTTCTTGTACGAAATAGTAAAATTCATCATTGCAAGACAAGTACAGATTTTCAGAGATAATTATTGGCTGCTGGGGTGAGCGTTGATTCATCGACAGTACGGCGAAGGTTTATTGAAGCAGGGAGATGGGCAAGAACACCAGTCCAAAAACAGTTATTATCACATGCAATGAAAAGAAAACGTTTGTATTGGGCCAAGAAATCAATCCTGGATTGCACAAGACTGGAATAAGGTTGTATTCAGCGACGAATTTTTTGGTGCAAGGGTTTCGATCAACATTTGTCGGGCGAAGCGCTGGAGAACCCATCAGGGAACATCTTAATCAAACAGTTAAGCACCCTCAAAAGCAGTTGTTTGGGGCTATTTTACATCTGCAGGTCCTGGCAGCTTAGTACCAATTGAAGGAATGATGAACTCCAAAAAATACATTTCAATACTAGAAGACAAGATTGTGACTTTTATGCAAACGTTCTCTGGCGGTGTTGGTGTGTTTCAACAAGATCTTGCTCCATGCCATAATTCTAAACTAGTAAAGAAATATTTTCCAGAAAAGAAATGAACTGTTTTGGATTGGCCTGGTTATGCTCCAGATGTAAAATCCCATCAAAAATGTGTGGAGCATTGTGAAGATATGTGTGAGTAAGGCTATGTACACATGAGAGCGTTGCAACGCGCGTTGCAAATGTTATTATTTTTAAATTTTTTTAAACATTTGAATTAAAATAGATAGTTTGGTGTTACATGAAAGATACGCGACTTCGTGCCCAATATACGAATGTATATTTTTTATTTTATGATTTATGTATTTTATTATTTTTCTGATATAGAACCACAAATATACATTCCCTGAGTACATTATAAATTTACATTTCTTTAAATTTTCTCTCCACTTTCTATCTACAGATGATATTTTTTGAATGTAACTGCACACATAACGCACACATGGGTGGTGTTGATAAGTCGGATATGCTACGATTGATCTATGAAAGAGACAGAAAATCAAAAAAGTGGTGGCATAGGCACTTTATATACCGAAAAACATGAATCAGTCTCCCTGTTAGAGTACAAAATTCGTGTAACATTTGTGTCAAATCGAGATCTCTGCAAGTTTTGTGCACAAATAAAAGTTCAATCAAAACTTCATTCAAAATGCAGCATATGTAATTTTTTTTTAAGTGTAAATTTTAAAAAAAATTGTTTTTTTTTCAATATAATCAAAGTTAAATTTTCATTATATTTAAAATTGTTCTGCGTTTCATAATAAATAATTATATCATTTTTCAAACATTCTGATTAATTTTCAAAGTTTGAAGATTTTTGTAACCCTATAATACTGGCGGTACTTTTAAAGTACCACTTCAATTAACTAGTGGTAATTAATTAAATTTTAAGAAGGTGAGTAATTATTTTACATTAATTTGTTAGTTAGTATTGAATTAACATGAATAAAAATTTACGTGAGTTTTCGTTTATTAATTCATAATGTGGTACATAAAGGGTAAATAATATAGAAAATGTTTTCATTACTCAATGTGATTACGAGTTTTTCTTCTGGAGAAATGCTATCCCTTACAACGTTCTCACTAGGAGCCAGGTCATTCTTAACTATTTCTAATAACTCGTCAAAGGATGCAATCGACATTCTTAAATAGTTAAAAAACTTGGGCTCATGTTTTCTTAGATTCGGGTAAAGTGTTACAAAAGAACCGTGAGTCAATCTGTCATTTAAAATCGGATGTACCCAGTATTTTCTTTGCCTTCGTCTTCGTGCTTTATACCTACGGTACAAAATCCAAACACATGCTGCCTCTTCAACTTCCATAGCTATACTGGCAGTCAACGTGGCGTTAACGCCACTATAGTGTACACATTCGGTTTTTCTAACGCGCGTTGCAACGCTCTCATGTGTACATAGCCTAAGATGGACTGCTCAGCCAAGAGGAAAATGATTGAGAATGTCATAAAAGTTTGGTTTCATGATGACGACGTCAAAAATGTATGTTCTAAATTAGTGGAATCCATGCCAAAACGTGTACATGGTCTCATTAAAGCTAAAGGAGGACATATTTGATACTAGAATGTTATACCATGCATGCAAGGGAACTTATACTAATTAAACAAATGAAAATTTTTGTGTTTGTCCCTATCAATTTGCATAGTACTGTATTCTTAGGTGAACACAGAGTAAACAGTGTTTAACTCAGATTCTTGATTGATAGACAAATTGATGTATTAAAATATTTAATTGAATTATCTAGAAAAAAACAAACGCTTCATTTAGGGGTGGTCTTAAAATTAGCTTAAATTCTACATATCCTAATGAGTAGTGGGGGACTCAAAGGACCATAGGTGATCTTACGGTCTTCTAAAACTCTTCAATAGCAAGAATAAATCGGGTTGAATAATAATTTGAAATATCTTTCAAACCAGTGAAGTTTAAGGATAATTTTTGAACAGGAAGAAACTAACAAACAAGAAAGAAGACTTCGAAACTTTCTCTTAATATTTGAAATATTTAAATAAAGGAAAGTAAAAAAGTAAATTACATTCTTGTTCCTTGAGAAGTTCTATGTATCTATCATTTAGTGAAATTCTTTATCGTATGTATTAACGTAATAAAGAAAATTGCGAACGTATTTAAACAATTTCAAGTATACTTTTAAAATATTTTGTTATTCTACATTTATGCACGCTAGTGATTTATTTAAGTTTTCAGCCACTTTTCTTCTATAAAAGATGCAAAAATTATTTTAATAGCACTTGGTTAAACATTTTTATTTAAATTTAATTATTGTTTCAAATTCTCAAAACCATAAATTACCTCACTAATGACTTGAATATAAAGCAGATTTTACATGGAAAACATGTTTTAGACAAAATGTCGTTTTTGCTTCCATTAGATGTCGCTCACGTAGGCAAAGCGACAGATTACTCTACAATCACATGTGTAGTAAATTATTAAAAAATATAGCGACGTCGGAAAAGCAACATTTATTCATGGCCTGAATCCATTGAATCGACTTCGTCAGATGAGGAAGCCGAAATGACATTGTACTAATGAGCAAGTGCCTGGTTAAAAAAAGTACAAATAGACTTATGAAAAGACGGAAATCGAAATTTTGGAGGAAGCAACTGAATTTTATGGAATCATACAAACGAACTTGCGCAATGATTAAATATGTTGTCTACTATTTTAGGAAGTAGTGATAATTTTAACCTTCTTAGGAATTAAAATGATACAATACTAGAAAAAAATAGTAATATAAATGGTGAATATTGAGCCCCAGCTCCACATATTTAGAAAAAAAATTTCTGAGTGAAATATCTGTCAGTGAGAAATTTTTACTTGGAGCTTTTGGTTCCTTTTTAAACAGACTGGTGGCTAGACCTGAATCGGACAAAGACGAAATTGGTGTTTGTTTGAAGAAAGCAACAAAGACAAAAAGACGGTTCCTTGCACACTGTCTTTTCAGTGCGCTCACTCAATGAAAAAATAACTGGTTTCTCATGCAAATTTTTTCATGCATCTGTCTTTTTAATGTGTCACTAGCCTAAGAGAAGCAATGGTAGGAAAATCAAATAATTAAGTGAATATGAATTAGACAGCTTGATACAGATTATATGTATGAAGTACAGCTCCCCACCAAAAAATAAAAAAATATATATATATAATAAAATTGTTTTTGTTTTGCTTACTTTCCACTATTCTATCTGGTGGTATATCGGTCGAATACTTCTTCACGTGAGCACTGATTTCTAGAATTGAAAGTGAGGGGAAAAAAAGACATTTAGAAGAAAATTTTTATAGCATCAGAGAAAAATGCATAAAAAACTCGTACACACTTTAAGTGCGAAAGGTTTCAATTGGAGTCAGAGCCTGTGGCGCCATGTAACCCTTCGGAATCACCTTTAATCCGTTTATCCCTTATGTTGCAAAAGATAAGGTAGCATTCTAAGCAAACCAGCCTGGCAGAGAAAAATAATATCTTCAGAGCTGTTCTTCATGTGCTATGTTAATACTCAAAAATAAATAATGCAGCAAAAGTTTCTTGAGCAACTGAAAATTTCCTTGTCATTCTGTTGTTGATGATAATGCCCCTGGCCGGAACTGTTCCAAACCAGGTCCATATAGGATTGCAGGCTGAGGGGTGCGGCTCTGATTTATAAAAGCACCACAAGAGTCGGATTTCGACTTAGCTAGGTGTCACCTCAATTTGGACCGAGCTCCTCCGGGGGCGACATCTGGGAGGATCGTACCTTCTCCCACCCTCTCTGATCGCATAGGACTTCCCGGTCTGCGGATTTCACGTTCCCATATCCGGTCTAGATACGAAGATATTTAATGGCACTTGTCGGGATTCGAACCGAGTACCTTCGGAGCCAAAAGCAGACCCGCAACAACTAGGCTACCTCGGGCCCTCTTGTCATTGTACAGCAAATATGCTTATTCTTTTCGACATGTACATATCGGTGTAAAATGGAAGGGTGGCATACATTAACTGTTAAATTGGTATGCGAGGGAAGCAGGGTTGATGTAATAGTAACACTCAAGTACAATTGATACTCAATAAATGATGCGTTATTTACCTGTAGTTTTATTTGCTATGTCTTTGGTCACATTTCTGACAAAAGAGGAAAGAAGAAACATTAGTATTGTGTTTAACAATATTTTTCCCCTATTCATTAATTTTTCTTTTCTGTGTTTTGTAAAACAATTGCAAATTATTACGTAAAAGCATGATAAAATAAATTCTGCAAAATCCAGAATTACCAAAATCTACCCATTTGAAAGGCTATATATATTTCCGTTTAGCTACCATTTAGTGATTTTCAAGTTGATCTAATTTCATTGATCATCCTCAAAACGAAATTCAGATTTGGAAAGAAATCACCCAAAAAGGTTATAAAAACCTAAATAGTGGCTGGTCGTAAATATAGTAATTAACTATCATATTTCATTTTTCATTTTTTTTTTTTTGTCATATCTCATTAACACGAAAGCGAAGTTCATTTCAAATTTCTTAGCTTCATTTTGTCAGCTAAAAGGGGAATTTATTTATGGCAGAACTATTTTAAATACAGATATATGATGCATTGTAGTTCTAAGATAAACGAAAAGGAAGGGAAATGATCGAGTATTTTTGAGAGATGACAAATCATCCCAAAATAATATTATTTTTAAAAAAGAAAACCTTCGTTGAACTCCGAAAAGAAGCTTCTCAAATAATGAAGAATGATTAATTTAGATTTTTGGGTTATCGGTGACACGAATAACTTGAAATTTTTCAAAAAATTATCTCAAAATAATCTTTATTTCGGTGCAATACCAAAATTAGCTTGAACTTTTCACAAACTATGGATAATTGGTGACCCATTTATTAATGGCGTATTTAATTAAGTTTAATGTGAAACACGTTAATTTTAAAATTTTAACACATTTTGGTTTAATCTTATTTCTAAACTATCTTTCGGGTTGATGCGTGTTTCTTTAGAGATAAAAGAATTCTTTGTGAGCTTACTTTCGTGTACTGCCATAGGCGTAGCGTGCTTCTAATTTTTATTTATTTATTTATTTTTTTTTGGGGGGGGGGGGGACGAATTGAATTCAGTTAGGGCCCTCCTCGGCGCATTGACTGTCGGGTCCTTAAAATATGAAATATGATTTTTTTCAAATTGAATAACAATAGAATTGATGTTTGAGTAGTATTCAAAAGTTATACAATGAGAAAAAAAACATAGGATGGAATTTTTGTCATGCATCATATCATCGTTAAAAACTATGTTAAGGCTAAAGACATAGATGGTATCATCAGTTTGAAAAAGCGGGAGAAAACCAACTTTCTTAAAAGTTGGTTTCTTTCCCGCTTTTCAAACTGTGAAACTGAAGACTCCGATTATATCTTTGGCCTTAACATAGTTTTTAACAATGATATGATCTATAACAAATGTTCGATTCTATATTTTTTTCTCATTTTATTTATATTATATTTATTTTTCTCATTGTATAACTTTTGAATACTACTCGAACATCAATTCTATTGTTATTCAATTTAAAAATAATCATAGTAATTCATATCTTAAGAACCGCCAGGCAGTCAATGCACGGAAGAGGGCCCTAACTGAATTCAATTCGTTACATATTAGGAAAGAGCTTTAAAAACTGATAATTTTTTCTAGGTATTTTTCCGTTATAAGCACTACAATCGTTTTGACACCTATTTGACGCATTTTCAAAAATCGCCGCAACGAGAGAAAGGTAACGCGATATAATCACACTAATAATTGATTAAAAATGCGCCAAGTGTAGTGCTTATAACGGATAAGTACCTATAGTACTATAACAGAAAAGTAATAAAATGTAAATAGTGCTAACATAAGTAATTTATTTTTAAATGTACATCACTCACCATTTAAATTTTTATCTTGAGAAAGTTCAATCTGCCTCTCTCTTTCAGAATCCATTTATTAGTTAAAACCGTATTAAAAGAACAATATTTTTCATTCGAATAATTAAAGAATCCTCAAAATAAGAGTCCTTCGAATAATTAAAGTCCTAAAATTTTAACTCGCATAAACTAAAAAAACGTTTTTAACGATTACTGTCTACTTTTATATCTTAGGATAAAATTGTTCTTAAAGAAACGTGATTAAAAACCATTGCCAGTTTCTAAGAATTAATTATTTTCAGTTCATGTTTTAGTACCAAGGGCCGGTTCGGAAGCGCGAAACATATTTAACCAATGACAAATCTCCAACTAAATTTGATTGTTTCCAGGAACCACAGTACGACCAGTGACGCCATACCTCTAAAAACACAATGGATCCATTTGAAGCCAAAGTTAAAATTAGTGAAAAGATGATCTTTTTCTTCAGTGAAGATGCGCAGACGATTTAAAATGAAATTTGCCCATTCGCACATGGACATGGACAAAAAATTTTAGTGAGGTTCCAAGTAGGGCTAAGCAAGCCCTTTACCCTCGGTATGGATATGGGAAGCACTGAAGCTTTTCACGCATGGTCCAAGAAGAAATCAATCAAGTTAAAGAAGAAAAATAAAGTAACAAAATAAATTAAAGAAGTTACAAAAATAAAAACAAAAATGTTAGAATTTAGTAAGTTAAAGTTAACTCACAATTAAATCAGCAAGACTTGTCAAAAAAAAGGTTCCAAAGCAAAAAAGCAAAATATAAAGATTAAACTCTCAAAAGTCGAAAACGAGCCACAGAGGACCTCGAGCAGCAAAGATATTAAATGCTGGGATCAAACCCAGGATGGGAAAGAGCAATCAAGCCACCCCTTGCTTGAAAACAGTCCGAAAAAGGAAGCAAGATGATGAATTTGTATTACAAAGGTTAAAAAGAGATCAAGCTTAACTACAGGTCGAGAGCAAAATGTGTCCTGCAACCTGATTGATTGACGAAACAGGATCCAGGAGCTTAGAAGAAAATATTATCAGGGAGCACGGCTCACAATTTGACCATGAGGATTCGTAGAGGCATATTACACCAACGAGAGGACACTCTACCTTTTTTAAAGAAGCGTAAGAGGATGTGACTGCATATAATTAGGAAAAATGGGGAGGGGGGAAAAAGCGGTCTAGAAAGAATTAAAGGAAAAGGAATGACAAAAGAAAGAAAAAAGAAATTTTAAATTTGGGGAAAGAAGAGTTGGGAGTCGATGGAAGAGTTGGAGAGTTGGAATTAGGGGAAAGAAGAGTTGGGAACCCAGTGTCAAGCACTAGACTCGCTCTAGGTCTACGATTAAATTCTCTATTGTCATAATCCGGAAGATTGGCAATTTCTTCATTAGGGGTGGAGTAAAGACTATTATAAAATTTAGTGGCGAGATTAATTATAGTCAGGCGAATGGGTTCAATACTTAGATCTTTGTAGAGGGAGTAGTTAGTTTTATATCTATTGGCTTTAGTGATTAGACGTAAGGTTTTATTTTGTGTGCATTGCAATTTCTGGACATGACTGTTAGCCGCTGACCCCCATACAGGTACTGCATAAAGAAGTATAGTTCAAAGTACTGTTTTGTAAAGCAGAAGTTTATTTTCTATACTTATCTCCTTCTGGAACAGGAAGTGGGCGATATCTTTTCTAGCTTTAAAAAATTTGCAGATATTATTATTAATATTTTTCTTCCAAGTAAGCTTACTATCCATGAAGATACCCAAATATTTCACTTCCCTTTCAAAGTGGATGAGCTGACCATAAACGTTAACTGGGGGTGGGGGAATCCTATTGTATAAAAACAAGATAACTTTTGTTTTACTGGGATTTAATTTAATACTCCATTTATCAAACCAGCGCTCAAGAATGTTAATGTGACGTTGGAGGTAAGTATGCATATATCTGACATTATGGTTTTTAGCGAGAATGGCTGTGTAATCAGCATAGAGGGCAAGCGAAGTGTTCGGGGTGGTGGGGATATCATTTATAAATAAGTTAAATAAGACCGGTCCGAGTTTAGAACCTTGAGGAACTCCCGCATTAACAGGGCGTAGGTTTGAAGTGGTACCAGAATAGCTTACAGCAAAAGTTCTGTCCGAAAGATAGGATTGTATAAGTTTAATTAGGGAAGCTGGCATTTTAAATTTAATGAGTTTATAGATAAGGCCACTGTGCCAGACAGTATCAAAAGCTTTAAGAATATCAAAGAAGACAGCACCAGTCTGCATTCTGTTCTGTAGTCCATCATGGATGTACTCAGTAACACGAAGCAGGTGATGTGTGGTAGAATGTTTAGGTATGAAACCAAATTGGGCATTAGAGAGAATATTATTGCTATCGATAAAATTATGAATACGGCTACAAAAAATGTGTTCAACCACTTTAGAAAGAGAAGATAAGAGACTAATGGGCCTGTAGTTTTTCGGAAGGGAAGGATCCTCACCATGCTTATGAATTGGGAAAATAATGGCCGATTTCCAGGGATGCGGGTAGTATTTAAATTTAATGATGTTATTAATTAAATCAGTTAAATAGTTGGCATAAAGAAGGGGGAGATTTTTAATTGCATTATTGGTGATACCATCTTGACCAGGGGCTTTTCTATTAGGGAGGGAGTTAATTGCATTTAAGACTTCGCTAACAGTGGTTTTTTCGATCTCACTATTGTGATTACTGGACTGAAAGTTCTGGAGGATATCATAGACTTTATCAATTGTAGTTGGGCAAAAAACACTAGAGTGGGGATTGAATTTGCCCATTCGCGACGTTATGATCAGGTACTAACTGCATTTAACGTCTGATTGCTTGATCTGACCACGGGGGTTAATCACGAAAGCTTGCAGATATAAAACCAATTATTCCATTCATAAAGACTTAAATATTGATCCTATTCGCCTTGCCATAGTTAAACTGGCAACTAAATTCTATTCTAACCTTTACTCTGTCCCTAACGAAGAAATAGCCAATCTCCCTGATTACGACAATAGAGAATTTTTTCGCAGACCTCGTGCAACTCTGGTGCTTGACACCGGAATCAATTCTTAGGGCCTGTTCACATAGGAGTCCGTTACGTTGCGGTAAGGAAAAGATGACGTTGAGACGAAAATAAACCAATCATATGCATTAAAAATTTCATTGCTAATCGTTTGGAGGCATATGATTGGTTTATTTTCGTCTCAACGTCATCTTTTCCTTAACGCAACGCCTCGGACTCCTATGTGAACAGGCCCTAACACCTCTTTTCCATAGTTTTCCTGCTTACTGTTTCCTTCGAGAATATATTCCGTTTTCATACCTCCTTGCTTTTTAGCAAGTACGAATTTATCCTTGATTTAAACTAGTTTATTTTCTCTTATTTAAATTTTCTTAACTTCGTGTTTTATTCATTTAAATTATTAAACTAGGGGCGCGGTAGCCCGGTTGGCAAGAGCAGCGGGCCAGTGATCTGAAAGTCCCTGGTTCGATGCTCGTCGCTGCAAATCTACCGGTGTGTTCACTAATGGTGGCCGGGGCTACAATGTCCTCCAAGTTCTCAAATTTACCTGTGGAGGTGCGGGGTCAAGTGTTTCGGTCTCGTCACTTGACTCGGTTCAAAATTACGGGACCGGTCATTTAGCCAAGTCGGACTCCGACCCTTGCGGTACTATTAAAAACCGGAGCCGCACCTTCATCGCCCATAGCCTTCGGGACTTGACCTGATGTTACATGTCGGTCAAGGGGCATCAGCAACAATAAATTATTAAACTTCCCTAGTATTTTTATTTTTTATTTTTTATTTTTAAACTTATTTCATACTTTCTTGGATTACGTGTAAAAAGTAGAAGTTTCCGCATACTCTTACCGAGGATAAAGGGCCTTTCAGGCCCTATTAGGCACCTCATGAAATATTTTTGTCCATGGCCATGACCACGGGGAACGTAAGAAACTCCGTTAGTGCAATGAAGATAAAAGCGATTGATCATTTCAATCGGTTAGGTGCGCGTAAGGACGTAAGGCAAGAAAGCCAACTGAAAACTTTGTACCGACGGAATGCGCCTCCCCCACCTAACGTCGAATTTCTAGCCATTTGCCAATTAGGCAGCATCGTGTATATTGATACATCATTGATACACATGAAATACGAATGGCAGAAAATGGATGCTATGCGATTTGAGCGTGGAGATCTGGCATACATTTCTGTATAAGTGTATTAAATATATGCGTTTTACAACAAAAATTTTACCCTCCGTTAGTACAAGAGTTGAGATGCAAAATGCTGTGTACACTGCCTTATAGTACCTATTAATTAACAAAATACAGCCCATACGAAAATGCTGAAGTTCTGTGGTAAATCTTTATACACAAAGTATTTTAAACTATTTTTCGCTGCTGATTTTTTTATTAGCTGAAAATTACTTGAAATTTTTCCAACCAACAACGCTTTAAGCTGTAATTTTCTTCAAAATTTAAGACGGACTCTCAACTGTCTTCCAGCGACGCCTTTATAAAACCTTCACGAGACAGAATGCGTTTAGATTATATTAATAGATTTCAGTCAAAATTATGATATTAGTGTTTTTAACTTGCATTTATAAACTTAAGAAGCAAATAACATAGGCTTAAGAAGAACAGCTCGCAATGTGAATTATTAAGCCAAAGAAATATCCCAATGTCAATGGAAGGGAATGTAACTTGAAAATGGCGGTGATATAACTTATTTTCAGTTCGAAGTTCCAGGTATCTCGTAGTTCTGCAAAATTTTCGTCTGACGATTTTTTTCCTTTAATGTGTTAGGCCCTTGTTTGGAGACATTGGCCCATACACAGATAATTTGTTGGCTTCATTATGGAGCACCATCCGAGTCTCTGATAAGGGATAATAGAGATCATGAGGTGTATACATTTCTAAATATCAGTTTACAATTTGGAGACATATACTATAAGCCTTCATGTTAAAAATATTTTAAATGGTACAGCGCGCTGGCTTTCGTTCCTGAGGGTGCTCGGATCGAATCCCGGCTTCGCGCCACTAAAATGCCTCCCTTTGTGTTGTCCCTTCATGGGGGTAATGCTGGTCCGCCTATATGGTGCCCCATAATAAAATGGCCAGCAAAACTGCGGTGTATTAGGGCCTGTTCACATACGCGTCCGGTAACGGAAGCGTTAAGTATTGAAATATATTTAAACAGTGACAAACCTCCAAACGATTTGCAACGAAATTTTTAACGCTTTTGATTGGTTTATTTCCGTCTCAGCGCCATCTTTCCTTTAACGCTTCGCTACCGGACTCCTATGTGAACAGGCCCTTATCGGCGAATGTCTCCACGCTTTAATTTAAAGAAAAAGTCTAAAAACTTCTCTACAGCTCTCTGAAAAGAAATTTCTTTAAAAATTACTTATCTGCCTATCCTTATTTGATGAAAAAATTTGCAATTTTTTCAACAAATAATGCTCATTTGGGAATTACTTGTCACCGTGGTAACTATAACAAAATATAAAAAGTCATTTTTTAGCTCATACTAACTAAAATATCTGTAGACAAGGGGAGAAATAAGGTAATGGTGGCGTATATATATTTGTCTACGATTATAAACAGATAAGAAAATTATTGATGTTATTAAACTCACCATTATATGAGCCATTATATGAGCCATTATATGAGCTAACTGCCTCTTTTATGATGACTTTTAGACTGCCGGTAACGTAATGCTATATAAAAGTGCATGTGGGCCAAAATTACGAAAAAAGAAAAGGATAAGGAATTTTTGGCAAGTTTCACGATACAGTATTGAGGACAGTCTTCCGCCTATAGTTGTTACCATAGTTCTTACGTGTAACCTCGGGTCATAAAACTCTCTGTGTTCTGTGTCCCCGGAATGTTCCAACTAGCAGTTAAAAAAAGGAATTGCTAGTAGCACGTATGCGTGGCCTCTTCCGAGAAAAAAAATGACAATTAGGGAAATGAATCCTTGTCTTTTTTTCTTTTATTCCTTTTTAGGCTTCCTTGTTGTCAGTTATTACATTGACGTGCTTTTGAGCATATTAGGGGGTTTCCTCTTTGCTGAAAGTTTTCGGAGGGGGAGTTCTTTTGTAGTGATATCATCATCCCTTCATTCTATAATGAGAAAGTATTCAGGGATGAGGTTATTCAGCCCAAACGATTAGCCAAATTTTGTGTTTTAGATTCTTACATTGTATTGGGGGACTTCACATTTTCCAGTGAATATATTTTATGAATTCCAACATAAAAGGGAAAAGGAAATTCTGGGCCAGTTACTTACTTTGGGCCCATGTGCATAATGCACAACCTTTCTCAGTAGTCATGTCGCCTCCTGTGATTTCTAAATATTTGATTGTGTGGGAACATTATACATTTAGCCATGACCAAGGGTCATGAAGAAGATACAATCCAAAAAGAAAGAAAGAAAAAAAAAGATTGAGAACCACTTGGGTAAAGGACAACACAGACTCAAGTTATCATCATTTCAAGATAAACATTCAAACAAAAAAAATCGAATCAAATCAAAATTGCAAATTTCCTTTTTAAAACTAATATTTATGGTGTAATGAAAAATAAGGCTATGGACGCAATGTTTGTATTTCAAGATATCTCTCTTATCATAGAAGGAAGTGAACTCTTCTCATACATAGAGAATGAGTTTTGGTTTTTCATTCATTTTCGCAGGCACAAAAATCTCTCTTGGTTATTGTTTTGCTCTATAAGTGAAAAGTGCACAATTTTTGGTAAAAAAATGCCAATTTTTGTGACTGCATATTTAACTGCATTTATCTGATAAATGTTTTGTTGCCAGAAGGAACGGATATGAAATGAACGAAGTCAACGTGAATGGCCGATATGAGTTACGTTTGTAGTTTCCTGTTGCGTTGTAGCTACTGTATGTTTATAGTGATGTGAGTGGAAAGAAAAAAAGAAATTTTTTTCGACCATCATTTACGGTAAAATGTTATTTTATTTTACCTCTGGATACTTTCTTTTATGTTGGATATATGGGTTATAAGGGATGAAATTAATTTATGGTTTAATTTGCGTATGCAAAATATAAACATCTGCATATGAAACCGATTTACTCTATTGAACCTCGTGAACAACATATAAGTTTTGTAATTGGAATTTTTTACATTTTGTCCTTTTGATTTCACCGTATTGCAATACGAAGAAGTATCAAATGGATTGCGTGACATTTGAAATTAATTGTATGATTATATTTTCAATAACTTTCTCCATTAAACTTCCGTGAACAAATATACGGTTTTTTTTTTCTAAATGCAATTGTTGCATTTTGAGACCTTCAAAAAATAGGTTTCTTCTTGTGTGAAAGTTTAGTCAAAGTTTTAAAATAATAAGCAGCGAGAGAGTTACCTAAGAAATACTTAGATATCTGAAATCCCTGTAAGCAAGACTAGCGTGGAATAGTTTTCACCCGTTTTTGATTTTAATGCTTTTCATGGTTTTACAGTAATACATTGATTTTAACATCAGTTCAGTCTGTTTTATTCTTTCCTTAAAACATTGTAGAATTTTCTTTGAAAGAATTAATTGAGCATAATAGCATGTAATCCTACTTTTTAAAATTATATTATTATTAAGTGTCAGGTATTCCTTGTCCTATTTAAATCAAGGAAATGTATTTTCAATTGCTTAAATGCCTAACAACTTTTGAATACTTAAAACTGCATATTTTTGCAATTTTATTTGTTTATACAAATCAAGTAATTTTTGTTGTTTTACTGTTCATTCTGTACATGATATCAAAGTATTTGCCAGAGAATATAGTGCTCTGGGAATAACAATAAAACTTTCGATAAAATAATTATTCACATACTGAATGAAAAATGATAGGAGATTGTGAAAGTTTTGATAAATTTATATTCTAAAATTTTAATGAAATGTATACTTGTGGATTAATACATATTCATCTTAGAGGAAATTATTAAAAATTAATCTAAGAAACAAGCAGTTTTCTTAGCCATTATGTATTTGTATATTGTTTTTGTAATGCCTTCAGTGTGAAGTATATATTTTTTAAATTTATGCTTATCAAGTTAAAGAAGACCTATAGATATTTATATGAATATATAAACTTCTAGAAGATTTGAATAATATGCAGTGTATGAACTAAATAGATTAGTGTCTATTATGCACCTTAACAGATGCCTATCAAAGGGTATGTGACAAGGATGCATCGCCCTTCTAAATTAAGGCAACTGCTCCAAAATGAGAATTTAAAAATTATATTAAGAAACATGCAACTAGTGCTTAACATATTTATTTTGAAAATATGTGGAATGACATTAATTGAAAAGCAGGGATGCTATCTAATATTTTATACCTATTTACTCATCTTCATAGTAAATCTTGTTTCTTTGAAATTTCCCTGCTGTAATTGGCAAAATCTTACCTTTTGAGTATTGGATGATTTTTAAAATTTGAGTTAATATATGTTCAAAAGTAAATTATATTCTGAGACATTCATAAATTTCTTCTTGTCACAATTTAAAAAATTGTGAGACAACTGATGTAGGGTGAAGTGGGGTAAGTGAGAATGCAAAATCATATAGTTCCACTTTAAATCTAAATAAGTTTTTAACAAGTTGTATTTGTATGAAAGTTTGCATATATGCTTTTGGTCAAGTTCTACATGTATACTTTTATTTTTTTAAAAATCTATTTACAACTTTTTTTGCAATGAATATTTAAAGTTTTCGTGTTTTGTGTTTTCACTTGCCCCTGCACTTGAGGCAAGTGAGAACACAGGTCCCAATAAATCATAGTTGATTATAGCAAAATAAGTTGGGGCAAGAGAAAGAATATGCTGAACAAAAGACTATTTGTTTATTTTTTTTATATTCTTTCGTTGTGAAGGTATTTGTTGTTCAAGTTAAGTGTCAGCAACATCCGTATATTAACAAAATAAGTATATTTGTATATATTTGCTTTAGAGTACCAAATGTATGTTGAAAGTTCAAAACAAAAAATTCTTTTTCTCTAGCCTGTTAGTTCAATTTACTATTTATTTACGCCCTCTATCCTACTTTAGTTAGTTTTTTTCTTTAGTTAACTGAATATTATAACAAATGAAAACTTCTATTAACCCTCCATCAAGCGCAGTGCAAGTCCTAACACGAACGGGCGTAATTCATCTGACAGATTAATGTATGCAATTAACCCTTTGAGGGGTGCAATTTTATTATTGTAATTTTTTTGAAAAAAAAGGTAAGAATGAGGTATAATTGTCCTACAGATAAAAGAAATGTGATTAAAAAAAATTTAGCAGCCCCCCTTAGGTAGAGAGGGCCGTCCTCACAGTGCGAATGGCGCCCGTGTAGGGGATTTGAGTTCGACCACTAACTTTCCTTGTTTTACTGGAGCAAAAACAAAAATAACTGATCTTATATCGTTATAATAATAATTATTTTACTAAATAATTTTCAACAAACAGAAATTTGAATTTTATTTTAAAAATTTTAAAATTTAAGAAATTTTTCAAAATGTTAAAATCATTGAACCCAAAATATCAAAAATAAGAAAAATCAAAAAATATATAAATATATCAGAAAATGTAAAAATGTCAGAAGAATGTGAGAAATATCAGTAAAATATAAAAATTAAAGAAATAAAAAAACCTGAACATATCATTTCATGGCTGTCTTTCCATGGAACTTTTGGAAACATGTAATGCTATTTTTAAAACGCGCTTTAGCTATTTCCAACACCTTCACATGTGGGGATTTCCAGGAGCCCACCCAGTGTGGTCATGCTTATAATAATTGATTTAATTTCACTTGTGCTGAAGGTGGCCAGTTGCCGTTTGGAAACAATAATCCAGACATTTTGTTACCTCCTGATTAGTTCTGCCTGTGGAACCTCTGACAGAGGCCAACCTTAGCACACAGAATGAATTCAATAGACCATTGTCGAATGCAGAAAGGTTGGGAACTGTAGGTGATAGTGCCTAGCACGCACCATTGAAACAGCTACAAAAGAAGTTGCTTATCGAAGGGACACCTGTAAAGGTATAAAGCCAACATTCCAAGCGAAGTGAGTACAAATGATAACGTCTTCCTTTTCTAAAAACACCCCCAATTTCAGAGGGTTATCGACTTTTTAATCCCCTTTACCCCCCAAGAAGCAAGACCAAATCATCTAGAGGAGAAAACATAAAGACAGCTGTGTTTGTTTTTCCTTTCCGGGGTGAGCCTGTATTTCAATGTCGTAAAGGGGCGGCGTTCTCGCTGTGCGAACACCATTTAAAAGCGTAAAAATAGAAAGAAATAAACTATTTTTTTTAAGAAGTAATGACATGTCAGTATTCGTTGAGGCATGTTTATAAAATCTAGTGGAAAAAATTAAAACATTTTAGGTTTTTAATCCTTAAAATAATTGAAAATAAAACCAAGTATGAAACAGCATTAACTTGCATTCATTGTGTTCAAGTTAAATGAGCAGACAAATGTCTGGTGCTGCCATTTATTATCAGTTTAAAGATGTAAAGGTATTTTACAACCTATAATTGAAAAAAAAATGGACATTTTTTAGGTTAAAAAAATTCTAGAAAATGTGTTCGCACAGTGAGGATGGCGCCCATCAAAGGGTTAATGCAGTTTTTGAGTGTAGATAAAGAAAAACGTATCAAACTGAACTTTTCACTTATATTGGCATATATTTATGCTTTCAGATAACATTTTAATATTTCTTTGCAGTTTTCATTTACAAATTTGAACAAATCATCAAATTGTTCCCAAAATTTTTTCTCAAAAATATAACTCAAAGTTCACTTTAATTTCATAAAACAAGTCTACATAATCATAAAAATCAAAAAATAAAAACAATGAAAAGTTATTCATGAGCCAGGTTGAGGCACTGTAAGTGCTGAATCATAACATTTTTCACATATCATCTTGGCATGCTCCTAACAAAATACTTCAACATTACATTTCAGACATTTATATTTTGAATAGCGAACTTTTTTCATTTGACGACATTTGGAACACCTCTTCCTCTGTCCATCGTGGCATGCAGATGCAGGCACCTCCTAATCTTGTGAGGTAGGCTGGAACTCATGTAGTTCGATTTGTAGTTGAATAGGCATTCCCCTTGTTTGAATGCTCCTCCTTTGGAGTTGTTCCAAACACAACTCGTTGCATAGCTTTCTAAAAACCTCACCTTCTGCTGGAGTTTGAATCTGGATTATTATTGAAGACATTTATCACTTCTGCATTAATACCTGCTATATTTAGTAATGCAAATAAAACCATCATTGGCCATCTTCGTACATTTTTTGCTACGTTATAGTTAGCGCACAATTTGTCAACTACATCGACTCCAGATTTGGTGGTGTTATAATCCAAAATCATTTTTGGTTTTAATGTGACTGCATGAACTTGGTCATCATCGTGAATGCTTGAAATTACAAGCACATTTTTTCCTTTTTTCGGCACAAATGACACAAGTGAGCAGTTCTTTATAAAACCAAAATGACTACTATTTACAGCCCTAGATTTTGTGTTCACAAATTCAGGAGGAAGCTTGCGTTTGTTTTTTCGCAAGGTTGTCAATTATGACAACGTTTTTGCTTTGAGAGCCTGCACTAATTCGTAACTGTTGAACCAGTTGTCGCATGTTATGTTACGTCCTGATGCACTAGTACTTGAACTAGGGTACCGTAGTTAAAAATCAAGGGTTTGGTAGGTATAAAAATTTTCCATTTTGCATTTTTTTTAAAAATAAAAACTAAACATAACAGTAGAGCAAAAATTTTCCTACAAAGTACACTTGAAAATTTTTTTAAAAGTTATACTTTTTAAGGTTTTAAGCCAGCGTTCTCACTTACCCCACTTCACCCTACATCTTTATAAATATTTGACTATTTCTTCTTTATTAAGTGAATATTTTTTTCATTGAACAGCTGGAATTTCACAAAAAAATTCTGAGAAATATTTCAGGAAAATGAATCAGCTAAAGTTTATTATTAAAAATTGCTGTATGTCAGTGAAAAACAAAATAATTTTTAGAAAGAACTTTCCTTGTCTATTGAAATTAAATTTGGTTTATAAATATGATTTGTATTAATTTCTTAAAATTAAATATTAAAGAAACTGCACCCTGGTGAGAATTGATCAATGTAATAATTATTCTGGCTCTTGGTTGCTGGTGTCAGAAGGAATCTGTATAATTCAGTAAAAATTTATTTGTGCCAATATAATTTTTAAAAAATGTTTTTGTACTGTGATTTAATGGAAAAAATTACCAGTAAAATAATGACAATTATTTTCTTTAATGGCCTATAGTATCTGTACATATGTACATAAATCTCTCACAAATATTCTTAAAAGTATATACAATTTCCTTTAGTATCTTACTTGACATTTCAGCATTGTTTTAATCAAATTTGAATTTTTTTTTTTTTACTATTTAGTTGTAATTGTATAAATACAATTTGCAATATTAAGTTTAAATTGAATAGATGTATAATGTTCTTTAAATTTTCTGTAAATAATTGTTTATGTTTCTCTGTTCCAAAGAGAGAGTAATAAAATGCTTTTTATATTTGTCAGGATTTTTTTTAAGTGTTCAAAAAAGTAAGAAAATTACATGAAATCAACTTTCAGAAACTCATTTAAGATCCTTATGGTGATACTCAATATTTCAATGAAATTCTAGTTTAAATTTTATGAATGCTCATCTAAATTTATATTTGCAATATTGCAGAATTTAATATTTTTAAAAACTGAGTTTTATTTAATTAAAAACAATATATAAAATTCAGGACATTTGATTTTGTTTATAAATTTGTGTATAATTTACCTCTGAAAGTGTGGGGTCAAGTGTTCCGGACTTGTCACTTGACTCGATTCTAAATTATGGGACCGGCTTGTAGAGGGTAGTCCTGGCCGCCTATATAGTGTCCCTTTTAACCCCTTCCTTCTTGCTCCCGTCAAACTCATGGGGTGAGGTTTCGCCCTCTATTTCTCGTGCCCGTGATATTTCCGGGCTGGAGTGTTTTGAAAGTAACACACCAAAAATATTAAAGCAATCTTTTTCATTTACCCTGACATTTTTTTATTTCTTATTTCACACACCAGATGGCAGCACCAGACTATTTATATTGTAATTATAGATGGTTTTTCTTAAAACTAGATGCGGCTGATCAAGAATTAAATGGAATCATCCGGAAAAAAAATAGGCACTTTTATTACCTTTTTCTTGAAAATTATGCGATCGTTAAGGGGTTAAATGAATGGCCAGCAGTCGTGCGGTGTGAGTTAGGGTGGCCATCAGCATTCGATGTTGACCACTACTGGTTTGGTGTCTGCAAGGTGTCTACCCATTAATTCATATTCGGGTGAATGTCTAGCGACAAGTGCCTCCGCATTTTAAAGAAAATAAATTTGTGTACAGGTAGGTGTACATCTTATGAATATTTTTCTAAATTTCACCCTTTAAATTTCAAATTCTATTTTTCTTTTTAATATGGACATTGATCTTTTTAGCAATTGCTGCTTGGTATTTATTTCTGTTTTGTCTCAAATTTTTGCTGAATGTCCTTCTTAAATTTTTCTACTTTTTAAAAAAAGAGTAATACAGTGAAACCCTGATTTAATGTTATTCAAGGGACCATAAAGAAATGATGCTATATATAGAAAAACATTAAATCGGGATAAGACCAAAATCAAAACTCTGAGCATAAGATAAAGGCTAATTTAGGTAACATACCTTTTATTCCTTCATTTACAATAGTTTAGACATCAGTTTTCTAAATTATGCTTCAAAGAAATTCGTTTTTGTACTTTGCGTCCTGCTTTTAGCAGTTGCATCACAAATCGCATTTTCAACATACATGAGTTTTTGTAAGCTTTTCTCTGGACCTTAACTATTTGAAAGGAATGCTTTCACTGTTTTCAAAGCTTGAAGAGCTTCTGGCGTAGAAAGAATTCCATGTTCTTCATCATTATCCGAACTATCCAATTCAAAGTCTATGAAATCATGTAAAATCAGAATCTTTGATGTCACGATGTTCGAATCGCAAGCTAGATAACCCTCGAGATCTATATCTGAGCAAGAAAAGAACCCACTTGTTTCATTACAATCTTCATTTTCTCTTTTCTCATACTCAAATTCATCACCTCTGTCCTAAAAGTTTTATCAGGAAGAGGATTATAAAACAATCCTGTCTTGCCAGCATTGAAAATGTCTTTACTAGAATGTTCTTGTATCAAAGATGGCAATGTGTTCTCCATCTACTCTTGGACAGTCTCAGAATAGACTTCAGCAAACTCTCCACAAATAGACTTCTAGGATAAATTGTGCCCCTTTTTATATCGGTCTATCCAACCATTTTGCAAAGTGGAATATGGAATTCCAATCAAATTAACAAAATCAGCTTTTCTGCCATTGTAATCTTTTGCCTTTCTGATGATTTCCGCTTTTTCCAACACAAAAAAAATCACTTTCCTTTTGACACATTTAATCCTGAACTCTTTTTATTACAAATTACATGGACACTGAGGAGCCCAATTCTTGTATTAGGGAACATGGGTATCCACAATATGGGACTATTTCATGGCAACACAAGTTTTAGGCTTTGTTAAAGTCCTTTGTTTGGAGAAAGATATATCTTTTGAAAGCTTATGTATGAGGATTAGATCTTATGTAAAAAAGGCTGTTAAATTATCTAAATAAGTTAATTTGTCATAAAATACTCTTTGTTTGGTTGCTAAAGGCTGTGCTGGATGCTTCTTTTGTCCTTTATCATTTTTAATGATTGATTTTAAGGAGAGTGAAGTTAGCTGATACATTGGCCTAAATGCTGATCTTGGCATTTTAGAAAATTATTTTTTATAGAGACTTTGAAACTGAGTTTTATCTTACATATGGTAAAAGACCTAGAATATTAGTTGATATCTCTGACCAACTTGATGTGAAAAATAGAGCTTTCATGAATGATAAGTATTCATGTTATTGCCTTCTTTAACTCTTTTTTTAAAGCATTTTGTTACTTTTAAGCATTGTCAACTATCATTCATATATGGGAGATTTTCATATGTTTTATTTTTGGTTTAAAAAATGATAGGATATAAGCTCTTCCTTTAAAAATCTAAAATAATCCTGCAGATGAAATTATTGTTTATCACTGTCATGACAAAGCTCTGACAAGAGAGGTGAAATTGGTCCACATCTGCTACGTGAATCTTCAAAATATACATATATACCACATTTATGATTTGTTTCCCTTTTTTGTCATTTCTCTTTTTCATAAAAATGAGCATTTCTATTGTGAGAAACATAAAAATAAATTTCCTTTTACTCAGTTGTAGGTGTTTTTAGATTCTCCAGTGACTTCTACTGGAAACCTCCATTGACACTAAGGATTTTGATAAAATTATTCTAGAATTATGACATCTGAAAAGTTTTAAAAGCTGCAATGTGAATGTTGCATTTTTGAATACTGCTATGTGCTATTTTCACCTAACATATCGATTAGGGATTTTTTATTGAGTGTTAAAAGTTTTTACAATTCAAAGAATAAAACTAATATTCTTTCTCACATGTACTCCAAAATAAGTTGAACATTCTTTTTAATAGCCTTTACCTCATTTATTTATACTTATGTTCTATGTTGAGTATAATATCATATAAATTAATCAGTTACTAAGGTGTTAATCTGCTTTTAGTGATTTTAAATTTGTAGAGTATAAATGGCAGATTTTGATTAGCTCTAAACGTGTACTTCTGATGACCTTATATATACTTTAAGTAACCCATTGTCAAATTTTGTATAAGTTTTTAAATTTAAATCTCAAAAATAAAAAAAAATGTGGCTGACACATTGTCTTTTGACATTCGCCCTAGAAGAAGCATTCACAAGAGATGTTGGTTGCCTACAATGGGGACAGGGCCACCGTCAACTGAGCCAGGGCCCAGGGCAAAATAATACAGCGGGTCCCCCTCTCCACTCAATATTTGAACATTGTATACATTTTTTTAGTCAACTCTTATTTAACCGGGCCCCCCTACCAGCCCGGGCTTCTGGGCATTTGCCCCCTTTGTCCCCCCCCTGTCGCCGGCCCTGAATGGGGGCACCACTCCATGATGCCACCTCAGTTTTTACTGAGTACCTTCAAGGGTGACATCTGGGGGTATTATCCTTTCCCCTCCCATTGACCTCATTACGACTTTCTGGTCTATGAATTTAACATGCCCATATCCGGCCTAGACATTTGGCTACCTCTGGCCTACCGCAAAAGGTTGGCTTTATTATGGGAGCACATTATAGGTGAGTTAACATAGCTCTCTTATCTCTGCCTTGTCCTTGGACAAGCGGGAATCAAACCCACAACCTGGCAGTTAAGGCACTCTGAGAATACCCATGGGGCTGGCTGATAATAAAATTAAAAACAATTTTAATTTAAACAAACAAAATTCTTGCTAATCCCAAAAACTGTTGTTTTATCAGGCATCCAGTGGGATAATCCTCTATGTGCATTTTATTTATGTATTCATCTTATATGTTAGTATATTATGCTTTGTATTGCATTACTTTTAAAAAAAGCTTAGATGATGAGTTTTCACTTTTCTTCTTCCTGCTCCATCCCACCCAGATTTAGAGCTTGTATGCTTATAATTAATCTTCTGAACTTTAACCCTCAAACGGTACAGTGAGGGTCGGGTCTGACCCAAGGGTGTGTCTTCCCCCTCCCTTACTCTCCCCTCTCATTGAAAAAGATGGAGTTGACAAGGAACAATACCAGATAGACCTACCAGACCACCCTACTAGGTATAGCAATAAGTAAATACGAGTGTCGTTGTTGAAACACATTATTCATGATCTAAAGTCATTTTTTTTTTTTTTATTTTAGAATTTTAAATTTTGATTTTAAAGGCCAAAAATGTCAGTATGGATAATTTTTTACATTTTTTGTGCTCCGAAAGTTGGTTTCATTAACTTCAAAAATTAGGTAGGCTAAATTTTATTTTAAACTTACATTCTATGTGAATGCCAAAGAGATTTTCTTTGTTTAGCAAAATTACAATTCGTTGGTCATTTTTTCTACAAAAAGGGTTTTATTTCATGTAAAATATTATCAATAAATGTTCTTATACAACAAAAATGCTTACTGTGTACCAAAACCCACCAAAAACCTCATAAAAAAAGAGGTCAGGTCCGACCCAACCGTACTATCTATTTCGTTTCAAACCAATGTACTGTTTGAGGGTTAATAGTATTTATGTTAAAGGTGGCTAAATTTCTTTTGTAGCCATTTTGTTAAGGATTAAATTAAGTTTATTATTTAACATTAAATATAATTTTATGCAAAAGTTATCGGATTGTCAACTTTTAATATTTATATATTTAGCTGTTTTGAAATCATAGATGCCAGGAAAAAAGTATAATGGCACATAACTGATGTTCTTGAACATAATTCTTTTCTTATTATATTAAAATTCAAAATTTTTTTAGGATTAAAAGGTCCTAAATTAACTTATTCTAATAGATGAGAAAGAAATAAATCAAGGCAACGATAGTCTGAACACATGAGGATTTTCTCAAATAAGGGAAATATCATTAAGTTTTCCTGTATCTACTAATGACCTTTATTGCCTGACTTAAAAAAAAAAAAATTACTTAATTTTTTTTATATTTTTTATCTGTGCAGAATCTAGGACTCTTTGTATTTAAGTTATGTTTTAAAGGTATGGTAGTTTAAAATTTCAAAAACAGTTCTCATTCATTTATACTCCTCAAACTAATTTTCTTTTATATATTTGTTCTTTTGTTCAGATTGAAATTTAATGTGATATTTGAATAAAATAAATAAAATGTTAAAATCATTATTTTCTTTGATTATATGTATTGGCTTGCATGCATTAAATATTTGTCAGAATTTAGCATTGATATTTGCTACATCATTTTGTGTCTTTTGCAGCATTTTAAATAAGGTCATCATCAATTTATGTGACCCCCCCACCCCTCATGTTGTCCATTTTCTTTAAGTTACTAGAATCCAATGTTGCTTAAATTTCAGTTTGTGGATTAGATGCTGCCTTTTTTGTTTGTTTTTCTTTTTATAACTTATATAGATTGTACCATCTAGTTTTTTCACCAATTTATGCCTAAAATCATACCTTTTTATAGCTATTCCTCATTTGTCATTGTATTAATGCTGCTATATATCTGTCAGGTTTAAACGTAATACACAGAAGTATTTTGCTATGTTCATTTATAATAAAGAATATTTTAAATTTAGTTTTATTTGTTACATATATTTCACAAGTTATTTTATTATACGCGCTATACCACTACAATCCACCTCATCTGTATACACTATCTGGCCAAAAGTATCCGGACGTCCAGTGGTACGGACTCGGAGAGTCCTGAGGCATATATTAATATGATGTTGGTCCTCCTTTTGCATCGATGACAGCCTGCACACGTCTGGGGAGACTTTCCACCAGTTTTTGATATGTGTCCATAGGAATTTACTTCCAGGCGTCCATCACAGCTGAAGTGAGTGCTGGCAGTGAGGATGGTCGATTTGGCTGGCTACGTAATACGTGTTCTAATTCGTCCCAAAGGTGTTCAGGGGGATTTAGATTGGGGCTCTGAGAAGGGCAGTCCAGTTTTTGAACATCCATTTCGTCAAACCATGCCTGCGCAAGTCTCGATGTGTGAATGGAGCACTTATCCTGCTGGAAGAGATGGGCCTTCCCCGAAATATTGCCATAGAATTGGGAGAGCAGCATTGTCTAGAATGTCCACATACATCTCAGAGTTCATGTTTCCAACCACAGGAACTAAGGAACCCTGGCCAAACCATGAAAAACAACCCCGCACCATGATGCTACCACCACCAAACTTAACAGTCGGCACTGTAGCGTACTGGAAATATGGTCATATTTTTTCCCGAGACCCCACAAGAGGTTGAAACACAGCTGCGTATTTTTCAAGGAATGTGTTGCTCGGTTCCACCAGTTCGGAATACGTGGGGGGATTAGAAAACGTTTTCCCCCACAGATGCAGCCAGTAAAGCTGTCAGTCCTGAGGCATATATTAATATGATGTTGGTCCTCCTTTTGCATCGATGACAGCCTGCACACGTCTGGGGAGACTTTCCACCAGTTTTTGATATGTGTCCATAGGAATTGACTTCCAGGCGTCCATCACAGCTGAAGTGAGTGCTGGCAGTGAGGATGGTCGATTTGGCTGGCTACGTAATACGTGTTCTAATTCGTCCCAAAGGTGTTCAGGGGGATTTAGATTGGGGCTCTGAGAAGGGCAGTCCAGTTTTTGAACATCCATTTCGTCAAACCATGCCTGCGCAAGTCTCGATGTGTGAATGGAGCACTTATCCTGCTGGAAGAGATGGGCCTTCCCCGAAATATTGCCATAGAATTGGGAGAGCAGCATTGTCTAGAATGTCCACATACATCTCAGAGTTCATGTTTCCAACCACAGGAACTAAGGAACCCTGGCCAAACCATGAAAAACAACCCCGCACCATGATGCTACCACCACCAAACTTAACAGTCGGCACTGTAGCGTACTGGAAATATGGTCATATTTTTTCCCGAGACCCCACAAGAGGTTGAAACACAGCTGCGTATTTTTCAAGGAATGTGTTGCTCGGTTCCACCAGTTCGGAACACGTGGGGGGATTAGAAAACGTTTTCCCCCACAGATGCAGCCAGTAAAGCTGTCATCTTAACGTTTCTGCAATGTAATAAAGTTCGGCGTCTAAGAAGAGCTGTCAGCCGATAATCTGCCGGCCCCTCCACCCCTTCTGAAAATCCAGTCATAGAGAGAGACGCTAGAGAACGCGGCCTGTGCGGATGTATGTTTTAGGCTCCGTACGTTGTGAATCTGCACGGGATTTTAATTGAATATGCTGCACTGTTTAAATGTTAATTTGTTGTTAATAAATTGTTGAGTATTTGTTTTAAAAAAATGGCCTTCGCTTTTAATTAGAACTCTGTCTTTCTTTGTTATGGATCCCATAGTAGTAATTTTTAGCAACGCATCAGAGAGAATCGCCTTACCTACTTGTCGTGACACTACAGCACAATGCAGTCACGTAAGAAGTGCTCGCCGGGGATCTGCCAAACCCAGACGCGTCCATCGGACTGCCAGATTGTAAAGCGAGATTCGTCACTCCAAAGAACATTTTTCCACATGTCCACAGTCCAATGACGGTAAGCTTTGTACCATTGCAATCGACGCTTCGCATTCTGGGGAGTGATGTTCGGCTTGTGAGCGGCTGAACGACCATGGAATCCCAGGTTTTTTAACTTTCGACGAACAGTCCTGCTGCTAGCACTAAATCCTGATGAACTTTAGAACTCCTGAGTGATTTCAATCAACGAGGACTTGCTATTTTGTTTCACTACCCTTTTCAGAGTTCTACGGCTGCGTTCGCTAATTTTTTTCGGCCACTATTTTTTTGCAGTTTCACTGTCTCGACGTTTCCACTTCACAATTACATCACTCACAGCGGATTTTGGCTTCTGTAGAATGTCCGAAATTTCGCGAACTGATTTCCCATAAAGGTGGCATCCCACTATAAAATACCACGATCAAAGTCACTAAACTCCTTTGACTTACTCATTGTCTCACAAACGCATAAATATGACTTGACTATTGGAATTTTGATATGAAACTGGAGTTCCTTGATCAAGATGATTTTATCTCTAGTCGGCAAGATGTACACCAGGGGTGTCAAACTTGCGGCCCGCTACGAACATTTTTGCGGCCCGGCAAATATATTGGCACACAATAATATATAATAAAATAACCGACGCAGAATTATAATAAGATTGGATGAATTCGCTGAATGTTTTATGTTGAATATACTGTAATTGGGTAAATAAACCTACGTTTCTATTAATATTGATTTTTTTGCGGCCCACCTATAATTAAACCTTGTTTGTTTGGCCCAAGTTAGCCTTTGAGTTTGACACCCCTGATGTACGCCATCACTTTTAACAATCATCAGTAAACCTCGAGAACCGAGTTTATATCAGTGCTCGTAAGATATTGGACATAAGTTAAAAAAAAAAAAAAAGATTACTTTAATGCAGAAAACAAGAATTTGCAAGTTTTAAAATTTTTTAATAACTTTAAATTTAAAAAATTTAAAATTAATAAAGTTATTTTATTATTTATTTTTATTTTATTTAAATTTTATTTTATAATTTTTTAAAAAAATTATATAATAAAAAAAAGAGGAAAAGAATTAAGCAGAAGTATCCCGAACTGGGTTCGAACCCGGGTCGGGGCAAAAATAATCACAAATAATATTGAAGACATTATTCATTTTAGTAATTTCGTCGCCGGGCTCTCTGAGAACTGCGGCAATGTTTTTGAGACGCTGTAGAACAGGAGTGTCAAACTCAAAGGCTAACTTGGGCCAAACAAACAAGGTTTAACTATAGGTGGGCCGCCAAAAAAAAAAAAAAAAAAAACAATATTAATAGAAACGTAGGTTTATTACAGTATATTACCTAATTACAGTATATTCAACATAAATATACGCATTTTTTTAAATAATAGCAAGAGAAGAGTATAATTAAAAAAACATTTAGCGAATTCTTCCTATCTTATTATAATTCTGCGTCGGTTATATTATTATATATTATTGTGTGCCAATATATTGGCCGGGCCGCAAAAATGTTCGTCGCGGGCCGCGAGTTTGACACCCTGCTGTAGAATGTCGGGTATTGAGAAAGTTTGTGAAATTTCTTTAATGAATTTATCAATCTCTACGAAGTCGGAGAGGCCATTTTTGTTGTGATTGCTAGGATCGGGAGTAATAGGAGTTGGCTTAGGTTGTGCGTTGTATTTGGAGATTGGTTTATCAATGCTGATTTTCTTTTTTGGTGCGGACTTAGCGTACACAGGTTCCTGAACACTAGAAAAGTTGCTCTGAGTAAAATTGTAATTGACCTCGGTAATTTCGTCTGAAACCGGTGGGTTACTATTGTTAGAAGCTGATGTTTTTAAGCAGAAGTTTTTGGGATAGGAGCTGGTACAAAATTTGAATCTTTTTTAAATAAGAGATTTATGAGTGTTGGGAGCCATTTTGGAGTTAGCAATATTTTTAGGGTGCCTTTCACATTTTGAGTAATTTGCGGTGTGATTACCCCCGCAGTTAGCACATTTAAAATGCTCTGGGTTACCCCTAATGGGGCAAAGCCTAGCTTGATGGCTACCACTACAGAGTAGACACTTAGTAGTTAGATTGCACGTTGTGCTCGAATGTCCATACCTCTGACAGTTATAACATTGAGCCAGTCCGGAATTTTTGAACGGAGTAATTTTAATTTTAAGGAAATTAATGCTAGTTAGTTTGATTTTCTATATTAGGTGAAGTTTTAAGAGAAGCCATGAAAAGCGGCAATGTAGAATTGGTTTTCTTGTTAGCAAGGTGCGCGATTTTAATAGGCTCAATGCCAATACTAGTCAGAGCGTCATGGATATCCTGTCTATCTGTAGTAGCAGGCAGGCCCCTGATCAAAATCTTTTTTGGCCTTTCCGACCTCGGATCGATTATTCTGAAAGGAGTACAATTATTAACTCAAATTTGTTGAGCAGATTTATAAGTCTTAATGTTCGAGAAAACTATATGAATGAGGGTGCCGGCCATCTCAGGCTCGGCTTCGGGACAAGTAGTTTTAATTAGGTTAACCAAACATTTATAGTTGGACCCAGATTAAAAAAAAAATGTGATATTTTTGAGTACGACTTGGTTCGGCAGTTTCCTGCGTCTCCATTTCTACAGCTTCTTCGCACGTGTTAACATTTTGATTGCTGTTAATTCCTACAGTACAACCTACATTAAGTTCGATAGGACTTTTCAGCATTTCCTGCAGTGTTATTAGTGTTCAGCTGTTCTGAACTGCGCGCGGCAATTTTATTCCGAGCTTCTGGGGAAGAGCCCTCGTCTTCTCTTTGTCGTTTAGCTGACCTAGGTCTAGTATCAATAGTTCCTTTCTCCGTGAGAAAAATTCCTCGTTAAATTTAGAAAGAAACACATTACTAAAGAGGTCAATATTCTGACTTATGTAGCCCTTAAGAGGATAAATATGAACCACTACCAACACTTTTATAGCTTTCGGTTACGCATCAAATTACGTCACCTGCCAGATCCACTTCTTTAGGAGGGTGTCCGGATACTTTTGGCCAGATAGTGTATATAAAAAGTTCCGTAACTGACTGACAGATATCGCACAGACCAAACCGCTGGACCTAAAGGGCTGAAATTTTTCATGGCGATTCTTTTTATAGTGTATGAGTGCACTAAGAAAGATTTTTGAATAATTCTTTTTAGATTTTTTTAATTTATAAAATTTATATCACGACAAAGATCATAAAAATTCCTTTAAAATGAAATATATTTCGAATCTTTACCTCCATTTTCTGATTTTTGGCGAATTTTTAAATGTTAATTTTTAGAATTTAATTTATTAAATGCTTATCACGAGATTTCTTTTCTTTTTGTGATACTTTAAATTAATTTTACGTCACGTGCATAACAACGAAATAAAACGACCAAAAAAAATTAAAATACAGCAGGGGAGACTCCAGTCCAGAGTTTTGGGAGGGGCAACGTCGGCTCTTAGGGTTATATATATATATATATATATATATATATATATATATACACACACACACACACACACATACATACATACATACATACATACATACAAGGTGGTCATAAAGAAACTTTGTCGATATACGGACTTCTAGCGGTTGTTCCGTTCAACCGATCGAGATGAGTTTTCAGATATAGTTATTCAGAGGTATGAGCTCGGGATTCTGTGAACGGTAACCAAGTGGCGCTCACGGTTACGGTTATAGGTATAGAAACTCGAAATTTTCAAATAGCAACACACATTTTTCCACCATCTCAAAATGCTCAGCGTATGTGAAAACCTTAAAAAGCGTTGGAACGGTACGTATATTGCAAAAAAACGGACGCGTTATGCACGCACAAAAAACAGCTCTGCGAATGGCTAACAAAAACACGATCAGAGAGCTTTTTATTGGTTTTGTACGCCGAATATCTGGCGAACGGCGTTCTGTGATTGGTTTCTAGCCTCTGTCATATGCAAATTTCCTCCGTGCGTTCCCAGAGCTGTTTTTTGTGCGTGCATAACGCGTCTTTTTTTTGTGATACACGTACCGTTTGAACGCTTTTTAGGGTTTTCGCATGCGCTGAGTATTTTACGATGAGAAAAAGTGGGCGTTGCGATTTGAAAATTTCGAGTTTCTGTACCCATAACCGTAACCCGTGAGCGTCACTTTGTTGTCATTCACAGAATCCCGAGCTCATACCTCTGAATAACTATATCTGAATTTTCATCTCGATCGGTTGAATGGAACAGCCGCTAGAGGTCCATATATCGGCAAAGTTTCTTTATGACCACCCGGTATATATCTATCTATCTATCTATCCACACACACACACACACACACACACAGTTGACTCTCTGTTTAAAGACGATATTTCCCAGTCCCGGCCGCATATTTCCTACCCACACTTGGATTCAGGTAGGGAGAGATTTAGAGCGTGCTGATTGGACGCACCATAACATTAAGGAACACCGTTCCTTAATGTTATGGACCTCATTCCTCTTATTCTTTGCATCGCTCTAAAATTTGTAAAAATTTAGTGGCGCCATCTGTCTCTGTAATTATAATTTAGATTGCTTTCTGCATATGCATGAAATATCATGACATTGCAATTGATTCTTTAATTGCTTAAGACAGAATGTTTTACCTCGATTTATGCACTATTTGACAAGTGTATTAAATTATTTTACAATGCTAAATTTTCCCATACAATGTGATAATTAGAAATAATAAAGGTATAGCAGGATTTAAGAGCAGGATTCAATAATAATAGATAATAGAATCTCATAATACTTTTAAAAATTAAAATGTATAAAGTAAATTTACCTTGTATGATTGCTGTACCAAAATTTCATTAAAAAAATAATAACAATACATAGTTTACATAAATTGCATTGTAAGAGTGTTTTTTGCCAATTTTGAAAAAGATTTTTGAGTTCATTAGAATTAAATATTTTATACTTACAAAATAGTTTTACTTTAATTCGTTATTTATTTAATCAATAAATAAACTGCAAAACAAACCTCTGATTTGAGGATTTATTTAATAGCATGTAATAGGTATAAAATATATATAATACATGTATAAAAAAAAACCCAAAAATATGGAAGGGTGGTAAAATTTATACAAATTTCTATACAAAGCTTTAAAATGCAGCAGGTATACAAATAAATGCAAGGTACATAAAAAATATATATATAGAAGATCATTTGCAAATTTCTGTTCAAAGTTCAAAAATGAAAAAAAAATGTTATACATATTGTGCTTAATGCCGCTTTGCATTCGGTTGATTTACTGCTTGCTCTCTTCTAAACTGCATATATTAGATCGAAGAATAACATTATTTTCATTTGACACAACCTCCTTTTTAAATGAAATCGGAAGAATTTCTTCGGAAAATACCGACATTTTGCAAGCGCGTTGTAACCAATAGCCCAACCACTGACCTAAATAGAACTATTTGCGTCAGTGAATTCAACGTCCAATCAGCACGCTGTAAATCTCTCCCTACCTGAATCCGAGTGTTGGTAGGATATATGCGTCCCGGCCACTCCGACGTTATGGAAATGTTCCTTTTTCACAAATTCTGTTTAAGGACGATCTCTACTTAAGGACGATTTTTCACGGTACCTTGAAAGTCGTTAAACAGAGCCAACTCTCTCTCTCTCTCTCTCTCTCTCTCTCTCTCTCTCTCTCTCTCTCTCTCTCTCTATATATATATATATATATATATATATATATATATATATATATATATATATATATATATATATATATATATATAATATAAATACACCGTCTCATTTTAAATATAAACTCATTTAGTATTAGGTCTACGATTATATAATTTTACGATTATATAATATTTTTAAAAAAATTCGTCGGACTTTACTTATATTTTTTTTTTTTTTTGGGGGGGGGGGGGGAATTGCCCGTACTGCCCCTCCCCTGGAGCCGCCATTGAAATACAGTACCACTAGACTAATTGAGATGGAAGTTTTTTAAGAATTTAATTCAAATTAGTACGTTTTATGGATATTAAATTAAATCTATATATAAAACAGTTCCGTGACTTACTGACAGACCTCGCACAGACCAAACCGCTGGACCTAAAGGGCTGAAATTTTGACAGTCGATGGACACTGTCTGTAATTCAGGTGATGCCGTTCCAAGAGGGGTGCAGTAGGGGCAATTGCCCCCCCCCCCAAAAAAAAAAAAAAGTCGGGTGCATTTTTTTTCATTGCCTAAAATTATATAATCGTAGACCTAATACTAAATGAGTTTAAATTTAAAATGAGAGGATGTTTATTTCTTTTATATATATATATATATATATATATATATATATATAACCCTAAGAACCGACGTTCCCCCCCCCCCCCCCCAAAAAAAAAAAAAAAAAAAAAATCTCTGGCCTGGAGCCGTCACTGTGCCGTTAACTATCCGGTACAGTTTTTAAATTCCTTTAAACCACCGTGTCTTCCATACCATAAGCTCTCTTTGCGGAAGGGCACATCTGTAATGCTCCTTCGGAATTTAAAACCACCGAAATTGTGTAATAGCACTAGACTACAAGTCAAAGCCGTGCATAAAAATTTAATCGAAGCCATTATTTTAACCGAGTGTGCTCAAGGAGAAAAAGTGTCTGTGCCTCGCATTCCTTTAATACTTAATGACCTCTCCTTTGACTTTAAGAGACTGCAATTTCCCCCCTCAAAGTATGCTTCGCCATGACGATAAATAAGTCTCAAGGCCAAACTTTAAAATACTCTGGCGTAGATTTAAGAGAAAAATTGTTTCTCCCACGGTCAGTTTTACGTAGCTTGCTCACGCGTAAGTTCGCGGACGAGCCTGGTATTATTAGTTCCACCCAGTGAAGAAACAAAAAATATTGTTTATAAGGAAATCCTCTAAAAAGCAATTTCATTATTTTTTCGTTGTCATTATCCTAAAATGTATTCCTTAGCGAAGCACAGGTATTCAGCTAGTTTTCAATAAAGGAGTCACCCATTTTTTCACCTATATCTATAGAAATTCATGAAATTGATTGCTTTGTAATTTTTTTTTCTAATGGCAGGTGTAAGGTATTTTCTAGAATGAAAATTAATTTTATTCGGTCACAAAATTTCTTTCTTTTGGTGTTGACCAGTGTCGTTGAAATTCATTCCACGTGTTTTGATATGGTACTCAATTAAGTAAACATCAAAATAAAATTTCATGGGAATCAAAATGCTATGTACAAGACCCGTTCTCTAGCAGCTACATGCCTGTAGAACAATTGAACTCCATCATCCTGTAACTGTTTATGAATATAGAGAGGCCCTAAGATCAAACCACTTACAGTGTACATTGAATTTCTAGTAATTTTTTAAATTATTTTTTGGAACATAGGTTACTCTTTAATAACACAAATTTCAGCGTTCATTCGTTAATGATAACTGCACCTGAGTTGTAAAGAGTTGTACCACAAATCTGATACATGACATGGAAATTTTTGCTGATTATGAAATCATTAGGGAAACGTGAGAAAGGTCTTTTTTTCATTCTCTCACTGAAGTGCTTATCTAAGCAGGTGAATGTGTGAAATCAAACTCACAAAGAGAAAAATACTTTTATTTTTGCCTTCGATGAATTTGTTTTATATATATATAGTGGAATCTCGATCGATCGTTTTCGGATCCATCGTTTTTCCGTGTGTGTCGTTCATTTTATCCAGTCCCAAAGATCATATTGCTTTATGTTTCCGCATCTATCGTTTTCCCGCATTTGTCGTTCATTTCAATCGGTCCCTTGAAAAACGATAGATCGAGATTCCACTGTGTATGTATGTATATATATATATATATATATATATATATATATATATATATATATATATATATATATATATATATATATATATATATATATATATATATATACACACATACACACGCACACACACACACACATACATATGCTCGGGTCAAAAATTGAAAGCTTGCAACATCTATGTATCTACTACCCGATACCCATCCCACTGTATTTACGCAATGTAAAATCCCGTTTTAACTGTCAGTTTTAGATACCTCATTAACAATGTGTAGGATGTAAGTAGTCTATTATTATTATTATTATTTGAAATCTACATAGCTCCATTATTTTTCTTATTTTTATGAAAATTTCAGAGATTTTTACTTTTAAATAATTTTATAGGAAAAATTTGTAAACGGAAATAAAAAATTTAAAATAACATTAAAAAATCCCTAGTGTCAATGACGAAATGAGTAAATTTGTATGATGAATTTGTAAAGAACCCACGAATTTTTTTCGTCGAAAATTACATTACTTTAGGAATGTAAATTTTTTCAAGTCTTAGCCTTTAACATTTTATTCACCAGATTATCGCCAGTTATTTCATTTATATCAAAAATATTAACTTCTAAGCCTTTTGTGATGGCACAGTGGACACATCCCTGTCACAAGAATTAGTGCTGGGCTATTACAGATATTTTGTAAGCCGCAAGGATCGGGAATAGGCCTGATCCCGTTTGAAATATAAATAAATAGATCTGAGCCAGTCTGTGTCTGTGATGAGAGACAAAAAGTCCTAGCACTCGAGCACGATTTTTGAGATCGGAGTTGTGGTTAGATCTCTAGTTGGTTCATCGTCTCGCTCTTCAAAGATCCACTCTTCAAGGAAATAACGATTACTGCATTAACATGTATTTAAGAGAGTTAGTTCGTTAGACAACTGGTTACATAACATGTTTACGGTCGGAGGTAAAGCAGGGGGGAGGGGGGTCGAAGACCCCCCGCTAGGTACTCTGTAACAACATAACTTTGACTTGACATAACGTGTTAACTGTCTTTTTATCAGTTGTGCAGACCGTGAAATCACCTCATTCGTGTTCACTGATCATGGAGCTTCACTTAAAATATGTGTTGCGATTCCGATGCTGTAGTCCCATGACAGAGAGAATCAAAGTCATGTGAGTTCCATAACATAGTCAGAGATCCTAGAGCCATTAGGTCTTTCCTCAATCAGCCAGCATTCTTTTAAATGCTGGCTTACTGGTCTAATGTGTTGCGAAAAAATATTAATGAAATAAAATATTTATTAAATAGTTTCGGAGTAAAACAAATTTGCGTTTCTGTTGCACTGTTGGCTTCAGGGCCCGACTTAGCCTAATTGGGGCCCGGGGCAAAAACTTCTTTGGGGCCCCCCTCTGCTTCACTACTTCAGTAATGAAGAACTTAATACTAAACTTTCTATTCGATTTGGGGCCCCCCTCTGATGTGGGGGCCCGGGGCAACTGCCCCGTATGCCCCTGCCTTAGTCAGGCTCTGGTTGGCTTTTCAAAGAATAGGTTCTTGAAGAGAAAACCATTGGTCTTTTTTTTTTTTTGATGTGTGTGTGTTTGTTATGTGAAGACTACTTATCCGTAATTATAAGAAAAACGCATCTGACATTGGTTAACGGCCTGTTAACATAGCAGCCCGTTAGCGTAAGCGTTAAATTTTAACCAATCATATAGCTGAAGGCTATCTGTTGACTCGCGTATCATCATCCGTGAACACTCCGTTGACCTTTTACGCTTCTAAGGAGTACTATATGAACAGGCCTTCAGGTTCAGGTATTTCAACTTGTCGGAGCTCCAAGGTCTGTAGGACTTTATCTCCAATTGTAACATTATGCATCAGAAATATATTTGCTCAGCAGGTAAATTAAATATCATAAATAGGCCCTTATCAGTAAAAACATAATACAAGTAAAATAAAAGCAAACGCCGGGAATCGCACCCGGGAGAAAAAATTACAAGGCGCACGCGCATCCACTGGACCGGAGTTGCCACAGTTATTTAAGAAAAATGAGGAAGATACTCGCACTGAGATTATAGTAAAGTTCTAGGGAGTTGGTAAAAATACAAGAGGGAGGAGTATAAAAATAAGAATAAGTAAGCAAGATAGAGTGAACAGGCCTTAAGAGGAGTGCACGCGGTTCTATACACTGCATTTGAAGGAAGGAAGAAAGAAAGAAAAAAAAAAGCTTTTTAATATCTACAATTACAAGATTAAAAAGAACTTTTTATAGACCATGTTTTTAAATTTTCTGTTGAATCATATAATAAAATAAGAATAAGTAAGCAAGATAGTGAACAGGCCTTAAGAGGAGTGCACGCGGTTTTATACACTGCATTTGAAGGAAGGAAGGAAGAAAGAAAGTAAAAAAAAAAGCTTTTTAATATCTACAATTACAAGATTAAAAAGAACTTTTTATATACCATGTTTTTAAATTTTCTGTTGAATCATATAAACTTGACAATTCTATATATTAATAAATACTTTTTAAAAATTTTTTTGATGAATTATCTCATCAACTTGAAAGAAAATGAAGTTAATTGGAAGTTAACCTGCGTATAACTTTTCGTTCCTGTTCCGGCCGATAGATGGCTGCACCAGTCTACAAAACAAAATTAACTGAATATAACTGAAAGTTGATTCAATTCTGCTTAAAGATGGCTAAAAGTATAAAAAAAATGCATTGTCATCGTGTTCTAAGCTATTCTAAAAGTTTCAAATGTCTAGCTTTTCGGGAAGTTAGTTAAAAATCGATTGCAAGTTTTGTACTAGACAAACACACAAACAAACAAACAAGAAAGAGTTAATAAAAACATGGAATAAATAGTACCGGCTACAACCAAGCAAATGTGTAATAGAATAAATACTCTTTACTAATACTATAAATGGAATTAACATTAAAAAAAAGTATTTGCAAATAAATGCAAAAACATAAGAATATGAGAATCCCATATCTAAAAAAAAAGTTATACACACTTCTACATAACTTGAGATTTCTACAATATTGTATTGTCATTATATTTAGCTGTATACTCTGAACTGATCTATCACTTGGAACCTTTTTGCATGGATACGAAGATTTGTGGTTATAGAGTGAGTTCCATTCATTTTTCTGGATGAGTACTTTTATATTGACTTGTGAAACTTTAAATCTAGAGCTGTTTCCTATCAGGAATATCCAACAGATGTTCTTTTGAATTGATATCTTAAGTCTGAGATGGAAATTTTGTAAACTTAGATTGTTAGATTATACTTAAAGCAGTGTATTCACCCTTAGTGTTTGTTGGTAATTGCTCTACGTAAAATGTAATCACGATTAAGGACATTTTTTGTTACACTAGACTTTTTTTTTTTTTTTTAAATGTTCGTATAGACATGATTCAAAATTCATTACTATTACCAAATTATCACTCCCGAGGGCTCTCATACTATACGAAGCAAGCATGAAACCTCCCTCATGCTTCACGAAGGGTCCATGTATCTCTGTATTTTGCTCTTTATATTATAATATCGTTCGTCTATCGCCCGGCTCAAAAGTTAAAATTATTTTGTGCCTGAATAAAAAAAAACAACAGGAAGCTTTTATATTGATATTTTCGTGGAAGCTTGATCGTTATTCAACTTTCTCTCCATAACGGAGAATTCCCTTCGTTTTGGAACTGAGTTAACTACATTTTTAATTCTTGGACCCCATTTTTCGAGTTCTGCTACAAGACCAGTCATACTCAACATTTTTTTTCTTTTCTCAAGCCACAGGCATATGCTTGCTATATTACACAGGCCGCAACACGATACATTATACATCATAATATAATAATGAATGAAAAAAAACTCAAACTCTAAATGTATTCAAGCGTTTATTTAAAAATTAGTGTGATTTTTTTATGTTAAGACAAATGTTTGATTATTTTAGTCAAATCAGTTTAATTTTAGGTTAAAATTGAGGTATGGTCAACTAAATTATTATGTAGCGACAAGTCCTCGAATTTCCAAGTTTCAGAACCACTTGTATTATTAACAGAAACCAACAGATTAATATATACTGTGAAAAATAGTGAATAGTACAGGTATACTAATACTGGTATTATTCACATTCCAAAAATGAGTTTTTGAGAATGGGCTGAATGAACGAAATTTTAATTGGTATTTACAATTTTTAAAAAATACAAAGGATTGACGCTTTTTTAGTTTTTGTTCTGTTTCTAGCAAAATGAACGAATTAAAATCCGAATAACAATGGTAATTGACTTTCTCATTCAAAGGTAGGTTTTTTTTATCAGCTTACCTGAGAAAAATTTATTGTTTTAATTAAGTTTTGAAATTTATGTGCATTGATGGTATTAATATTTGAATTCATGTATATTCTATAAATATTAAAAAAGGAGAATCTCATTTCTTAACGCATAAATTTGAGAGAAAACGAGATATTAACGACAGGAAACACTCAGCTTCTTAATAGCCCCCCCCCCCCCCCCAAAAAAAAAAAAAAAAAAAAATAAAGCCAGTTAGTTCCTAGCTAATTAATATAGTTCATCGTCAGGCCGCGGAGCATTAAATGTAATCAATGGACTTGCCTATAGAGATGACCGCAGCTAATGTGCCTCATCCCGTTGAACTTGATTAATTAGTTCGAAACTAGATGTCTCTCACTGTTTTAATTGTGGATATTAAGAAGTGTGTACCTGTTATACGTGTTTTCCACCAGTTGTAACCTTTTGTTTCATGTTGCGATGCGAAAATGTTTAGAATATATAATTGTTTGGTTTTGAGATGAAAAGAAAATCAAATTGTTTCTGAATATTATGCATAGTTACTTTTTAAAAATTTGTTTTATAATTAAAAAAGAGCATTTTTTCAAAAAAAAATGTTGACGAAAATAGATATTTATGCAAAAATATGCTATAACTTCTACTCGTTTATCAGCGAATTTGCGGAAGTACATACATCAGCTGTACCCATTTCCGTATACAATCCAGAAAAACATCTGTAGTAAAGGAACTTTCCCCTACTTTCACCCCATTTCTTTTGTTTCCGCTCCCCTCTTTTAAGCCCCTGTCCCTGCTAACCGAATTTCAAACTGCATGCTCGTCGTTTGGCGAGGAGTTTTCCTTTTTCACACATCTTTTCCCAGCTAGGGAATTGTGGAAAAGAGGGCAAGACGCCAAAAGAGTCGATTGTTCAAGGTCGGGAACGCGCGGGTGACTGACCAGTGTGCAAGGTTAAATGGCGACAAATCATGTTACCGCCACGTTTAATCGCCAAACATGATGGCTTTCCCGTAAAACATCTATTTAGAAATAAAAGTTTCGTTTTATTATCCCTTTAATACACACGATATAGAACTTTTAGTGTCTCGTATTATATAGTTGCAAAGTTTGTAAATAAGAATCAAATTTTTTTTTTCATATATGGTTTAGAATATGAGGAATTGTTATTTATATAAAAAAAATCGAATTATTAAATCTAGTTACATGAATATTTAAGATGATGTATGAACACACTTAAGTATTTAAGATTTAACATCTGTGTGTGGCTAGTAAAAATCAGAATTTTTAGTATCATTTTTCTGAATTTAAGGCTTTTTTTTTTTCTTTCTTTAATGTAATAGTAAGGCAAGGGTTTAAAGAATGTTATTTGGATTTTGTCACAGTTTGTTTTTGTTATGATGCATTTAATGTCTTTGGTGCTCTTTTGTTTCTTTTATTCAAGTCACAACCAAAATTTTCTTATTTTTTAGTGGCACAATGGGCTGGTCACTGTATAGAGAATCTGCATGAAACTCAACTATGAATATATATATTTTTAAATGGACTTAAAAGTGTGTGTTGGGAGGGGGGGGGGGAGTTTAGTTTTCCTTTACTTGATAAATCTTTATATTTGTTATTCATTACACAGATGTTACTCTTGTATTGAAGTTCAGCATAGTTGATCCAAAGAGGAACTTGATCATTTGTTTTTGAACAGTATTTTTTTTTTATTATTGTGTGTGTTAAAAAGATGTTACATAGTTTATCCTCATTTACTTTACCATTTTTTTTAAAAATTGAAAATACATAAGCTGTATAAAATATGTATGAACAAGTGTACCTTTGCTGTAGACTGTTCAAATGGTGTGTCAGTGCATAAAAATAAATCTTTTGTGTTGCATGTTTATATATAGTGATATGGTAACATTTTAATCATAACCAGAGTTGTAATTTGTCATACCATAATGTTTAATTTTAAATTTACCTTTCCTCACTGCTTTAATACCACCTTTGATAACGAAGAACTGTTTTTAAAAATGTAGGTTTGGGATATCTGTCTTCTTAAGATTTCTTTTCACCTATTTTGTGAAAAAGGTGTAAAGAATTCAAGATAGTCGAATAACAAAGCTCTTTTTACAACAAGGTGTGATGGTTTCGTCTTAGGAAAAGGTATTATTTACAAGTAATAAGCAGAGGGAAAAATAGACATCTGCTCCAATTATTGAAGGGAAATTATCAACTCTGTTGAAAGCAAAATTCTATTTGTTTTCATTTGCCATTTAATCTTTGTTGTAATATTGTCTTTATGTATTTTTTTTTTCTAAATTTGAAATTTAAATTTACTATTAAAGAAAATATTTAAGATTACCCACAGTCTCTTTTGGAAAGGTAAACAAAGAAATTTGTTAATATTATCCGATGCATAATGAATCCCAATCGATTCATTAAGACTTAAAATAACTGAAATCAGACAAGTCAGGAAATCTGTGTGAATGTGAATTTTTTGAGAAAAAAAATTTCTGGAGATTCTTTTTGTAATTTTGCAGAGTTAATGAATATATGTGCCGAACAGCAAAGAACACTTACTTATATTTCTATAAAACTTGCTGTCAGGTATAATACTGCATGGCAAACATGTCACAGAATTAGAACATTAACTTTTCTCAGGTAATTGTTAGTTTCTGAATAAAAAGGATCTAAATTATGCTCTATGATAGAAATGTTAAAGATTTTTAATTTGCTGAAAGAAATTTCTAATGGAGCATTTTTATTTGTCGGACATTAAAGTCTATGATGTTATCTTAACATTTAAAGGAAGAGTCCTATTGTGACAGTTTATTTCTAGAGGAGGGAGGATTTAGGAAAAATAACTCTTGCATTGTCCGTTTTTTTTGCCTATTGATTTTAAGCTTGGAAGTAATACTAATGATGCAGCAATTTAAGTGGTTGATAACACCTTCAAACTAATTTAAAATATTTAATTCAGTATTGATTTTTATGTAAGCATTGAGAAATAGTTTAAAATATTTTTATATGAGTATTGAGAAATAATTAGAAATTTTTTATGGACTTATAATAGTTTTTTGATTTGAAAAAAGTGCAAATTTTTTTGTAGATAGATTATTTGTGTACTTATCTTATGTAGAAACCTTAAAAATTAAACTCTTTAATAGTTGAAAATATGTAAAAAATTATTTAAAAAGAATATATATTCACTATAAACTGTAAAATGGACAGGTTATCACAAAGTTTGAAAGTCTAAAAATCTTTTTTTTTTCCAAATAAAATTCATTTATCAGTTTATTAATTAAATGCTTCTTAAGAAACACAATTGTATTGGCTTCTTCTCTCACCTATTTCTCAGTTTGGCACAGTCTTAACCAAAAGGCTAAAGTTTCACTTGAGCAAGATTAGCATTGAAGGCAGGAACTGTCAGGTCAGTGATGCTTACATAACCTTCTCCTCAAAGTTTGAGACCATTTCTGTGTCTAGTATACCCGTTTGTTGCTTGTTTGCTACTTTCCTATATGAAGCCTTAGAATTGGTCTTGCTTTAGCTTGAAATTGAACAAGCACTTTAAGAAACTATTCTTTCACACTGTTTTTTAACAAATAGTATAATAAGTTTATTTTTGACTGAAAGTCAGTATTTTCTTTGTGAGGATGCTACCAGAATGAAAAATTATCAGCCTACAAAATTTCTTTAATTTTATTTTATTTATATTCTGGAGAATTTTTAATTTTCTAGTATTTGTGTCCATATGTAGATAGCATGGGAAATAATGGGGTGCTTTGCTTTTTATATATAATTATTTATACAGGATTATAGGGCAGCAACTATTAAGCTGATGTATTAAAGACATGTTAAATAACTTTGTGTACAACAGTCAATATCTATATCAAAGTGGTTTGCACTCCTTTTACAATCTAAAATTGAAATTCTTTTTGAGAACTTTTAAGTTACTTTTTAAAATATTTTAAAGACTTTAAGTCCTTATTTAATATTTAATTGCTTTATAAATATGATAACAATACACAATACGTTAGACTTATTTTTAAGTAAAAACAATCAAAACAAAAAAGGCATATCTCTAATATTAGAGATGACTTATTGATACAGGGATTTGATTCATTATTGAATAATATCTGATATTTCAATAAATCTGAGCTTCTGGTAAAAGACTAATGGAGCTGTCCTGAAGGGTATTTGTAAAATAATTAAATTTGAACTGTATTATTTAAGGCAATTAAAACTGATATCCTATGTGGGAAATGTTAGTGATAGCTTGATTAGCATCATTACTAACAACAAACAAGATCTTTTTTCCCTCATCTTGCTTTATCCTACTCTCCTTACAGTGGGTATAAATTGTAATTGGAGGACTTTGCTAATCACTGACTGCTACTTTATTCTATTATGACCAGGTCACCCACACCTGGGTTTGTCAATGACTGGATGGGTTTATGGGTTTTTTTTTTTTTTTCCCCAAAAAATATTTTTAAATCTGGGGTTATTCCTTGTTAATATTTTTTTCCCATTATAAGCATAATTTAACTGCAATAACACAGTTTAATAAAAAAAATACAGCTTACAATGACATAAGTATGTGTTTGAATGTAAAATGATTAAGTGAATGTAAAATTATACAAGTGGAGATCATTTCGATTGAATCGTGATGCATTTCAGTTTTACAAAACCATTCCAGAATTTTGGCATTTGTTATATAATATCAAAGAGGGATTCAATAATCCAAATTATGAAATTTTATCAAACTTCATAACTCATTAACTATTTTACATCACTCTACTGCACGCATAGGAAGAATGTTTATGTAAGCTAATAGAATCGCAACAAAAGACACAAATTCTCTTAAAACTTAAACTGGCAATAAATAGATATTGTCCAAATTGTCATGCCTGGATACCTAAAACAGAACTGGTAAAATACATAATAGAAGGATCGTGTTATAGACTGAAAGAAGCATACATAAAAAAAAAAAAAAAAAAAAAAAAAACTTCAGAAAATCAATTTGGAGGTGAATGATGAAATGGATAAAATTTGACCATTAAATAGAATAGCTTTAACTTCAAGTAATCTTAGAAAATGTTTGGTGTAAATAATTCATATTGTTATTCATATTTTTTTTAGTAAAACATTTTATTTAAAAAAAAAAACTTTTTTTTTAAAATTACAATCTGATTTTTTTTTGTATTATTACAGTCTGTTTTTTTTTAGATGCTATCTAGGTTTATTACATTTTTCTTGCTGGAAGCTCTTATTATGACAACTAAATTTTTTTTATTGGTATCATCAAACCAAAAATCCTCTAATTTATTATCCCTGAAATTCAGCTAAAAGGAAACTGGAAACATACATGTTCTTCGTTTATTATTAATTTGTTAAAGGTGAAGGATTTTTAAATGGTGGCTTTGATGGGTAAAAAAGTTAATCGATATTTTCTAATTGCTGACTAAAATTAAGGAACTTTAACGACATGAAAAAAGTATAAGGGCCTTCAAAGGATTTTCAAACATTAATGGAACCTGTCTAAATGTCAAATTTTCCTCAACAAGGGTAGACTTAAATGTATATTTCTAAACAGATTGCAATACTATTCCACCTACCATTTGATAGCATTACCACCCTAAGCTTTCTATTCTGTTGTGGAAAGTTGATTATTCCAGAAATACTTGATGACGTGCAAAACATGATCTTTTAATCCCCTGATATAAAATTTAAACAATATTTATTGTTTTTCCAAGAACATGATATAAATTTTACAGCTACATAACATTATCGGTTCTGTTCCTTCGTCTACAACTATTCCTTATCTGAGTTAAATAAATTTTTGAATTAAAAAAAATCCATTAAGAGAAACACCCAAGATTTTTCCAATTCTGGTAGTTAACAATGTTAAATAGTCACTTTATTGTATAAATAATGGTTAAAAAATATCAGGATTTTTGTTCAGGGCACAAAGTTTAATTGCTCTATCGTTGTTAATGAAGAATATTAAGATTTTGTTTTTGTCACAAAGATTTAATATTTGCTCTGTCTCAGTGTTTACTTAGCATTTAAAAAAAAATTGTGTTTAATTTTATGGTAGCTAAGAAGATAAATATATTTCTTACTGAATGTAAAAACTGCATTTTAATCATTTGTTTCAGGATGTTAAAATGAAATCCATTTTAAAAATGCTGTTTGAATTGGTATAATGTGAAGATTCAACGGGTTTTTTTATGTGTGTGGATTTCTTAGACAATCAAAGCCAAATTGCTATTATCATTACTGTGTAGATTTGAGTGAGAACTTAAGTATTTAGAGCTACTTCATACTGGTCACCAACCATGTTTTTATGTGGATTTGTGAGAATTTGATATAATTAAATAATTTTGTACTTCTTTCTAACATGTATATGCACACTCTAAAGAATTTACATATTAAATTAACTAAATTTTATTTATTTTAGGAATTATTTATTATAAAATGGCTGTGGTAACTTGAAGATGGAGTGAAGGTTTTTTAAACATTCATGGTAAGTTTAGAATTCTGAAATTTTATTTATTTCTATTTAAACATTTCTTAACACTTTTTAGAAATATGGGGTACATGATGTATACGTTATTCTTTACAATATGTGAAGTAAACAGTTTTCTTATCATTATTTCTTTAGAATTTTTTTTTGTATTTGTTATACTACTTATTCAGTACTCTTAATCTTGTAAGGATTAGATCTATTGTACCAGCGAAGCTTGTAGAATGTTGTGATATACATGGAAGGAAAAGGTACTAATTTTTTTTTTTAAATACCATGATTAATGTCAATTATAATTTATGCCAGATATAATTTTTTTGTACTTATATTAAAGATTTTACTGGTTGAACTTTGCCTTAACTGGGGGAAGTCTGAGTTATATTTTATGGTCTTTGGTACTTTTTTTTCTGAAACTGTTATTTTATTTGGAAGAACAGTATTAAAAAAGACCCTTGGTGTGTATCCTTTATTTGTTTATTTATTAAAATAATAGTCTGTCTTTATTATTAATATATATCATTGACGCTATAAAAAAATGATTCCCTTTCTTTAATCATTGATTTGTATTTAGGTTTCCATTTTAAACTTTCAATTTTATTACTTACTAGTTGTTTGCATGGCAATGTCCAAATATTTGGAACATCTCGGTTTATCTCCGTCATTTTGAACATTTTATTTTTCACCCATTCTCACCCTTTATGCCTATGGGGCTGAACTTGGACTTAAATGGCACTAAACTTGGACTTAAATATCATTAGGACTGTCATCAGTCAGCTCAGCAACCCCAAAAACTGGATTTTAACTGCTCGTGGTCATTTTGTACATTTTATTTCCCCTCCTCTTTGCTTCCCCCCACATGTTGATTGGGGGCTGAACTTGCACTTAAACAGCATCAGGAGTGTCACTATTCATCTCAGTGATCCTGAAAACTATGGATTTGGGCACTAATATCAGTCATTTTCGATTATTTTTACATGTCACCCCTTCCCACTCCTACCCCTAGGGGTGTCTTACCCCACAGTATTTTTTTTCAGATTGTAAGTCATATGCGTACCAAGTTTGGTTAAAATTGCACCCGATGTTCTAGAGTTATGCTGGAACATTCATACATCCAGTAGCGCACCCAGGATTTAATCCTGGAGGGGGGGGGGGGAAAGTTGAATGGATAAAAATATTTATAGTGCAAATTCAATATTCATAATGCAATTTCTATTTCTTTTGAGGGGGGGGCAGGGTCCCTTGCCCACCCACTGGAAGCACCACTGCATACATCTATCCATTTATATATATATATATAGATAGATTTAAAGTTATACCACAGTCAGACCATATGATTTGATAAGATATAAAGTATTTGGAAAAGGACACCCCTCCCTCCCCAACTTTAGGGAGAAATATTGTAAAAGCACTGTTGGATAACGAAAATTAATAGAAATTTATGTTTATTAAAGATTCAAATATAGATTCCCCCAATTTGTCTAATTTTTGAAGTAGATGGCACATGCCATCTTCAAATCTTATAATTCAGATGATCCACATGTTGTTTGTGTTAAGTGATCAACTAGAAATAATTCTATTGATGATTTTAAAAAAAAAATTCTTTATTTCAGAATTCTATCTTAAATTTGTAGTTGGATTGAATCAATGATTGGGAGAAATAAGCAGCTTTTAACGAATTTATTGATACCAAAAGACTACAGTTCAATCAATGTAATTCTACAATAATGCAGATTCTTTTTCCTGTATTCATTTTATTAGTACACCATAAGGTTGTCACAGCTTGTCCCTTTGTGGACCTTGCACCATTAAAATTAATTCAATGAACCATTCTTTCTTTTGGTGTATATATAATTTTCAGGAGAACTATTTTTTAAATTAACAAAGCACCTTTATATGAAATATAGGAAGTGTGCCTAAATTTGTAAGTGCTAATTTAATTCTGAGGTTTAAAGACTGTAGAATTTTTGATGATTTTGAAAATTAAAGATTAGAATCTTTTGCATCTACAGTATGCATATATCCTATCCTTCCATATTAATTTTTTCCAGATATATAACTTCAAAGTTAGGTTGTCCTTCTCTGGGCACACTGTTGCAGGTAGGAAATGTGTGAGATATCTGTTTGTGTCTTCATGAAATTATAAGCGTATGATAAATGGAAAAGTATTCATAAATTACAGCGACCCCCGGCTAGTGCCTATACGCCTTGATCAAACTACGGACCGGTCGCTATGTAGCAATACCTGTATACGCAGCTGAGGGTTAATTTCCCAGGTTCGGTGACATTTTTCATTATTGTTGTTCCCACAAGTGCTGGATGGACAGTACAGATCTGCCACCTAAAAAGGCAACCCCAGGCCCTTGATAAATGGGAAAATCCTCCTAAAAAGGTTTCACTTTAGGATAAGTGCAATGATACTAAGTGAGGTGTACCATCCAAGGGATTTTCAGCTGTGATAATTGAAGCTGCTACTGACATTCAATCAGTCTTTGGGTTAAATTCCTTCAAAGGAAGAAATAATCTCAAACCATTTTTAGAGTTCTCAAGAAACTTTCCAGCCAAATCAATCCATTATCTAACTATACACTGTACTATGTTCTTGTGTTACCTAGTTCTATCTAATCTATATATATAAAAGAGCTTGTCTGTTTGTTTGTCCGCTATAGAATCATAGACTGTTTCACCCACAGGGACCAAATTCGGCACAGTTAATGTTTTGGACCCGAGAAACTTAAATCAGGAAAAACGAAATTTGGGGCTCAATTAGTTTTTTAAATTAATTTTTTAATGTTTTTTGTGCCCGATAGAGGTGCGTCTACCCCCTGTGGATTCCCCTCGACCAGCTGCGTTAAGAGGGGTGGTTTGAGGATGACGGAGGGGGGTGGGGTGTTCAAATTCCAATGCCCGGTTGAAAGAGGGTTGGGAATGACCTTAAAATGACACGAAGGTCCGCAGGCTCAAAGTTTCTTTCTTTCTTATTGTTTGTATATCATTTCAGTAGAAACGTGCTAAGAGCATTCTGTCTGGCCAGATGAACATGAAGAGCGGGAGTGCAGCCCAGTATTTTTTTGATGGAATGCATGAAATATTTTATATCTATATATCTACCCGGGCAACGCCGGGCAATAATGCTAGTATAAATATATACACGCACACACTGAATGGCCAATTCATTATGACCACTCTCTCAGCGTATCATTGGGCCACATTTTGTTCTAAATAAGAGCTATGATTATCTTTACCAGACTTTATAAGATGCTGCTGAGACCATATGCTGTGATCTGAACTTCCTAGTACTCTAAGATTTGATGGTTCTGCATCTAGCTACATCAAGTAGCTGGATTCCACCATAGTCTGTGGGTTCGAATCCCACTCTTGGCATGGACGTCTGTAGCCATTCGGAATTCGCTTTAAGCAGTATGTCTCGATCTAGTTAACCCTTGCTTAGCTAGCCCCCCCCCCCCCCCCACAAAAAAATAAAAATAAAATAAAATTTAAAAAATGCAGTGCTCCAAACCAAACCAAACCCTTCTTAAGTGTCTTGAATACTTCATAAGAGATTTTACAAATACTACCACTCACAATCATTCAACATTCAAAGTTGTCTTAAAGTGCTTTAAATTGTATTTTTTACCCAACTCTTCACAAGCAATACACTTCAACAGTCTTTACAATCACCTAGCATTTCTTTTTTATATCAATCTCAACCTCTAGCAGCAACTGTGTAACATCATAGCTGATTTGCATAAAATTGTCAGATGGTCATAATAAATTTGCCACTGTTTGTGTATGTATGTGTAATATATTTATGTATAGGGGGTTGTTTGTGCCTAATATTGCGTGTTTTATTTACTCCATTAGAATTATTAACTTAAAGAGTTAGAAATATGATGATTTTGAAAATGTTTTTGACTGGGATTTGTTCATTTCTTACAATGGGAGTGGCTATGAGAAGGTTGTGTGTGTGTGTGTGTGGGGGGGGGGGGGATAAAACTAATCTGTGGTTTCCTTTGTACAATTTGTAATGTTTTTCAGATTTGTGCATATTTGTTGCATCTTATATAGGTGATCCTGTTTTGCACCTTCTTTTTTGTTGTTATGTGCTCAGTGTAAAAAAGAAATCTTTTTGATGTGAATGCAAATATGTGGCTTTGAACCAGATGATTATTTTTTTGGTATTTAGAATCAGCAGTTGTCATCCACAATATGTATAACAAGGTTAATCTATTTGAAATGAAAGTCATTATTACCATGATTGAAATAAGGTTTTCATAAACCCCGAAATTCTACAATTCTTTCATCAGTTGTAGTTTAAAGTGCTTTAATTCATTTAACTTTATGAAGGTTCTGAAATTTCTTCAGTAAATTGGGTTTCTTTGGAATCCTGTAAATCAAAGGCATATTTTTTTTGTTTGTTGTGTTTATATATATATATATATACACACAGTCGAACCTCCATATATCGAACTTCCCCATATCGAAATTTTCTATATATCGAAATCTTAGCAAATCTTCATGTTCATTGCATAGAAAAACTGTTTCTATATATCGAACAAATCTTTATATATTGAAATTTTTTTTCAAGACATTTTGGGAGATTTTATTCCTCTTTAGAATAAAATCTCCCAATATTTGGTGTTGGAAACAATACGTTGTGTACTTCAATTCGCTGAAAATGTCCCTGATGAAGTTTTTAGTGGACTGAATAAATGCAAACATTTCTATGATGAATTTTCGCAAAACTGGCTGTTCAGCAAGATATTCATAGTTTTTTTAAAAAGAATGTAACTGTGATCATTGTGACCACTGTCTAGATTTTTTTTTTTTTTTTTAAATTTATGTAGTACTCAATAAATCTTTCATATTAATTCATTTTTTAGTTATTAACTTTCATTTAATGTGATTCACATATAAACTAGAAATGGAGTTTCGTATACGAAGATTAGCTTTAATTTTAATGTTTAAACTTCTTTAATATTCATTAAAAATGAATGAATTTTCATACATTATACATGCTACATATAACAAATGATTTACAAAAATAAAATTTCATACATAGTAATAAACAAAAACATAAGGTCAAAAATTAGATTTTTGTAACATACAAACATGGAAATTGATTTATGAAATATCACATTTCATTGAAATTAATAGTTAGTAAAGCCGCCTTTCCACGTCAAAATTTCTTTTATTCCACATGGCATTGATAAAACAATATTTCGAATGTACTTCTGATCAATTAATTTCCAGTTTTGGCAGATTGAAGCTTTCAATTCTACAAGTTTATGTGTACTGCATCCCGTCTGCATAAACCATTCGAACAAGCTGTCCCCAAACATTTTCGATGGGGTTCAGATCAGGACTATTAGGTGGATGATCTAAAAGAACAATATTCTGTTCGTCAAATCAATCTTTCATTGCTTTTGAAGTGTGAATACTTGCATTGTCTTGCATAAAGGTGTAATCTAAACTATAATATTGCCATGCAAATGAAAGAAAGGAATTTTCTAAAACTAAGCTGTAATCATATGAATTCTGATGACCATTTATAAATACTATTTCACTTCTGCCATCATAAGCAATCGCTGCCCAAACCATCAAACTTCCGTCACCATAATTTTTGTTGAATGTAGATTTTGGTTCTTTTCGGAGATCTCTCCAATAATACCTCAAACCATCGGGGCCATCCAAATTAAATTTCATTTCATCTGGGAAAATGACTTTCTTTCAATTGTCGCCCATTAACATGTACTTCTCACAAAAATTAAGACGCATCTGCTTGTGACGCAGAAGTATCTTTTTAGATTTCATCTTCGACCATCTCAAGCTCCATGAAGAATGTAAAATTTGCCTAACTCTTCTAGAAATAACAGGAAGTGATAGATCTGCACAAATCTGCTTTGAATTGTGGCCAGTTTTTGATAGAAGCTGAAGAATCCCCCTTTTCTCCATCTCAGTTAAACGTGAATTACCTTTTTTGTTATTTTGCCAAAATTTGCTGAATTTTTTCTATAGTTATATATCACACCAACTGGTCTTTTTATTAATTTACTAATTTCCAGAACAGATTTTCCACATTCTAGATATGCATCGATTTTGACTCTTTCGTCTACAGACAACACCTTTCGTTTACCCATCGTGAAAAGTATGGCTGAAATGTATTGCTTCCAATATATAACACTTTTTATTTCTACTGCGCAGGTCATGTTACTTTGTTTTATGCAAATTTTTGTCACATTACTTCAGAATAGCCAATGAAATGTGATATTTCATAAATCAATTTCCATGTTTATATGTTAAGAAAATTTAATTTTTTACCTTATGTTTTTGTTTATTATTATGTATGAAATTTTATTTTTGTAAATGATTTGTTATACATAGCATGTATAATGTACAAAATTTCATTCATTTTTAATGAATATTAAAGAAGTTTTTGTTAAACCATGTTTTCATAAATTAATTTCCAACACTGTATTTATATATATATATATATATATATACACAGTAACCACCGCTTATAGTGATCAGTGGTTATAAGAATCAACCGTTTATAAGAATCAATATCACGAAAGCAAAAACAAATGTATTATTTCCATGTTAAAATTTTCGCTTTAAAGAATCAATCCACCGGTTTTAAGAATCAGTTTACACTCTTCGCGTTCCTTTAATTTTTCCAAAATAGCCACTTATACTCTCAAAAGGCATGAAGTTCTTTCTTTTCTTTTTTAAAGAAAGATTGATAAGATGGGATGGAATATAGTCGTAAAATTCATCCCTTTCTTTGTTAGACATAACATAATAGTTTCCCTTTAAACGCTGTCCTATTAGCTTGACCCGGGGGCATCTTTACCCTTTCCGGGTCCGATTTCACTTTTCTCCACTGACAAACAAATATAGGGACTCTTTTATCCCACCTCCCACATCCTGGTTATGGCTTCCTGGACCCTGAAACACATAAATCTTCGGCGAAGTGTCCACTATCATTTAGCAAACATGACATTAGTAGATTCAGCACGTTATAAAACCGTGAAATGTAAGCTAGAAGGTGTTTCTTTGTCTGAGATTATTAGTATTGAAATCGGTATAAACAGCCTCCTGAAAACTTCATTACGTCAAACTACCATTGAAAACTTTTTTTTGCTCCCTTCCTGTAGTTGAAATGTTAAAACTGTTAAGCAGGTATGTTGTAACAAATATTGGATTTTTTCTTCTCTTACTATAATCATGTGTATCTACTTATAGGTCTACTTGTAGGTCGTATAGGTCTAGAAATTCAGTTGTATTTTTAAAATTATAAAAAATAATTTTCATAAAAGATAATTAACGTAAATTAGAGAGTATTTTATGGTAAATTTTCTCATATATGTATATATAGGTGTGTGTGTGTGTCTGTCTAAAAACCTAAATTTCGGCTATAAGAATCAATCGCAGTAATAACAAACGTGATTCTTATAAGCAGAAATCACTGTATATATATATATATATATATATATATATATATATATATATATATATATATATATATATATATATATATCTGTTTGCCAAAGGTAAAAGGTACTAAGTTACAATAACTTAATGTTAGAGGAGAGCTCAATGATATCCATTCAGTGCTCTTTCCCTCGATACAATGATAGTGCCATTTTCAACTGGTAAGGTCTCTTCTAAATAAATATTCAAGTTAGAGCTTTGCACCACTGAAATCAATGCAAAAAATATGAAAGAAGTTAAACAGTCTACTTTTAAAAAAAGGACTTTTCCTTTTACCTCTGGCACACAGATATATATATATATATGTATATATATACAGTGGAATCTTGATCGATCGTTTTCGGATCTATCGTTTTTTCCGTATGTGTCATTCATTTTATCCAGTCCCAATGATCATATTGCTTTGTTATATTTCCGCATCTATCGTTTTCCCGCATTTATTGTTCATTTCAATCGGTCCCTTGAAAAACGATAGATCGAGATTCCACTGTATATATATTTATTATATCTATTTTTTTTTTTAAGGGGGGGAGGAAGGGGAATAATTTCTAAATTCAAATTTATTTTAATATAGTGCTCAAAGACTTCAGGGAGATATCTCTGTCAGTATCAGGAAGGATATATCTATGTATAGAAATCATAAAATTTTATGAACTTGTAATAATTTTTATTAAAACCCTTTGACTGAAACCATTTGATAACTTTTTACTGAATATGTTTTATGACAGAGAAGGTATAACAGAAAACAAAGTAATAATATTTGCGATAAGTATAACTGTTAGATATCAGTGATTATTGCTTGATTGTTAGTTTTTTTCCCTCTCTCTCTTTCTACGTATCTGTCTCTCTCTCTCTCTCTCTCTCTCCCCCCTCTATACATATATATTTAAAAAAGTAAGATTTTTCTTTGTTAATCTTTTCATTGTGTAAGCATTTAATGGAGGGAAATATTTTTGTTTTTTTTCTCTTATTTTATTTATTTTTTTCGTGGAGGCAGGTGGGGAGGTGTACCATGTGAGAAAATAAATATGTACAGTGGCTCCCAAAAGTGTTCGTACACTTATGATTTTCAATGAAATAGGGGTCTATCCATTAATTAAAATGAATATTTCAGAATGGGTATTTAATAAGATCTATAATCTATTCTTAACAAAACTACATGAAATATTTTGAAAACTTAGTAAAACTTTATTTTTAAGAAACCAATAATCAAAAAGTAACAAAAACTTTATCTCACAAAAGTCATCGTACACTGAAATATTTTCGGATAAATTCATAATTAAAATTATCGTCTGGCACTTTATTTTTATTTTTGAATTGTGGTGGCATTTAAAATATCATTTGGCTTTAATTTTTGCTTGCCTACTCCATAATATTCTATTTATTATTTAAAAATGGCTCGTAGTCGTAAAGAAACAACAAACAGCATTCGAAAATTGATTATTTTTCATCATAGTAGTGGTAAATCAGTTCGGAATATTGCTAAATTACTTAATTTATCCCATTCTACTGTGCAGTATGTGATAAAACACTTTAAAGAAGAAAATCGGATCGAAAACAAGGTAAGAAAAGGTCGTCCGGCAAAGATAACAAAACGTGATCAGATATTTATAATTAGAAAATTTGTGAAAAATCCACGTTTGAGTGCTGTAAAAGTTTCTGCAGAATTTAATGAAACATTTTCTACTTCAATTTCACCTGAAACTGTTCAACGAGTTTTCAGAGCAGCTGGATTACATAGGCATTCTGCCCGTAGGAAATTTTTTGTGAGAGAAGAACAGAAAGTTTAGGTTTTCCTTCGCACTATCACTGATAAATAAGCCCCAAACGTATTGGAATAATGTCTTATTTGCCAATGAAAGCAAGTTTAACATTTTTGATTCCGATGGGCGTATAATTGTATGGAGAAGAAAAAATAAGGAACTTAATCCCAAGAACTTAATAGGAACAGTTAAGCATGGTGGTGGAGGTGCCCTTATGTGGGGGTGCATATCAGCATCATGACTAGGTAATTTGGTATTTATTGATGGCATAATGAATCATGCTGTTTATTTAAATATTTTAAGAGACAATTTAAAATTATCGGCCCAAAATTTGGGTATTGTAAACAACTTTGTTTTTTATCATGATAACGATCCTAAGCACACGGCTCTCAACATTCGCCTCTGGTGTCTCTATGATTGTCCACAAATTTTGAAAACACCACCTCAATTGCCAGATTTAAACCCAATAGAACATATTTGGAGAAAACTGGAGGTTTGAGTACGAAAACACGACATTCACACGAAAAGTAAACTAAAAACAATTATGGTGGAAGAATGGATGAACATTGATGCAGAAATTACAAAAGAACTAGTGCAATCTATTCCCAGACATGTAAAAGTTGTTGTGGATGCTAAAGGATTCCTTACTAAACATTAATTTAACGAAAAATTAGAATATTTACTAATATGTAGAGATTTTTTACAAGTGTACGATGACTTTTGTAAGAAAGTTTTTGTTACTTTTTGATTATTGGTTTCTTAAAAATAAAGGTTTACTATGTTGTTAAAATATTTCATGTAGTTTTGTTAAGAATAGATTATAGATCTTATTATTAAATACCCATTCTGAAATATTAATTTTAATTAATGGATAGACCCCTATTTCATTGAAAATCGTAAGTGTACAAACCCTTTTGGGACCCACTGTATATGTTGAATAAACATCCTGTTCTTTCTTTGAAGGTTTAATTTTGAAGCATTTGTAAGTATAATAGTGTTTTTTTAAAATCTATTTTAAAAATATTATTAACTCTACAAAACAATCAGGCTGTAAAACTTTGATGTGATTGAGTTGCATTACTAGCTTTAAATAATCATATAGAAACTGGCTTAGTAATTGGATTTTTTTATTCTTTATGGCATGCTGATATACCAGAGTGCAAATGCATTCCTTTGTCCTAAAATTATAACCTGTTGCAGATTTTTGGATAGATAGATTTAGTTTAATCTCTTTTGACTTAGGAACTATATTAAAGGTTTTTACATATAGAATTTATAATCTCAGATATTCATTTTCAGCACATTTACATGCTATTTTTCTTTTAAAAGCATGTAATAATTCCTTTCTCCACAGAGCACAACTAAAGAATACTAAACTTGGAAAATAACATTTATCAAAACTTATTGGAAATTTTGCTCTTTGTTGATGTTCCTTAATCAACATTTGGTCCTTTTTTACATAATAAACTTCTTAAGGAAAAAATTATTTTATAATTTTTCAAAATGTTTGCTATTCTTGAACTGTTCTTTGTTCTGGCGTAGTCAAATTATAATATGGTTGCTTCTGGATGTATGAAAATTTCATTTATTCAGCAACTAGAAATTTTAGATTATTTTGGGTAGTCTATTTTCCAGCTGAAACTACTGATGCTAAATAAGAAAAATTATAATTTAAATAATGTGTTAATGGAATTTTTTTGCACAAAGAATAGTGTTTGTCTTCATCTTGCTTATTATTTTGATATTTTCTAAGTTCCTATGTACTAATGAATAATCATCATTTTAGAAATGGATTAGTATATAAAAATAATGCTAATTGCACAAAATGTCATTGACAGTTGATAAAAATTTACTATTTATATTTGATTGTCTTATGGGATTCAGAAAAGGAATAGTTCAGTATTTTATAATTTTTATGTGAAATATATTGTATAGAAGAGATTGTTTGTATGAAGGATTTTTATAGTGGGAAGTGAAACTTATTCAAACTTAGTTAATTATTGATTAGGGAAACATTTAATTGTCACTATGAGCAACTCATATTGTGAATTGATTGTTCATAACAATCACACTTAAAGATCCTGTGTCTGGCAATGTACAATTAATTAGTTCAAAACATGTAGCCATCCTGTTTATTTTACTGTGATTATTAAGCAGTCTTTTATTCATGTTTGTGTTTCTACATGTTTCTTGAAAGTGATAACGAGAGGAAATTTTGCCACATGATGTATACATTATTCTATATGAGAAAATTTGAAATTAAACTTGTGTGAAACTAATAGCCATAACTTTATTTTTTCTAACTTATTCGTTTTTTCAATAACTTATTGGTCTTTTGAAGTAAGTTCATAGCTAAAAAATGTCAAAAAATAGTCAAAAAAGGATTGTGATCCTTTTTTGACATTTACAGTTGCTTCACCAAGCATTTAAGTAATATTACATGTATGTACTTCAATTACCAGATAGTGTTTATAAATTAAAAGTATTTAGATAAATATTGTTTAATTGTCACAGAAGTGGTGGAGTAAGCTCTGATGGAGCTACTTTCAGGCTCCCTATAATTTTACTTAATTATGGCATACAACTTAGAATAAATGTAATAGATAAGAATGTCATAAAAAATATAAATTGTATTATATCTGTTCATAAAAAAAAGATGTTAAAATCCAATTTGCACTGTAACGTTTAAATGAGTCTGAAGGTAAAAGTACAAATGATACATTTCTGTTATGAAATTGACATATCTCAGGTATATAAGTGTAATGACCGGGAAATAAATTTAAATAACAATTTATTTGCCATTAAATATGTTTTAAATTTAGAAAAAACAATTATTAAAATTAAAATAAGTTTTTGTTTAAAAAAATATGTTGAACTTATTCGTAATAATTATACGAATCATACAATGTGCATTTCGAGCATGCATGATGTATTTCATTTTCGCCAACTGTCGCCAAACAGCGGGAAGGGTGGTTGGGAGAATATCGCTCAACGAGTCTGGTAGCCATCGGGAAGTTTATCATGGCCGCTTATCGACCGCTTCCTCCTGGCATTCAGACGTTGTGAATCTCCATTTTGAGCCCTACAACTTTGTTGACGATTGCAAAATGGAGGACAAAATGAGGATATTAATAATGAGAATGGGTAAAGGTAAGTGTAATAGAAAAAGGGAATTCGGATTACAGACTTTATTCTCCGTTGTTGTATTTTAGATATCATCTGAATGTGTTGTGAAAGAAATGGTATTTATATGACTGGCGGCATACACGATGTCTGTGTGGCCGGGACAGTAATCGTAAATAGGTTACATTCAGCCCCGAAATTTTTATTGTTGACTGAGAACTTGACATTGACCAGTGCTCCAGATTTTGTTATTTGTTCTTAAAAGTCAACGTTTGTTTCTAGTTTTTCCGTGTGTGTTGTCATATGCAATGAGAAAGAAAACTGTTCTGTTATTATCCCTCATTCCTTGTTCTTTGAGTGTTTGTACTGAATAATTTTTGTGTCGGAACTTTTAACTTTACAAATAACATATTTCATTACTTATTTATAAAATTTTCGTGAATTTTTCTTTGAATTTTTCCTCTGTTGTTCTCATTTCTAACAATGTGAATATTTGATAACCATTAAGCCTAATCTACTCCTAATATGAAATCTGGGTCATCCGGATTGATGGGGGGTCTGTAACGTTTATGATGTTCAGTGCATTAAACTTTTGTTTCATGATACTGTTTTAGTTTAATGCGGGGAAGTGCGTCTGATTTATTTACAGGTGGCTATATGACCTTGAAAATGGGTCACTGACCACTTAGTTTAAACGAAGGTCGGAATTTAACTATAAATAAAACTGTATGGATACATATGGGGGGGGGGGGGAAGTATTGACGTGAACAACAGTACAAATTTAATTCTTGAACTGATATACTGAAAGGCCTAGTGTTGTAGTTTTCTTTCTCTTATGACAGATATTTCTATTAAAAGGTGAGCAATCAAATATTTTTCTTCATCACTTTCAAAATATTTGATATTTAAATAAAATTGGTTTATTTTGCTTGTATGTATACAAAAAAAATCAAGCCTGGAACTTGGTATATCCTTAAATGAGAAAACTTAATATAATTTGTCAAGTAGGTCAAAACTGTAAAATTTCATAGTTTTCCTTGAAATATCTTACTCTCTTCAAGTTTTTAGTTAATTACTATCTTCTCTTTTCACTGCTTCTCTTTAAAAAATATATATATCAATCTTACATATTTTCAGCACATTGTTAATATAATTTGTCAGATACTTTACCATGTTTGTTTATGGTTGATAGTATTAAAGCCCATTATCTTTCAAATATAGCTCTGCATTTGAAATTAAGGTTAGTTAAACTTATTATGAAGCTTAAATATTTTAATATTATATATATATATATATATATATATATATATATATATAGTAACTTGTAAGTTCTGTCATATTTAGAAATTAAAGGGCTTGTGGGAAGTATATTGCACATAAAAGATTGTTAGGTTTTTATTAATTTTATTTTTGTGTGTGTGATTTATAGCCAAATAAGAGGCTCTAACATATTTTACATGATTCATGACAACAAATGATAGTTTGTAAATTTAATTTTAATAATTTAATATATCTTTGACTATTCTGTCAGTTTTTTTTTTTATTATATGGCTTTGTGTTTACATACCATAGTATTTATGATGAAATACGTGAAACATTTATATGGAATTGCATCCTTGAAGCTAGAATTTGAATTTTAGTCTAAGCTGTTACAAAATTGCTCTAATAGAAGAGGAGATGAGAAATTTTACATATTTATTGTATATTGTTGAACGTTAGTCTAATTCTAATGTGATAGTTCTTAAAAATAATTTCTGTTAAGAATATTTTGTAAAAACAAGGAGGCAAATTTACTTGTATTATTATTAATTTAATATTTGTATGTTGCTGCATTTGCTATTTAATATAGTTACACATTCAGAGCTCTTTATGATAGCTTCAATGAATATGAAAAATTTACGGTATGTATATTTTTATGAACAAATGAAGGATTTTCTAAAAGATGTGAAGGGAAAGAAAATTGTTTGAAAAGCTAGAAAACCTTGTAGAAGAAAAAAATAATTAGAGTTGGAAGATTCAGAAATACCTGCAATTTATAATGAAAGGTAAATTGTGATACATTAATTGACTGTTGCAAAGAAAACAAGAGATCTAATAATAAAAAAATATGGGACTTATGAATTCATAAAGTTTTAAATAAAGGAATAAAATCAGAAATTTTTATTAATTAGAATATATAAATAATGAGAGACAGAGAGAGTCGAGTGTGGAAAGTGGGGAATGCTGTGTAAAAGGTTAAAATAAATAGCTGTATAAAACCAAAAAGTGAACGTAACAAGCCATTTTCACCGCTTTTGCTGCTGTTTTATCTTTTCTTGGCTTTTACCATTTTCACAAGCTGTACATATTTAATTTTTTATCACATGTTAATTCTTATGCTTTTATTAAAATGTATCTTTTTTGCTTTGAGTTAAAAATGCTTAGAGTTATAAATAAATTGAAAACTTGGAGGTCAATTTGAGAGTCAGTGGTCAGTATGATGTTTTAAGTATTTTCATTTCTTATAAATTTAAAATTTCATCTAAGGTGTCTAACTTTTAAAATTAAATTATTTCCCTTTTTTTATCTAAGTATTTCTATTTTTACATCTGTAATTTCCTAAAAGCTAAATTTAAGAAATATGAATATTTAACAAAACTAAAGTAAAATACTATTCTGTGTCATAGCAATTTTTTCAGCATGTACATGTACTTGACTCACATTTGCTGTGTAAATTGATGTTTTTAAAAATAATTTGATTCTTGTTTTATAGCTTGGGAGTAAATTGAACTTGTACTTAAGGTTAAGTCTCTTTATATAAATTGATATATTAAAAAAAAAAAAAATTCAGTGTGGTATATAAAATGTGATTAAAAATAGAAAGTATTAGGATATAGGCTTTTTTGTATTGGGCTTTCATAAAAAAATTGACATTGAATTTTGTTTTTATATAGATATATCTTAATACACAAATCTGGTGGTTTAGTGCTGATTTCATGTTCATAAACATGAAGACAATGTCAGAAAAATTAACTGTTGAGGTTTAAAAAGTGCATTTTAAATTAAACTTTTAAAAAGGTGTAAAATTCATGCTCATGTTTGTACCATGGATGTAATTACTCGAGTAATTTTTAATTATGTAAGGAGCCTTCCATGATTAGGTATTAGTACAGGGGTGTCCAACCTTTTAGCTTCCTTGGGCCACATTGAAAGAAGACTAATTGTTTTGGGCCACACAAAAATATACCTAACATTAAAAATAGTTAAGGAGTAAAAAAGTATAATATATAGTTAACATTTCATTATAAATTTTATTTATAAAGGTAACAATAGTAGTCATACTAATGCATCAATATAGGAAACTAATGCATCAATATCTGGGTAAATTGAAGTGGTTGCAATTCTCAAGGAGTTCTCAAGATGTTCATCCACTATTTTGGTTCTAATTTGACTCTTAGTGTGCTTCACTCTTGAAAAAACGTGCTTCCAAACAATGATGACTATTAAAATGCATGTCTATGCATTTAGGGATATTTTTCTCTGGGCGGGTATGATTTATAAAAGTCCAACAAAGAGACTTGATTGAATTTCTCTTTAAGTATCTCTTGATTGAATTGCTCTTGGATGTCAGATTGCAACTCTATGCATTCCATTTGAAAATTTTTTGGCAGCATATCTATATATCGACTGTAAATGGAGTAACAAAGATGCAAATGAATTGTTTATTTTTACCAAAAGTGCTGCAGTTCTAGTGTTAATCCTACAAGTCCCTCTTTTTTGCCTATCATAGCTGGGGCTCCAGATACTATACCAGAAATGTCGGGAAGAGTTAATGAGAATCGCGCCAATAATATTTTCTACCCTGCTTCATATAAGTCTCTTGAGGTTGTCATGTCTTTTAATGGTACTAATAAAGCCATTTCTTCAGTTACAATAAACTCATCATTTATACCTCTTATAAAAATGATTGAGGCATGTCAGTAGCATCAGTACTTTCACCTATCGACAAAGAGTAAAACTTTAAACTAGAAGCTTTACTTTTTTAATCATTTTCGATATATTTCCCAAGTTCATCAGTTCTTCTGGAAATAGTCTGATGAGACAAAATGTACGACTATGCTCTCTAACAATATTTATAATGGTGTTATTTCTGAATGTATTCATAAGATCCTGAAGATTATGTGTTCAATGGGTTTAACTTTTGTTTATAATAATTTTAATATCATTACAAATATGAAATGTTAAATGTTTAAAAATTTTGCATTTAATTTTTGTAATGAAATTAATATACAGAAATTGTATACAGAATTTTGTATAGAATTAATGCTATTTCAAATGTTGTATTGTCAATTTGTTGAATGAACAAAGCGGAATCTGTAATGGCAATTTGCCATCATTGTCGAGGTGGGGTATTTATATTTTATTTTTGCTTTGAGCTCTCTTTTTGGGCCGTATGCGGGCCACGGACCCCTGTATTAGTAGAATTATGTAAGGCAAGTTCATAATGAATATTAACTGCTCATATCTTATTTTTTAGTGTAGCTACTTCAAATATAATTTTTTCTAGGGTCAACCAATGTCTTTCTTATATGGTTTGGATTACGATGAGTTTAGCCTCTCATGCTGGAAGCAAAAAAAGGAAAAAAAACGACTCCAAACCCCACTCCCAAATGTAAGTTTGAAAGTTAAGGATTTTTCACAATTTTTTTTCTTTTTTTAAATGTATATGTCTAAATATTTATTTTACTTTAGAAACAAGTGCCTTAATGAAAAACGCCGTAGAGAACAGGAAAATATACATCTTGAAGAACTAGCAGAACTTGTTTCTGCTAGCCCATCTGACATGACTTCGAATCCTCATAAACAAGACAAGTGTGCCATATTGAAGGAAACAGTAAATCAGATTCGTTCTCAAAAGCAATCAAGTAAAAAATATATTTTAGTTAAATCTTTATTTTACTTGCTTAACTTGTAATGACTTGATAAACCCCCTATTAATTTCATGTTGATTTAGTTTTATCTGATTTACACATTTATGCTATTCACTATGTAAAGGAAGGACATATATATGGTATGCCACAATATAGGACATACTTTTTTAAGATTCAGAGGGTAATAACGATTATAGTGGTGGTATTAGAGACTAATTAATTTTAAAAATGAAGATTTAAAAGGATTATTTAAAATGTGTCGAGGGTTTTAATAAATAACTGACACTCTTATTTAGAACTAGCATATTCCAGGTACAGCATTTCACAAAACAATTTTGTAAGGACTCTGTTTATAAACATTTAATATAAATGTATTATTATATTTATGTGAAATCTTTGAATCTTGTTTGCAGGTTTATCTTCTTCATTTTATTATAAAAACATTTGAATTGGTGTTATTGGTTGATATTACCAAAGAATAAATATTTATTATATACTCAAAATAATTCAGTTATTTGGTAAAGTCACCATTGTTATTGATTGATATTCCCTTTTAATAAATCAATCTCTCTCTCTCTCTCGATACTACATGGGATGAAAAGTTCCAAGACTTGCCACTAGATGGCATCCCCAATCAAATATCCATATAATGTTCTGTTAGTACTAGCCTTCTAAAGACTGCTATCAAAGTTTCATGACATATCAGCCATTTATTTATGAGTTGTGGTCGTGAAGTGAAGTTCCTTTTGGTTTTGTGTAAAGAATGGATCTAAAAGAATTTCGCACCTTAATTAAACATTGCTTTTTGATGAAAAAAATACAGTCCAAACCCAAGAATGGCTCGAAAAGTATTACGACACATCAGCATTGTCGAAAACAGCCATTTGTCGATGGTTTAGCAAGTTTAAAAGTGGTCGTATGAACACTGATGTTGCTGCATGTTCTAGATGTCCAATTGAGGCAACAACTCTACAGAATATCAAAATAGGCTACCGTATTGTTTTTGATGACCGCAAAGTGAAAGTAAGGGAGATATCTGACATCGTAAAGATATCAACAGAACAGGTGAGATATTCTATACATGAGCATTTATAAATATGAAAGTGCTTTGATGAGTGCCGCTTTCTAATAATCAACCAAAATCAGCAATGTGTCGGAAATTCAGAGAGTGCTTTGGAGCTATTAAATCATAATCCAAACGAGTTTTTCCGTTGATTTATAATGATGGATAAAACATGGATCCATTATTACATACCCGAGTCATAAAGGCAGTCTGCAGAGTAGTTTGAAGCTGGCGAAAGGGGCCAAAAATGCAACAATTGGCTGGAAAGGTCTTGGCCAGTATTTTTTGGGATGCACGTGGCATAATATTCATTGACTATCTTGAGAAAGGAAAAGCAATCACAGGAGAGTATTATGCAGCATTATTTGACCGCTTGAAGGACAAAATTAAGAAAAAAATACTGTACATGGGGGGAAAAGTGCTATTTCACCAAGACAAGGCACTGGCTCGCACATCAATGAAAGTGATGGTAAAATTGAATGAATTAAAATACGAATTGCTCCACCATCCCCTGTATTCTCCATATCTGGCCCTCAGCCACTATTATTTGTTCTCTAACTTAGAGATGATAAAGGGAAAGAGATTTTCATCAAATGAGGATGTCAAATGTGAAACGTGCATATTTTGAAGTGCTTGAGAGATGATACAATATGAAAGGTATTCAAATGTTAGAGGACTGTTGGAATAAATGTTCTTGTAGGAAACTGTTGAAGAATAAAATTGATTTTTGACAAAAAAATGTTTCTTTTGCTAGTCCTGGGACTTTTCAACCCCAAGTAGTATATATATATATATATATATATATATATATATATATATATATATATATATATATATATATATATATATATACTTAAAATAATAAAAAAATATTTGGTAAAGTCACCATTAGAATTTTTTTCTAGTATTGTGCATTTAACATTTTACATTATTATAATAATGTATATTGTATAAATTATATTCTATTTTTATTCTAATAATAAAACTCTCAGTATGAATTTATGTGTATAGTTTTGTTCACTTTTATAATAAATTCGTGTTTAACATTTTCTTATTTATTATGTCATTAAAAATAAAACACTATTCTGGTTTAATATGTATAATATAACTCTTACCTGCTTCTTAAATGTTTATTGCTGCAATTTTATATTTTATTTTGTTTAGCAGAAAGTGAGTTTTGTGATGATCTTCAACAGAGTGAAGTTTCATCAAGCAAGCCTAACATAATCAATAATCAAATTTTTGGATCCATACTCCTAGAGGTAATGTTTTCATGGATAATTTGTGTTCTGTATTGTTTTTTTTTTATTGTAAAGTGTTGGTATAACAGTTGTTACAATGGATATGTGAAACAGCCAGTTTGGATAGAAATGAGCTTCATTAAAAAATCTTAAATGTGACAAAATGAGAGAAAATGAAAATGAGCAGATAATACGTATAAAATAACTTATTCAAATAATTCATGTGTTTGTATGCAAGAAAGGCATAATATTTATAAGCCCCCCCCCCCTAATTTCACTGTGCTATTTAAGTAAAATGAAATGTGTTCATACCCTCAGGTGTTGCACTTATTTGTAAACATTGTTGCAGTATTTGAGTAAATATGTTTCTGGCATGTGTGATTAAAAATTGTGTAGGTTTTATTTTCTCTCCTTTAAAAATGTTGTAAGCACAGTTTTCATTACTATATATATATATATATTCGAAAAAGTCATCACCGCCTGGAATCAATGTAAGAAGCACTATCTTCCAAAGATCCCTCCAAATTCTAACATATGCAGACAATCAGTGGCAGAGGCCTTCACCGCCCTTGAAGCCGCAGCTAAGGAAATGGGCCTTTCTATTAACGCAGATAAAACCAAATACATGGAGATAGGTAAAAGGTATTCCACGACAACTCCACTACAAGTTAATGACCATACATTTGAAGCTGTCGATGAATTTAAATATCTTGGAAGTATAATTACCGGAAAAAATGACATTAGCTCTGAAATTAATAACCGACTTGTAATGGCAAACAAGTGCTATTTTGGATTAAAAAGCCAACTTAAAAGCAGACTCATCTGACAAAAAACAAAAATCAATATTTACAAAACACTCCTACGACCTGTGATCTTGTATGGTAGTGAGTGCTGGCCCCTCAATAAATCAGATGAAAATAGGCTAATGATTTTCGAGAGAAAAATAATTAGAAGAATCTTTGGAGCAGTTTATGAGGACAATAAGTGGCGTGCCCTTTTCAACCATGAGATCTACAGAAAATATAAACAACCGGACATAGTTCATGTTATTAAAGCCAACCGCATCCGGTGGCTGGGACATATTTATCAATCTGAAGATGATAATTCAACAAAAAAGATAACGTTCACTAAACCAGACGGAGTTACGAAAAGAGGTTGCCCTCCTACTCAATGGCTGGACAGCGTCGAAAAAGACCGAAAAACTGTTGGCACCACAAACTGGAGAGCCATGGCGTCTAATAGACCAAGATGGCAGAAACTTCTTGGGACGGTCTTGGCCTGCCCTAGGCTGTAGAACCAAAGAATAATAATAATAATAATATAATATATATATAAAATATGTGTGTGTGTTTGTTTGGTATCTGGGGTAAATAGCTGTCAAACTGTTATTAAAATTCTTTACATTGTGAAATTAAGTTAGTTTGAATAAGCATTTGTTGGAGAAACTTTGGTATCATCTCTCTGAAGTGACTTATATCTTAATTTTTCATGGACTGGGAAAATGTTTATTCTTGAAGAATGAGTGAACTTGGGTATGTGTTTAGAAGTATTTATAATTATAAAGGAAGAGCAATGTGCCTCTTCTGATTCACTGTAAGCATTAAAAAGTTTTAATATTTTAATTTATTATTTTCAATAATGGGATTTTTTCTGTTATAAAAGTTAAGTCATTGTCAGTGAGGGGGGTTAGACATGTGTTCAATGTGTTTATAAATATGGTAGGAGTTAGTTGCTTTTTCTTGGGATGTGAATGTTTTGTTTCATTTTTGTTTGCACGGTTATGCATGGATTCTTTGGACCCTAAAAATCCAATTCATATGTAATCTTTTTCTCCCAGGGGATGGGGTGTAAGTCCTTAATTTTTAATAAAAGACCATAAGTCCTAGAGCCATGGAGGGGGGGGGGGGACTTTTTTTCACCTCACTGTGAAAACCAACCCTTTTGCTTTCTGCTTATAAATTGTATTGCATCTGCCATGATGAATTTTCATAGTGCTTTCAATAGATTTTAAATTATTCTCTGTAATTATGTGAAAAATTTTAATGATCTACAACCAACCCTTCAGTTTCAGTTTTTCAGTATTCATGCTAGAAGATATAATGTTTTGTTAGTTCATCGTTCTAATAATTTTGTCTATAAAATCCCTTCTAACTGCGAAAATATAATACAGTTGAAGTTTTCTGTTTATACTTTTAAGAAAAGTGCTATCATAATCAATCATAGCTTTAACTGAAATATTACTTGTTTTGCAATGACTTAATGATCACATTTGCATAGTTTAAATGATTGACTCTGACACATCTCTTACATTTTTTGGTATGATCAATGTAATATTTTTAATAAAAGAAAGTTATTTTTAATAGAAAGTAATATTTTTAATAAAAGATATGTAATAAATGTATTATGATATGAGACTGACTTCAGTGATATGTTAAATGTTTTATTAGTAGTATCATGGTACTTGAGAAAGGTTAAGTAAAGTCTTTTATATTTTATCCTGCAATTTCAAACAAGTATTTTTTATTTTTTTAAAAAAAGGCAGAGGCACTTGTCGCTAGACATTTGCCTGTATGTACATTGCGAGACTGCTGGCCATTCATTTAAGGGGGCACTGTATAGGTGGTCAGTACTACCCCCTACAAACCGGTCCTGTAATTTAGACCCGAGTCAAGTGACAAAACTGGTACACTTGACCCTGTACCTCCAGAGGTAAATTTGAGAACTTGGAGTACATTGTAGCCCTGACAGATTTTTTTCGTGCACCAGCCACCATTAGTGTACATGGCAGTGGATTTGTCAGCGATGGGCATCGAACCAGTGACGTTCAGATCACTGGCTCGCTGCCTTTGCCAACTGGGCCACTGTGCCCCCTTAAGTCTTTTAGAAGTACCTAATTTTTCAAATAGAGAAAGAGTGGGATGTAAATATAGCTGATCTTGTTCTGAGGGACTTTAAAAGTTAATTAAAAGTCAAAGTTGGTATGGACAGTTAAGAAAGATCATCCTTTTTAATGAGAAGAGGACACATTTTAGAATTAAAAGTGGACTGGATAGTGATGGTTAAAGTTTTCAGGTGTGTTTTTTTCATGAAAGGAAAAAAAAATTATGTTTTGCAAAGTGAAATAAATTTAATGTAAAGTAACTGAAGTTTTTTCTGTAAACATATGTATGATTGATAAAGACATAAATTTTACTAGAAATATTTATATGAAATATTAGTAAGAAATTATGTGGGGAACAAAGTTTTCAGAGTAGGCATTCATTTTTAGTGTTATTTAATAAAAGAGGCTTTGTCTTCACTAGATATATGTAGATCTATGTAGTATTTGAAAAAGTGAATACAACAGTGGCATATATATGTACTTGTTTTTTTAATTTTTTTTCACCTTGTAAATGTCAGTATTGATTGTGAGATATTCTGCAAATAATTTTGCTTGGAAAAGAGAAATTGTATAATTTACATCATAAAATGTGTATTTTTTGATAAATATGTGCTTTTCTTTGTAGGCATTAGAGGGTTTTTTATTTGTGGTGAATATTGAAGGAAAAGTAGAATTTGTGTCTGAAAATATATTTTCTTTTTTGAAGTATGAACAGGTATGTGGTCATTGTTTATCAATTAGCCAGAAATGAGAACTTTCATTTAGTTCATTTAAATTTCTTTGACTTGGTTAAATGTTCCAGGATAAGATGATAATTGATCTATTTATAACGACTAAAAGCCCAAAATAATTACTTGACCATAAAATTAAACCAAAACTTGGGAAGACCATAACACTCTTTTGCTGGTCATCAAACAGCGTTCACACAGTTGTTAAGAATCCTTTATTGTTGTTGATTTTTTCGGTTCATAAATATCCATTTAAGTCCAAAGATAGTTTGTAATGGATGATTTGAGACTTCCTTTAGATTTCAGTTTGGAGACCTTCTGTAATGAAGAATCACAAGAATTTTTCAAGGGTTACATTAGTAGGATATTGAAAAATGAAAAAGAACTGGGTAAAAGTAGTAGCTAATAAAGAGCACATGTTAAAAGCTCTTTTTTGAATATTTTCTCTTTCTTTCTTGCAATTGCTATCAAGTTATTGAATTTGTAAAACTTTTACTTTTATTTTTTTCTGAAAAGAGAAATATTGCATACTATTTCTCTCTCTCTCTCTATCTAATTGTTAAGATCCTTGAGAAGTCTAAAAAAAGTTTCTTTAAAAAAAATTACTTATGCTGTTTTGCTTATATGTAGAGCTGAAAAATGTCCTTTAACTATTGCTTTGTTCAATCCCCCCCCCCCCCTCCCCAAGCTAAAAATCATTTGGTACAGCAGTAATAAATCACCCTCCTTTTCCTTCCCAAAAAAATGCTTTTGTCAACATTTTTATGAAAATAGCATTAATTATTGGTGTAATTTAGTAACTCAATGAATTATAAAGTTCATTAAATTTGATTTAAATGTGTTGGACATCTAATTTAGTTTCATATAAACTAGAATAAAGAGAGCAAGGTCATGCAGAATGTTCCATTTATATCAAAAATCATAAATTTCTCTCTCATCTTTACAATTTAGTTGATTTTTCGTTCGATAAAATTGTTTACAAATTTTATGAAGTTAAATGGATTCCTTAAACAGGCCTTTTTTAAAACAGAAAATAAAGTGCAGAATCGTTTCATAATACTAATTTTTAATTTTCTGCACCCTCTTTTAGTTTTACTTTTGGTAGAATATACTTACTGTCTGTATTTAGGGAAGAGGAAAGTAAACTTTTAAAGAATGTGTGGGATGAAAATTTCTTTTGCTTCTGAATATGGCAGGTGTATTATCTTTTCGATGTTTGCCCAATTGGTTGCTTGTAATGGGGGGCACCACATAGGGGGACCAACATTACATCCTGGTCTCCTCAATTTTGACCAAGCACCCTCAGCAAGATGGAAAAAGTAAGGATAGTTATGTAAGATTTGGCAAAATTATTAAAACTTAGTAAGATTTACTACAGCTTAAAATGAAACTTAAACAGTGTAAGCAACTGCTGTAGATAATCAATCAGTTTGTAATTCTTACTCAATGCAAATGAATTTTAGTTGTCTCATTAACTAGGTTTGACATTTTAATCTTCTAATCCATTGAAGTGATATATTTGCTTTTTCAAGGGTCTTAGCTACATTGTAAAACAATTGAAGTTTAATCAACTTCTGTATTAATTATATTTCTTTCTGTTAAGCTTCTAATTCTTGTTCAAATGCATACACTTAGTTTTTAGGTATTTTTAGAGTAAATGAAGGAACAGTTTTTATAAATTTAATATACCTAAAAGCAAACCTGTGGGAAGGTAATTTTACTGGCTACTAGCATTGTAATTTATAATCAATGAGTAGTTGTATAAACAGGACTAGCTGTGAAATGTTGAAGAAAACAATCTTTGTTTCTCAGGAAATGCTTATTTTCGAAAATAGTTATATAAACATTTAAGAAAATCTATTATTTTAAAACCTGGTCTCATATTATTTTTGCCCTTAAATAAGTTTTCACTTTTTTAGCTTCTAAATATTTGGTGATTTTGTTTTGAGTTCAAGTTTCTTATTGGAGTTTTTCTTGCCATGTGTATGAACAAAATGTTATTGACTAAAAAATGCATTTATTTTAAAGCAGAAGTTCCCACTTGAAATCTTGTTTATAGTCAAAAGAATAAGACATTTTTTACTTAAATTTTTTTTTAAAAACTAGAATGCAATCATTTTCCCCTCCATTATGAGAAGCTTTTCAACATAAAAGAAAGCTAAGATGCTCATTTATGTGGAAGTTTTTCATGTAATGAAAAAATTTTGCTCATATGTTGTGAATATGAGGTTTCAGATTTCCACTTTGAAAAGTATTTTTCAAAGTTCATTAATTCAAGAAATTTTGATGAAAACAACTTGGCTGATTTTCATCAAAATTTCTTGATTAAAACTCATCTAATTTGCATCAGAATTTTTTAAATCACAGCACTGACTTAAATAATTAAAAGTTCTAATCTTAATTCACCTTTTCTATAACCTTTTCTAATAACTATTACTTTATTAAGTGAAAAGAGAAAATTAAGAGATATACAAAATAAGGAATGGAAAGATGCAATATTACATATCCTCTCAGGACAAATAACAACAAGTGTTGCTGCTTTTAGACTTACCATGGGGCACGACTTTTTGCCTAAATACTTTATCAGGTTAGGTATTCTCGAAAGCCCAAACTGTATTCTTTGTGATATGGAAGTGCCAATGTATGCACAGCATTTGCCACTGTGCTCCGCATGATCAAGTAACTGTCATTATATGGCAGATATTGTGAGGCTAGGAAACTGATGAGGACAAATGGATATCAACCCAATTAGACTGTTTCTGCTCCAAGATTTCTATATGCCAATTTGTTTTGTGTTTGGTTTCTTCTGTTTGCTTGTATTTTAGTTGCATATAATAGTGTATAGATGTATGCCTAAGTGCTATTGCTTTAATTAAAAAAAAAATAAAAAATCAAAACCTTAATATCACTTCATTTCAAAATTTCTGTGAAGGAAAGTCCATGTTTTATAAAGAATTTAAATTTAGGTTTTACAATTTCACTATTAAAGACTGTTAGTAAGGTCAGCATGATAAACTTGTTATTAACTGATTTAATTCTTCACAGTCTTTAATGACTTGGACACTAATTTATGTTTAATTTATGCAAATTTTTAATCAGTACTTTGCGTCTCCCTCTGGACCAAGTATATTATTAAGGGATGGGGGTTGTACATTGGATTTACAATTTTTGTTTGTTTTAATCTAATGTTACCTTTAACTGAATAATTTTTCATTGAGGACATTTTAAAAATTTATCTACTTAATTTTTTAGAATAATTGGTCTACCCTGAAATCTAGCATAATTTTCCCATATTTTCAGATCAAAATTTTTTATTAATATTAAAATTTCAAAAGCTTTTTCGTGTTATGTTTCTGAAGACAAAATGCACTTAACTATACTGTGGTGGGGCATCTGGTGAATCTGTTCCTTCATTTGAGAGAGAAATATTATATTAATAGAATTTTCAATAAGTTGTATGTGAAAATTGTCATTTTATTAAATTTTGAATCCTCAATTTTTTTTCTGTATATTCAATTGAGGTCCTCATTAAACTTCAGTTAAATGGGGTTTAGCAAGTCAAATCATTTCCAACAGAGCTTAATAATTACATATGTTAAAAACTCTTTACTTTTGGAAATGCACTAAATATTTGTATGTGAAAATAGGGAAATGAGTTAATTCATTATAACTACTTGTTGATGGGTAGAAATTCTTGTAAAAAAACCTAAATTTAAGAATTTATATACAATAGGGAAATTTCCTTTCTAGTACTCTTAGTTATAAAGTTCACTTTTTAAAGCTGCTATTGTTAAAAAAATCTTATGTTTTGTATATACTGGCTAACATAGTTTTGAAATTTTTTACAAGAAAAGCATTTGAGGTAGCAGGTAAAAGAAAAGAGAAAAGGGAAAATATTAAAAATTCCACAGAGACATTTTAAAATTTTTTGTTAGATAAACTAAAGATTTAATTTTGTGTATACATAATAAAGCAGTGAGAGAAAATAAATAAAATTCAAAGATTTTTTTCTTTTTTAAGAAAGAACAAAAATACAGAAAGGGAGAGGAAAACAACAATGTTCAAGATATACACGTAGTTAAAACTATATTATTTCAACTATGTTAAATATAGAAAAAGAGAATGAAATTCAAAAGGCTGTTTGGAAAAAAAAGGAAAATTTGGTTGCTTAATCATTATTTCGTAGTCTTTAAAAGATTTCTTTCTCTTAGTTCACCAGTTTTGTTGTGATCTTCACTGTGCCTTGATGTGCAGTTGCATACTATTTAAAATAATTGTTTGTTATATAAAAATTACTTCATAACAATTGCAATCAATAAAAATACCATTTGACTACTACTGCTGCCTAATGTGTAACTAATTTCTCTTTGCTCATTTTAGGATGATGTTATAGAAAAGAATATTTTTGATTTCATTCATCCAGATGACAGGCCTAGATTTAATAGCAATCTTTTGCTTATGATGCCAGTAGGTGAGTAAGTGTGAGTTACCTAGTTTACATTTGATTGATAGACTGTGTATGTCAGTATGTATGAGATGCTTATTTTTTATCAAAACAGTTTGCTTAATCTGAAATTTTTCTGGTTATGTGTCAAAATAAGCATGAAGAACTATATAGTGTACATTGTCATGTTATAGAATATTCTCCCTTTTTTCCCTTTGATTTTTTGGAGAGTAAAGTACTTAAACATTGGCAGGGTTCCTGTAGTCCTTAAAAATCTGTAGAAGTCTTTTGAAGTATTTAATTTTTTTGCCCTTGTAACTTTTTAAATTTATAACAAAAATCAAATATGCCCGAAATGGACCTTAAATATTAAATCTCCAGAACTAATGCCTAAGAGATAGGAGAGAAACTTAGTTGTGGTTTTAGACAGGGCATACCTCGCCTTTACCACGGTCAATCTGGTATGGCGAGCCCGCTTAGGGAAGAAATACATTGTGTGAGTTCAGCATTCATTAAAAAGAAAAGGACTTCTAGATAGGTTCTTCAAAAGTTGTTAGGTTAAAAATTCTTGGGATTAAAATTTCTGGGCTGAGAAAGGGTGGGGAACCTAAATGAACAAGTAAAATTTTTATCTTTGTTTAGCATAAATTTTTGTATTGAGCATCTGTTATGAGATTGAGAAAAACAATTAAAATGACATAGCAGCTTGGAAATGCCTTGTTTAAAACCACACTTGTATTTTAATTCTGTGTATATAGTACATTATACTGATATAATTTTTGCAAGCGTGGAAGTGTTTGCTGAACAACATGATGAAATGCCAGTTTGATTATTGAAATTTCAAGGGCATATTCTTGAGCTTTCGTACAATTTATTTCATTTTACCAAGATTTTTTTTTTTTTTTTTAATATTCGTTGCAGTTTTATGTCTTAATACTGATTTTTAACATACCAATTGATTTAAAACTTAAGGATTTCTGTCCTTAAGAAATAAAAGAAAGAAAAAAGCTGCTCTTTTTTCTTTTGTTACTCTATATTGACATCCTTAATAGTTTCTTTAACATTATTAAAACTTGAACTCTCTACTTGTATCCAAAGATTGTTTTTGTAATTGTATCCAGAGGGTAAAACTTGAATAATTCTAGTAGAGCTTCATTGCTTTTCCTTGATGTATACATAATGAAATGTTCTGTATAATTTTTTACCTGAAGTTACTTATTTCCCTTTAAAGAAATGTGTAAGTGGTGTGTGCATTTGAGAGAGAGTGAGTGAATAAGAGAGGGAGATAATTAACATATTCTACATGGAATTAATTTTTCTTTACTTTACAGTTAGGTGGCGTGTAAGTACAGATTTTGTAATAATTATTTTGGAAATATTAAATAATGCATATTAACTTTATTTTTTATAATCATATCTTGCTAAATGGAAAGGTAAAAGAAAATTAGTTCCACGTTGAAAGTATCAATACTTTATATGAACTATATTTAAAACTTTGATACAGTTGGTCACCAGAAACCAATGCTTTGGCATGTAGGTGTTGAAAAGTTATTTTTAAGTTATGCCTGCATAAATTTTAGGATTCAGAGAGAGATAATTTTATGAATCAAGGTCTTCAATTTCTTTTCCTGTTATTAGTAGGGCATCACCAACAAAGTCTTTTTTTATCCTTGTAGTAGTTCCTATTTAATGTTTTACATGTGTATATTTCATAATTTTGTATTGTTAAAATATTTTAATTCATATTAATTTAAATAGTTTACTATTTTAAATAAACTGATTACACTTTATTTTTGGGAAGTGTTATTGTTGCACTCTGGTTAGAAATTATTGTCCTAACCAGTGACTAGGTATTGATTTTTATTTGGTAATATTTAACATGTATTGTATTGCATAATTCAAAATCTCGAGATTGGTAAATTATTGTAGTCTTCAATGTTACTATTAATTAGCTTTGTGTGTGCACCAAATTGTTTTGAGGAAAATATTCAGTTCTTATTCAGAAACACTGTATACTTGTGTAATTAAAGACTACATTTACCTTTTTTTTTATAGTGTAAAACACATACATCAAAAGTACTTATCCTCTACAATATAATGTTCTCTCCCTAGACCATTATTGTTATTCATTATTCTAATTATTTTCACCTCTTCATTTAATATGAGTTGATAGGATAACCCTGTTGATTACACATACCTTTATTCTTATATATTCGGCAAGAGATTTGCAAAATGTATTAAAGTGATACTTAACCTTAATAGATCAAAGTAATGTTTGTAGAGCATTTGTATATGTCTATAACTTCAAATATGTTATATATTCAATTAATACTCATTATAATCAGAAAGCTTTTGATTAATGGAAGTTTGTGATTTATCAAGTGGCTCAGAAGGAAGTTTATACATAACTAAGAAGTCTGTTGGTGAATTTTATAGTAAATTAAAAATATTCTATTTATTTTGTATTTGAGTAAAATAATTTTAGGCTTCTCCAATTGCTCTTTAAGGAAGTTACTAGTGTAGCCAAATTTTAATTCTGAAATAATTTTTTACTAAATAGTTATATTTATTTTAAGGCCCTAATTTTTCTTTGTTTTGCTCGCGAAAAGTATTTATAATTGATCTCTCTGAATTATGATTTTTTTATTTATTTTTTTCAACTTACTGTTCTTACATTTACAAGTGTATGTTTTATTTCAGGTAATGGGCGTAGTGGAGACTGGTCTTCAGAAAATAATTTCAATTCTACTGGTAAACCGACTAAGCATTTTAATTGCCGATTTCTTGTGCGACAAGAAAAAACTGAAATTAAAATGGAGAATAAGCAAGCTGGATCCCAGTATGAGAATTTGAACATAACAGCGAACTACATACCTTTGGGATCTGATGGAGGTATTATATTTGACTTTCATTGATTTAAATAGTTTTGGGTAGGCATGCAAAGACATGCTACGTATACCCAGATACAATTAGAATGGTATTGTCAAAATTATATTGGTACCATAAATTATTGCTACATATGAACTGCTGTGAGCCATCTCTTTCCTTTTTCAGAATTTTTTTTTGTTTGGCATAATTTTGGAATGATATATGCTTGTAAAGTGTTCATTTCATATTGGTTTGAAAACAATTTAGCGCATTCCAGACTATGGTTGCAGGAATATGTACAAGATAGTGCAGTTTCATCCATAATATTAAGAATTATATAAACTTTGTATACATAATATTAACTTTGTAGTACCATTTTTTTACAAAAATATTTAGGATAACTTTAAAAAAAAATGAAATTTATAAAATCTGTCAGTGACTAAGTTTTAGAATTCATATGATCTTTAAAAGTGGTTATTTCAAACCATCAACAACAAGAAGTCTAAATTCTTGAGTATGCCAATGATTATGTAAGCCCTCAAAAAGTTGTGATATTAGATTAGAAAACATGTATTATCATGGTTAATATTCACGATTTCTATAGAACCTTAAGTAACTGTTTTGTATATAGTCACAATAAAGGTGCTTCTTTAAAATGTCATAATCTATATATTTAAGTTGCTAAGCTGATTCTTTGGGCAGTCCGTGACAGAAAACTTCTGCATCAATTTACATAATTTTGTTTTTAAACGAAAGATTTTAATCTATAGATGTGTCAGATTTGGTTTTTGTAACCGCAATTTCAATAATTTATCACATTAATGTGCTTCTGCTCATGCTCAGTGACAGTTTTAAATCGGGCTTTAGTTACTTATTAAAGACGAGGCTGCATAAATGCATTAATTTGTTTATTCCAAGGAATCTCTTTAGCTCTCTCTCTCTCTGCCATTTTTATTTTTAATTATGTTTGTGAGATATAGAATAAAACCTGACAGAAATTGCTTATTTTGTGCTGGTTCAATAGTAATATTTTAAAGTTCATTTCTCTATTATTATGATTTTTAACATTTTGCAATGATGTGTTTAGTATAATTTGTGTTTTAGTACATTTATTTACTATCCAGCTGTCATAGTTTGACAGGTCCCAACTAGTTTTTTTTAACTTCCTACTTTGCATTAACATCATTTGATATTTGCAAATTCTGCATCCTACCTTAAATTCATTTGTCTCTCCCATTGCTGATTTCTTTTTATTAAATTGTTCTTGCCATTTTCATTATCCATTTATCTTTGAGTAAATTTTTCCTTAACATGTTATTCAAGCTCAGTTGGATATCCATGATGTCATATGCTACACACTTTATGTTGGAATAATTATAATTACATATGGTTACAGTTTGCATGAATTATGTGTGTGGTAGTGCTATTCTTATACATCTTTTTACAGTATATTATTTTAGAATGAAATTAAAAGAATTTTTAAAATTTAAGCAATTTCAAATTTAAGTATGTAAACATTTTTGTAAATCAAAATATCTTAATTTTTGTAACTGTTTCAGGTTATCAGTAGTATGTTCTGAACTTGTGAACTTAAATAACAACACATAAGGGACACAATAAAAAAAAAAAAAAAACTGCTTACCTACCTTCCTACATTTTTTTCTATCTTATTTCAGTTCGTCCTGTTCATAAGAAAGGCAGATTCAATTTAAAGTAATTTAATTTTGCCTCTAAAACTTGCTAGACCAACAAACTGAAATTTTGTTACATTAAAATACTGTAACTGATGAACATAATTTACTTTTTATTTATTTTTCAAATCTAGACTCTAGAAATGGTTTAACTTGTATAGCTCGCCGTGTTGCCCTTGAAGAGAAACGACTTGGACTTAATAAAGTGGAACAATTCACCACTAGAATTGACAGAGAAGGAAAAGTTATTGATGTGGACATCAGGTAAGGAACTTTTATAATGAACCTTGTGTTTTCTGATTTCCTGAACTCTCTATTTTGCTGCTGGTTGACAGTTACTTTTTAATAAGATGCTGCTATAATACTGTAAGACTGTACAAGTTAAATTCCTTGTATTTAATTCTTAGTCCTAGAGAAATAAAAAATTTCTCTGAATACGTTGATTCTTTAAGCACTTCATTTATGTTAGAAATTTGTTTTGCTGTTTTATATATACATGTTAAAACATATGCTACATTTTTCTAAAATTTCAGTGTATTATCTCCTGCAAGTAGTCAGTTCCTTAAAACAGAACTTCCAGGTGCTGCAATGTTGGACTTTTGTCATCCTTCTGATATTCCCATGTTCAAGCAACATCTCAAAGAAGGTAAATATCCCATGTATTTAAATTGGTACAGATTTATTACATTAAACATTATGGAATTTTGAAATTCTTTTAAGTTGCATTTTCTGTGTTATAATCTTATTGAATTTTCAACTTTCTTGAACACACCATATGTGCACTCTTACTGAGTGCATTACTGCTGTACTAGGTTTTCAGTATACATTTAATAAAACTGCCCATTCAAAATAAATTATTTTGCTAATTCTTGATCATCCCTAGAAAAGTACTAAATTTTTTAAATACAAGGAAATTTTTTTTTAAAAATTTCAAATGAAGTATCATAATGGATGACTGTTTGTTTGTTTTGTTAGTAATCTGACAGACTATACCATTTGTCAATTTAATTTTGTATGACATTGAATGATTCTAATGAAGTATAATATAAATTCTCTTTTGATAACTTTTGAAAATAAGCATAGAATAAAACATATTGTGTCATTTAAGTTGGTAGAAGCATTAGATACTGTTTCATCAACAGATTAAGGACCTTATAAAATAATTTACCAATCAGTTCTTTATTACGTAGTATCTAGATTGAAAAAAGGTCACAATTTCCAAAAATGTCGTGCTAGAAAAAGGCTGTGAATTTTCCTTTGTATGAAATCCCTATGCTTATTTTCCCCTCCCACTTCAATCTTTAGGCATGCTATTTTCAGAATATAAAAGAGCTCATGTGGAGTTAAGTAATAGAATTTATTCCAAATCCATCAAAGTTTCAAATGCATGATAAGATGTATTATTCTAAAGGATTTAATACAATGCTTGCTAAGGATCATTATCCTCCCTTCCCCTCTACCCCCTCAAGTTGATTATGTATTGATGAAATCATGGGTAAGAATACTGGGGCTTCTTTTGTGTGCAAAACCCTTAATTTACTAATAATGACTTCACAAAAAATTGGAATAAGTTCTTAAAAGTCACAAAATTTTGCTGTGCATTAAATTTGCTATTATCAGTAACATGTCAAAAAATTTCTGAATTTGATGAAAAATTCATGTTTATGATAAAATACAAGTTTTTCTATGTTCTGACTGAGGTGCAAAACTGAGAATCGATCTATGTAGTGAATTTTTCTCCTGTAACAGTTTAAAATTTATCATGTATAAATAGCTTTTCCTGTATTTATCTTAAACATCTTATGTTCTAGCGATCGAAAATGGACATTCTACTTGTAACCCATTTAAATTTCGTGTATGCCGTGATAAGTACGCTAGAATAAAGACCAAGAGTAAGAGATTTCAAGGTCAAACAGCAGTTGGTGATATTATCATATCCACTCATTCTATCATAAGGTAAGGATTTATGGGTACTTCTCTTAGTTTAAGCATGCTAGATCCTGACAGGCAGCAAAAATTTTAAGACCCCTTTTCCTACTTTGTAACTCAATATTTTTGCTCTACTAGTAAATAAACATCAGGCAACTTTGTCCCCTTAAAAAATGTTTACCACAATTCTTTACAGTAATAAAATGCACCTATGGATCTATTAATAAATGCATTTATCTTAACAAATTCAATTTCATTTTAAAGGTAGATTATAAGTGAACTTGTCTTACATCTTTAGCTTTGAAATGTTTCATATTTCTTTTATGTCCAATAAAGAGTACATATTCAGTACTTAAAAATTAAATGCAGACTTTATAAATGTAATATAGACATATAAATGTTATATATAGGCCTATAATGGTACTTTTCTAGCATTATGCTTAGAAAATTAATTTGTAATAACTTCATAATCTTAATTTACATTAGAGATTTATTATCTTCATTAGAAATAAACTGTTTAGAAACCAGTTCTTGTCCAAGTTACAAGAGTTGTTTTTTGTTTATTTAAGCATGGAACAGAGCATTTGAACATGCAGTGTTTCCAGTGGGAGAATGTGCAAGAGTTTTTAAATTGATTCCAATCTATCGGTGATAAAGTTATACACGTCAGCTGGATCTAACATATTTTCATGTAGCAGTTTTAATTAATTGAATATCTTTTAAAATGTGGGCTTTCAGTTTCCTATTCATATTTAGTACATGGCACTATAGTTCAGTAATAAGATTGTGCTGGGTTGTCCATGAAGTTTGGTACAGTTCTGGTCATTATTTATCTTTAACAAGATATAAAATAAATGTATGATTGAAGTACAAGTTGTGTTTGTTTCCACTGCACCCATTCAAAATCTAAAATTTCAGTTGCATTTTAAGTTTTGCTTCTGAGGATCCAAAAATTTTGAAATCATACAAAACACTAGACTATAAAGCATCTGAGAGATAAATCTGGTAAGGTAACAAATTGTTATATGCAGCTATAAGAAAAGTTTTATACTTAAATTTGCGTCATTTTAAAAGCATTCTTCAGTTTTTTTCCATTGTCCGTCATCAATGTCTTCAAAGCTTTTTTTTAATAAAAGATAAATGGTATTCAAACTAATTTATTCACTTTTTTAAATTTACATATTGTCTAAACTTTTGTTATTACTAAGTTTATAACTTATAGCTTAACAAAAAAGTTTGTTTCATAAACTGCCAATAATGTTATCTAAGTATGATTGAAATTATCAGTTTAATTGCTTCTTATTAACTCAGAAGTTCCTCATTGAATAAATAAGGCATTTGTTAGAAAATTTATAATTCCTTTTTAATGTCTGCTTGATACCTCTTCATTATCTCACATTCTGTATAAAATTTTGTATTTCTCTGGAAAAATCTGTATAATTGTGTTCAACCATTGAATTTATTACTAAAAATATACAATAAAATTTCATATTAAATTAAAGCATGTTCCTGAACATATTTCTTCAACTAAATTTAAAGTATGATTTGAAAATTTTAGTTTGGTATGTGGTTTTAATTATATGTTGCTCCAGATTTATTGTATTTGCTTAAATATAGCTGAGCATCTGAAATCTTTCCCTTCTGCATATTAAATAAGTATCATTTCAAAATTTATTTTATTCTGTTTCTTGATTTAAGGGATTCTGATGGTTTGTCTGCGGTAGACAGTCAGAAAAGTGTGTCATCTCCCTCTAGTGGGGCGAGCACTTCAAGTGGACCTGGAAGTGTGTCAGACTCATCTACTAGTGTTAACGGAGGTGTAGCTCTATCTCCACTTGCTGTGTCTAATTCTTATGGAAGTTATTCAGCTTCTACCTCACAGAACAATACAGAGTTTGGTCTTAGTGATCTTGTGTTAGATATGTTTCCCAATTCCAGCTGGCCTATGGACCAGAATTCCTCTCAAATTAAGGAAAATGACCTTAATAGTGCTACAAGTTTTGTTTCAAGTCCCCAAGCAGCTCCCTCATCTAATCGCTCCTCAGAGACTAGTGCCACTGCATCGCCGACGAACAGTGCCTTTGTTTCTGGCCTGGCGTCCAGCAGAAGTGGATCTTCTGTTCCTTCCCCTGCCATGCAGAGCCGCACCCCAACACCGTTTGGTGGTAGTTGTTATAGTCCCTCTGCATCTCAGTCAAGCAGTGGGAGGGGCTCACCTTCTCGTGCCTTGCCTGCCAAAGCAGACTCTTTAAATTGCAGCTCAACTGAAACTTCAGGTATCAACAGTTTAAGCCAAGGCATTAGGCAAGAAAGACAATTTGATCTGAAATCAAATCAGAAACTTCGAAACTTACTGACTCAGACTACTGATGATTCCACACAGCGACATGTGTCTCGACAGACTTCTCAAGAAGTAACTGTTATAGGTGAATCTCGTGCTTATGAGGAAACACCAAATCTTTCAGTTGTGAATGTCAGAGAAGGCAAAAGTGCTTCTCGGCCAAAAAGCAATGTGATTTTACGTGATTTGCTCAATCAGGATGATGATGATGATGAAGTTCCTTTGGAACCTATTTATGGTAGTAGATCGGATATCTCCTCTGTTCCTAATCCTCTTCTCAATGTTGGAGCATGTAAAGGAACTGAAAGTGGTGCCCAACAACGTCTTGGTAACAACAATATGCTGCGCAAGGTAATTTTTTCTAATGTAATTCTTTGTTCTTTTATTTGTATAGTTATTTATTCTTTTTAAATATGTTAGGAATTTGTTACAAGCAGCATACTTGTGGGATTAATGAGATTTGAATGTTTTAAATGAATTGGTTTCTTAAAAAAGATACAAAATTATATTCATTGTCCTTGTTTGCTCATTGCTGCTAACTTTTTGGAGGAATTATGTGTTATCTTACAACCAAAAACAAAATTAACAGCAGAGGGAAGGGCTATTTTTTCTATATGTTCATTAAAGAGAAAAAGATCTGTCTTGTAAATATTAAATTTTATATAATTTTTAAATTGAAGACAATTTTATTAAAAGTTTTCTATTAGATGCATAAAAACACAAAGGAAAAATGTAATATTTATGTTATTGGAAAAGTATCTTAAATTTTCAACTGTAGTTTGTATTAGTAAAAAAGATACTCAGACTAAGTCTCAGCTCAGCTGAGACTAGACTTAGACTGAGTCTATGCTCAGTCTAAGTCTCATGGGAATGAGACATTCTCAGAAACTTAAACGTGGTTCATTGTTGTTTGTTAAAGCAAAAAATTCTAAAATTCCTAAACAATAAATTTGATGAATGAAAGTTACAGTTTTTGATCTTTTACAAAGCCAGATAAAAAAGCAACGAATAAAGATTATACATGATAAATTGTGACTTAACAGCTCATGAAAGTATTCATTTGTAGTTAAATATGGACAGCACTACACCTTTTTATGCAAATTGTTTTTCAAAATTTCTATACCTTTCAGCAGTATCACTATATTCATTTGAGAAGTGGACTCTTTCACTCCTTTGCATGTGGTATGCATAATAACTGCCACTTGTCACTATTAGAGACCACTTGTCACTATTGCAGAGCTTTGATATTTGATAGTTTACAGACAATGCTTTAGAATCTATTAGAATTATTTATTTAATTGTACTGTTACAGCATGTCTTCGCTCATCCAAATTCACGGAGCATAGTTGCATAACACTTTTTACTTTGCTTCAGCTTTGTTATTGATCCCCCCCCCCCTTCACATTAATCAGATATTGAATCCATAAGGAATAAGATATTTAAAATTGCACATTATTTTTCTCTTTTAAAAAAAGTCCCCCCAAACATTGATCCATGGCATTTCTCATTATGGTTAATTTCATCAACATAACCTTTTATCTTAGTGTGTTGAGCCTGTCATGCTGATTATCCTTTACACAAATAGAATTCTGCCATATAAATACAACAGAAAATATTTTCCTATTGTTTCCATAACATATCAAGATTGATTCTATACTAAACTTCGAAAGATACCATACATGGCAATAACTAAACATTTGTTCTGATTATAATTCTGTGAACTTAATTGTGGAGTCTTTAGAATTCATATTTAAACAGAATTTTATTTTTAAAATGTACAAATTTAAAGAATGAGAGTGCCTATTTTACATTTTCACTCTCATTTTTTTTCCCTACTGTAAATATAACTAAGTGCATGTTCAAATAACTTTCTGAGATTCTACATACTGTGTCAAATTAAATGGTTGGAAAATTTTAAAAAGTGATTTTCAACTTTGGTTATTCATTTCTGTTGTAAATATTTAGGATATTATTAAATAAAATAAGGATTTGGTCTCAATGCTCAAATGTTTTTAAATGTTTAAATCTAGATGTCCTTAAATTGGATTTCAGAGGTAACACAGATTTGTGCTAATGCATGATTTATTTTTTCTCTCAGAAACAGACCCACTTTTTTAAAAAATCAGCAGGTCTTCTCAAGAACCTGCTTTTTCTCTGCTTTTCAACCACTTTCTTCTTTCCATATGCTTATTGCCTCATAGCACTCACTGCCTAACTCCTGAAGAGTTTAGAAGACTTTGATGAATCTTAAAATAAGATGTTTTCCAATGCAAGACATTTGTCGATGAAGACATTCACACTTTAACTGTGAGAACTGGTGGTTGCTTTTAATGGAGGCATCATTATTGGTCTACCAACACCATCCCCTGATGCCACATCAATTTTGACCAAGCATGCCCAGGGGCGATATTTTGGGAGGCTTGCACCCCTCACCCTCTCTGATCTCATAGGACTTTCCACAGTCTACGGATTTTACATGCTCATATCTGGCTTAGACACAAAACTTAGCATCTCTGCTTATGACAAATAAATAGTGAATTAGGAAGAGAGAAAAAACTTTTGTAATGTAGTATTATAAACAATGAAGTGAATAAATATTAAATAAAGAAAAATGTATAATTTACAATGCATTCTTTGTTACAAATTAAAAAAGAATTTTGATAGCAGAGCATTGTACCATAAATATTTGATAAAAGGATGTATTGGAACCCTTAAATTTATAAAGTTGGTGCGATCCCTAGATAATTAATTTTTTATCAGGAATGTTTTTATCATTGACAACTGTCCTGCTCAGACCTTTAGTTTCTCAGATCCTCATAGTTTCAGATAATTCAAAGGAATTGAAAGGTTATTTCTGCTGTTCATGTTGCTGTGCCTTTTATGAAGAAAATGTTTTTCGCTATTTGCATTGTACTTTCAGATGCAAATAAATGCTCAAGGAAATTAAGATGTTTGAGTTTCCATTTTGAATTCAGTTATAATCATGCTTATTCTCTTATTCAGCTGTAGAGATTTCCTTTGAACATGCAGCTTTGTGTGTTAGAAGAAATAAAATTAGAAAAAATATTCTGGTCCAGATTCTTTGAATTTTTTTTTTTTTTTTTTTCAAATTACAGTTGAAAGTAGAATTGCCATATATACTTACATATATATAATTAACTGTCCTGCTCAGATTGTTTCAGATAATTCAAAGGCAATTGAAAGGTTATTTCTGCCATCCATGTAGCTGCACCTTTTATGAACAAAATGTTATTCACTAATGAATAGATTAGTAATAAATTCAAAATGTTGTCCAGTATCTCATTAGGTGACCCCAGAAGATTAAAAGGGGGAAAAAGTGCATGAATAATGATAATAATCATCATGGCCAATTAAAACTCAAGTTGAGAAACAGTCTGTTACCTTACATTTTACCAATGCATACAATGTATTCAGAGCTCTAAATTTATTATAGAGGCTAGTAAATTATGTGTAAATAAAAGGTTTGGTTTAGAGCGCTACGGTATTTTTTTGATACACAGGGGCTAATTAGACTGGGACCTACTGCTTAAAGCTGATTCCAAACAGCTACTGATGTCCATGCCAAAAGTGGGATTTGAACCCACAGACTCTAGTACCAAATGCCAGTGCCCTAGCCATTTGGCTATTGTCTGGCTGTAAAAAAAGTAATGTTTGTTGTTACATATGTGTATATACTCAATATTGAAGCAAGTTCAAATAGGCTAAATTGTGGTAACAAAGTTTTTAATGTTTTTAATGACTTTTTTATGATATTAATGAACATAATTTATTACTTCTATCAATTTATTTACAGTGTTTGTTTTTAGCAATTAACAAGATAATCATCGTAACAGACATTTAATGTTTTCAATTCTAACATTTTCTGAGTTGCTGAAATTTCATGGTTCTTTCTGTGACCATATCTTACGTTTAAGTTGTATTTGTTATATTTTATTATTTGTATAAATGTTTGTTTAAACTGCTATACATAGTTAAGAGTTAGTGAGCAAAAGTTAGTTAATATACTGAAAGGCATATTGTCAAACATCCCTCAGCTTGATTTATATTAATTACTTTTATTTTCCTTTGCTCAGGATTTTTTCTGCGTAGTTTGGTGTTCAACAAATAGCTGCTGTTTTTTTTAATTACCTTCCTTTTTTATCTTTGTTTTTAATTTTTGCTTTTTTAGCTGTTAAACAATGATGATGGCGATAGGAGCTATAGAAAACCACAGGATATTATTCACCAGCTATTAATTGAAGGTTCAGGGAATAAAGTTTCCCCTCTTCAGGTTGGTAATTACCATTTTAAATACTAAATAAATTCTTAAATTTTAATCAGCTATTCTAAAAATTGAATCAGGGCTTTGTTTATAACAAGTATAATTCATAACTGGCATTTTTTTGGTTCCTATGTTTATCAACACAACAATAAGAATGTAAAGGATATATATACTTCTATAAATCATTTTTATTTTGCTGCTTGTTACTGTTTTAAGTCTGCCACTTTTTTAAAGTTTGTTTTCCCCTAGGAAAATATACTGTACCTAAACAATTTTTTATGCCTGTTTTTAAGATTGTTGATATCAGCAATTTAAAATTGTTGATATCAACAATTTTTTAAGATTGTTGATATCAGTCTATAACAGTATTAATGGGATTAATAAATCACTAATTTGAAAATTTCAAGAGTATTCAATAAATATTTATACTTTTCCAAATTTAATACAATGTATATTATCGATTGTAAGTAAAATAACTAGTGAGGGTAAGAATTTGAATATCTTAAGATATAGAAAAATTGTTAGAATGAAATAAACTTAAGTAAAAACAGTTTTGGCCATATGTTGTTAAAAGCAAATTCTTTTACAACTAAATGTATTTAAAAAATTTTATGAAATGTATTTATATTAAAGTGAGACATATGCTTACAACTGAAATCTTTTAACTATCTTATAACTATCTTTATTATGATTTAGTTAAAATTTAGAATAATTTCTGAAGGTGAAAGAATTTTGGCATCATAACAAAAGGAGGTTCTAGATAAAATATTCCAATGCATTTATTAGTTTCACAATTCAAAGATTAGAATTAATTATTTCTCAATATTTTATAAAGTAACATCTGTATTCAATAAGTAATACTATTGATGAGTTTTCCAGTTGATTTGCTCTGTTAAAAAATATCTGAAAAGTTTTTTCTGTTCATATAAGATTTTTTTCCAGCTGATAAAGCTGGGAGTTACAATGAAACTTTTTAAGGACTATCTTCTTAGTTTGATGGACAATAATTTTAAGATATAAAAATACTTCTAACATTGTGACTCTACATTTTAATGTATGTACCTTGTTTTATTACTTTTTTTTATTTTCTCCTTGGAGGCATTCTTAATTCTTACCTCAAGGGGCTCGTATTCAGATACTGGTGGAAAAGTGTTTTAGTATAGTGTAAGTACAGAAAATAATAGCTATTATGTATGGGTGTAAATTAAGTAGTGTAATTATAAAAAAAATCCACAGCCTTTTGTTGAAATGAACTAATATAAAACTGAATTTTAGTGCAATGTTGTTTTCCCCCCCTCCCTAATTTGTAGTAATTTTATCATCTAGAATTATTATATTTTTGTAATGTAAATTTTACTTTTTTTTTTTTATAGAGTAACAAAACTAATATTCCAAGTATACTAAATCCTCGAATTTTGGAAAGCTCTGTGCCAAATCAAGTTGCTGCAGAATCAAGCCGTAGAACACCTGATGTAACCTTTATATCTGAAACACCTACTTCAGTGAAGAGAAAAATTTCTGAAAAAGACCCTAGCACAACTGTTAAAAGACAAAATTCAGAAGGATCACATGTAAGTTTTTCCTGTCCTTAGTAGCAGCAGATTTTTTGCTTAAAATTCTTTCTTTTATAGCTTTGAAAATTTCTTAATTTTCCTACATAAAACTGGGAGAATAAAAAATGAAGTGTGTATGTGTGTGTTTATGTGTGTATATATATATATATATATATATTTTTTTTTTTTTTTAATTTTTATTTTTTAAATAAAAGTATCATAGACTAATTCTTAATATTTAAGAAATTTTAATAGATATGGTTTAAAATTTGGTTAAAAATCTCCCAGCCTGAAGTTATCACTCATATAGGCCACTTATAGTAGAACTTAGTGATATTAACAGTCATCTCTAAAGGTTTCAATTTTCCACATGATTTGGGAAACAACATTCTGTATTCAGTAATTAATTTACTTAATGTGGAATTCTCTTATGCATTTCAAGGTGTTTAATTTTCACCAACTTTAAGTTTCCAACAGTTTAGTTACTGCAATCAAATACATAAATTTTAATAAAACACTTTATTTTGAATCAGTACCTGCAGCTGTGTGTCATAGGCAGTAACATTTCACTTCCTGGGAACTGTTCTGCTTAAGAATTTTTATCACTGTATAGCAAATTTTTTCTTTCTGCTTCCACCCAAAAAAATATTCCTTATCAAGTTCTTAAAATAAGTGGTAAGTTAGTGTAACTGTTTTTATTATGCATAACAAATCATAACTTATTAATAACACATTTTTCTGCTTATATGCATATTTCATGCCATATCATATTTTACACTGATAGCATACGGAAAAATTTTTTTTATATGAATGACAAAAGTTTTTAAACACCTCATACTTTAATAACTTTGTCAAAGTAACCCCCTCCCCTCTTTTTTTTCGTAAACTGATCCTCGGTCTTACATAATGTTTGTTAAAATATTCTCTGTTTAAAATGGAAACTAATCTTAAAATTCAGAGAAAATTTGGGGGAGTGGGCCTTTTGGTCACGTTCGTCTGTAAAATTCTGGTGTTACTGAACTCAGCATATTAATATTTTTTATCTGTATGCAGTTAAGGAGTAAGTGTATTACTTGTTGTATACTTTAGAGGCGTATTATATGTCAGTTGTGTTAGATATTTTCATTTTTGTATAATATAGATCTTGCAAAAATATATATTTTAGCGTTATTTTCTTTCTCTTTTATAGGCTCAATTAGCTGGTCAAAATCCTATGTTAGCTTCAATGCTAGCTCAAACTCCTCGAAGTCTAAGTACTGTCGTTCCAACCAGTGTTGTTAGTACAATAATGACTCAATTACCCCAAGAGAGACTTCCAAAAAATCTGGAAAAGAAACTTGTACATACTCCCTATACTACTGCAACTACAAGTGGTACTGCTACCTCATCGCAAGCATTTCAAAATCTTGTTGCACCACCAATGCAAAAAGATATTGTTACATCTGATTCTCGGGGTCATATTATGCAGACGTCTCTACCTTATACATTGCAAAATGTGAAAAATACTTATTTGCAACAACAAGTTGATAAATTACTGACCCTTGAAGAAAATTTACTGGCACCACAATTAGATCTCAATTTTTCTACAGCAAATACGTCTGTGCAGAACTCTATCTTTGTACAACAGTTAGCTCAGAATACAACTCAGAATACAACTCAGAATGCTACTTCTGTTTCTAATGCTAACTTTCTAGCTGATACAGCACTTGTTGGTACTGAAGTATCAAATTCTACACAAATAAATCAAGCATCTGACCCAGTATTTGCAGAAATCTTAGAACAGGTAGGTGTTTTCCCCCAAAAAATCATTCATGTTGTTTTTACTTACACACACACACATATATATGTATGTGTGTGTGTTTGTTTGTTTGTTTTAGTTAGTACTTAATTTCGCAAGTGAGCAGTCGTGTGTATACACTGCTGTGTTGAGTCAGCTGTAATTATCTTTACCATTTTCAGAAAGGTAGTTTATTAATATGCGAGGAGAAACATCTTAGATTGATTCTGTACTAACGGAGATTTTCTTCCCCCCCCCCCCCCAAGCAATAATTAATTTTCATCTTTCTAAAAGGCAATTAATTATTGCTGTCATATGGGAAATTTTTTATGAACCAATCACTATAGATCATTGCAAATTTGACTAGTGTTTGATTCTCAGTAGCAGTTTTTCTGGTTTTTCCTTTTTCCTTGTAATTTGCTATTTTTTCACCAAAAGCATTTTTAACATAATTTTAATGAAAAACCAATTATTTTATAAAAAATATTAATTTTAAATAATGATTTTCTAAATGAATTTTTTTTTTAAAAAGCGCCATATAATTCATAATGTAGTCACTTGAAAAATCAAATTTATTGTCCATGCAGGAATTAGAACCAAAATATTTTTTACTGTTTTGTTCTGGGAAAAATATTATACATTACTGGTCATATTTTATCAGCTAAAAAAAATTGATTTATTAATTTGTTTTAAATATGGTCATTTGGTATGTATATAAAATAATTTTCTGTTTTTTAGATTATTGAGAGGGCATTTTGTATTTGTTTTGCCCAGTAGTTTTTTTTTTTTTTTTAAATTAACATATGTACAGTGGACGCTCGTTAATTCAAACTCAAAGGTCTATCCGATGTTAAGAGTCCTTGATCATTAGGACGCTTAACAAATTATTTGTAGCTTAACAGTCTGTGCATTCTCTTATGATTTTGATAAGGTCTCTTCTATTTCATCTTCTCAGATAGATTTATTATGTCATCGTCGCTCAGTTTTCCACAGACTTCCACGTCTTCACCTACCCTTACATAATCAGATAAAGTAACGTTATTAAAGTTAAATTTTTTTAATTCAGGAAAATCTGTATCAATGTCGTCATATTCTTTGATATGATTGTTCTCTTCGGCGTGCATGAATTTAACATGACGTAAGCAATTACTAATTATGCTTTCTTTAACATCACCTCATGCGGCATATAGATCATTTATAGCTGTCAGCAGAGTAATGTCGTAATTTTCACCACAATCTAAAGAAAAAATTATTTGTTGTAAGAGTCTCTTACAATAATTTAAGATTCTGGAGGATTCCTTAATCCATTGCTTGTAGCTTCGCAGTTGTGTTTGGCAGCAAATATTCAACCTGTATGGAACTCAGTTCTGGAAGGTTATTGTGGCAGGTTGTGTTATCCACAAATAAGATAATTTTACGCTTTTGCCTCGAAAACTGCTTATCTATTCCTTTTAAACCAGTTACTGAAGATGTCTTGTGTCATTCATGGTTTTGTATTGGATACATAATCAACTGGCAGTGTTTTGATTCCTTTAAGACTTCATGAATTCTTGGGCTTTCCAATCACTAATAATTTAAGCTTTACGCTCCCATCCATATTAGCACAAACTAAAGCTGTAATCCTCTCTTTACTGCTTTTACTTCCTACGCAAGCATCCCCTTTAAAATGCAATGTCTTGTTTGGCAGGAGTTTATTTTAAAAAAATGCAGTTTCGTCCGCATTAAAAATATCTTTCGGCAGGTAAGTAGAGAAAAGCCCTGGAAGTTTCCTATCGAAATTAGTGCATACATCTTCGTTTACATCAGAGATTTGGCCACATACAGATTGATAAGAAATATTTTGCCTTGACTTAAATCGAGAAAGCCATCCATCACTGCATTTAAAATCTTCAATACCTATTCAACTTGCCAATTCATCAGCTTTCGTCTGCACTAGGGGTACATTTATCGGAAAATTTCGAGATCTAACATCCTGGAACCATAGTAGTAGTGCTTTTTCTAAATCTTCTTGGGGCGTATTTCTCATGCGTTTCCTTCCTCTAGCAAATTTTGATTTTTCCCTTGAATCTAAAATTGACTCCTTGTTTTTCAAATAAGTTGACAAGGTATTTTTTAAAATTTCATAGTCGACTGCTAACTTTGTTTTACATTCGCCATTCTCTGCTTTCTTTAAAATTTCTACATTTGTCTCCTGAGTTAGAGTTTTGTACTTTTCACGTGTAGACATCCTGCATTTTTTTCACTTTCACACCACACATTGAGGAAGAAAAACTAGATCACATTAACTTGTGATCTAGTTACAGCCTGCACTACAGGCATAACTGACGCAGCTTCCTAGAATCTGTAGCAAAGACTGGTTGGTTTTTCAGGGGGGGGGGGGGGATCAATATAAATAACGGAAAATCACTTTGTTTGATAAGCATTGATAAGAAGGACAATAGCCACTAATGTTTAGCAGAAATGCAATAGTCTAGGAATGCAGGCAGGTGCCTCTTTTCACAGAAAAGAAATACGGATCATTTTGATACACAAAATAATAAATGCAGCGTGTATTTTTTCCGTTAAAACGAGGAAAAAGAAATTTTTTGTCAAATTTTTAGTTAGAATTTACCGAAGTGATAAAAATTTAGTTCGAATTAATGAGATATTTTTAACATTAATTCCAATACAAGTTTTTAGGGGCCTTTGGATTAGTTCGAATTAATCGAAAGTTCGATTTAACCAAGTTCGAATTAATGAGCATCAACCGTATATATCTATTCTATATAATAAATTTAAAAAAAAATCTTTATATGTTTAACATTAAATATTTTGATATTGTGTTTGTACATTCATGTGTTTGTTCCATTTTGAAGTTTTCCTTTGCTCTTAAAGAAATAGTAGCAATAATATATCTATATAACCATACACACATGTACATATAAATATAAGTGGTAAAAAGTGCTATTTTTCAAAATGAAATGTGGCTGCTTTCTCTGTCATTGTACCTTAATAGAATGTATTTGTATGTGAAGAATGACTGATCTTTTTCATTAAATATTTACTTATAGCATTTCAAGAATGTCAGTTACATCTGAACAAGTATAACTTATTTTTTTAGTAATATAATAAATTTTATGGGAAAATTTAGTTTTGTTGTTATTTGTCTGTTAAACTTTGAGGATAACCTTTAAAACATTACTTTTCTCTGCTTAATTAGATCTATAGTTTGCAAGAGGAACATAATGTTGAGACATGTAGAGCTGAGGACCGTGCAGCTATCTTAAAACTTTTGGGAGATGTCATTGAATCTCCTGCAGCAAATGTGACAAATCAGTCTCTGCCATCAACATCAACTCAAGATTTAAATGAAAAAATAGCTATTAGTGCCATTCAAAAGGAGTTAATGGAAGGTTCTGCTTTAGCTGCTTCGACTCGTCCTGGTGCTGGTGTAATTACCACCTATTCTCAAGCTGGAAGGTCTGGTACACAAGTCTCTGGCACACCAGCCATTCAATCTTCTCAACTTACAGCAGAACAAATAATTTTGTTACAACAACAACAACTTGTTGCTGGGGCATTGCCTCCTAATTACAGTTTAATTGCTAATAGAGTAAAGCTACCTATTACTACCCAATCACAATTAATTAATAATCCTGAACTTCTTGCTCAAGCTCAAGCTCAGGGTAGAGGTCTTCAAATTGTACGGAACACTTATGTGAATCTTGGAAATAACCCTCAGGTAATTATGTGTGTTATTCCTTAAATACCTTGTTATACAGTGGAACCTCGCATAACGAGCAAAATAAATCGTAAATAAATGGCTCGCTTAATGAGCAACATTTTACATAACGAGTGACGTGGAAGGAAGTCCCCTCTTCACGTCACCAGGATCATCAATGGCCAAAAATTAAGTATTTAAGGGTAGTCATGGATGGTTTGAGAAGCAAATATGGGACTGTAGGATAACAATGATATTGAGGAGCTTGTGGAAGAGCACAACTAAGAGCCGACCACCGAACAGCTAATAGAATTGCAGTGTCTTTCACAGCACGCAGTTGTAGAGGAGAGTTTGTCAGTGGAGAAGGACGAAGAAACAATCTTCTGGCGCAGTAAAAGAAATTATGAAAGCATGGGAAACTGTTGCATCATAAGTTACAAAGCATCACCCTGATAAAACGGTGGCTATGCATGCTATAAATTTATTCAATGACAATGCGGTGACACATTGTCAGCAAATTTTGAAGTGCCGAGAATAACAGATGTCGCAAGATAGCTTTCTAGTAAAAAAAATTAGATATGTGTCATAAATTCGTAAATAATAAACTGCATATGGATGATTTTGCTCCTTAAGTATTTATGTATAAGTAATTTTCGTTAAATAATAAACGTTACATCTAAAAAATTTTGAGTATTTTTTGGCATAGAACGCATTATCGTATTTTACACTAATTTATATGGGAAAAATTGTTTCACATTACGAGTAAGACTGTAGAACGAATTATGCTCGTTATGTGAGGTTCCACTGTATAAGCATTTATTCTGTGAAAGGGTTAATGTTTAGTATACAGAATAAGAATTAGTTATGCTGCTGATGATTCAAAATGTCATTCTTTTTGACCTTAGGACTATCAATTGATACTCATTATAGCACTAAATAAAGCAAATCATGTTCTTGTGTGTAATTAAAAGCTAAAAATCAAAGTTCACTCTTTAATGATGTTTTTAAAAAAATAGAAAGAAATATATTTTATTTTCAGCAACTAAATGAGAGTATTGAAAATTTAATAAAACTAGGTTACCTGTGCAAAAATTTCGTATGTGAATAAAATACGATAAATTTTATAGCAAGGTTGGTGGTTTGTTGTAGGATGAAAGAACCGGTTTGTTTGTAGCCATTGTTTATTTGTTAAATAACAATGGTGTATATGGATAATACAAAATGGATTACAAAATGCTTTTGGATATAAAATTGGAGGTAAAGCGTAACACTAAACAGGGGAACATGAGATATGTACACGTCAGAACTGAACACCTTAGTAGACAATATTAAAAGCATGGCACAAACTCGTGGAAAATATATGTATATTACAAAACCTCTTTGTACACAATATTTGACCATGCCACACCAACGCATTCAGAGAAAGAACTTTTGGGCAAAGAGTCAATTTTTGACCTTGGTTTTAAACAATACAATGTATCATTCTAAATTAACAATTCGTCAGAAGCAGAGAACTTAATCTTTAAAATGGTACCTCATTTATCAATTTTGGTTAAGTATGAAGGGAGAAAAAGGGATCATCAGAAAAAAAAATCACTTTCTAGAAATAATATATATTTTCTTATCATGTGCATAGGATCTGGTGTCATGGATGGTAGAAAAAACTCTTTTACCTTAATAGTGGCAGCAGATTGTGATTTGCATTTCTATTAACCTGGAGTATTGTCTTTTGTAATGTAATTATTAGTAGTAGCTATGAAATGAATTATTTTGTTGCTGTAATGTAATGTACTTAAGATAGGTTCAATATTCATTTTAACTTTTCATTAAGGAACTGTATTTAACATGAGTGTTCTCAACTGATCTTCATTAAGGTAATTTCATTGCATCTCTTTTATAGTGGCTTATAGAAAGCTGCCTTTTATAAGAGTTTCACATGGTGCTTAAAGTCCTTTAAAATTACCTATCTTTTGTGATCCTCGGGAAAGGGGCTTTCTTTCTTTGTCCCCGATTTTTGTGGAATATCAGTATGTAATCTTTTTAAAAAAATCTGTTAAATGTGATGAAGGAGCCTATTTATCTACTATTTTGCAGAAGACAGCCTCCCTTCTTACTACAGTCTCTCTTTGTGTTTTAATGCTTTGTTATATATAAAGTTATAACATACTTTGTGTTTTAATGAGAAAATATTGGTGTTAAAATGGGGGAAATGTCCAATCCTCATAGCAGAGAAAAAGCTCTTGCAGTTTTTTAATTTACAAGCCGCTGCGCAACCAGCATGGTCGCTTTTAGTTTTATATCATTTTTCTTTTGCAAAACAACTCAACTGAAAGTAACATATGTAAGGAATGTTACCATTACCTATCATCATAAATATACGTTGTTAAGGGGTATTCTCTATAAGGCTGATTCTAAAACATCGTGATTAAAAAATGCGAAATTTCATTACTTCAGAACAGAGTTAAAGATAAGACTGAGAAACGCAACACCAGTGATTTTAAAAATTACATCCCTCTCTGTATGTACTATTTTTCAAAATTAAGATATCTACACTTTATTATTACATCAAATAAGAAATTGTTGGGGAAAAATATTTTCACTTAAAAAAATGGAGTAAATATTCAGCAAGTACTAAAATATAGTGCGGATTACATCACTCTCATTATGTAATGTTCACAATTCAGATATCTACACTTAATTATATCAAATAATAAATTGTTGGGAAAATTTCTTTACTTATAAAATGGAGTAAACATTCAGCAAGTACTGAAAAAAGTGTAGAAAATTAACTATTACTGGCTGTCGGTTGCTATGCCAGCGACGATTAAACCTAACCTCTCTATCATTTATGCTTCCTCTTTCACGCCTCTCTTTTAATGAATTATTTCTTCGCCTTTTTTTACTGAGACTGTTCCCAATTTTCACTTGATCATGTAGCTCGCTTTCGAGCATTCCTGATTTCAGCATGTAAATCCATGTTGAAACGCAGATGCAAATTGCAGACGGCCGCTAATGTTTACATCTGGTAGTTGCAGCTGTTGCCATTCGGAGTTTAGAAATATCGTCGATTTTTGTGCTGCATACTTACGCGTTATATATATATATATATAGATCAGGGGTTTCCAACTGGCGGCCCGCTGTGCCTTTTTTTGCGGCCCGCGAAGACTTCTAGAAAAATAATTTGCAACATCAATTTAGATATTCTTAGTTATCGAAAAATGTTTTTGTAAAAATCTTTGTTTTCAAATGCTGTTCATTTACAAAAAAGATTGATTTTCCCTCAAATTCCATGAAAATTAGGGTGTCCACTCATGTTCTATTTCATACCCCACCCCCCCACTTCTTATTTGACTTTTTTTGTGTGTGTGTCTGTGTAATTTAACGAAAGTTGGCAAGTTATAATCAAGGTCGTTGCTCGAGGTTCATCCTCGAAATTTTAAAAATTTCATAGTACATACTATACACAAATCCTCCAAATTCCCCTCCATCAAGAAAAAAAATCCTGGGTATGTTCGTAGTTAAATTGCGGCCCGCCACTAGACAGGTGTTTTCGATTGCGGCCCTTGGACACTTGTAAGTTGGAAACCCCTGATATAGATAGTCATTCTACTGGAATTGTCAGGTTCGCATTTTTTGTGGCCTGCCAAGACAGCCAGAAAATCTGCCAATATTTTATCTAATTTATATTTATTGATTTTTATGATAAAATTTATACCTTTTCTGAAACGTAAAGTTAGCTAATAAATGAAGTAATTTTAAAAGATGCGGACCTCCGTTAACCTCTGCTTCCACAAAGTGGCCCACGAGCCAAAGTAATTGCCCACCCCTGGTGTAGATCATTCTTTTCTATTTTGTTTGCAACAATATTGTCTATTTAAAATATATATATATATATTTTTTTAACGTAAGCTGTATAATAATCATGAACAAAAGAGCATATATATATATATATATATATATATATATATATATATATATATATATATATATGTGGCAAACCAAAATCAGGAATATTCTTCTATTTAAAGAGATTGATATAGATAGGCTTGTAAATTTCTTTGTACAGTAAGACCTCATTTATGTGGACAAACTGGGACCAAAGGCAATCCGGACAATCGAAAATCTGGGTAATAAGCGAAACAAAATCCTTAACTAAGCAGACTTACCGTTTTTTTTTTTTTGTTTTTTTTTTTTTTGTTTTTTTTCCAATAAAAAAACTGTTTAGTAACAAAATTACATAGTATTGTTTACAAGACATTAAAAAAATATATAAAAATAACTTTTCACTTCATGTCATAACAAAGAATTGGTAAGTCTGGTAAAGCTTTCTTAAACTCAACAAAAAGCATTTTATTACCATAATTCATTTACAATCTATGCATGAACTGTACATTGAATCAAACTAAAAAGCAAATATTTGGTGTACTTGTAGTTATGCATAGTTGCTCTTGCTAGTTAAAAATTATCTAATGTGAACATTAAATAAAAATGTCTACAAATCTGATCCGGATAAATGAGGTTTTACTGTATTGGCTAAAATTTTAATCGCAGCTTTTTTTAGCTCCATGGATCTATAATCCAACTTTAAGTGATTAAATTTCTAAAAAAATAAATAAATTTTAAAACTTACACTAAATGACAAATTTCATACCTTTTTTATGATTAAATTTTATAATAAATTTCTCTCCTATATAAATTATATTATTGTTTTTTAATTCATACAGCTAAATGTTTTCTTTTCTCTTTTAGTTAAGAAAAAGTATTAAGCAAAAAGCATATCTGCAACAGCAGCAAAAACGTCTCTTGGAACAACAGCAAAAACAACATTTAACAATGCAGACACAGCAACCTTTAGATGTCTTGAATTCAACTGGAACTAATTCATTTCCAGAAAATATGAATGATCTTTTGAATAATACAGTTGCACCTAATGTTACATTGTTGGTAATTAACTTGTCTTTTTTTCACTCTTTATGTTAATTGGGACATTTATTATTATTTTTATTAAGTTCTTGTTGATCTTTCCTACATGGCAGGCACTTTGTCTAGGGGGACATTCATCCCATTCATTCTTCAATTTTGTTTAGTACGGTATTATGGTACACTATGTAGGGGATACAACACTACTCCCAATGAGGGTACTGCATAGATACATCCCTGCTTTTGACAGGATTTAAACTGGAGCCCACTTTGCTGAAACTCAAGACACTAGCCTCAGTATGATGGGGGTGTCTGGACATAAAATGCGACTCACTTAGATGTGTTATTAAAGATTTAATCTTCCTGGTGTTCAGCTACTGTTTTATTGTCAAATCATGGGAATCTCTCTAATCAAATGCTAGTAATTTTTCAAAGGCTCTGTTACCTTAAATGGATTTTATACTTTACAAGTAAAGTTTTTTTTTTTTGTGTGTGTGTGTGTGTGTGTGCTGATTAGTGTTTTGTTCTTAGCAAAATCAAGTGTTTATTAAGTTCAGGAACTTCATAAAGGTTTGTTGTGTGCATAGTTTGTTACATTTATCGAGTATGCCCTTTTTTTTCTCACTTGATAATTAAATTTGAGAAAATGCATATATATATATTTGTAGGTGTACACATATATTTATTGCTTTTGTAATTAATTATAAATTATGCTGTTAGAGTGGGAATCCTGGTTAATAGCTATCTAAGCTAAGCTTACAAGAATTTTTTTTTCCTCTTAAATTAATATTTTAATTTTTGTCATATTTGTACTCTCTCACACACAAACACACTGTTTTAGTGAGTATGTATTACAGAAAAATTAGAAAATGTTGGTATTCGTTAAGTATATATCATACTAGAGTTATCTTAACTATAACTCTGGAAATTCTTAAGTTTGACTTTTAAAAGAACATGTGGAGTTGGCCTTTTGAAATTCCTATCAATACCAGATGAATATGTAGAAAATTATGCCAACTTCAGATATTTGTTTTTATTTTAATAAGTTTTATTCCTCAGATATATATCTGACATCATCGTCATTCTAAATTTTTGTGCCTTAAATCTGTCGGATATTAAAAGTGTATTTAATTTCAGGTGGTTTTAGTTCAGGCAAAATTATTGGATATTTCTAGTTTCAGAATTTTTAACTTAAGCTTTAAAATATTATTTTAAATTAATTATTATTTTTTAAATTTTCAGCGTTCATCTGATATATCTGAAGTTCCTGGCTCATCTCGCTTCAGTATAACCCCATCAAATTCTGTTCCTAGTCCTACCAACCAGACTTCACCCACCTCTTCACAGCTATCTCCAGGTCAAAGAGTTAATCCTCGATCTCCATTTTCACCACTGTCTCAACAAGTTTTTCCCAGCCAGACCCCTCCACCTACATCATATCAGGCTGCTGGACTTTCTCCTCACCCACCACCACCAACATATTCTCAGGGAGGACCTAGTCAGTCGCCTTTGCCAATTCCTCCCACCACCTCTCCACATCTGGTACTATCGCCACAACCCAGTGCAGCTGCTGCATCTTCTCAGTGGAATCGACTCACAACTAGCCCTATTCAAAATCTACAGCTTCAGAATCCATTGTTGAATGCCCAGTTGTCCCAGGTGATGTTATAATTTACTTTTTTCCCCTCACCCATTGATGGGAGGTGAAGAATGCTATATAATTTTACATGTTATAGTGGCTGATGTGTTGGGGGGAAAGTAATAAAATCAATATAATCATAACATGATTCAGTTTCATGTATGTTTAATTTAAAGAGCTCTGCCAAGGAAAATGTGGAGTTCAACAGATTTATGTATAAAATATGTTTTACCAAGGACTAGCAGTTTGTAGATTTTGAGAAGCATTTGTGACTGTATTAAGATGACAGTTATGCGCTTTTTGATGCTAAAGTTTTTGGAATATGTATTGAGGCCTGGAGAATTTTTTTGCAGGAACAAAATAATCATTAATAGGCTGTAATTTAACTACTGAGGAATATTAAACAGTCATCTTCTTAATTAGAACAGTGATTTTTTTCCTTTTTAAAGATTATAAATATACATATCGGTTTTCAACTCTCATAAGTGCTATTTCTGTGTATGACATTTTTATCCTTACATTTTTACAGACATCCATTGGTTCTAATCAGCAAATACGTCTTACTGCTCAGCAAAGGCAACAACTAACTTTACGTTCTTTGTCAAATTCAACATCAATACCAGTTTCTAGGAGTTCAAGTCTAACTTCACAATCAGATTCCAATTATCCTCCTCTCTCTCCTATCATGGTTCTTCAGTCACAACAACCTCAAAGAATACAAAGAACAATATCTGTTCCAGGTTTGTTCTCTTTATTTCTGTTTTATGCACTTAAACATATACTAGTTGGTACATTCCAAACATGACAGCTAGATAGTAAATAAATGTACTAATACACTAATTATACTCAACAAATCATTTCCAGATGTTGAAAATCATAATAATGTGCAGAAAACAATTAATGTGTTTAAGCAGCATCACGCTTAGTGAGTATCTAAAGCCAGATTTAAAAATGTCACTGAGCATGTGCAGAAACAGTGAGTTTCTAAAGACAGATTTAAACATGCCACTGAGCATGTGCAGAAATAGATTTTTTAATTGTAAATTATCGCTAATTAATAGAAATTGCGGTTACATAAACCAAATTTGACAAATCTACAGATTGCAGTCGTTTAACCCTCTACCTTACCTATTTATTTTCAATAAGCGTTTCAAAAATAACCTAATTTTTTTATTACTGATTTTAGAGGTACATAGAAAGAACGTACTATGAGTAATAATAATTTTCAAATTTAAAAAAAAACTGAGATATTTTAATACATAATGGGTTTATATTATTATCCTGAGTTAACTCGTGCACAGAAAAATAGTACAATTGTAAGCATTTTTTTACAGAAAATATAGCACTACAGCAATTTATAAAGAAAACAAAATAATAATGAACAATAATGACAATTAATAATAGATACTTGCTGCTTTATAAAAATATTAAAAATAGTTTTGAGTGTGATAGTTTTTGAAGCACGGCGTGACACACAATGGAATGTGGCATTCTGTACAATAGTACCTTTTTCTTTTCGTATACGTTTTCCTCGTGCGTCTTTCCTCTTAGAACTCAGTCCACAAACTCTCGGATTGAATCACTACCAGAATCTGATAAAGATATATCAGTTTCACTACAATAAACATCAAAGTCATCTTCGCTCTCCAAATCCATATTTACTCAGCTCCACTCAACTATAACTCTCTTTCAACAAACAATGAAACCTTATTCAATATACCTTCCTTCCCCAACAAGCAGTGTTGCCAACCTCTATGAAGTGCCTTCTCGAAATCCCCCTGTTTCCCCTAACACCAACTTGAGATCACCCTAGACTTTCCTAAAAGAAATTCTGGTTCTAAATAGGCGTCCTGTTTGAGAGATAAATTGAAATAAATAGAAAATACACACTTACCTGATGAAATGGAGGTTTATTTACATTTGACATTTGTATAGAACTTATAATCTAATAAAAAAAACTCATCTCGATTATACAAAATATTAAAAAATGTTCCCCCCACAAAATGCCCCTAAAAAAATGTGGCTCCCCAAAACACCCCTTTTCATCTAATTTACCCCCAAATTTAGGGGGGAAAACCCCAAGTTGGCAACACTGCCAACAAGCATTCAAAACAATAAAAATTGACTAGTAATGCTATCTATCAGCTCTAGAAACGACTACAATAAATTTACTCGTGATGCTTCGCCAGGACCAAAAAAAAATTTAGCCCAAGATAACTCGGGATAATAATTTGAATCAAAAATGTCAAACCCGAGCTAACTCGTGATAGTAAGGTAGGGGGTTAAAATCAAAATGAAATAAATTGATGCAGTAGTTTTCTCTCACGGACTGCCCAAAAAATCGGCTTAGCAACTTAAATATATAGATATTTCCTTTGTTCAGATTTCTAATTTTGCAATTTATGATGCAGAAAAGAAAGTAGTGAAAATTGGTATCACATTTTGTGATGTTTGAGGTTTGATATATCAGTGTCATCTCTTTAAATACTATATCACAATAATCCTAGGTTAACACAGTTCTAAATTAGCTCTAGTGTTTTTGCTCATTGTAGGAAAAGCATTTTGCATTAGATTCAATGCTTTCAGTGAGCCATTTGCTTGCTATTTTTATTAAAATCATTCTAATGTTTGTTTCAAGTCTATTTGTATTTTTAGGTTGTTTTATTCTAGTAATGAAACAAATATTGCCTTTTTTATTTTTTTCCTTTAATTCATACCTTTTTTTCTATATTTATTTCAGATCGCATCACTGCTGTCTCTCAAAACCAGCCAAGTTTTACAAATAGTGAATCTGTTCTTTCTCCTCAATCATTACCATCACCCACTTTTGTTGCTACTTCCACCCCAGTGTCTAGTGTATCATCTATACCATCATCACCTGCAGTTCCTCTTTCATTCAGTACTGCACAAAATAATGTAGCACACTTTACTTTTGATGGACAAAACATTCAAGTTTTTGCCAGTTCAGCAAATGAAATGTGAGTTTGTATTTTAATCTGCATGAGAAGCTGCATATGAATATTCTTTTACCACTGTTACTTCATTATGAAATTTGTTGTTATTAGACGAAATTTATCATTCAGTGCCACACCAAATGTAGACCAAGAATTCTCAAGTTTTTCTCTTGATTATTTGTATTGAGTAAGAAGGGCTCTCTTTGTGTAGGAAGTGGGGGAGGGGTTGAAGAGTTACTGATGCAGCACTTACAAGTCTTTATTTTTAATTAATTATACATTTGAATTATTTAAAATGGAGAGTTTATCTTCAAGACAGAGAGTGCGACTAATAAAGCACTATCCAATAATACTAACCAAGAGTGCAATACTGTGAGAATGGTGAGGGGGGAAAGGAAAATGTTTCACAAAATACTAATATTAGTAAAATTTGTGGGTTTTTAATTTTTAAGTATGCAGTTTTTTTCCCTTGTACTAATCAAGATGTGCCAGAAAATTTGATACACAGTTATGTAATGTACATGGAATTACATTAAATATCTTTAAAAATTTATCAATATCATAGGAATCAGCAGATCATTTTACCAGATCCATTTAACTTAAAGCCTAAAATCCCATTACTACAAATTTAAATGTTTAATTACTTCATGGTCTTTACTGCAAAATGGATCTGCATTTCATATCTTCATTTTATTATGATAAAGTGGGAATGTTTGTTAACTAAAAATGACATTATTCGAGCATTTGCAAAATATCCACTGTTGGTTGTGTGTTTATTTCTCCTGCAAAAGGCTTTGCAAGTAGCAGAGGTAGTTTGTAATGTGCTCCCCTTGACTCAATCTAATTGCATCTATCATGGCAGTTATTTTTCCTTTTTCTGGTCTTATGTTCCAGTGAAAAAGTATCTGAATTTTATATATCCATCATAAAATTTGCTTACTTAATCTTGTTTGTCTAGCCCTATTTGTTTGACTAATGTTTGTGTAGCTGGTGCAATTAAACAAGAAAAGTTTAATTTTCAGTTAATACTGTTAAAGCTATGATGAGGTTATGTGCAAATTTTTACTAGCCTGCAATGAAGTTATTCCTCTACTGATGTATTTCTTCAATGCTATGTATTTAGACAGTTAAATAGTGCATTCTAATATAGCTGATATTCTGTTCATTCTAAAATTTCTGTAAGAGAGGGACAGCCTTTTTTAAAATAAATTTTACTTGCTGTAGTTAAGTTTTGTAAAAAGGTTATGAATATAAGCAGATTCATTTTGGCATAGTTTAGACGGATAAATTTATTACATTTATCAAATTTCAAACCTCACTGCAACATATTACTGTTATTTATTTGTGTATATTCTCAGTTTCAACTGTATAGTAACTTTTTACCTGAACACTGATAATCTGTTTTTCTACTTTTTAACTGTTGAGTGTAATTATGGAGGAATTTATTTCAATGGGTAAAAGTAAGTTCTCTTTTTCTAAAGTCATTTATTTATTTACCGACACATTTAACCCCACATGTTCTTTTATAATTTTATTATAAGGCTTTAGAAAATTCCTTAAACATGCATTTTCTTGTAATGTATGGTTAAGTCCCTTCTTTTAAGGTAGTTGGAATGGTGCTTAATATGCCTATATCCTCATTTTGTTAAATGGCACATTACAAAATTATGTACATGTTTACATAAAATAATGGGAATTTATTCCAAGCTTTTAATTCTAAAACAGTAGGCCTTTGTCAAATCATGATTCGGTTATTAACTTTTTCATTATGGGTGATACATACATATATACACTTATTTTTTCCTTTTCTAACAGCCAGACAATGGCAGAATGGCTAGGGCACTGTTGTTTGTTACCAGAGTCTGTGGTTTCAAGTCCCATTCTTGGCATGGGCATTTGTAGTTATTCGGAATTGGCTTTAAGTAGGTCCCGGTCTAATTAGCCCTTGTGTGGCAAAAATTGACCATAGCACTCTAAAATAAACCAACTTTTCCCAACAGTTTGGAAATTTTATTTTTCATGTAAAACTTATTGAACGCTAATTCTGTCATTAAAAAAAACTTTTTTCCCAATTTTTATATATATATATATATATATATATATATATATATATATATATATAATTTATACGTTTGTTTTATTTGTATTACTGTACATTTAAAAATAAAATATTAAAAGTCAGAGAAATAAATCTGATTAACTTTATATGAATGTTTGTGTGTGTTCGTGTATGGTGATAAAAATACCCGCTACGATACGTTAAAAGATTTTATTTCCAAGACAGTTTATGAAAATGTGGGTTCGGCACTTAGAACATTTTCTATTCTTGTTTTTTATCCTGCAATTTTGCTAATATTATAAGCTTATTAACTAATATTATAAGCTAAAATTTAAGTATTTAGATTATCTAATAATTTTTAGCAACAAACCAAGTAATTGCTAATAAAAATTATAACTTTGTTATCTCTCTTAATTAATGCTTTAAGATCAGATCAGATCACATTTTATATTTATATTCTTATTCTCTGTATCTGATTTGAAGAATTTCAAAGTCCACAAAAACTGACTTTCAGTTTTAACAAATTATAATTTCTTATTCCTGACGGTGTCTAATACTTCAAAGTTTTAAAACTTTAGTATGTATTTATATTGAGACTGAGTTGAATTTTATCTATGGAGTTGCTGTGAGTTATAAAAATTTTCTGTTCTATTTGGTGATCTGATCCAATAATGCAAATTTTATGAATGTCATATAATAGTGGACATTTTTTAAAGGCTGCAAAATGATTCTCAGTGTTTTAAATAGATAATTGGATTAATGTTTCTAACAACATCCTAAGACATTGCATGGCATCCAAATTTAAGATAAAATGAATGAATTCCAAAACTGTTAAGGAATGTCCTTCATTAACAAAGATTTAAATTTTTATGGTGAATAAATTAAATTTGAGCAATTTATATTTAAATTCTTTGAAATATTGTGCTTCAATAATTTTGTGATAAAACAAACTTAACATTGTTTCTTCAATAGGTGTTCCTCTGGTTTACTGTCTCAGATGAATTAATATTGCATTGTGCTTAGAAAGAATCTTACATTGTAAGATACACAAAAGTATCTGAGGTCATTAGAAATAAATTGTGTAAATCTTATAGTTACTTGTAAATTACTTAACTAAGTTTTAAAGTCTGTTCTTCTTAGATTTTATGTATGTATAATCATATGCATATTTATTATGTAAAATCATACCAGATTGTGTGTGGTATAATTTTACATAATAAATATGCATTTTACATGGCTAAAATTCTTAGTTTTGTTTGTAGGCACAATGTTTCCTCCCCCTCCCCTAGATGACCTAAAATTTTTCTTTTAATTTATTCACAGCTCTTGTATATAGTTCACTATGAATTCCAGGAAATAAAAATATTCAGGTAAACAGACTTTGAACTTCAAAATAAAAAAGTTAAATTAGAAACCATTTCAATAGCATATTTTTAAATATTTGCTGGTTTAAAAATAGCGACTGAAATTTAAATAGCATGCTTCACAAAATATCTCATTTGGCTTATGGAAATCTTGAGGGGTCCAGAATGCTAAAAAAGGAAAGTTGACTTTCAATTGGGATTATTTGTTATAAGCTTCGGTACTTTGGTGTTTGTTTATGCCCAGTGAGAACTTATTTAGTATAAAAGTATTTTGCCCTAATTATCAAATTTTATTTCAGAAATTTAAGGTCCCCGGCATCTGTTCAAGTCGCTTCTGACTTAGGTCGTCCAGAAATAAGACATCTGCTTGGTTCTCGAAATCATGTTGCTATCTCTGCTGCTAATGTAAGTACATAAGTTGATTTATAGATTATTTTAAAGTTATAAAATTTTAATTTATTCTCAGTACCCATTAAATTCATAAGGAATTTTTTCTAATTCATGAAATATTAAACTTTTTTTTTTGCATAAGTCATGTTAAAAGCATTGTGAAATTCTGATTATTTAGTGTTAACTATAAATATTGGTTTTTCTGTGTGATTAACGGTTAACCTCCTAAACCTGTAAATTGCTTTAATACATTTTTATTTTTGTTGAAAGTTTAACTGTGCAAAGCGTTTTAAAATATTCTATGAATGGCATAGTTTATCTGAATTAGCATATCCTTTTATTAATGACAGTTATTAAAATAAAGTAATTGTTGTGTATCAGTAGGGCAAATGTAAGGTGAATTGGGCAAGTGCAAACCAAAACTTACAAATTTTGACTTTGAATAACTGTATAAAACTGATTTTACCAGCTAGAAATGTGAAAGTTTTTGCAGATTAGACACAAAACTTTTACTATCAAAGGATGTATTTAAAAGCTTTTATTTCAACAATTTCAAATTTTCAGAACCGAAAGTATTTGTAAGATCTGAGGTATGCACTTTGCTCTGCGAAAATGGGGTAAGTGCACATCTGGCCTTTATTTATTGCCTGATTTTCCCTGCAGTGAAGTGCAAATAACCTGTTTCTTAACAGTTCTTTTGCTCTTTAAATTTCTTGAATTAAACGAAGATTTGTTTAGTTATGCATTTATTTTCTGGTTCGGGTCCAGAAAAATGAAGTGAGGGGGAAAAGTAGAAATTTCATAATAGTGAAGAAACTTTTTCTTTTTTTCATTTAAATTTATATTTATGATAAAGGTAGCAAAGAACATTTTAATATGTCAGTCTAAATATCATAGAAAAAGAAATTTCTCATAAAATTTAAAGGAGCAAAAATTGCACTTAATATAAGGAGGATACAAATAATATTACTTCGGTCAACTGAATTAATGTTGTGTGGGGTCTTAAAAGTTGTAAAGCATTTAATTTAACCCTTCTTCATATATTTTATAATGGGGTCTTCACTTCATAAGATACGGTCTCACTAACAAAGTGTTTCATACTTTTCCCCAAAAAAGTTTGACGAGGGCTCATTCACAGACATGTTCTTAGTTGTTTACAGATAAAATGCATCCTTGTCATAATTAAGTGTTGTCCTTTCCATCAATGAATCATAATTTTCAGCATCGTCAGAATTTCTATTATCATTATTAGATTCGAAAGTAGTTTTGCTCTCCTATGTTTTATTTTTTTAGTTTAAATCCTTCATGTTTCATTCATTCTGTGTTGTACATGTTTCATTCATTCTGTGTTGTACATGTTTCATTCATTTCTGTGTTGTAGTAATGACGCATGTGCATTACCTATAGTAAAATGAAGTAATTAATAAACAATTAAAGGACAAATATTGATAATCTAAATCAAGGGGATGTGCAAATTACATGCGTGCCAAGTGTTCCATAAAAAACGTATTCGTTCAGTTTTTTTTTAAGCTTTGTTACGAAAATACATTTCCAAGCAAAAATGTACCATATTTTTACTTCCGCAGTGCCATTCGCTTTTCTTCCCCTGCATTGCTATTTTCGAGATTCATATTTTCTCCTCCTACGTTGCGAGTTCTGTCCGTTCTCTTTGCTATGACATCATCTACTGCACTGCACTGTCCTACCCAGCATTACAATCCATCAAATCTGTGTTTTCCCTCCGTCTATGACACACCATGCTAAATATGTCTAAAATGCAAAGGATCCAGACTTATATCCCTAAGTATTCTGAAGAATTTGATTTTATTCCAAAACATCAGAATTTGTCAATGAATTGTCTGAAAGCGAACTTTTACAGTTCTATTCTTGTGTTAGAAAATATTATACAAAATGTTGTTGCTATATAGTTGCATCTCTAATTTTCCTCATGATTCGGAACTTTTACAGCATGCTGAAGTTGTGGATATCTCAAAATGCCAAGAAAATAACTTTTCTGCTGTGAGGTATTTTGTGGAAAAAAAATCCAAATTTATTACTTAGTAAAGATGATGAATCTCAATTTGAGGCCATTGATGCTTTGGAAACCAAATTTTTAAACTTCCAGCTTGCCGAAATCCCTTCAGATATCTTAGCAGAAGAAAGAGTTGATAGACAGTGGGCAAACCTCTCAAAAGAAAAGAGACCTCTTGGAAAGTGAAAATTTGAAAAACTTTCAAGACTGATGCTCGGTACATTAACATTTCCACACAGTAATGCTGCCTGCGAAAGAATTTTTTGTTTGGTTCACAGAAAGAAAACTGTTTTCAGAAGCTCTCTTAAGCCTGAGACATTGCAATCAATTTTAGTTGCAAAGTCCCGTATGGCTGAACCATGCTATAAACAAACTTATGATAAATGATTTTATAAAAAGGCAAAATCCTGTACACATGCATCTCTTAATTGAAATTTACGCTATTCATTAAATTTTCATAACAATAAATTTAAATAAGCTACTTATTTTACTGTTATTTTTTCTTTGTGTATTTATTCTGTCAAGTATTAAATATGATGAGAAACCAAAGTAAGCACGCTTTTTTGCAATTTTATGTTTATGTCTATAATGTTGTTTAACCATACGATTTACGGTCGTGTGCAGCTATGTTGGCAGCTATGAAATTGTCTTAATGCTAAAAATTGAAGAAGTGGAAGAAACAGCTGATAATACAATTAAACAACAATATCACAGGTGTTAACTTATCACAGAGTCTTAAAACAGCTTCAACTAATTTATAACAATTCAGGCCCACATTTCACTAATGCAAGTGAAATAAATATGCAACACTGTAAAACCATCCCTGGATATTATGCTTAATGCTAACACACTTTGGTGCCTACCATGTGAAGAGGTAAATTTTTTTACTTTACATTTCTAAGGTAGCATCTCTACAAGTTAAAAGACCTTAGAAGTTATATGGGTATTACACACTTGCACAGAATTACGTTGTATAATTTCTTCATCATCTGAAATTATTTTGCAAGGTTTACTAATTTTCATTTATTAATGCATTTGGCAGGTGCTACAGTCACTTCCTTCTGGTTCAACTACTCGGGTGCTCAATGTACAGAATCTTTCCAGGGAAACTCTTGAAGAATTGGGCTTGTCTATGAATTTATTATCAGGTTTGTCAAAATTCTTTGTGTATGTTCATATTAAGAAACATTTTTGCTCTTTAGTTCTAAAATTTCTCAGCTTGTAACCCTGTGGTAGCACAGAAGGTCATTCGCACTTTATGGAAATGATTTGGTTAGTTAAGTTTTTTGTATAAATGCTGTATTTTTTAAGGCGATTTGCTTCTATCTAATAACCATAGTTCTTGACAATAGCTCTAGCTCGAATTTTCCATGAAAGTAAACTTTTTCTTAGTACTGTCATGTCAATTTTACCCCATCACTTTGGAAAATGGTCCAAGAGGATTCAGTATTCTTCGATGTCGTTTTCCTAAGACTTGTTTACCTCTTCATAATGAAAAATCTTAAAATTTAGTTTTCTTCTTCTGTGTTAAAGGATCATGAGGAAATTGTTACTATTTTAAAATGCTGATATGTTTTTTATTTTAAATCATTGACTGTTATCATATTTGTATACTATTGAAAATTGGAAAAAATGTATCCAAATTGCAATGCAATTTTAATAATTAATGATGTTGTATAAATCTGAAGAAGTGTTTGTAAAATAGTGTATGACGAAACATTTTTGCATCCTTGATTCCTTGCTTGAATGAAATGTATAATGAAAAATTCCATCGTTGGGTAAGTCAGTGGCCCCATAAATCATCCTGATTTTTCTGAATAGGGTGAAGTGGGGCAAGTGAGAACATGGGCTTAAAACCCTAAAAAATTTAACTTTAAAAAAAAAAAAATTTCAAGTGTATTTTGTGGAAAATTCTTGCTCTACTGTTATGTCTAGTTTTTATGTACAGAGAAAAATTGTAAAATATATTGCACTTATCGTATAGTATTGTTTGTTTGTTTCTTTTCATTAATTCTGTAACCTTAAAATTATAGGCTAGCGGATAAGAGTAAAAAAATATATGGAAATTTGTATATGTATGTGAGATTGGGAAATATTTTCAGTAATTATTGCAAATCAGTTTGTCTTTGAAAGCTTTGTTGTCTAAGCATAAAATAATTTATTTTTCATATTTGGCTCTAATTAGGGGCTGACGCACAACCTTCATCTCAAGCCCTTCATTCACAGGCGCTGCTTAATGTCTCAAGTAACATGGATAATACATCTCAACCTGTGGTTTCTAGCCCCAGGGTTAGTAGAGTAAGTTATTTTGCGATATTTTCTTTAAAAGTATATTTAAAATGTAATTCAAAAAAAGTTGTTCCGTTATTTTTATGTAATGATCCCAGATTCACAACTGATTTAATTCATTGTGATTTTAAAGGAAAAGTATTCTCTCTCCTATTAAAATTGCTAAGTGCTTTTCATTATTAGACATACATAATTATCATTAATTTCAATGTTCAAATACAATTTTGTTATAAGTACAAAAGAGCTTTATAATTGTATTAACAAGTACAGTAATTTGACATCTTTTTATTATATATATATATATATATATATTTAATTATTTTAACTGTATAATGGGACTGTGGATAGGAAAATTTTAATAAGAATGAAGTCTATTTATTTAAAAAAAAATTAAATATAGGACTTTTGCTAAAAGATTTAAATTTTAATTCTCCTTTTTCCATAAATGAGGAAACAAATGGCAATCTAGCTATTCTAAAACTAATTGAGTTGTATTGGGTGTGCTCATAGTGTGCATGTGAAAAGATTTTTATATGAGTGCATTCAGTAATTTTGATTTTCAAATATGTTATAACTAACAAAAACTGGTGGAAATGCAAACACACAACTTAAAATGTACAATAAAATTTTCAGACACAAAATTGGTCATCATACTAACTCTACTTCTGAATCAGATTTTCTTGAAAAATTCGCTATCTGTAATTATTCCTCTTTTTTAGTCAATGATGTGTCTACATTATACTTATTAACCGCCTGGAAATATATTTGCATATAAATTTTTTATTTTTATGTTCAGTCTTTTCTCATCATTTAATATTCCTGTAATTCCTCATCCTTATCAGTAGACCATTTTCTATTTTCCCATTTTTCTCTGAAATTTTTCTGCGTTTATCTGTTAGCTCCATCAATGAGTTTGTCCCATGTGTGAGCTTGTAGTCATAAAAGAACTTTTTTTCCTCCTTCTAGCATCCCACCATTTCCCATGACGAAATTCTTGAATTTTCAGTTCTCTGTTTATATCCAAGTGTTTATGACTCTTGCTTTTGTGAATTGTTTATAGAGACAATCACACCTAACACTCAGCTGCCTGGTGGTGAACTACTTTATTTACACGTGTATTGGCCTCACTTTTATTCCATAAAATAGGTCGGTAAAAATGGGGTGCTGCTTATACACAGAATTTTAAAATTTAAATACAGTAAACACCCTTTTGTTTAGAATACTTTACTACCATAAAACATTAGTATCTATATACCTTACAACCTATTGCACCCTATCATGCCCATGGTAATTCAATGTATTGTAAATATTATTGTTTGTATATATATTATACCTAAGGACTATTTAATAACTCTTTTTGAGTTCCCAAGAGTTTGTCCTTGTTTGAAATAATTCCTAATTGTACTAGTATATATATAATTATCTTTTTTACTCCGTAGTTTCACCACCGTCAGCTAAGACTGTACCTCATATTGTAAGGCAAGCATTTAACTTTAAGGAATGTACGACATTGCTACATTTCTCAGGTCTACAACGAAATTCAGAAAAAAAATTTCCAAAATGTCCCAAAATTCAGGTGTGGCTTACACACACATGCGGCCTCTACACGAGTAAATACAGTATTTAATAATTCAAAAGATGAACCATACCTTTATTTTATTGTAGACTAGCTAATTACCCATACTTTGCTACGGAGTACATTCAAATTAAATACAATGATCAATGTATGCAATTGATGTAATATATATGTGTATATATATATATGTATGTATGTATATATATGTGTATGTATTGGGCATATATATATATATATATATATATATATATATATATATATATATATATATATATATATATAGTAACGGATATTGTTATAGACAAAATAATGTAGACGAAAATATTCAAATTAAATCTAATTGAACATACTAAAGAATATAGTATAGTTTGAGGAACATTTCTTTTACTGTATTTTAATAATTTTTTTTTTATAATGTTCAATCGTCTGCTGCATTAGCAAGAATTTTTTTTCTTTTCTCCCCTATTTTGTTGTTATGCACGTGATGCAAAATTAGTTTAAAGTATCTCAAAAAGAAAAGAAACCACGTGATCAGCATTTAATAAATTGAATTCTAAAAATGAATATTTAAAAATTCACTAAAAATCAGAAAATGAAGGTAAAGATTCAAAAAAGATTTCATTTTAAAGGAATTTTTATTATCTTTCTCGTGATATAAATTTAAGAACCCTCATATTATTATTTTAAATGCAGACTTAAAAAAAGTTACAAAAACAGCTTAAAAATTTAATTTTATAAAAATCTAAGAAGAATTTTTCAAAAATCTTTCTTAGTGCACCCCTGCACTGTAAGATGAATGGCCATGCAAAATTTCAGCCCTTTAGGTCCAGCAGTTTGGTCTGTGCATTATATGTCTGTCAATCAGTCAGTCAGTTACGGAACTGTTTTATATATATAGATTTTAAGAAGTTGTGTGTTCCTGTCCATGAACAGAATGTGTTAGATTTTTTATTCTTTTCTGCAGGTTCAAGTTGAAGAGTCCAGGCCGGCTGATCAGAAGAAAAGCTTGTTGCAGCAGCTTTTATCAGAACCCACTTGAAATTAAAATTAAAATTAGAATTATGTGTACAAATATAACATTTATTAATGTTACCTCAATATTGTTCAAATTAAACTTTGGTCCATTGTTGGAGGTTTGATTATTACTTGGGGGGGAAAAGGTATTTTTGCAGTTTGTCTGTTTGTATTTTAATTTGTATATTTATAAAGTAGTTTTTATTACTTGTTTGATTTCTTATAACTATCATCTTGTTATATAATGTATAGGGAAAAAATACTTTTAAAGCCTATAAAATGCTAGTATTTTTATCAGATTTCTAGCTTTTGTTCATAAAGTCTAGAAAAGTTGCATCTAAAAAAAGATTTTATTGAAAAAATAAACAAATATTGTTGCACTTCACAGAGCAATTTGTTGACCAAATTGTAAATCTGTGTGAACTTCTTGCTGAAATAAAAAATAATAATTGTGCGAGTATAAAGTAAGTGTTTATACACATTTATATGCATTTTTATTCGTGATATAAAACACTATTTTATTACACACATCAATATATTAAGTGCGTTTTAGTTCAGTTTTAAGCTATGTAGTTATTGTGCATTCAAAAGTTACCAGTTCTAACTTAAAGATGTGCTGACATTGTTTTAAATCTTCTGTGCTGACATTGTTTTAAATCTAAGGATTAGTAATGATTTCAGTAGTATCTTAGTTTACTGGATTTGATGTATATTGCATTGTCTTAAGTTAGTATATATTATAGCATTGGGTTCGTAATCGTTTATTTATTTTTTAAAAATTAAAATAGGCATATAAAATTTAGAATTGTCCTTATTGATGATAGATAAAACTTTCATATATGTAACAAAAAGCTTAAGTTCCTAGATGTGTTAAATTTTTTTCTCAATGTTTTTGTAATTGAAAAATTTTATCATAAATACTAAAATGCTGTTAAAACCTGAAAATATTTTTTGACTTAGGTTCTATGTTCCTTGGCATTTACATACTTTCACAGTGCATATACTATTATGAATTTTACTGAGTTTAATGTTGTTCCTGTAATTCAAAATGCATCCTAAACTAAGTGCAAATAAAAATTTAAGTATGAAGTATTACTCATGAAAGATAATGTGTGTGTGTGCATGTATATATATATATATATATTATAAAGATAAAGTAACTTTTTTGTTTTGATTAATGTATTCTGATATTTTTAATGCTTTAAAAAAAAAAAAAAAAAAATCTCACCCCTGCCGCTGCCCCCCCCCCCCCTCTAAAAAAATTTCAGGTATTTTGAAATGATTTTTTCTAAATTGAAATCAGTGCACTGACAAGTATCCTTGATATGAATGTGAAATAAATTACATTCCTTTGTTATGTGGTTGGTAATAACTCTTGCATGTGTGGGATGCTGTGGCAGTTATCTTTCATGATGTAAGATTTGGTTCCCCCTTGATGAGTAAATGTGGGTTATGCTTTAAAGTGTTGGAAATGCAGCTATTTAGATGTAGATATGAAACTGTACTTAATCATAATGGAGACAAATTGCTTTGTCTGTTATTACCTTATGTGATTGTCTTGTAAAAGTGATTCAGAATATAGTGGTGCTGCATTCAGTCTTACAGACTATGTTGACACAACCTCTGAGTTTTAGCTAAGTGGCACTCTTTCCATCCTTGCTCTGAGATTAAGGATTGCCTTATAAATCACCAAGAATACGTTTGTTAATACATAATGAACTGTAATATTTTTGTATCTTTTCCTAAAATATATCCGATATTTATGCTGTAATAAAATATTTGTTTGTATAGGATATTCATTTGTTATGTTTTGCATCATGACTAGTTATAGTGTAAAGTATTGACATCTCCTCACCTTGTAAATCATGTAATAATTTCACTTGAGTTATCATTCTGGAAATTCATTCATTACTGGCTGTAAGCCTAAATTATTTCTGAATGAATTTGATTGTATAGTGTTATAAATTCACTTGTAATTTTTGTATGTAATAAGTCTTGTTCTGAATTCCTTGATAACTTGCAAAAGGTTCATTTTATGCATTGTATCATTCTGTTCAGAACTGATGAAGCCATTCATCACCTGTAACATTGGTTATTGTTCTTTATCTTATGTTTTTGATGTAAATCATTTTTGAGTTCCTGAATATTTTTCAAATCACAATGTAAAGTTTGTTGTAAATCTGAATAAAAATTGGGTTTATAAAATGTTCCATCGCTCTTGATTTAAAAAAAAAATAAATCCTGTACATTTAAAGAATACCAAGAGATTTAACACCTCCCTTAAGATTCTGGATGAATTTCAGCTAGTATTCTATATATTTTTTTTTGTTTATTTTATTTTTGTTTGTTTGTTTGTTTGTTTGTTTGTGGCATAAAATATGAAAAATTTCAGTTAAATATGATATGTTTGAGAGCCAATGACTTTCCAAGATTTTATCTCATGATACTCAATTACTTGCATAAGAACCAATCCATAGGTGTGCCATAGAGGTGGAGCTTTAAGGAAAAATATAAATCTCCAGAGTTCAGGCTACCTGTAGGCTGCAGGTGTATATATGGCTTAATGCTTTGCCTCTTTAGCATGCCTTATGGATTTTGTCATCTTGCACTGTAAATTTTGTACCACAATTAGTGATAGATGATGGATGGCTCTTTCCAAACTGGACTGGTTGATTTCACTTAGTCAAAAACAAAAAATTTCTTTTCCCTCCAGCATTCTCATGGGATATGCCTTGCCAGGAAACCTATATCCCCTTATGCATTTGCCCGTGTCTGACACGGGTGAAAGTTACCGCCAAATTTGCACATGCCTGTGTCTCACTCTTGTATCTCGCGTTATTTTATTTCTAATGCTTGTCTGATATCCGTTCTAGTAAAAATAGATAGGCTAGATTATAATTAAACTTATTTACCATAGATGGCACCACTATGCAGCATTTTTCTTGTGTTAACCGCATGGTGCATTTTGATTAGCTATAAGTTTGTTAGGAATTCTTTGTTATAAAGCAGTTGTTTAGTGTAGAAAAGGTAATATATCCATTTTTACTACGTTAAATATCATAAAAGTAAACAGTTAACCATAAATTAATTTTTACTGTGTTTTTATAACTTAGTTATCTGATAATGAGTGACTGATGAATTTGAATATGCCAGTTTATCGGAAAGTTCCAGTGATGAAAGTGATGATCTCTTGAGTGATGGAAATGAATCTGAAGATGATGAGATTTTGGCTGTAGCAAGAAATTGGTATCAAATTAGTACAAATCAACCAAATATTGCCCCACCGAGATTTCCATTTGTAGCAAACCCTGGCTGTTCTTTTACTTTGACAGACTGCTATGATGTTTTGTTATACTTTGAATTATTTTTTGATAACTCTCTCATGGATATAATTCTAATTGAAACAAATAGGTATGCATTTCAACATCCAGGATCGTCACCAAACCAATGGTCACCGATTACCATGGAAGAATTCTGTGTAGCCATAACTATACTACAAGGTATAATTAGAAAACCTGAGGTAAGGATGTATTGGTCAAAAGTTGAGATTTTTCAATCACCTATTTTTCCGAAGCTCCTTAGTTTTCATAGCTATTCTGAGATAAAAAAATATCTTCATTTCTCTAACAATGAAACTTATGATGCTGAGATTTACCCCCATCCCAAGCTCAATAAGATATGGCCTATATTTGACCATATAAATAAAAAGTGTTCTTTGCTATATACACCAGAGATATCACAATAGACGAAAGTCTACTACTGTATAAAGGGTGAATAAAATGTAAGCAATATATGCCACTGAAACAAGCTCGTTTTGGAATAAAAAAACTAGTTACTTATATTCATTCATTATATATAACGGAAAAGGAACGAATATGAGTGATGCATATCAAGAAATGCCGGTATCAACTCAAGTGATGGTGTCACTGATTGAACCATTATTAGATAAAGGGTACTGTTTGACAATTGACAACTTTTACACTTCTCCACAACTAGCAGATTTCCTAGTAAAACGTCAAACAGATACCTATGGAACTCTGAAAAATACCAGACTAGAAGTTCCATCCAAAATTAGAAATAAAAAATTGAAAAAGGGAGGTGTTATAGTTGAAAGAGGGAAAGTAATGGTGATGAAGTGGAAAGACAAAACAGACATCTGTCTGCTTTCAACAATCCATAACACACAGCAGGAAATTAAAAGTGAAACAGCCAAAGACGGTACGCAAATAAAGAAGCTGAAAGTTGCAATTGATTACAACGATACAATGGAAAGCGTTGATCGGCTTGATCAGCATCTCCACGAGTACCCAACAAGAAAACTAGGAAAAAGGTACTATAAGAAAATATTTTTTCATCTTGTGGATATATCCATATGGAATTCATTTCTACTATATTAAAAAAAATGGAGGAAAAAGAGACCATTTGGAATTCTGTAAAATGCTCATGGGAAAATTAATTGAAAAATACCATTCAAAAGTGTTACCCAAAAGAACAGATCGGCCTGGTTACCAACCTGGGCCTTTGAGACTAACCGAAAGGCACTTTCCAAATTTGTACTACCAACAGAAAAGAAAGCAACCCCTTGTAGAAATTGCGCCGTTTGTTGCAGTTAAAGAGATGAGAGGGGTAAAAAGATAAGGTAAGAAAAAAGATACTATTGTAGGAACTGCAATGTTGGACTTTGTGCCATACCATGCTTCATGGTATATCATACCAAACTGAATTTTTAGCCATTCTTATGCTTGTAAGTATGACAATTTGATTTTAATAATTTGAAATTCAAAATAAACATGGAATCAAATCGTTTACACTTTGTTTGTATAATAAATTTTTTTTTATATAACTTTTACCCCAGCCCCCGCTCCCTAGTCACCCCCCACAACTGAAATTGCAAAAAGTAACTTTCACTATACCTATATATTCATTTTCTGTCAAAAAAAAACCTATTATTTCTTACCAGTTTTTCCGAAAAAAACTCGTGCTTTAAGGGGTTAAGGATGAAGTTAAGTGTGTTACTTTTTATATTTATTTCGCCATTCTTATGCTTGTAAGCTCTTGTGTAGCTCTTACCAAAATAGTTTAATAGCAATCCCTTTAATAGAATTAAATGCTGATTTGCCATTTAAAAAAATGAATTTGTTACTCCCACAGTATTTTTTTTTTTTCCAGATTGTAAGTCATGTGTACCAATTTGGTTGAAATTGCTCCAGGTGTTCACGATTTATACACAGATTAAGCAATTTCTTGGTTCTTTATTTGTTAAATTACAATTTATTTTCAATTTATATGCTCTTATTTTTAATCCAATTGCTATTATTTCCAATGATAATTCTACTTTTACCCAGATACTTTTAACACTTTTCATATGTTTTGACAGCAAATATTTCATCCCCAGTTCATCGTTTATCATATGAAAATATCATTAACATAGAAATATTGGTATCAATCCTGAAGAAAATTCTTTTTTAGCAAGGCATTTTGAAAACTCAAACAACATTCGAAATATATAGATTTATTTATTCAGCTTATTTCACAATAACGTATGACATCAATTTGAAAAAAAAATACAGAACTTGAATTAAAACACATCTATAAAACTATAAAGCAAATACATAAAATATGTCTATAAAATATATTTATATAAATATTTACTTGATAATATTGACATTTTTTAAGCCTTCATTTTTTTTAATTTATAATACTTTGCGGTTTGTTTGTTTTTTTCAAACCAACATGCAACAGTTTAAAATACAAAATATCAATAAAATTAATTTTGTTTTATTCTAAACCTCCAGTAAAAAGAAACGTTTTATCACATGCCTCTCTCTATTTATAACAAAAAAATTCAACACCCTTAAAGTTTACAATTTGTTTTTCACTCTCTCTGCCTTTACTACCTACAAAAGAGAGCATACTTCAACATGAAAGGAAAAAAGGGAATTACAAAAATAAGAAAATAGTCTATAAATTCACTACAAAAAATAATTGTCAAGTCTTTCTTTTCACATGCATCGATTTCAGTGTATTGTGTTATACTTATTAAAACATATTTGAGCAATTTTTCGAATTGTATGCAACCAAAATAAACTTAATGCATAAAATATTGTATATTTTACCAAATAGATGAAAATACTATGAAGGAAAGCAAAGAAAGAAGCTGGAAATAGCAAGCAATGACATTCAATTAGTACACAAAACAATATAAACTTAAGAGATCAAATTGTGATGAGCAAATTATACACCATTAAAGGTTATTTTTATAGGCTTATAAACCATATGTTTATAAGCCTAACTATATATATATATATATATATGAAGGAATGTAAAACTATTCCTGTGAGAACAATGCAGTAAAGCAATTTAGTAGTAGTTTAAAATTAAAAAAAGAGAGATCCACACATTATTGAGCTTTGTCACAAATTTTACATCAGTCCTGATGTCTTTGTTCTCATCTGCACAACACATTGTATTTTAGAAATATTTCATGCCTTAATATTGTTTATGTTCTTTAAAGATTAAATAACAAAACATCTAAGTGAAGGTATATATCATATATATCTTCACGTAGAAGTTTAGCTATTCTGGCGGCGATCAAAATTCAAACATTTTTGCATTATTTTTTTACATTTTGGAATCCGGTAATAATAGTGTCCATTCCAGAAACCCGGAAGATGCATTGAAAATCCAGCACTGACAGGGTAAATCCAGAAAGTTGGCAGGTCTGTATATGTACTAACAAATTCTCTAACTGAACTAAATCGCAGTTATCATATTGGACTGTTTATGCTCCATAAAATTAATGACAATGAATAAAGTAATACTAAAACTAAACAAATATGTCATGCAGAATATTACACTCATCACATTTAAAACACTTAAGCTCGAACAGTATGAAATGGGAAATAAATTTCATATGAATACAGATGTACTCTAAATTCTTTTTAGCTTAAGAGATATTAATGCATTTATTTTAGAAAAGAAATCTCAAATTTTACTCACTCAAAAATATCTTAAGAAACTGGTTCGTAGAAAACTTTATAAATAGAACACTTCACAATAAAAGAAACGAATTTTTAAATTCAATAAGTACAATAATTAGTTCTTGAATAACCATTCATATGAATAATAATAATAAAAGACAGAAAAATTTAAACATATTTTACTGTCAGGAATGTTGAATAAGCAAACTGATGATCCATATTTTAATATATGTACATTTGTGCAAATTAATATACAGTAATATAAACTGAGTATGTGTGCCATGTTGACAACTAAAATATAGCTGATACTTCAATTTATATAAAAGAATGAAATACAAAAAGTGAATGCAATATAGCTGCAACTAAATGACTAAATAAAATATCTTAAGGAATGCAGACTAACTATACATATAACTAAATTTCTGAATTTTGATTAATTTTGGAAGTCCAAATATCATGCCAAACTACTTTATAATATGGATGACTTGATAGACTACAATATTTGATCAATAATTACAGGCTATTTATAAAAAATATAATCAATATATTTATATTATGTTATAAAATAAAAAGCAATCTTAAATAAACTCATTAAATATAATATTTCTTTGTATGGATACATATAAGTAAATATTTAAAGAAATTCAACAGACAAAATTCAAAGAGAAAACAAACTGAATTAGTTTTCTTATAATTTGACAATATTTCAAAACATTTAATAAACTATTCAAAGTTGAACAACATGTATACATGTTACGCAATATAGGGTTGACATGTTCAAATAAAATACACAATTGAATATTTTATAATTACCTAAGATGTGATAACTATACACCATAACAACATAAAGTAATGAAAACAGCCTTGTCAGTACAGTAACATTATAAATTCCTCTATGCTACTCCTCATACATTTATAATATAAACTGACTCTGTAATTATAAAATACTGAAAGCTCACAACACCCAAATTGAAAAGAAATATAAATAAGATCATCATGTAAATCATTGAAAAACAGTAAAATGAATGTGGAAAATAAAACTAGCAAGAATCAAGAGTTATTTATTTTTTAGTAAACGGAAGAAAAAATATAACTAAAATAATACTGATTCCTTAAAACTTATTTATTGAGTATCAGTCCTTACACCTATTTCTTCATTATTTAAGAAAACTATGGTAGCTTTGTAACCTATGAGAAAAAAATTTTTCCTTTCTCTTGTATAATAAGTATCCTGGTATATTTTCCTCACTAGTGAGTTGTCAAAACTGTGTCTTAAAGAACGGAATACGATTATTTTTCTTTTTAATTTTTAAGCTGATCTAATAAAAGCAGTTTAAAGAACTGAAATTTTGTGAACTTATTCAGAATATTCATTTTCAATATTTTCCCTAAGAAATAATTTTCTAATTTTATTCAAATTTGGGATCAATATTTTCTTACCTTTTTCAATACTTCTAAAAAAACTATACAGAGCTCACTCAAAATTAAATATTTTTGGACATATTTCTATAATTTTATAGCATTATATATATATATTTTTTTCCCCAGTTTTTTTTAATGCTTTTGAAATTTTCCTGGGATTTACCTGTTTTATAGGTTATACAGGTCATGCAGCAATTTTCAAAACTGAAAAAAAAATCCCTTGAAGCATGTAAGAAATTCATTTAGCAAATTAGAATTTAACATACAGCTAAATGATATACAAAAATATTTTTTCAAGCAATTTTATTATATGTTGTTAGCAGTCTTAATCACTGATTAATGAAAACCTGAATTTTAAGAAGAATTTTTACTATCTAAATTTCATGTATGAATTTTCATTTTTTATGAAATATTTTAACTATGAGTTAATATCTTGCATCCTTTGTGTATTTGAACTATTTTTACACCAGTGAGTTCTTCAGCATGACACAAAGAGAACACATTAGTTCATAAATCAAAAGTTATATTAAATTAATAAATATCTGCATATATAGACATAAATTTAACATATTCATGAATTTACATTACATGTAAAAAGAAAGTAAATAGAATTAAAAAACTTTTTGTTTTAAAAAGACAACATTCAAAATTTTATTTCATTATAAAATTTATCTGTGCTTCACAGTAAAGAATCCTTTGCTGCTTTAGGAATGTTTGTGACATACCAGTCATGAACAGATTCCAAGTAAGTTGCTAGCACCCCTCCTGAGTTAACATGCTCAACTGTTGAATGATACTGAATAGGCGTACCATAAATATCAGTCAATTTTCCCCCAAAAGCATGCAACAATGCTTCTGGAGCACAAGTATCCCACTTTTTACATCCTTTACTTGGCATGACATAAGCATGAGCTTTGCCTTCTATCAGTAATAGCACCTGAAATATAAGGCAGTGAAAATTAATGACATAATTGAGTAGAATATTATTTACACTAGATTTTATGTAATGTTGATGAAATCCTCAGAAAACTCTTATCAGTTGACATCTCCATTTGTACTACATTACTGTAAAGGGGTGAGATTATGCCAGGTGAGGTGAGTATAGGCCAACACGGAATTCAGCAAATCAGTGCTCTCTGGTAGTTTTTATTAAAGCTATTAGTTTCCCATTTACCACGGGGCAGTGGTATGTTGGAACAAATCAACAAGTGTTATCGCGTTCCTCTGATAAAAATTGTGGGAGTCACAAAGATTGTTTTTAACAATTCACTATTTTATCACTTTGTTGCAACCTGTGAAAATTATTGGTTCTCGTGGTATAAAGGATTAGTTTTATGCAATGGTAAGTAATATATTTTTATTCAGCTACTACCTAAAGTCTTATCTGTAGAGTTTCATTACTGTACCTTTTTTGGTTGTCAGGTTATCACATTATCATTAAAATAAGTTCACTTGATGGGGTGAGATTGTGCCACCCCTTTTTGGTTATTTTGTGTACTGCAACTTACTTTTTTTTTAAAGTGAGAAATTATCGACACTACTCTAACTATTAGGGTGGCTAGAAATATTGCAATTTCTCTATTTAAAATTTTTTAAGAAACTTCAACTATCTATATCAAAAATGTATTAACAAAGTGACATGTTTTAAAAATAAAGTAGCGTGGGCTCTCTGCTAAGGGAATAGGGTAATACTGACGACAAGTATGGTGCTACCCACCTGGACAGTCCACCAAGATGAAAAGATCACAAACATTCGCAAGAGGATGAAGAGGAATCAAATACAGAGAATGCAGTTGCTGAAAGTGTCACTGCAATCACAGTAGATTTCGGAGTAAATGACTTTGCGGTCATTTCATATGAAGGGAGGGTCTATCTAGGTCATATGCACACCAACTTTGATGAAAGTGGGGAAGGTTATGTTTCCTGTATGGTGAAGAAAGGCAAATTTTGGATTTGGCCAAAAAAGGCTGATGAAATTTGTTAATTTTTGAGAAAAATAAATTTTATTTAAAAAAGAAAAAAAAGTCAAAATTAACTGGGACTGTTCTTGCTTCAAAGTAAGAGGTCTGTGAATGTGCCACAACTGAATTCATGGCAACTATAAACAAGAAAAATGGGTGGCCTAATCTCGCCCCACTCGGTAGGGCAAGATTGTGCCAGATGAAAAAATCATGCCCACCATCCTCAACCACTTAAATTTTTTTTCTGCTACGAAATAGAAGGCTGAAATGTGTATCTATATTTCTGCACTAAATTCATCCGATTATGTTGTTAAATTAAAAAAATGGCTTAAAAAAACCCCTCAAAACCTGACACAATCTCACCCTATTTTATGGTACTACATCTATCAGGCAAGTCTAACTTCATTATTTATTGAAAAAGTGAATAAGTATTGATTACAATCAATTACAAATCAACAAATACGTTTCAACCATACCACCTTTCATTTAAATACATAATTTTATACCTTTCTTTTAAAAATGAACATTAGTTTCTAGTTCAGGAAAGCAATTTTGTACTATATTCTCACTGCATGAAAAATGTGATAAAAACTGTTTCAAAACTCTATACGAAACTCACTTTTCGAGAAAACTAGAAGACTAGTTTCAATTATATAAACTTTTGGGACAATGTTAGGGAATGTACACTGAACAATGTATCTCTGATTTTGTAGACATATATAGAAAACTCGAAGGTACAAGGAGCAAGTTAAAATTTGACACCTATGAATTGTACAAAATTGATCTTTATTTCAAAAACTTCAAAGAAAAGTTGGTTAGCTTGTTTGGATCATATTGGCTATCTTTTGCTACTCAAGGTCTAAACAGACCTGAATCGATAATTTAAAGCTGATTCCAAATTACCACAAGCACACCATGTTAATTGAGGATTGAATGGGGGACTATTTATATACAAAATTTTAAAAAGCTTAGGAATAATTGAAATCAAAATATGAACATGTTTTGGTTTGAATTTTAAGGCACAAAAACTGCAAAGTAAGAAACATAAACAAAGTTTTAAATTAATGAATAAAAGAAAATATCATGCATTAAACTCACCTTATGTCCAGCACCACCAACTTTAAGAATTTCATCGGGTTTTAAAGCTGCTACAGTTGAATTAATAAGAGGATTGGAATGTGACCTTGTAGTTGTAATTATTCTTTTGCTTTCAGGAGGATGTACATGTTGAATTCCAAACCCTCCAACACCAACAATACCCCACATAGTACGTCCCAACTTTGAATAATCTTCCTCTTTCTACATAAATATTATATAACATTTTAAAGTATGAAAATTAGTAGAAGCATAGTTAAAAAAGCAACAGTAAATAGCAGCTGGAATGTTAATTTTAGTTACAAAGGAAAAGCATGCACACAAACTTACTTTTCTTTCATATATGTTTGCATGAAAAATATATATACTAGTATAATCACAAAGTTTGGACTTAAAGATTTGAAAAAATAGTTCTGTTACATATTCTATTGCAGTATTTTAGAAATTTTTCTTTTTTATTAACAATGAGTGAAATGGTGGAAAAATACAATATGCTTGATATATTAATTAAAACTCTTCAATAAGTATGCTCAAACATATGTAAAAAGAATTACATACATTTTTTTAATTGAAAATAGAACTATGATCAATTATTCCACCTGTTTAATAGTCTCAAGTCAAACCTAATGATATTAAAGATTGTTAAACTGAAAATCTGTAATTGAAACTATAAATGGATAGTACAATTTTCAAATATATATATTTGGCTCTCGTATCTCTGTACCACTTACACACAAATTTGCGTATATTTCTACACAAAAATTGTTTTCTAATGTTTCAATAAAAGGGATCTACTGTATAACACTAAAAAATATGTATTAATGAAAGCAGAATAAAGCCTCAAATTTTTTTTAAAAAAATTATAAAGCTTTTCATTACTGCTTTTCTGTTAGTGTACTATTGAAAAGGCAAAAAAAATTATGGCCATATAATGAAATGGAAGCAGACTTCTCAAACCAAAAATTCAGTTATAATATGACTTTGTTAAGTCATAACTGAATTTTTGGTAATTTTCAGTATAATGACTTCAGACAAGAATTCAGTTATAATATGACTTTGTTAAGTCATATTATAACTGAATTTTTTCTTTTGTTATAATTTTCTAACTATTTACAAAATGTTATACTGTATTTGATTCTTTTTGTATTTGCATAATACTCTTCTAAATTAGATTTAAAAGTAGAGATAATATGATCAGTATTATTATGCCTATTATACTTGTTACTTACTTCAATTTTAACATTTAATGTCATTAAATATGAAGTATAGCATAAACAGGAATAAAAGCCACTACCTTCAGAATCTCAGCCAGCATTCTTATTACTGAACTTACCAAGCCATATCACAAATGAACTGCACAACCTCTATGAAATTTTAGTACCCAGCTTTTAAAAGGATATACATATAAAGCATGAATTTAGAGCTCTTGTAATCAATCCTCTGAGAGAATTTATGAACCTTTTGCTATTTATAGATTATCAATGTTGTCTGCTTTTCCATACACAACCATGAATTAGTTTGGGTAGTTGGGAGTTCTAAATTTAAATGTATCTATATTCGCATTTATTGGGGGAATTCTTCAGGGAGTCTTTTTCTCTGAATACTTTCTCATTTATAATTGGGGACAGGTTGGCCAAAGCATTTATAAGATAATTTCTGAAAACATGGTAAGTAGATTCCAATATGTTACAAAAGAAAGAAGATGGGTGATAACTCTGACCACACATGCACTAACAAGACATCTCTTGATCTGATGAGTTCACACTACATACCCCATATTACATAGAAGTTGGAATGACCATGGGATATAAAGACCAAGTATAATCATACAGATAAAAATAACTAACACTTCTGATTTGAGGAGAGGTGTTGAGTTTCAGCAGAAATGTTTAAAACAGAATATTATGGAGAAGCATAGATGCAAACAAAAGACACCACTTCATGTATTGTGAAACTTACCAAGTATCTAGTAGCATAGTTTGGTATTTTTAGTTCTGTTACCCATTTTATAGCCCTGATGCTACTATAAAAGACCATAAGAAGAAATATGCCATAAAAGAAGCAATAATATCCTAAATGGACAATGCTCCTTTATCTTGTGTTTTGTTCCATCATAAATAAGGCAGTACCCCAGGAAAAACTTCAACTAACAAAAAAGTTAATTTAAACTTGCTTCACATACTAAAGTTAAAAATTTCCTGCAAAAAATACAGAGTACAGAAAATGACTTTTTGCTGGAATAAGTTCCCTATTTCTGCAAGTTTTGTCAAAAAATGCATACTTTGAAACCAGTCTAAAGTTTTGTATAAACTTTTGTTGAATTTGGAGTATCAGGCATTATGCCACAATTTTATCAAAAGCTCAAATTTATTATTCAGCGTTTTGCATTAAAAAAAAGCACATTTTAAAAATTTCCCACTGGGAAAAAGAGTATTATCATAGTATCAATGAGATCTACAAAAGTAACATTTACATCGTAGTAAGTTTTATATCATGTAAGCTTTAATTATAAGCTGCAATTGTCTGCATGGAGGGGGTGGGGTAGGGCTTCAGGGATTGTATAAGGGCAAAAATTTTCTAGTTATGCCTCTGGTAAAGTTATTTACCTTATTTATGAATGGATTACCACTAATTCAAAGAGCTAGTTTTCATCCCAGTAACTTTCAAATTATTTTTCTGCCAATTAAAGGGGGAGGGGAAGTACATTTCTTCAAGTAATAAGTCCGAAGAGAGTCAATCCTATGTGTTACATGGTCAGTTTAGCCCCCCCCCCCCTCTCTCTGATGCAAAATGTAACCATACTGCTCCAAACTAACCAACCAAAATGTATCACATAAAATATAATTGATATAATTAAAAAGAGTAGCACTTTATAAACAAAATACAATATAATTTATGTATAACTGGCACTGTTTTAAACACTAAGTTGTTTAGAGCATACATTGCTATGCTTTTAGAATTTCCTTGTAACACAAATGGTAACATCCTTTACTTTGGCAATTGATTTCCCACTTTTTAACTCAAAATTTCAGAATTTCCATGGGCAGAAAATTTTATAGCATATAGGGAGAAAAAGAAAATAATTTCCTAAAAACAAAGTAAATTTACTAGACAATGTAATAAACTGATATTTTTTCAATCAAAACAGTTGATCAGGCACATTTAAAAAAAATATTCTATATTAATATTTTTGAGTGAGAAACATGACCAGAACAGAAAATCTCAATCTTCTAAATAAATTAAACTTTAGCCCTCTATGTCATAAGAAATAGTACTCAAAATCTGTGTCACACATACATTATTCCCACAACAATTTTCAAAGAAGAATGTCTTGGAAATATTTATAAATACAAAATTATCAGTTTCCATTTTAATGATCTAATTCTGCTCAATTTTATGAAAAATATAATAATAATAAAGTGGATATGATTATACACATTTCAAATGTTTGAAATCATATGAAAGCAACTTGATTTAATAAACCATACATATAAAATATTTTTTAATAAAATTAAATAAAAATCACTGATGAAGAATTAAAACAGATTGTCATTTTAAATGAATCATGCATAGCAAAAGCAAGTTAAAGCATGCTTATATGTTGATAAACAATTACAACTATTTACAGGACAGAAAGCTGGCCGAATTGTCCTTTGGAGTTGATTCCTTATGGCAGATGAATCATGCTTCAGTAGCTCTTCTCCATGAAGGATTTTTTTCAACTCAATTTTTGACTAAGAACAACAAAAGGCTGAAATTTTGACATATACACAAAAACTTAATTATAATTAAATTTCCAGTTTTAAAGTAAAATCTACCACTTTTATAGTTTAATAGAAAAATTACAAGTAGTCTATAACTAATGTTCACATAGCAATTTTTTTTAACAACATAAAGATAGCACAAAAAAAAAAAGAATTTTTATATATTTAAAAACAGAGAAAAGTAAAAGAAAGTGAATGTTTATCTTATTTGACATGAATATGCAAGCTTTATTACTTTTGTGAGGTAAAGTAATGATTATACAGACCATTCCTTTCTTTATTTCTGTCTCTTTTTAAGTGAATAGCAAAATAACTAGCTCTTCAGTAACAGAGATTAAACACAATTTCATCTCTGGTAAATAAAAAAATAATAATAATAATAATAAAAAAAATAAATAAATAATAATAATAATAATAATAATTTTAAAAAAACCCACCCTGACTTGAAAATTAGAAAGAAGTATCTATATGTAAATCTCAAAAGACTTGCATCAAATTTAACTATGAAAATCATCTTAGGTAGCAGCTAGTGATATATACATAAAGACAGAGACTTGAATTCAGATCTCCTTTTCAAGGATTTATTCAGAATTATGCACATCAGCATATATCTATGATCAAAATATGTCTTTTCACAAAAAGATACTACATTAGACTAATTTCCAATGAAGCTTTATTCTTCTCAATTTTGATCTATTTTGACAATTTTCAATAACAGTCATTTTTTTTTCTGTAGTAAATAATCAAATTTTTTTAGCCAAACAGATAAGTCATCAGCAGAGTCCACCATCAACATAAAATTTTCTCCTATTCCTCTGTTTGTTTGATTTTTAAATCTTTAATTGCATTTTCATTATTCAGTTAATTACTATTATAAATAATACAATATACATCTCCCATTTTATCATGAAAGGTTAGGTCACTGACTTTTAGATAACATTTAGTACTCTAACACAGCACATCTTTACTTGTTTTTATAAATCTAATTGTGATGGCACACATCTTCAATACTTTCCACAACAGTTATCCAATTATTGGTGCTTTTAAAAATCATTAAAGTTTAGACAAAATGTGATCCTTGTTTATCCTTGATAATCTATCATTTTATGAATATTTGTTGCAAAGTACAAGCACCAGATCTGATCCCGCTTCTCCTCTCTACTCTTTCAAGTCAGGGACGACTTATCCAAAATTCTTTGCTGGATTTCTATATCACACCTATCCATCTCTAATTATCCCAAATACAGAGTTTACCTGTTTTAGGTATTTTGATAAGTGTAGCTTCTTTTCATATTTCTGGAACCCTTTCAGTTTCCAGCACAAGATTAAATAAAGAGCTTTGCAGTTTCATCTACATTTACATGCAGCATTTTTAGCAGCTATTTAGTTACAACTACTTGATTTTTCTAAATTTCTGTACTTTCAGTGTTATACAGATATCAGCTGAACTTCAGAGTAAATATAATTTTGGAGATACCCCAGCTGAAGAAATGCAGAGATAAAAACTAAGAGCTGACAAAATTAACCCAGTTGCATTTCCTGTTTATAGGAGAATGGCAGATGAGCAGGTATCACCATGCTTTGAATCAGCTAGTTTATGTACTCATATATAATAGTATATCAATTTCATTTAATATTATATGAAAAAAGTAGAAATTAACTAATGATACATTCAATACACTTTGAAGAAATAATTTTCTCAGTAATCATATCTCATGTTTCTTAAAATGCTGCGTGTAGAAAATTATCAAGTGTTGGTAAGTGCTAAGGGTATTTATATAGAATTTTTCTTCAAGTCCTCATACAATAAACGTTGAAGCTTTAGAGAAAAATACTGAAGCACAACACATAATAAAACTTATCAAAGATATATTTATGAAAATGTAGTCAATCAAACCAATTTTAAAGAGAAATTAAATTAAATATCACATTACAAATAAAAGGTGTACCACACAATAAGTATAAAATTCAAGACAGAAATTGCCTTCCAGGGTGTTTGGTTTTACTGACTTTAATGCAAAAGAAATCAGTGCAAATTCTGCCCTGATTAGCAAGCTCGTTATTCAAATGTGGATATTCATTGGAGAACTAATATGATTCACAAGAATATAAATTTTGACAGAACCACAATTTGAGAACAGGTATAAAATTTAAAGCATTTAACATTCTATTTTATCTTGAAATCATTGATAAAAAAGAAAAAATAGAGGTATCCTTAGAGGATCATACTTAACAAATCTCAATAAATAAATTTAACAAAATGAGTAAAAGTTAGAAATATTCCTAGTATGGTTGTGCTCTGATATGGTTGCCATTAGGTGTGAATATACAACATATACATACAACCATAAGAGTGCATGTGTGTTTAATATCATGCAAAAATTAAAATCTCTCTATCTTTGAAAACAGTACAATGCTATGTTATCCAGTTACATATAGTGATAAAAAAAATATATATATTTCTACCAAATTCAATTTTTCATAATATACACAAATATTTTAATTATTTTCTGATGATGCAGAGATTTTTCAAAAAAGTAAAAATGAAGAACTATACTTTTGGTTCCTAAATGGTAAAAACAAAAAACCATAATACAACATTAGGTAAAGCAATCTGCTATTTCATTAAGTTTATTTGTAAAATTTTAATTACAATTTTCTTTACATCAGAGTTATAAATTTTAGAAAATTTCTTCATAATGCAAATGAATATCTATATGAATATACATCTAAGACAATTTAAATGTTCATAATTTTTTTTTATTTTTAAAGAAAAGTACTTTTGATATTAATAATTAAATTTCAAATAATTTTTTAACAACATAATCAAATACATTCATATTGAAAAAAATCTTGTTTAAACATTTGTTTTTTAACAAAAAAAATTTTAAAAAATTCACTAAACTACTTCAAAGCTTCCTTGCTGTTAAACATAAATTTTCCTTAACTTTCTAAAGTGTCTATCTTTCTTTTAAACATAAAAAACTGTACATAAAAAGAAATCATATGGATTCACAGGCTTCAGACATAGACACATATGTGTGTAGATACAACTAATACATGATAAAAGGTGACATTAATGCACTAATCAAACTACATGAAAAGATAATAATGTGAAAAAGTTAGAGAGAATTATACAACTATAAGTTACAACTATAAGTGAATTTCACCACTTATTATCAATCAATAGTTTTTTTTTTTTTAAAGCTAGTTTTCATATTGGACTTATCACTATATTTGTACTTTGAATTCAGTAGGACATTTTTGGATAGAAATGGAATATTTTATTGTGTTTCTTAGAAATTTTCCAGCTTCAGTATAAGTTTATACAAGTCTATGCATTGCATGGTCAAATATATTGATAAATTCAAAGGAAAATTAAAATTTAAGAGTTGCAGAAAAATTTTTGATCATTTAGAATAAAAAACTGAAAGATATGTCCACCATAAATAATTAATAATTGTTTAATAATTATAAAGGATAAAAATACCATTTCCTAATTTTTGTTAATGTTATCAGATAAAAAGGAAATTAGTGCATAAATATTACCTTTCAAAAATCAAATAAATATACCTGATAGTTACTACATACCTGATAGTTATAATAGGGCTGATGAATTACACCTCCAACAGCTTTACCATTTACAGCTAATCCAATCAACACAGTAACATGATCTAACAAACCTAAAAAAAGCAATGACTTGTCAAATCTTATTATTAACTGACATATATATTTTAAATACCAATGAGAATGAAAGAAAAAGATAACATCAACAATAAAATTGCTGCATGATAACAAACATACCTAAATTCTTTAAAGAGATAAATTTATTCCATTGGTGAAAGAAATGTTACAGGTGCATCATAAATATTCTCAATTATCAATCATACAGTCAAATAATTTTGTATGTTTAAATAATCAAATTGCCTTTATGCATTCTACAACTTACATTATACATAAGTATACAGAAATGGATCTCTAAATTTTAAAAATTACTCTACACTTCAGTTTTCCTTTGAAAATTATTTAGAAAATATATTAAATATACATAGTCTATATTTATATACAGTTTATTATAATATATTTAAGACACTGGAAATCTAGCTGCAATGAAACCATATCCTCAATTTATAAATTTTGACGATAAATCTTTTAGTACAACTAAACTTATAGCATGTATGTCATTTCCCCCCCTTTACAGAATATTTAAAGATAGATTCTTTAAAATATAAATAAATTCTATGCAGCATTAACAAGAGTAAATTTTAGAATTTTATATATCTTGAAAACTTTAATTAAGTCGCAAATTTAGACTGTTATATTTTTAAAAAATGCCACCAGCATGGTATGGTGGTTACCGTTGTGAGCTTCCATGCAGTAGGTTTAGGTTAAAACCCAGAATAAGGCTTGGTCATTAATGTGTTGTCGCTTCATAGGGAGAAATGCTGGTTCACCTATATGGTGCTTCCACAATAAAGTAGCCAGAAAAACTTTGCAGTGAATAATAAAAGGCGAATGTCTCACATTAGAAATCATGCCTACACATTAGAAAAAGAAATTAAAAGAAATTTAGTAAATACTATTTCTGATTATCCTCAACCTGTATTACCTTGAGTATATTCAGCTGTACCATCCAAAGGATCGACCCATATTACAACCTAAAATAACAATAAAATAATATTTGCACATAGAGTAACAACTTGAATCAAAATTAAATGATATATCTTAAAGTAGTTATATTGTTCTTTAAATTCATCATATATATATATATACACAAAACATTATGCATATAAAATGAGTAAGTAAATTATGAGAATATAGGAAAATATTATCAAAAGTTTTAAAATATCCTAACACAACTAAAACAAATTATACAAAAAGTTATTAGATAAAGAACAAACTAGCAGAAAACTTACAGTATATTAATATAATATAACAAAGTTCTTCAATAAATTAAGTTTTTCAAAAACAATATAACTGTATCTGAAAAAATCATGCAGAGGGCAAAATCAAATAAATAAAAACTCTCACGAAAATTTGGCTTAAAATTCAAAACTTCTGCAATATTTTTGTATATGCTCACACAGGTTTTGAATTCCCATTTTAAAAACTGTGAAAACAATCACTAAATATAAATATACTATAGCAGCTCTATTATTATTATAATTATTATTTTTTACTGTTCAATAAGTCAGTCTTCAATATCAAAAATAAGTTACATATGTTAAAGAAATTAGAATAATTATTTCAGTACTATCTTACTGTATACTTAATTTTAAATAGCTATGTGAAAAATAAAATAGTAATATTCAGGTGAATAAAGCTTGAAATATCTTTTTAATTCAAAATGTTTGATTTATTAACTAATCATAAAAAGAAACATGTCAAATAAAGGAATGCCCCTTTATAAAATGATGTTTCTTTCATTATATTTCGAAGGAGAGTTTTAACTATGATGTATCCAAATTTTATTGGATTTTTTCCCATTGAATTTTTTTATCATGTCCATTTCCACTTTATTACAGCTAAAAAACGCTGCTTAATTTTCAGTAACAAAAATTGAATAAATTTTCAATACCATTTTTAAGTCAGTAAAAAATTTTAAAAATAAATAAAATTAAATAAAAGCTCTTACATCTTCTTCTTGGACAGATGCTAAGTTTTCAGGACATTTTGTACAGATTGCTTCACAATCAGTAAGATTAATAACTAGATCATCCTCATTTTCAACTTTTTCTAGAGTCTAAGAAAAAAACAAATATCAGATAGAATTAATTAAAAATTAAACAATCTATATACAGTGTTCAAATTTAATCATTTGAATTAACTTTTATATTTGTCTGAATAAAATTAAATTTAAAATAACTTAGAAATGAAAACTACACAAAGTGATGTATTATTAGCAACAAATCACAAAGAATGAAAAAAGACTCCATGGATGAAACATAAAATATTCCTTTTTCTCTCATATTCATGTTTTTAATTTTGTAAGTTGTTCCCATTCAAAGTTAAAAAAAATAACTGTGTAGTTGCAAAATTAATCATATTTTCAGAAAAATCAACTTTTTGTACAGTTAAACTTGTAAGCATCTTAACTATTTTTCCCAAATTTTTAAAGTTTCATCCAATTTGTATTTAAATTCTATAAAATTAAAGATAAAAAAGTGAACTGACTCATTCTCTTAATGTTACAACTCATTGAACTTTTTTAATGAAATAAAAAAATCACACAAAGGGATTCTTTCTAATTAAATTTTTTTCCCTACTGACCTTTGAAAATTTTCATTTTTTTCAAAGAGAATTACTTACACAAAATAAGAAATTTTGATTAAAAATGTAGGTTTTATATACCTCACAGTTTATTTCCCTTAAAAATTGAATGTCACACAAATTTAAAAGAGTACTATAATTGTGCCTTTTTCCATGAATATAGCTAAAGGTAGACAAATAACAAAAAATGTTGAAATACCTTCATAATTTAAATACTTTCACTTCATTTAGCCCCGAGAAGTAAAGAAGGCAATCAATGCAACTTATTCGCTTTAAATACAATTACAGGCTTAATTTAAAAATGACTAGATATTATCACAAATTAACTCAATTACCCAAATTTAATGGGAAAAAAATAAAGGATGAAGTAGGGTAAGTGAGAATGCAAAATCATATAGTTTCACTTTGAATCTAAATAAGTTTTTAACAAGTTGTATTTGTATGAAAATTTGCTTACATACTTTTAGTTATGTTCAACATTCATTGTTTAATTTTTAAAAATTCTATTCACAACTTTTTCTGTGGTAAATATTTAGAGTTTTTGTGTTTTGCGTTCTCATTTGCCCCTGCACTTAGGGCAAGTGAGAATGCAAAATAAGTAGGGCAAGGGAAAGAATAGATATTTCATGCTGAACAAAAGGCCTTTTTTTTTTAACATTCTTTCATTATTGAGGTATTTGTTGTTTATATATCATTTTTAAGTATATTTGTATTATTTGTATTAGAGTAACAAATGCATGTTAAAAGTTCAAAAAAAGTTTTTTTTTCCTTTGCCTAGGCCCAACTGAATATTGTAGGACCAAAATGACTCGCCAAATTGGTGAAAAATCCACCTGACCATCTTATACAGTCTAATAAATAATATAAACACAAATTAAACTTATAAAAAATTGGTACAACCTGTGTTACAAAAAAGAAATACGCTTCTTTGCACACTTAAAATAAATACATAAACATCTCATTTATCGTCATCCTTTGTTGAGGGTACATCAAAGCCACATCTTTTAAAAAGGATAAAAAAACATCAGGCACCTCCTTATTTTTTTTTCGCTAAATGTACTCGGCAAGATACGAATCAAATTTGTCCTAAACTTGCCGAGTACCTGCGAGACTATGTTTCACCGCATTCCATGTTCCTTCTATAGTATTGGTATGGGCCCCTGTTTCTGGATCCTTAAAAGCAACACTATGGTTCACCCGAAGGTGAACAAATCCTTAGTCGGCCAAAGAATCATACGATTTCAAACAATCAGATATTATGGTGGCTCCGGGCAAAACATGATTGTTAATAATTTTCAACAACACCTCTTTAAATCTTACCGGAACCACCTTAAAAAAACACTTTGAGCTTCCACGCTCAACGTCCCCAAAAACCCATTTGCCTTCGACATTTTTACCTTTATTATATTTTCTTTTACCAAATATCGACTCGTCAATTTCAACAACCATCCCGGGGCTGCCCAGCTTATCATCCTCATCCGAAACTCTCTTAAAACACACTTCTCGACAAAACATAAACCAATCTACCACCATATGATCAGTAACACCAAGCTTCTTCATCACGAAACTATTGGTACATTGGCTAACCCACAAATACATTAACTGTAACACAATACTAATTTTCAAATGCACCCGCGAAAAAAAAGACCCTTTCCTTATGGAGCGTTTGCAATCGTGTTTGGCTAAAAAACATCTCCATTCACAGCTATCCCCTAAATCTTTCCTCGCAGCTAGCCTCATTTTACTACCACACTTCGTGCACTCATAATAGGACACCATTAAACCAACATCCCTACACCACTCGATAACTTTCATCTCTCCAGATCTCTCCAAATTAACCAAAAACTTAATACAATTAGCCACCATTTCACAAAATACAACAACAAAGCTTCAATAAACACACAAATACCATCAAATAATACACAAAATTTAAAAACACCTTTATAACACATCATCACACTTCACACGCCACATTCAAATTATACAACATAACAAGATTCACCTAATTGGTCAAAATAAATCACCTGTCAAAACCATGTGATACATCCGCCACGAAATAATCACATGACATATACGTCAGAAGTTTACACTAGAAACAACCTTGGCACCATAATCGCCCCAATTTGGCGACCAAAAACCCTCGCCAAATTTGCAAAAAATCCACCTGACTGTCTTATACAGTCTAGCCGTGAAAAAATATATATATATATCAATAATCCTCCTCGGCGATGATCGCAGGCATCCATTACAGATCCCACTTTGTTGAAAAAATGGAAGGCATAGATTTGAAATCTGATATCCAATTTAACACTAGAACGGCGGCAGTGGTCATTTTGACTGCAAACGATTTTCAAATGCTCATATCTCCTTTTTTTATTATCTGATTTTTTGTTTGTTCTTTGACTTTTCCTAAATATTCATAAAGAATATGCCAGACAAAAATTATTTTTTTCTGCGCATTATTATCGCCGCTATAAAGGGGTATACCTAGAAAGGGTGACTGCGGTCATTTTGACTGCTGAACCAGCATAGGTGTCTATGTTGTGTTTTCTATTCTATTTTTTTGCTTTGACTATATGGGAATGGGTAAGAATGAGATGGGGGATTGGAAAACCTGCTAGTCATATGGAATTTGTTTGGCGGAGATTTGTTTTGACGGGAATGGATAAAGGGAGGGCTTTGAAAAAAATCTACTGGTCACGTGCAATTCTTTTCGTGCTCAAAAACGTCATTTAATCGAATTACAAATATTAGTTCGATGTTCTTGACCTGTTAGGACTCATATTTTCTCTCATGATGTCTGAAAGAACCATTGGTAAAAGAAAACTGTCAAAAACGGAAATCTTAGAACTGTTGCAGAATTTATCTGAAACCGATTCGGGCTCAGATGATAAATCGCAATTATCTGATGAGCTCCGTAAAAGTTATATTTCATCTAAGACATCTTCGCTTTCCAATTTCAGTCAGAGTTCAGATGTAGCATACACTATATCAAGGAAACGCAAACAATGTCAAATCAATAAATGTGGCAATAAAACCCTGGATATTTATTCTGATTGAAAAAAGTCAGTTTGTGGCTCATGTACAAGCAAAATGATAAAGTTGAGTGTTTGCAGAGATTGTAAAAAAGAATAATGTAGGTATAATTTCATAATATTTAAACTTTTAAATATATAATTTTTTTAAGTAATTATAATACGTGTTAAATATTTAAAATATTTTGTGCAATACAAAGTAATTCCCTTTGTATAGTGTCTTTTATTTTGTACCTATCGTATTTTATTACTGATAGATTTTATAAAAACATATAGTTTTCTCTTGGACAAAAAAATAAACATTATAAAATAAATTATGAGCCGAGAGGAAAATTTTTGTGAAGAAAATGTAAAATTTAAAAGCTAAATATATTTAAAAACTTGTTTCAGAAAATAAACCATGAAAAAAGTGTATTTTTTAACCATTTCAAGGGAGCGGTCAAAATGACCGCTCCTCGCATTTTAGGTATACAGAACACGCCGCCGTTCTAGTATTAAAGAGAAATTCAATCAAGCCTCTCTGTTGGACCTTTGTAAATTATACCTGCCCAGAGATAAATCTCTCTCACTGCATAGTCATGCGCTATTCGTGTCACCATTGTTTGGAAGCATGTACATGTGTGAACAACTATTTTCACGAGTGAAGCACACTAACAATCAAATTTGAACCAAAATATAGGATGAAATTCTTGAGAGTTCCCTGAAAGTTGCAACCACTTCAATTGACCCAGATAATGATACATTAGTCTCTCAAATTCAATGTCAAATATCACATAATTTTTATGACTCCTATGATTATCTTTATAATTATAAATAAAATTTATAATGAAATAAATGTTAACTATATATATTATACTTTTTTTACTATTCAACAATTTTGAATGTTAGGCATATTTTTTGTGTGGCCCAAAACAATCCGTCTTCTTTCAATGAGGCCCAAGGAAGGAAAAAGGTTGGACACCCCTGGTCTAGCCATTTGTTTTTATGCTCAGTATTTGAAATTATCTTTTTAACTATTCACTGTTAGCATATTAAGGCCTTTAGGTGATTAGCTTATCATTCTGTATATTTGATAACATTCTTCAATTTATAACAGAACTTTCTAACATATTTTGACATTAAAACAAAAAGCAGGGAGGTAATTACAACTAGAAAACCTTTTGAAGATAATACTGTAAACTATCTTCATACCTCTTCTCCTATAACAGTAACTTTTGGAAACTGTTTTAATAGTGAATTAACAATACATCTCTGGGCAGATCTGTCAGCTTCAGTTTGCAAATCATTGATTCCCTGCAATGAAAAGAAATTTTGATCTTAAAAGTAAAATAAACAGTAAAATGGCACATTTACAACCTACATATAATATACTTTAAAACTATTAAGTTTAAAGTTTCAACAAACTAATACCTATTTCAGACACATTAACACATTTATAATTTCTAATGACAATAGTCTAAAATAAATCCTAACACTTAAATTTAACCATTTAATAGTTCAGTAATCTATACTCATTCTCATGGCAAAAACATGAATGATAAGACTGCCTTAACATATATTTGCATTAATTAACAATGACCTATTTAGTGATGAGATAAAATCTTAATTTGAAGGAATTGTCGTACATACTGGGCTGGCAGAATGTTATAAGAGTCCAAAGCTTGTGAATACATGATAAGAGAAGTCGATTTTTTAAATTAAAAAAATTATTTTAAAGTAAATTTTTCCAATTTTATTTTTGTTGAGTGTTAAGTCCTTGATTGGGACACAACCCCTTTAACACTAACATGTTTGTGTTTTGTTTCTCATATCCAAAATTTTCCTTGATGAATAAATACAATTAGGAGTGGAGTTAGACTTTCTGTACCCTGCAATAGCTCTTGATTTTACAAACATGCCTGATTTGATAACACATTTTAGCCCATTTCGGACTTAACACCTTTTGCATAGTAAACATACACACACACATTATATATATAGGGTGAAGTAGAGTAGGTGAGAACGTGAGCTTAAAACCCTAAAAAATTTCCAGTGTATTTTGTAGGAAAATTCTTGCTGCCCTGTTATGTATAGTTTTTATTTACAGAAAAGACTGTAAAATGGAAAATTTTTATGCCTACCAAACACTTCAATTTTATCTAAGGTACCCAAGTTTGAGTACTAGCCAAAAAAAAAAAAAAAAAAAAAAAAAAATCAGTATTAAAATTATCATTATAATAAAGCCATTTTAAATCCTATAGTGGAATTAAAATATTATGACTTTTCTTGCCATCTTAAACAGGCATAAGATACAAACTTCATAAAATCGCTTTAAAATAACTATTTATCTTGCAAGATCAAAACAGATCTTTGACTCACAATAACTTTCCACAATATTGTGATTAAAGTTTTCTTCCCAGTACTTCATGTATGATACAGAATTACTTTCCATTTTTTCCACATAAAATACTATGTTAAAAAATTATGTTCAAATTATATAATCTCACAGAATGTTCACTAAAAAACATAACTACATACATTATATGAAAAATGATAAAACTAATAATTAAATTAGTTTATAAATGCTATTACAGTCTACTGAATAACTAAGTTGTAAGCTCTAAAATTTCAAATAATGCAACTTAATTTCTGTCATTAGATAGTGTACAATCAGTATCTCCCCCCCACACACACACACACAATATTTCATTTCCTTTTGTATGGCTCCATGACAAGACTTTTGCTCAAACAGTCTGTTTCACAGGAATCACAAATAAAAATCTTCATTTGAAGACAGTTATCTCTTCAGAAAACATTTATAGCTCTAAATCTTAAGATGCTAAGAAAACAGAAGGAAAAAAATAATGTATATTTAGATGACCTTAATTTTAAAAGACTAAAACATTCCTCAAATTTGAAGATGGGCAGATCAAAGATAAATTATATTCCAAAAAGAGGTTATTTTCAAAATGTTCAACATTCTACACTTGTTATGATGGAAAACAAGAACTACTGTGTGTTTAATATTTATCTTATATATATATATAGGGTGAAGTGGGAACGCAAAATCATATAGTTCCATTTTGAAGTTTTTAACAAGTTGTTGTATTTCTATGAAAATTTGCATATATACTTTTGGTTATGTTCTACATTTATAGTTTTTTTTTTTTTAAATCTATTCACAACTTTTTTTGCCATAAATACTAAAGGTTTTTGTGTTTTGCGTTCTCACTTGCTCCCGCATTTGGAGCAAGTAAGAACGTGGGTCCCAATAAATCATAGTTGCTTATAGCAAAATAAGTAGGTCTAGGGAAAAGAATAGATATTTCATGCTGAACAAAAGCTCTTTTTTTTACATTCTTTCATTGTGGAGGTATTTGTTGTCCAAGTAAGCGGTGTCAGTGACATTCGAATATTAACAAAGTAAGTATATTTGTATTATTTGTTTTAGAGTAACAAATGTATGTTAAAAGTTCAAAAAAATTTTTTTTTTTCCTTTGCCTAGGCCCTACTGAATATTGTAGGACCAAAAAGACATGGAAAAAATTAGTTCACCGCACGTTCCAGGCCTTGGCTCTTCCAGGAACACTAATAAGTCATTATCTGGTTCAAAAGGCAACTCAGAATTAGTGACAACAGAATTAGAAATTCAATACATTCACACACAGTATATGAAACCAGTTCTCACTTGCACCAACCTTCGTGTTCTCACTTGCCGCGACACAAATTTTTTATGGGGCAAGTGAAAACCCTGCATTACTGAAGTAATATTGCAAAAAAAATGGCTTTATATATTTTATCTGTATTCTTTGTTTCTTAATGAATAAGTGGGTATTTTCAAAATAACTGTATATATATTGGTTAATTAGTTATGATTTTTTTTTTTGACTAGTACTCAAACTTGGGTACCTTAGTTAAAATTGAAGTGTTTGGTAGGCATAAAAATTTTCCATTTTACAGTTTTTTCTGTAAATAAAAACTATACATTACATAACGGGACAGCAAGAATTTTACTATAAAATACACTGGAAATTTTTTTTAAAGTTAAATATTTTAGGGTTTTAAGCTCACGTTCTCACCTACCCTACTTCACCCTATATATATTATGTGTGTGTGTGTGTGTATGTTTACTATGCAAAGGGTGTTAAGTCCGAAATGGGCTAAAATGTGTTTTCAAATCAGGCATGTTTGTAAAATCATGAGCTATTGCAGGGTGCAGAAAGTCCAACTCCACTCCTAAATGTATTTATTCATCAAGGAAAATTTTGGATATGAGAAACAAAACACAAACATGTTAGTGTTAAAGGGGTTGTGTCCCAATCAAGGACTTAACACTCAACAAAAATAAAATTGGAAAGATTTACTTTAAAAAAAATTTTAATTTAAAAAATCGACTTCTCTTATCATGTATTCACAAGCTTTGAACTCTTATAACATTCTGCCAGCCCAGTATGTATGACAATTCCATCAAATTAAGATTTTATCTCATCACTAAATAGGTCATTGTTAATTAATGCAAATATATGTTAAGGCAGTCTTATCATTCATGTTTTTGCCATGAGAATGAGTACAGATTACTGAACTATTAAATGGTTAAATTTAAGTGTTAGGATTTATTTTAGACTATTGTCATTATCATATTTGCAAACAATATACCATCAGGTAAAAAGTGAAAATTACAGAGATCTATTCAAAGAAAGTTGACTTACGATACATGCCCGATTTAATATTTTAATATGACAACTTTTTTGAAAACGCATTCATCCGAAACAGCTTATAAGGTTTACGCAAAACACATTGGTAAATATAAATTGCGAAGCAAGGTTAAAACTCTATCATTAAAACGTACTGAACCATGAAAAGTCCTTAAAAAGTATTATCATTAAATAAATGCAAGAAAAAATAGTTGAATGTATAGGTACTAGTTAAGAAAATGTATTGTAATAGAAATGAAAGTCATCAAAACTGAATGAATAATTAAGATTCTAGTGACATTGACAAACCTTTTCCACAATTCCAAGATTCCCCTTTTTCATGATTTCTCGAATAATATTTCCAGCATGATTTGCAATGGCAACAGATGCTGACATCAAACGGAGAAACGATGATCCTGATGCAACTTGAGCAGCCATTTCCAGTAACAGAAAGCGAATTTCAGAAGCAAAAAGTTTGAGCTTTACGATATGACACCACTCGATCTCTGTTTACTCTTGTAGGACCTCTCTTCCAATCTTCCAATGTTCCTCAGAGCTTTCTGCTACTTTGACCTCAAGTATTCTATTGCCATCTTGAATCAAAAAAAGTTGAAATACTTTTTTAATAAATTTTTCTTTAACAGTGTTTTGATTATTTTGTATAAATTTGCCCAGATAAAACTTTCATAATATCTTCTCGATATTTGGTGACAATTAATCACTGCAAGAATTCCTAAGATTCAAAAGTTTAAAAAATAAACACTTGCTTTTCATAAAATGGCAATAAATTGTGTTCACATGACAGTCGCAGCAGAAGGTGTTTAGTAGCGAGTGATGACAGAATAATTTGTTGATACCTTGTTACACCTTCATGGTGTGTTTGTTTAAGTTTCTACTCGTGACTGATAAAGATTTCATTGACGTTAATATCATCTCTGTCTGTGTTACCTAATATATTTGCTCAAGATGAAGAAAAAAGTATTAAAACTTTTGCATTTATCATAGTAGTATCTATTTGAGTGTTTATATTTTTGGAATAATTTTTTGTGTATATCTGTATTCTATGATTTCTTAGAGGCTGTTTTGATTGTAATATCTCAAAATTTCAGATAAATGATTGTTAAAATTACTTTTAAATGTTTTTTTAAAATTGTATTAACCTACTTTGTTTGCAAAACCTAAGTCAACCAGCGAATCTTTTTATTTAAAAGAAAACGTGTATTCAAGTAGGAAATTTGTACTTGTAAGTTTAATTCTTTGTGGTTCCATGACTATTATTTTCTATTTTTATCTACGCTGTACTAAAAGTAATATGTGATATTGTTACATTGTGTGGTATATTTTATAACCATTATTTATAATATTAGTGTCAAGTTTGTTTGGCAGTAATCTAACTAAATGTCACACCTCCGTTTTTAAGTTCATCAAGGAGAGTACCTTATCTCATCTATTAGGAGTTGTATTATGCCATTTCTGATTCAAAGATATCAGTTTCAGTATTATAATCAGGATTTATCTCTTTGCAGTATAATACTGTGCTAGCTTCCCTGAGGTCTTATTACTGTAGTACTCTGTGCATTAGAATATAAGTCTCAGGGTTTCAATGTTAAATTTTATCTGTGCTTTTTATAATAGGGCAATGTTTCAGTAAAAAATTCATCAACTTTTTTCTAATTTTCGTAGTGAGGTGATGCCTGATTGGATAGGTTGTTGGCATTTGATTCCAAAGTCAGCAGGTTTGAGTCATACAACTGGCATGACACTTTTAGTCATCAAAGTAGCTTTGAAACAGTGATACCAATTTTTCAATATATATTAATCTCTGATATAGCTTTTCAGAACAATTCATATAAAAGTATCAAACATTCATATAAAATTATCTATAAATAGTGAAATTATTATTAAACTTTAGGTCAGGTTAAAAGCAATATTCAGTCATGTTAATAGAGTGGAGGAATAGTTGGTTAAGTGTCTTGTATGTGAAACTCTGTCAAATATTGCAAGTTTTTTTTTCTGTTTTTTAAATATAAATTGAAGAAATTAATGAGTTACGTTCAACAAATAGTCATTATGTTCAGATTTTGCAATTCGCCCAATAGAAATTATATGGTAATATAGCATCTCTGTTAAATTTTGAAATTTTTTAGTTTTCTTCATTGAGACATATGCTACTGAGGTTTATTCCCCAAACTTGTAATAATAATTTTCCTAATTTGATATAAAATCTCTATATTGTTACAGTTAGAATGTCTGTTAATGTTATGTGCTTTTTTAAATTATGACAATTTTACTGTTTGTAATTAAGTTTCTTTTTACCTTATAAAATAATTAATTTCTTTGTGATATTTTCAGGTTCTTTTAATGGGAAAGAGTGGATCCGGCAAGACTAGTATGAGATCCATTATTTTTGCGAATTATATTGCTAGAGATACACGCCGATTAGGAGCTACAAGTAAGAGGATCAATTTATTTATGATCAAACAGTTATGATTTTGATTTGTAATCAGCTCACAAGAGAACAAAGTAAAACACAATCCTTCACAGTAATATTATGCATGTAGGCTTTGAATTTACTATTGTAGACCATAAAATTTGCTGTAACATGGAATCATGCTTCATTGATACGGAAGAGTTACCTGAAGGATTTTTATGATACTGTCTAAAAATCAGATTCAAAATACACTAAGCTAAATCAACTATGATTCTACTCAAGTTAGAAATACACTTTAAACTTATGAAAATAAGAAAAACTTGAATTAATGTATTATTCGAAAGCAAATCTAATTATTTTTCAATGTTACTACTGTAGAAGTAGATTTTTATGATTATCAATTAATTAAAATTTTGTCCCCTATAAACTTTACTGTTCAAAAGCAAACTGATTTTCATTAATTCTTAACTTGTTCTTAGGGTTATTTTTCTTTAACTCAAACGTGGTAGATTTTTTTTAAAATACCTACAATGGTTTATTTCAAAAGTTCTTAATTGTATATAAATGTGTGATCTGCATCAGGGTGATACAGCAACAGCCTCTTTTGTGTGTGTGTAAGTACTGTTGACATACTTCTAATATTCTTGTATGTGTATATGTTTGTTATGAACTTTTTGTTGTCTCAGCTTTTCTTACCTGCTTTATGTCTTAGAATGTGACTTTATTGAATATGCCATTGTCTATCTTATTTTGCACGGTTTCTTTATCATGTGTCTCATTTGAGAGATGTGTGTGATCCCTCTGTGAGCAGAAGACAAAATAATATCCATGTTATGAAACAGTTAAAATTTTAAAGATACTTTGAACTTTTACTGTCATATATTTATTAACTTTTAATATCCATAACTAGGATTTATTCCATATCATTTTTATGAATTTAATAGTTTTCTCAAAAATTAGCACTTTTAAATAATATTTTGTATACAGCAGCGGTTTCCAACATTTATCTGCTACGCCTCCCTTAGAAAAAAATTTTTTTTTCCACGACTCCCTAAAAAAAAATTTCTGCCCCTCCCTATCTTTTAATATATATGATAATATAGAAACACTTTAAATAATAACTTTATTATATAAAAAATGAAAACTACAATTAACAGAATAATAACAAGATTTTGCTTTAACAATACGAACATGCATATTTATTTTTATGTTAAATTACTAATTAAACTACATCTAACACATCAAAATTTAATGCGAGGGTTGTTGTTGTTTATTGGTACAAAGTTTATAAAATCTTGGGGGCAATGTGGAGAGTGCCACTCGTAACTCTTTTTCATCTATTAACCTGGTTTGATATTTGGTTTTCATTGCAGCCATTGCCGAAAAGCCTGTTTCGCATAAATAAGACATCACAAACGGTAGAAGTACTTCCACTAAGATTCACCCAAAATTAAATTATGATTTCATATTGAAACTTTTGTTTTAGTGAGCTATCGTATGACAATTCTATCAATTTTTCTTTTTCCATGGTTGTCAACTCAAATTCATCTATTTATAGATATTATGGTATGAATATTGATTTTTTTATTTAAAAATTTTTGGCACCTCCCCTGGCAATAGTCTGCACCTCCCAGGTTGGAAACCGTGGGTATACAGTACATAAAATGTTCTCATCTTGTAAAATACATTCCTTCAAAACTGTGTAATTAACAAAGCAAAAATTTTGCTTCAAGATGGTTCTTCTTTTTCTTCTAGTTGATGTTGAGCATTCTCATGTCCGTTTCTTGGGTAATCTTGTTCTAAATCTTTGGGATTGTGGAGGACAGGAAGCTTTTATGGAAAACTATTTTGCCAGCCAAAGGGATAATATATTTCGAAATGTAGAGGTAATGTTAAATTTTTCATTTTTAAATATGCTACAAGCTAAATATATTGTTAAAATTATTTTAATAACACTGAATCCAATTTGTTAATAGAGGGATGTTATGTCTTTATATTTTTTAGTACATATTTTTAATTATCAATAATGTTTTAAAGTTTAGTTATTTTTCAAATTTCTTAGTACATCAAGTAGCAACTCTTATCCCATCTAAAAAATTTCGTTTTAAAATCAACTAAAATTTTTGTATCAATTTAACCCACAAGTGATAATAGTTGTAACATCACGATAAAAATTCCGTTTAAATAATTATGAATGTAATTAAAATATTGTGTCTGCTTTATAATTTTATTTATTTTTCAGGTTTTAATATATGTTTTTGATGTTGAATCTCGGGAATTAGAAAAAGATATGCATTATTATCAGTCTTGTTTAGAAGCAATTTTGCAAAGTTCACCAGAGGCCAAAATCTTCTGTCTTATACATAAAATGGATTTAGTACAGGAAGACCAGAGGGATTTGGTAACTTAATATAAGTTAGATTCTATATTTTATCTCTTGTTTAGTTTGTGTGAGTCTCATATTTTATTTTTTCCTTAGATATTTAGAGAAAGAGAACGAGATTTGGAGCGTTTATCTCGACCATTGGAGTGCATATGCTTCCGTACTTCTATTTGGGATGAAACTTTATATGAGGTAAAATTTTTGTGTTAAAATAATAGACTATTTTTCAAAGTAAGAGTGAAACAATTTTATTATCTGTACAAAGTGTAGGAATTATTCGTGTCTCATTGTTTAAACAAATTTCCTATGTATTCAAATTTGTTTTTAGAGGATTTTTATAAACTGCACTATGAGAAATGCATAATAAGTCTGTTAACTTATATATATTTTTTTCTTATCAATCTGGTTTTTTTTTTTTAACTCTGTAAATGTTTTATTATTTTTAACATTACTGTGAGAATTAAATGAACTAAAGTGGAAACTTAAGTACTTCAATAAAAATTTTGTCTTGTGCCATTTTTATCCCTCTTGATATTTGCTGGTAGTGTTATCTTGTGTATATGGATAAATTAATTAATTATGTATTCAGTATTAGCTGCTGAGATTTATTTAATTATGTTTATATTTTAGGCATGGTCTTCAATAGTTTATAAATTAATACCTAATGTTCAGCAGCTACAAGCCAACTTAAAACAATTTGCTGATATTATTGAAGCTGATGAAGTATTACTTTTTGAAAGAGCTACCTTTTTAGTAAGTTCTTTTTTTTTTTTCTCACAGAAATGTATTTCAGGAGGTTTTTCAACATTAGGAATTTAAACTAAATGCATCATTTTTTTTTCCATGCCATGTATTTCAGAACATTAAAATATAGCTTGTTGTCAAAGTGATGTTCATATAGTTTTAGATTAAATATTTACTATATTTACTTTGTTTCTTCCAATTTTTATTTTTCATTCCACAAAATATGCAGTGAAGCACCTGTCAGTTTTGCACAATAATCTTCAGTGATCAATGTATCAAACTTTTAGGTAATTTAGCTTATCTGCATAACTTTCAACAGAGTACTTTAGAAATAGCTATATGTTCTAAGATCTGCAGATGGTTGTATATTTCGAGTCTCTTTGGTAGACTGCCGCTGACTAGCCAAGCATGACAACTCCATGAACTTTGAATCTCTTCAAATTTCATATTAATATGACATTTATATTACTTCTATGTTATTAATTATAAAGCTATTTTCTAAAAGTGCTGTCTATTAACTGATCAGAATGCTGATTCTTTCATTTTGTCATGCATGATACATTATTCTGGCACAGTACCCAGGATTCCTGTACACTCCCTTGCTTATATGAGGTTTCTTCCCAGGGAAAGAAAAAATTAAACAATAAATGATTTAACAGCAAATAACAATTTTTTGCCTTTTTTCTATGCTATAATTTTAATAGAACTGCATTGATGAGCATTAATATTTTCCTTCATGGAAGTTGTTTTTATTTCAAATAATAATACAATAAGAATTTTTATTTAAAAGATGTATTTTGTATTATTGAGTAATCAAAAATTCTGCTCTTCTACATTTTCTGGGAAAGAAATGACAGTATACAAGACTAAAGTTTTAAAAAAAAAAAAGTATAATAATATGTACTTCCCATAGAAGGGTTCCTTTATGCATTTATAAATAAAATATTCAGAAACTAAATGTTCTGAATCTATATATTTTTGTTCCATCCCCTGTTTTTTGTTTTATCATATTGCAAAGGGCCCTTAAGTCTCTAGAAGTAAAGAGATACTAATATTTTTACTACTAAGATTAGATTCTCTTGTTTCCTTTTTTGTTCCATGTGTTGAAGAAACCGTAAAGAAATTTTGATGCTTATAATCAGGGTTAACAAAATGGGGTTGAGATTGAGATATTTCAGGACCTTGAGCTATAGGGGCCTGGTAAAAGATAGGATTCCAGTAAGAAATTTTTCTTTTGGCACAGGGTAAGCTTTCATCATCCCTGATTATAAAGTTAAAAGATTACCAATCAAAGCCAATTGTCTCAATTCAAGATTAGAATGAATTACTAGTAAAATGTTATGTATTAAGCTTATTTGAATAATTAATACTGTTATATACATTAAAATAATTATTTAATGCTGCTTTACGTGCATAGGAAATGATATAATGAAACTGTAGTACATTTTGCATATTCTGAAAAATGTAAGAATGACAGGAAATTAAAAAAATTTAAATTAATATTATTTAAAAAATTAAATTTTAATATAGGTTGTTTTAAACTGGGTAGGTGTTACTGTGCCAAATTGTATTGGATGAGGAAAAAATGAACAGAATTAGTACTATTGAAAAACAGAAGTTGTGTGAATTGATTAAAAACTATTTTCTAGCATTAAATTTTGGCATAATATAATAATTTCTCTCTCTCTCTCTTTCTTTTTCTTTTTCTTTTTTTTTTAAATCATTAATAACTGAAACCATGAATGATAACTGCATGATGTTCAGTTTCAAAAAATCATTCCTTAATTCTTGCTTTTACCTTGGTATGTTTTTAAGTTTTCTGCAGTTTTGATTACTCTGTACATGAGTATTATGCTGTGAATTTCTGAAAATATTTCATTTTTTTTCTCTTTACAGCATGTTTTAAAGTTGCAGATAATATCTCACGCATAGTTGTAGTACTAGCAATACTTTGAAAGAGCAATATGCTTAGTCGAGCATATCCCCCCCCCCCCCTCCCCCAAAGAAAAAGGGAAAAACTTTTTTTTTTTTTTTGAAAGATATTTCTGTATTTAGGGTGTATACTTTAATATTTTAGTAATTTATGAACAGCATATATTTTGTCAAATGCTTAAATACAAAATGTATTATTTGATCTAAATGCACAATTATTATTGTTCATATATGTAATAAATTATTAAATCCCATGGTTGTAATTGTATACAGAATCAAAAATTCCTATCTACAGTCCTCTTAAAATGCACATTTGATGTGCATGTTAGTCAAGTTGTTTGATACCATTGATCATTGTTTGTTAATTCTACAGAGTCAAGACAATCAACTGTGGTGCCTGAGGCAAGTATTAAAAATGGCACCTTTTCAAAATTTTGGAGAGACTCTTAAGTAACAAATGTATCTCTATTAGAAATAGTCTACTTAATAGAATAACAGGTATTTTTTAGAGAAATATGTATTTTTTTAAATATATAATTTTTTTTAATTCCAGACCTTTTAAAAAGTAGAAAAGCTAAATAAATTTAAATACAATTTATGTTAAAAAATAATTTTCATATTCTTTTAGCCTTCCTTATAACATATTGTTTGATTGCATCTCTATAATTTATTGTTTTTCATACCGTCTTTTCTGTAGGAATTATTCATAGATTATTCAATCACTCTTGAGTTGTTGTTCATGGATAATTCGTAAAAATTTTCAGTTTTGAAAAATTACACTCAGCTACTACTTTAAGCTACAACAATGTTTGGAAATATGCATTCAAAATTTAATTTATATAATCTCAAATTCGCCCGATGGCATAGTGGTTAAAAGCATCAAGCTACCATACCACAGGTCCAGGGTTTGATCCTGCGACTGGGCAAGGTCGACTCAGTCTATCATCCCTTGAGTGGGTTGATAAAATGAGGACCACGTATGCTTGGGAACTAAACTCTGGGGGTCCCATGTCAGGTTGACCACCTGACTGAGACATATGCTGTATGGTCAAGAAAGCAGAGATGGGCACTGCCATCCTTGATCCACAGCAGACTGTTGCGCCATGAATTTAGTTTAGTTTAATCTCAAATTCAGGAGCTTATAAAAAAAATAGTCTAAATATTTATATTCCTATATTTTTATGAATTTCTTCATATATTAACCTATTAATATTTTTTGTTATTCATTAAAAACTAGCCGGGCTTTGCCTAGCTAAGCTCAAGCCATCCGTGTAACATATTTTTTTTTCTTTTAAGAGAATAAAATTATTCATATTATGCAAAATATGTACAATTATCCTTTTACAATAATTTAAAGTTTGGCTAAGGAAATTTTTAAACAGTCAAAATCTTCTTTTATTTTAAAATACAGCATTTAATAGAGATAATTGTGTATTGTCTTATATACCATTATAGTTTGATATACCTTAAACCTTGTCTGTTCATGCCAAAATATCTCTTATCACAAGGTTTGGTACGTTGTCTACTTAAGAAAGAAAGAAAGATGATGCTAGGTGAAATGGGCAAAATAAAATGTTTAATCAATTTTATTTGCCTTAATTTCACCTTCTGTTAACCTGAATTTTTTTATTATATGATTGTTTATCTTATTATTTTTGGAAATTCTTTTTTAAAAAAATCAACATAAAATTTCATGGAATCAAAAAATATTTTTCTACTAATTTTACAAGCCTTCAGTTCATCATAAATTGTATCTTAAGCAAATATAGAATTTTTAGTTGCTTTCAATGGCAAAATGGTTTCCTTTTGTACTAAAATGTAAAATATTAATCAAAAAATATTTAGCTATTTTATTGGCTGATGCAGTGGATTAATTATTCACAAAAAGAATACAATTTGATTGAAATTGACAAAAGAAATTCCACTTGCATTATTATTTGCATGTAATTTTCAAAATTTAAAAGATTGATATTTAAAATATATATATTCATTTATAAAATAAAGAAAAAATGAGGAAGTGGATTAGTCTTATGGGATATCTTAATGACATACGAGAAATAACAAAAATTTTTGCTGCATACTAAAAGCATGCAATTTCTCAAAATTTTAATGCATTATTAGTTGTCAAAAATTATTCAGTTGATGAAAATATTTTTTTGAATATACAGCTTGTTTCATCCAAATTTTTCCTAAAATTGAGATGAAAGGTTTATTAAAAAGTATTGTTTCTTATGCATCTGTTATGCTAAGTATCTAATGGTTCTCTAAACTTGGTAATCAATCCCCAGAAAAATCTATAATATATATGATAATGTCAAATAAGATATATTTACTTGTGTATTATACAAAATTTTGCATTAGATTTGAGCAGTCATTATTATGGTTATTTCTTGGAAAAATGTTTTTTATTTATTTACTTTATTTATTTTTTTTTTCTTTCAGGTAATTGCTAGAGCTGAAAGGAAAGAACACAGAGATGTTCATCGTTTTGAAAAAGTGTCAAATATCATCAAACAGTTTAAGCTTAGTTGTAGCAAAATAGCTGCACAATTTCAAAGTATGCAACTATCCAATGGTAACTTTTCAGCTTATATAGATGTTTTTACTCCAAATACTTATGTGATGGTTGTCATATCTGATCCAAACATAAGTAAGTATAGTTTTATATTTGGAATAATATTGGTTACATTTTAGAATGAAACAATTCTTAATAATAGTCAGCATGTGATTATTTTAATTTGTGAATTTAGTGACTTTTGATGTTTTAGTAATCATAGTTTGAAACTCTTAATTAAATCTGAACTTAAAAATAAATGAAGTTAGTTTGTAAATTTTTACTGATTTGTTAAACATTAATTAAATTCCATTCTTACAGAAAAACTTAAGAAATATACAAAAGCCATAGGAATATGTTATTTTTACTGTTCTATCATTAATTCAGTTTGCAGTAACTATCAATAATATAAATTTTGGCTGAAATGATCTAAATAAAGATAGTAGAATTTAATTATACCAGAATTTAATGCTGGAACTTAAACATAATCAGAAAACAAAATTATTCTTGAAAGTGATGTGTTCGAGTTCCAATTCAATGACATGGTTCCTGCATCAAATCCTTTAAAAATGGCCTTTATAGGAAGATATACTAATTCTAAATCACAGGCAGAAGTAAATATATGATTATGTTCATTATAATTTGGCTCCTGAAAAGTAAAGGTTGTATATTTAGAGTAGATATAGGGGTTTGGGATGTATTCTAAATGCCTATTTCTTGGGAGTATTTTAACAGTATTATATATGCAAAAAGGGGTATTCTTTTCTGGTATTGTATCATGTTAATGCATAGCCTGATATTTCCCTCCTCTTATTTTTTTCCATGCTTATGGTAAATGCAAGAGAAACAGCTAACATTGGTTGTTGTAGCATCTATTAGCTACAGGTACAACGTGTATTTGTGTGGATGTGGGTAAATAATAGTACAATAAATCTTTTTCTTTTGCGTCATGGTAAAAAGCTTACTCTCATCTATCCTACAAAACTTAGTAAATTCATGTTATTGTGATTAGATTTTAAAACTTTAGTACAGTACAACCTCTCAAACCCGGAACGTTTTAACCCTTTAACAGTTTCATTTTTTTCCAGAATTCGGTCCAAAAAATGTCACATTTTTTGGAGAAGTTGTTGCCAAAAAATTAGCTCCATACGCTCTGAATTATCCATTATTTAAAAGTAAAAATACATTATTCAACTGTTACATTGATAAAATTATCAGACGATTAGTAAAATATAACCAAAAAGCTATACACTGAAAGATAAAAATTCGTCTTCTGATACAAAACATGCGGGAAAAAACCGTGCTTATGAACCAATCAGAATAGATAACACAATAGACTGCAAACTATCATTTACTGGACAACTATCGCCATCTATACAAATAATTTGTAACTAAAAATAGAAAAGATACAGGCAAAATAGAAATCAGATTTCCCGTACGGCGTACGGGCAAATCAGTAAAGGCCCGAAAGCCGTGCCCATACGGCATACGGGCAAAACAGGGAAGGGGTTAATAAATGGCCAATTTTACTTTTCCATTTTATGGACAGATGTCACTACCAAAATGATCGGTGAAAAAATGCATTTCCTTTCAAGGGAATGACAGCAGCAATTTTGAAGGCTTTCAAAGCATCTGAGAAAGAAGCTGAAATAGCAGAATTAGTGGAATGTGCAAATAAAGCCAACATGGATAAATCAGGCATACATGAAGTTTTAGACATCGACAAAAATGTGCCGATCGTCAGTTCTTTGAGTGATTCTGAAATTATCGATAGTGTGGTAAATAACAAAGGTTATGATGACAGGGATTGTGAAAGTGATTCAGAATGCCATGAAAACGAAAGAATGTCAACGGAAGACCTGATATAATCATTAGATAAAACAATATTAGGCTTAGAACAGCAGAATTTTATCTCGGAACATGAAATTATGGCAGTATATAGTATTCAAGAAAATATAATTTCTAATAAGCCGAAATTAAATCAACAGACATTATGGACTGAAATGTTTAAATTATAATGTAATTATACGTTCTGTATTCAGGTTTATTTAATAATTAAACCATTTTACATTTTTTTTTAAGTGTTTATTTTTTTCCTAAAATTTTGTAGTGTTATTTAAAAACCTCTCAAATCTGGAATTGCCATGTCCTGAATGATTCCGGATTTGGGAGGTTGTACTGTATTATGTTTTAAAACATAATACAGTATATGGCATTACTTTGTACTATCAAACTGAATTACATCAATCATGAATTAAATATTTTGAAATTTTTTTTTTCCAGCTCCTGCTATCACGTTGCTCAACATTAAAAATGCTAGAAAGCATTTTGAAAAACTGGAAGGTGTAAGGCAATCTCAACAATTATTAACAAACCAATGATGCTTGTATTAGATATTATTATTTAAAACAATGTACGTATTCTTAAACACATCAGTAAATATGAAATTTATGTTGCTTGTTATAAGTTGCTTTTAATAACTTTTATTTGTAAAGAAATTCTCAGATTGTATATTTTACATTTGTAAATATTAAAATATTTGTAAAAGATTTTAGTTAAATGAAAAACAAACTCATCTTGTAAAAATAAAAATCATTTTTTTACTAACACCTCTATAACTGAAGTATATTTATTTATAGGGGTAGTTTTCTTAACACTCTCCTCTAAAAGTAATATAATTTTTATAATGATATGCCCTATTAATTAAATTATAACTGAAAGCAACTTATTTTAGTCCATCATTATCAACTCTTTAGTAAGTCTTGGATTCTCTGACTTACTAGAGGTACTATTTTTTTTATTTTTTTTCCAGATATTTGGCTAATATTTTAAGTTTTTGTGGTCCTTTTATATGGTGTCACAAACATGCATTTTTAAATATTTCTCTCTTTTGTAACTGTAAGTTTACAGATCATCAATGTTTACAGTATTTGAAGGAATCCAGAGAAAATCTATCGAGTTTAATGCCACCTATTTAATTGTACCTTTTAGGTTTCTACAGGAATTCTTAACTCTTCAAATTAAATATTATACAGTTAGTAATTTGAAAATCAAATTTTTTAGAAGAAAATCCATACTAGTATCCTAAACTCTATGGTCAGTATATATCTTTCTCTTTATTTGGACTGTTGAGCTGAATCTAATGGAACACATTCAACAGAATGTATGGTGAATGAGACTGTCACTGCACTTTACAAAAGGTTCTTTTCAAAATGCATATACACACAAATTGTAATAAGAACTCTGTATGCTATAAAAAATTCTTAAATAGATTACTTTGATAAATTTATATGGTGACATAAATCCAGTTTCTTTTTATTTTCTGTAATTTAGTTGGAATGTAAATATAATTCAAAATTATAAGTTATTAATGTAATGAAAATTTAATATTAAAAGCACATTCTGGCACTCTTTAGTTTAGTATTTTAATGCTCTTTAATTTAAATTTTTTTCTTTAAGTGTAAGTTCTATTGCAAATATAGCAGGATTCAAGTGAACAAAGATAAAATGATTGAATATATATTTCAAACTGATATAAAAAGTCATACATTTGTTATTCTGTGTGTTTTGTTCTTAACATGGGCAACTTGGGAATTCAAATGCTTTTATAGTTTTTTCAGTTTTTCCTGTATTTGTTTGTATTAACATTGTTTTGTATTTTTCAACTCGATCACTAATTGTGCCAAGTCTGTGATTCATTTGGAATATTTAGTAATTCTTTTTTCTCTAGTAATGAATTTTATGTAATCAAAAAAACTTTCTGCACTGTTTTGACTTAGATTCATCAATGAAAATTATGTCTTAAGATTTTTTCTTTGTTAAAATAATTTGACATAATTTAATTTGTAAGTATCATAAAATAAACAAGTATTTGTACACATTGCTGAAAATGCCAGATCTGTAACAATAGTTTGTCGCCTGATTTTGGTGATTCAGCCTATTACTTAGAGAATTTTCTAGTTCTTAAACTAGAATGAAGTACTTGATATTTTGTATGGAGAAATATAAAGAATAACTTGCATTATCTTTTCCATTTTAGTCAATTTTTAGCTCCCTGAAAAAGAGTGACTCCTGGAATTTATTCTATTTTTGAGTAAAACAAAATTATTTAAATATAAATTTAAGTTATATGTGATTATTAAGATTAAATATATTACAGTGTGTTGACTCACTACATTTGAAATAGCTGAAGATTATGTATATATATTTTTCTAATGAAGTCAAATGTTACCAATTAATGTAGAATCATAATGTATATTTTTTTTTTTAATCCGCAAGATTTTAATATATGATATACTATATTCAAAATAAATGAGAATCATAAAATGACTGTCTAGTCTCTTTCATGACAAGAAAAACACACTGCACGAACTCATGTTTGACTTGCATTTTCTGCATTAATTGGTCCTTTTTAAAAAATTTGATTCGTTGTTTTTAGAGGTGCAAGTCAACGTGACTCATAAAAATGAGCAGTATATAAAGTGCTATGTATTCACTGCCCCTAGAGCCAATGAAATTCTTGTGTTTACAGAGTGTGCACGAATATTTTCTTTATCTGCAGTTTTATGGTTGCTTACCTTTCAAATATTTTTAAAAAGTTATGAACTGTACATGACCCCCTGTTAAGATCTTTAACTATACATTGCTGGAATAATATTAATATATATATATATATATATATATATATATATCTTCAAAACAAAGTTTATGCTATCTGTTTTCGTTTTTAAAAAAAATGCTCATTGTGGTCTGTGAAAAATGTGAGACCAATTATGCTTCCTATTCGCAATGAAATTCACACTAAAGTCCTCTCTGCAGAAAAAACAACCACATGTGTTTGATCTCTACAGATTTTTTTAGTTATGTTAGATTACATCTGGGGACTTATATATGTATTTGCTTTGTCTCTCACAGATCCATGTATTAAGAAATGATAAATTTCAATAAAAGTTAGAAAATATACATGAAAAAAAAAATTTATTTTTTATTCACTTTTGCTGCTACCTCCTTTTTTAAAACATTCTGAAAAATACTTTTAAATTATTTCTAAAATAGTGAATTTTAAATCATTGTAATTTATGGGACATGAAGAAACTGTAGAAAAAAATTCAATAGAAACACTGCATTGACAAAAATACAAATTCCCATTAGCACATTGCTGAATTTTCACAAACTTATCACCTGTATTAGATTATGTGCCTCTGAAAAAATAGGTTTGGAAACAATTTAAAAGTTATTATTTAAAAAATTATGCTGCAATATGTGGCCAAAGTGCAATTTTAAATTAAGGTTTAGGGTATGTTCAATATTTTTTTTTTTTTCATTCTACAGTTTGCAAGAGCAACTAAAACTTAATTTTTTTCTCAAATAAATTAAATAAAATATAAGCTTGTGAGTATAAAATGAAAATTAACTAAATTTTCTGAGCATGAAAGTATTTAATACTGATTCACAAAGTTTTAAAAATATGACTCTCAATTTTGAAAGAGAGCTGATTCTTGACACCTAGATTTTTTGTTCGAGAGAAAGCTCTGGCTTCATAATTAGTAAGGAAATTCATATGTTAAGCTCCTTTATGTTCAGTAAGATAGTGATTCCAAACTTAAATGTAGACAGAGATGCATAGAAAAGAATTTATCACTGAAATTTTTGTGCGAGAAACATCCCTTAGTTTTTTGGAACATTAATATGTTTCATACAGTAGAAGATATGGTTTTATATACTTTATGATTTTTTGTGAAATCTTGATGGAGGAAATTTGAAGGATGTCTGTTGCTTTTATCTATCAGGAATTTTGAAGGAGAGGTGAATCAAATTTCTCATACTGTTGAAGTTGTACACACATATCCAATAACATACGAGTTGAACTTAGTAAATCAAAATTTGTCTTTCTTTGTCAGCTATAATCATTTAAGCCATAATTGAATATTAAGTAAGTATTCAAAATACTTGCATTGCGCAAAACATATTTAAAAATTATTGCTATTTGGTTGTTTTAAAGGATATTTTATATTAGTGTATTTTTGTCACGCCAAAAAGCGTAGCCCTCTTTTATTCAACCAACACTCTCTCGCTCTCTCTCTCTCTAATTTGTATATTTTATTTTTATTTATCATTTTTCAAAGCAAAAATGTAAAGTAAGGATTTAAAACAATAAATTCCATTTAATATTTTAGAAAAAATAGTCATTTATTAAAAATCAAATATAAAATAGTGAATTATATATAAAAAATTCTAAATAAGAAAAAATTATTTTTAAATTTTATCATTATATTGTATCATGGTAATTATTGGCTTATGGTAACTATAATAAGATGCATATGTTTGAGATTCAATTTTATCCAAGTATCTCGAGAAAACAGCATCAACGGTTGTACAGTATTTCGTTGTGAACTGCGCAGGGTCATTATTACTACTTAAATCAAATCTACCTGATAAAAAAGATGTGAGCTTTTCAAATTTTTCTTTATCATTGAAGTTAACGTTGAAGTCTCCAGCCAATATGAGTGGAAGTTTAGGAAAGTTTTGGTTAAGTAATTTAGAACCTCCCTCAGTATATTATAACAACGATCTATGGATAAATAATGTTATATCCTCAATCTATATAAATACGTAGTTACTATAACTACTTTAATATCATTTCCCATTTCACAAACAACTGATGAATGCCTAGTACTCAAATCACTAATGTTAGACAAAAATATTCTCATATTTTCTGTACAAATGTGGGCGGTATCTTCAGAGTTATGGTATATTGCAACTCCACATGCACGAACATTGTCTCGCTTATAACGAGAAATGCAATTGAAATTAGGAAGAGCAATTTCTTCTTCATTTCTTATCCACGTTTCAGAGATTAATAGTAGATTAGAATTTTGCATAACTGGATCCATGAATTCTAAGGTATGATTTTTTAAACTTTGACAGAAGAATTAAGGGGACTCGGCACCCTACCATTATCGAAATTTCGTAAGAATTTCGATTTTCATATTTTCATCTTATCACATACCACATACTTTCGACTACATTCTGACAAAATTTCATACTGATACTGCATATAGAAGTATAGTTACGACTGATTTAACAAACATCTCTTATCACATTGTCCCTTTAAATGCCACACCCACCTCTTTATTTACACAAGTCTCAGTCAATTTCTTGCTGCATTTCCCCCTTGGTTGACTCAATGTTTTTAAAAATACGCAGATAAGAAGAGGAATCATTGCTGCGTTCAGTTTGCCTGTATTTGTAATTGTTTATTTATTTGAATTAAAAGCAAGCGTTTTACTCGTTGCTTTTTTTGTATCAAATTTCCACTTTTTGTGATAAAAACTGACTTTTTCAAGACAATATTGCATTTTATTTTGTATCTAAAGGTGATAATTATCGCTTTTATTAATTATATTTTATAAATATGCCTCGGAAGAGTAAAAAATATACAAAAGCTTTACATATGATCAAAGCACGTTGGTGTGGTAAGAAACATCTTGAAAGAAATACATCTGTGTTATTTCCAAGTGATACTGACACCAGACAGCAAAACATTTCTTTTTCGAATAAATATGAAACTTATTCCAGTGATGAGTACATTATTATCAGTTTAAAAAAACTACAGAAGGACTTGCATATGGTCCAGGTTGCTTCTAAGATTTTTATGTGAAGAAATATAATTTGATAGTTTGCCAATCTGCATTTATATACACAATTTTATTTTTATATCCACCTAGCATTATTTTATTATCAATCAAAGTGTCATAAGTGTAATTTTGAGCAATATTGGCTGATTTGTTTTAATCTATTTAGAGCCAATTTTTTTAAAAAGTACAAATTTCTTGAATTATAACTTTTTGCGGTACTTTCCCGTTAGATGGGCGCAAGTGATAAATCGCCAAATATGGTAAGTCGCATTTTCATCTGTTATGTTTAATTAATTGTCATTCGTGTGATATTAATTATTCATTAAGTTCCTACTTTTTATAAGAAATGACGGGATCTACGCGGTAAACATATTCTTCCAGCAATTAAAAGACTGGCGTTTAAATTGTACAATAGTTTTAACCTACAAAATCGTGCAATTTTTTACCGAGATTACAATCATGACGAAAATTTGGGGCTTATCTGTAACGGAAGAAAAAGCTGTACTTTTTCTCCTTTTTTTTTATTTTGTCTGAAAATAAGACGTGTGCTAGGAATCATGAAATGAAGTTAAATTTTTGGAAAGACATTCGATGGCGATGAAATGCTTCTACCTGCCGCAGCAAAAAGAGCATTCGTGAAGAAACATGGTTCCAATCAACGCGTTTTAATTTTCTGACAGCTTTGAGATTTATTTACATTTGGAGCGAAGAGATAACTTCAGTAAAATGGTGCGAGAAACAATCGGAAATGAATCATAATGCAGTTGTTGACTGGAACAATTATATGCGAGAAGTCTGCGTTAATTCTGTAGTGGAACGTGAACGAAAAAAAAAATAGGAGGGCCCGATTTGATAGTCGAAATAGATAAAATGTTTTCAAGGCTAAAAAACAACGTGGGACGTATTCTCCCGCAACTGTAGATATTTGGTGGTATCTGCCGGGATACGAATGAACGTTTTCTGATTCCGGTACCAAACCCATGCCGTAGCGTTCTTTTAGAAGCCATCAAGGAAGGATCTACGATTTATTCCGATTCTTGGAAAAGCTACAGCACCACAAAACTTGAAGAGGAGGGTTTCCACCAAATTGAAGTGATCCACAAGTACCATTTTGTTGACCTAGAAACTGCCGTACTTACCCAAAAGATTGAGAGTTTGTGGGGAAGCGCAAAATGGAGAAACTAAAAACATCGGGAAACAGCGCGGCAGTATTTGGAATCATACCTTCCTGAATTTATGAGAAGATTAACAAATGATCCATTTCGAAAAATTCTGAACGATATAAAAAGTTTTTGGCCTTCCCCGTAATGAAGTGAATGAAGTTTTTTGTGTATGTTTATTTTACTATTAAATGTGTTACTATTAAAAGTGTGCTTTGTTGACTAAAAGTCTCCAATAAATTACTTTATTAAATGTGTTACTATTAAAAGTGTTTATTTATGTGTGTGTGAAGAAAGCTAATGAGACCAGGCAGCTATGCTTTTTGTTGATTCGATTGTCGTTTACATGTCTCATAATATTATTTAAAGCATTAATTGTACTTTTCCCCCTGCGGAAACAAAATTGATCTTGCGATAGTAAGTTGTTCCTTTTCTAAATAAAACACCATTCTATAAGTAATTGTGTCGAGGAGTTTGGGCCTGTTCAAGTAGGAGTCCGTTGCGTTGCGTTAAGGAAAAGATGACGTTGAGACGAAAATAAACCAATCATAGGCCTCCAAACGATTAGCAATGAAATTTTTAACGCCTATGATTGGTTTATTTTCGTCTCAACGTCATCTTTTCTTTAACGCAACGCACGGACTCCTTTGTGAACAGGCCCTTTCCCTATTACAGGAAGTAGGCAGATTGGCCGGTATGATCAGGGCCACCCAGAGGGGGGGGGGGCAACTGGGGTACTTTGCCCCAGGCCCCCAAGTGCCCCAAAATAATTTATTAGATTTCCTCCGAAAGAAAATTCTGACACTTGTACCGTACTTCAAAATTCAAATTAATCTCCTGACAAAAGGGCTCCTCAAAAAATTTTTTAAAAAATTGTGCGGTCGGGGGACCCCGTCAGGAACGAAGTTCCTTATGTTATTTTTTCAACTTTAATATGTAGATTTCTATTAGTTATATTAGTATATTTTTGTCATGCCAAAAAGCGTAGCCCTCTTTTATTTAACCAACTCTCTCTCTCTCTCTAATTTGTACATTTTATTTTTATTTATCATTTTTTTCAAAGCAAAAATGTTAAGTAAGGATTTAAAACAATACATTCCATTTAATATTTTAGAAACCGGACTCCTATGTGAACAGGCCCTTACGGATATGAATTTTATTTTAGACTTTTATGGCCTGTTCACAGAGGAGTCCGGCGCGTTGCGTTAAGGAAAAGATGACGTTGAGACGAAAATAAACCAATCTTAGGCGTTAAAAATTTCATTGCTAATCGTTTGGAGGCATATGATTGGTTTATTTTCGTCTCAACGTCATATTTTCCTTAACACAACGCCACGGACTCCTATGTGAACAGGCTCTTACACAGCAGCTGCTAGTTCCACGCGCCAGGAACATGACGTTATCACTTTGGTGGATTATGTTGTGCTATTTATTACTCTCGCTTCTTGCTCAATGAACTTTTAGTAGTTGATAATTACTAATTTTGTTTTTGGCAACAAATTACTTAACGTCTGTTTACCATCGGATTCAGGTCCATGTGGTATGAAGTGTAATGTTTATATGTTTTTCCGATTATTGGAGTGCTTTTTATATGCTATAACGCAGAAATCATGAAAGTGAAAGTTCTAAGTAGAAATCCTGACGATTACTTGCGGGAAACAAAGCATGATATTCACAGAAGTAAGTAAATTATCATATTGACAGGATCTTGATTGATCTGGAAAGTCTGTTGCCTTCGGTTGTATGACGTTGTATTGTAGTATTATGATTAGGTTTTTTGTAAGGCATAATAAAGGGCATTTTTTATCAAGTGTCACAGAATTTTGGGAGTATCACATATTTGCAGGAAAACATTTCCAAAAAGTTACCTTTATGATCTTTAACTTGTGTGTATTATGTTTCCTGATATGTGTATCATTGTTTCCACAAGTTTCTTGTTAAAAATTATTTTTTAAATGATTTTTGGTCTTTTAGGTAAGCACGTAACAACACTCTTTCCCAGTATCAAATCCCGAGTAAATGTTTGGACGTTCCCGCATTGTCCCCTTATAGGGAGCACCTGAATGGTGCTCTCATAATAAAGTAGCGAACAAGATTTCGCGGAGTTGACGGGTGAATGTCAAGAAAAGTCAATAGCTTGTCGCATTAGGGGAGAAAAAAAAAACTTTTGTTTAGGCTTTTCAAATGGTTCTTGAGATATAAGGTCCTGTTCCTAAAAGACATAAATGTATAATTTGACAGATCCAACACTGCTTTACCAGAAAGAATTTATGCATCAACATATAAGTAGCTTACCAGTAGCATCAACATATTAGTAGTTTGTCCTTCAGACCTCTTTCAGAGCGTCTTTTCAGTATATAATTTTCAAGTATCTTAAATGTAATTGTGCACCTTATTTCATGTTATGAACTTTTAATATAAATTTTAGTATTTAAAAAAAAAAAGCTGATTGAGATAGATGATGGGTAGAGTTCCCTCTTTTTTCTTTGAATCCCAATAATCGCTTTGGCATAAGGATGAAAAGTATTAATTTTTTAAATAACATTTATCTTAAAATGTTGTTTTATTATTCTTTGCTATTAACTTTAAAGTACAGAGAAGGATTTTAATGTTGATCCTGCATTAAAAATCATTTAAGCATTTTTTTTAAAAAAATTGATAGTTCTTAATGTTGTTTTTTAATAAATTAAGTTTTTTTTAGATTTTGTATTTGTAGTAATACTGTTGTTTAAAAATGCATTTAAAAGTTTATTTAAGTCAGAAATTCTGTCAAAGTTTTTTTTTTAAAAGGGGAAAAAATTATATAAAGCATAGAAAAAATTTAACAGCAACTAATCCTATACATATTTTAGCAGTTTATAGAAACAGAAGTAGTCAGGTTAGACAGTAAAATCTTTGAAAAATAAACTTGGATTATTTTGAGAAAATATATCTTGTTTTCACTTAGTAAACATATTATGAAAGGACTTTTGAATTTTTTTAAAGAAGTTAACGTTTGATGTAATTTTAAGAGGACATAAAGTGTATTTTTAAAAATAGATAATGCAGTCTATGCTTTTGTGGAAATTAAAAAAAAAAATTCATTTAAAATAATAGAAATGAGTTATTATAATAAAAAATTATAAATGCTAAATTATGAAGATGTATGTTAATTTTTAGGTTTTGGAAAAGCAGGAAATATTGATATATATATTAAATTAAGTTTTTGAGAGAAAAAAAATGATGAGGTATAAAAATGTAACATTTTCTTTAAAGTCTACTTAAGAAATATCAAATAAGAATCAGAAATCGTGGAAAATTTGTTTTATGATAGAAAATTAGAGAGAAAAACTATATCCAGTCAAAAAACTAATACATTCCCTATCACTTAAAGGGTATAGATGATTTGAAAAATAATGATGGTTACTTGTTGAATGGCCAGCATAAAATAACCCTTTTATTTTATTCTGGCCATTCAACATCAGTTTATATTTTTGGATCTTTTGTTATCCTTGTAGTTAATGTTTAATGTAGATCATACAAAGAAATCCATGAGATTTTTTTTTTCACATCATAAAGAGTACATCTATTTGGTTCTGAAAATGGGATTTCATCATATTGCATCCTCATTGAACAAATAAGTATTTTTTAGAAAGTAGGGATTTATTTATTTTTTTCACATTGTTGACTTTATCTCCTAAATCATTGTTTGATAAAAGTGTCATGAAATATGCTTTTATCATTAACATCTACCTAAAGTATGTATATGTTTTCATTTACAACATACATTTTAGTATGTCATAGATGAAAACTGGTACATATTCTAGACTTTGGTTCTATTTCTGTTTTTGTTAAAAAAATTTGTTTTATTTTGCATGTTGCGGAAGCTTTTCTGTTTTTGAAGTGTTCACTGTATGCTCTATTAGTGTTATGTATATATTTTATAAATTTTTATTTTTAGTCCAGAGGAATTTTGATCCAGCTCTTCATCCTTTTGAAGTAGCTCGGGAATATACAAGAGCTTTAAATGCTGTAAAATTAGAAAGGTTACTGGCAAAGCCATTTATTGGTTCTCTATCGGGTCATGGAGATGGCATTCAGTGTATGGCTAAACATCCAACATCATTACCTGTTATGTTTTCAGGAGCGTATAATGGCGAGGTAAAGTATATTTTGGGTATAACATCAGTTTCTTTTACTACCTGCAAATAAAGATAGACTGAGTATAGACAATCACAGTTTTAAAATTTGAATAAATACTGAGTTTAATGGAAAACTGTGTTTAGCAGCAATTTATTGATACAGGGGCATAGAATTTTTTTATTGTTAAGATTTGAATAAACATATTAAACTGTAACTGCATAAATATGGCAGAATGGCTTGATGGATTTTCTCTTTTTTAATAAAATGGATACAGTGTTATAAAATTGATATATATGGTTATTCTTCTTAGGACTTCATATATTTAGATCAATTTTGTTGAGGAAAATTGTACAGACTGTTGAGCTTTTTATGAACTTCTGTTAAATTAGCTGTTCTAAAAATTTTTTGTTTTTACAATTTTAATTTTTTTTTTTTTTTTTTGTGCTAGCTAGCTTCACCACTAATTGTTTGATTAGAAGTTTGTTTAGCATTGTTTTTGTTATTGATCTGATTCTTAAACTGTCCAGGAATTTTTCAGGTGAGACCCTGGAATGGAAGAGGTGAACTTAATGAGAAATTTTACCACATATATTGTTTCAAGTATGCATAAATATTTTTGAAAATCTACTCTAAATCAGTAGTTTCGAATCTTTTATATTCCTCCAATCCATCTCAAACTCTGACAATGCCTGATCAAGGAACAGAATATTGCCGCCTCACCAAATATGTTTATATATTTTAAATTGTTATATGCTTAAATTAAAATTCATATGTACATGTGCTGTAATAATAAAATTTAGTCATTTTATTTGATACATGTATATTACTCTTAATCTTTTAGAGCAATATTTTACTACCCATAAACAAAATACCTAGCAGTATCCTAGAACACAAGACCTTACAGATACTAACCCTAGTATACAACCTGTTTATTCAAAAGCGAAGTGAAGTGTCATACCACTAGATAGAGAGAAAATTGTTGCTTTCTAGAGAGGAGACATTTCTGCCCTCTTTCATTATAGACTAGTAAAATTAGTCTCTACATCATTATAGACTGATTCCTTTGGCAACATGTTAAGAAGAGAAGTTGTTGGGTTAAATTATGTTTATAGTATCTTTCTTTTTATGTGATGCTTAGAAACTAGATTTGGTTACTTTATAACCTGGCTGATTTATACATAGCTTAAATAGACCAGCAAGCACTCTAAAAACCAGCTTTACTTTGCTAATTAACCCTCAAACTGGCCCACCGGTCATTATGACCGGCAGCGGTGGAACTAAGGGGTGGGGAGAGGGGTGAACGCTTGGCTGGCTTTGACATCCTCAGTCAGTTCCTGGACATCAGGGAGAGCACATCAAGGTTTCACAAATGCTCGCCAGTTGCCAGTAAGTTGCAATTTTGTAAAAGTATGGTGGTCAAAGTGACCGGTAGGCCTGTTATTGCCACTGAGCAATAACAGGCCTACCGGTCCTGATAGGGATTTCAGTGTTCTGTGCGATTTTTATAGTATCCTGGGAAGCCTTGACATCATTCTTCTCTACCTCAATCACTGGCAGGCTAATTTTTCGAGCAATTATGTCAGAAACATTGTGCAATTCTTTTAAGAGCCCTACAATTTGATGATATAGATACCAGATCAAAATAAATTAAATAAATTGAATAAATAAGTGTAGAGGATTTTTGCCCTCGCTATTCATCACTAATATAAATCTAACAACCCTGTGCACAATATCAACATGTAGTTCCATTGTAATAATGCAAAAATAACAGCTTTTTAGGCTTGGGGGTCAATTTGACCGATAGTCCTGATAGTGGTAACAAATTCATGAGCCGGTTTGAGGGTTAAAGAAATCCTGCATTAACTGCAGATTTAAACTTAGCTGTTAATTTGATTTAATGAAAGAAACAATTGTAATTGTATTAAAAATTTAATATAATTTATTATATCTGCAATTAAATTATTTTTATTTTTAGATTCGAATGTGGAATTTGCCATCACAAAAATGCTTAAATTTTGTTCAGGCACATGATGGTATAGTTAGAGGTATTTGTGCACCCAATACTGGAGATTGCTTGCTTTCCGTAAGTTACAACAGAAATATTTTTGCTATCCTTTCTCTTTGGAAATAGTTTCTAAATTAATTTTTATGTATTTTTATTGTCATTGTGTTTAGGTTCTTACCTTTCTGTTTATTTATTTATGTCCTCAACTAGGATTTCCTTAGCAGTAATTTGTGGCATTATGATCTTCAATTCAAATAATATTAAAGCAGTGATGTATGTAAAGAGGTTTAAAAAAATTATTTGTATGTTATTTTAATTACTTTAGGTTGGTGATGACAAAATCATTAAGCATTGGAGTTTAAAAGATTCACAGTTAGAACCTACTGATGCTATTGTTACAAAGGTAATTTTCTTTTTTTTCTGCATGATTATAACTTGAACATATAATGTCTGAAACAACCATGATAACTTTTAGAGTAATCTATCTAGAATTCTGAGTCTTAAATTTAACTGCATAGTTGACATTTTCATATTAGGGAGTTTTTCTTTAAAACTTTTGGCATGATAATTATAAATAATAAAAACATTAGACTAATAGAAAAAAAACAAATAAAAACATTTATATTCCTAATTTTTTCTTTGGATAAATATTAGGTACAGTGATTTTCGCTTATAAGAATCACGTTTGTTATTACTGTTTTTGATTCTTATAAGCGGTTGATTCTTATAGCCAAAATTTAGGTTTTTGAACAGGCACACACACATATACATAGATAATTTGCCATTAAATACTCTTTAATTTATGTTAATTATCTTTTATTAAAATTACTGTTTTAAAATTTTAAAAATAAGACTTAATTTCTAGACCTATAAATAGATATACATGGTTATACAGAAGAGTAAGAGAAGAAAAAATCCAATATTTGTAACAACATACCTGCTAAACAGTTTCAACATTTCGACTACAGGAAGGGTGTAAGAAAAAGTTGTCAATGGTTGTTTGACGTAATGAAGTTTTCAGGAGGCTGTTTATACCTCTTCCAATATCATAAAAAGTCCCGTAAAGGTCTTCAGAAGTCCTTCTAAGAATACTCAGCGCTTCTCTGGATTCTTTTGCTAATGGTGGTTTTTCTGAGAACACACCATTCATTTCATCCCCGGCCTCAGTTTTATTGACAGTTTTTTAGTTTCTTCTACGATTTCATCTTCTGTCTTTTCTTCTGAAGTCTGTAGGTTTTTTCGATTTCAATCCACTCACGAAGTGATTCCTTTAACAGGATCAGTTTCTACTTGACTTAATGGGTTATCAGTCTCACAAAAAATTCCAACTTTACGGAAGCAATCAACAACGCAGTGACTTGAAACTCTTTTCCAGGCACTTGCAATCATATGTATAGCATCAAGCAAAGTGATTCTTTTACTAATTTTTGATGCAGATCACTTTCCTTTATCGATTGTGTCAACAATTCTTTGTTGCAAGTTAGAGCGATATAGCGTTTTAAAAGTTTTTATGATTCCTTGATTAAGAGGTTGTATTGCTGATGTTGTATTTGGTGGCAAAAAAACAAAGCTCTATATTTGTCATCTTTACAACTGGATGAGCCGGACAGTTGTCCAAAATCAAAACAATTTTTTCTTTCCCAGTTAGCTCCTGATCCCACTTTAGAAGGAAGTTAGGGAAGATCTTGCTACACATCCAACCTTTTTTTTGAATTTTCGTAAGACACAGGAAGGGTTTTTATTTTTGCAAAGCGTTGTGGAGATTTACTCTTACTTATAACCAAGAACATTTTCTTTACGCTCCTAGTCATATGTGTCGTCAAAAGAACTGTAATGCATTCTTTTTGTTTTATCCCAACAGAAGACAAAGCAGAGAGCCATTTTTGAGCTGATTCCATATCCGCATTTTGCTTCTCACCATAATTTTTTTATAAACAATATTGTTTCTCTCTTTCTATCGGGTAAGCTAACCCTTCTGTAGCACGAAAATTGTTTTCTCCCAATTTTTTTGCAAAATCTTCATCCTTTTGCAGCAACACAGCTCTGTTAATAGGTGCATTCATCATTCGCGCTTGAGTGAATCATTGCAAGAGAGCCTCTTCTACGTCGACTGATTTTCCATCGTGCTTCCTTTTTCGATCAAGATTTCCATTTTTGCCAATGGTAACCGAAATTTCATCTCAACAGTTTAAAGTTTTACTAAGAGTAGACTGAGTTACACCCAAATGGAAGGCAGCTTCTCTTTGACTGCACTTTGGAAGAGCATCATATCTAATTAAGAAGTTCTGTTTTTCAGAAAAACTAAAGAGTTTTCCTTGTTTTTATCATTTTTGAATTCGACTATCAAAAAGTTATAACACTAACTGGCAATTTTGTTAGAAAGGGAACACTAGCAATGAATGCTCATTACAGTCTCAGATGAACATTCACCTTATAGCTTACGTTTCACGGTTTGATAACATGCTGAATCTACTAATGTCACTTGTTCGCCTAAGTGATGCTGGATACTTTGCCAAAGATTTAGGTGTTTCGGGGTCCAGGAAGTGAGTAAGGGAAAAAATAGTCCCTGTCTGTTTGTCAGTGGAGAAAACTGAAATCGGACCCGGACGGGTAGAGATGCCCCTAGGTCAAGTTAATAGGACAGTGCTTAGCTGAAGCATTTAAGGGGAAATTCTGATGTTATGTCTAACAAAGAAAGGGATGCATTTTACGACTGTATTCTACCCCAAAGTCTTATCAGTCTTTCTTTTCAAAAACTTAAGAAAGAATTTCATGCCTTTTGAGAGTTTTGAAAGGGTCTCTTTTGTAAAAATGAAAGGAAAGCAAAGATTGCAAGCTGATTCTTAAAACCAGTAGATTGATTCTTTAAAGCGAACATTTTAACGTGGAAATAATACATTTACTTTTGTTTTTGCGATATTGATTCTTATAACCACAGATCACTATAAGCGGTGGTTACTGTATTTAAATATACTACATGGGGTGAAAAGTCCCGGGACTTGCCACTAGATGGCATCCCCAATCAAATATCCATGTAATATTCTGTCAGTACTAACCTTCAAAAGATTGCTATCAAAGTTTCATGACATGTCAGCCATTTATTTATGAGTTGCGGTCATGTAAGTGACACTACTTTTGATTTTGTGTAAACAATGGATCAAAAAGAATTTTGCGTCTTAAGTAAACATCGCTTTTTGATGAAAAAAAATACCATCCAAACCCAAGAATGGCTTGAAAAATACTATGGCACATCTGTTCTGTCAAAAACAACTATTTGTCAATGGTTTAGCAAGTTTAAAAATGGTCATATGAACACTGATGATGCTGCATGCAGACCTGCCAACTTTCCGGATTTACCCCGGCAATGCCGGATTTTTAATTCATCTTCCGGGTTTCCGGAATGGACACTGTTATTACTGGATTCCGAAACGTAAAAAAAAAATAATGCTGGTTTTAAGAATCCCTCACAGTAATCCAGAGTGTGGGAGGATTTTTAGCTACATAGCAAAAATATCTACTCAGTTCAGGTTGTCTATGTCAAGGGAAACCTTAGAAAATTTGCTAATATGCAAATGGAGCCCACAAGGACGCTGTTATGAAGAACAATTTAACAATGAATTTTTAAAAAGCGCAAAATCAGCTACGGTAAATGCTACAAAAATTCCAAGATTTTTTGCAATTAATTAAAACAAACATTATAAAGAAACAGAAGTACTCAAAATATAGACTGCTGGGGTCCCTGTTAGTGTAAATATGATGTACATTAAAATATATGATTGTAAATTTCAAATATATAACTTATTATAATTTCAAGATGAATTATAATAATGATATTATTATAATTCATCTTGAATCTATGAATCAAGATATTATAATTTCAAGATGAGCTGAACAGTAAGGAAATATTTTGATCTATGTAATATTATTAAAGAGATCCTATAAACTATAAGTATGCATTATAATTCTTTTATTATAATGTTTTACTATACTGTTTTGTCTTATGTCGTTATGTCATGCACGGTAGAATATTGTAGGATTTTGCTCTTACTGGGGTTGGCAGGTCTGTGCATATTCTGGATGTCCAATTGAGGCAACAACTCCAGAGAACATCAAAAAAGTGCACCATATTGTTTTGGATGACCGCAAAGTGAAAGTAAGGGAGATAGCTGACATCGTAAAGATATCAACAGAATGAGTGAGACATATTTTACATGAGCATTTAAATATGAAAAAGCTTTGTGCAAGATGAGTGTCACATTCTCTAACAATCGACCAAAAACACCAACATGTCGTTAATTTAGAGCTCGCTTTGGAGCTATTAAAGCGTAATCCAACCAAGTTTTTCTGCCAATTCGTAACAATGGATGAGATGTGGATCCATTACTACACACCTGCGTCATAAAGGTAGTCTGCAGAGTGGTTGGAAGCTGGCGAAACCCAGCCAAAGTGACCAAAGATGCAATAATCGGCTGCAAAAGTCTTGGCCAGTATTTTTTGGGATGCACAGGGCATAATATTTATTGACTATCTTGAGAAAAGAAAAACAATCTCAGGAGAGTATTATGCAGCATTATTGGACCACTTTAAGGATGAAATCAAGAAAAAAAGGATGCACATTATGAAAAAAAGGTGCTGTTTCACCAAGACAATGAATCAACCCACACATCAATGAAAGTGATAGTAAAATTGAATGAATCAAAATACTAATTGCTCCACCATCTCCCTTATTCTCCAGATCTGACCCCCAGTGACTATTATTAGTTTCCTAACCTGAAGAGATTTTCATCAAAGGAGAATGTCAAATGCGAAACTGATGCATATTTTGATTCCCTTGACAAATCATACTATATGAAAGGTATTCAAATGTTAGAGGACCTTTGGAATACTTATATCGCTATTGAAGGAAACTATGTTGAAGAATAAAATTGATTTTTGACCAAAAAATGTTTTTTAAAATTGCTAGTCCCGGGACTTTTCAACCCATGTAGTAGCTAAACCTCTCATTATGAATTTCTGTCACTTATTGCTGGCATGATTTTGCTCTAATCATTTTGTACTACTCACTTCAGTAGTTTCTCAAGTTTCATGTTCCATTTCTTGGGAAATATGTCCTTATGGGGGTTATATCTATATATTTTGGTTTTATTATAGCTGGGAGATTTGCAATGTCAGAGCACTATGCAATAGGCTGTAATGTTAAATATAATTTTTAAAGATTTATAAGTTTTCATACAACTACTTTCTGAGTTGTTAAAATTACATCATCAGTAAACTAAAGATTACAGACTCTAGCTGATAACATTACAGTGACGCTATACCTCCTTAGTATGTTTTACTGTTGAGTCTAAGAACTGATAGGAAATTCTGTGGGTTTTCTCAGTACTGTTATTAGATGATCTCAACGAAAATAAGTTATGTCCACAGTAGTCTCTAGTTTAATCTTATACAGTATTCAAAATCCTTATTTATATGTTTCTATGAATGATTAAACTTGAGTACTTTTAACTGGTGTGGAAATTTTTCTATCCTATTTGGACATGATGTACAAAAGGTCAGACTATTTATTGTTCTACAAGTCTATGGATTAAAAGATACTCTGATTCACATAGTTCTGCCATAAAGTTAGGAACTATTTTCAATCTTATATAATATTTCTTACAGAAAAAACCCTTTTTTTCCCCATTCAGCAGTGTTAGGGGATCGTTCTGGTATTCTTTATTTTAAATTCTGTAATGTTTTGCTCAATATTATATTATAACAGAAATAGGTGAATTGTTTGAAGTAGCTGTTTTAGCACTTATTCCAATAGAATTTTGCTTCCCTAATGGGAACTAAGAACTAGCCTATGAATTGCTTATTACAATTTCCATTGGTCACACTAATTTTTATTTATTTAATTTTTCCTTTTAAAGGTATCTTTATGAAGATTATTTATCATGTTAGATGCATTGAATTTAATTTAAATTTTTTAATTTCATTTTAATGTTCTATAGAAATGTGTTCAATCATATTTAAGTAATATAAATTTTATTTGACTTTCCTTTATTATGAAAATCATATATATGTTGTAATCTTGTTTATTTTTAGTCTGTTCTCACTGGCATTAGCCATCATCGGAAGAAACCCATCTATGCCACCTGTGGAGAGAAAGTTGATATCTGGGAGAGTCCAAAATCAGAACCTTTACGTTCTCTTTCTTGGGGTGTAGATACTATAAAATCAGTTAAATTTAATCCTGTGGAGGTAAATAATTCTTAAGTCACAGAAATTCTGGATATGATTAGATTAGAATTTTTATATTAGTTTGAAAGTTTGTATTATAATTCTATTTTGAAATAGATTTTAATGATAATTGTTAAGGTTTGATTTATACATTCACATGTATATATTCTATAAAGGTGACACAAGAGGTCATATTCGTAATCTATTGTTATATAAATAAACTTCTTGTTAATGAAGCCAAGAACTTAATAGTAATGATAGACATCTTTCAGCAAAGTTTATTATGCAGCAATTTAAAAATATCAGCTATTTAAAAGTTTTAATATAAAAACATGGAGGGGGGGAGGTGTATTTTGCACATAAATTATGGCTTTGAGGTAAGAATGACTTTTGTAAAATTAATTTTATTGTACTGAATTATTTATATTTTCTGCTATGAAAAATAGGTACATCTTATGTGTCATAATGGTAACTATTGAGAATTGACTTACTAGTTAAATATGTAATAATCACTTGATAATGATTTGGAAATGCAGACATTTTTGTCTTAGTTAAGATGCGTAAGATGTAATGCATGCACTGTAGGATGGTTATTGTATTGGAAAAGACTGGTTAGTGTTTGTTTGAAAATCAAATTTAATACTTTTTTAAAGCTTGAAAACTTACCTAACTCATATTAATTATTTCATGTTATACATAAATCAGAAAAATTATTTTTGAGACAGTTTAGGATGGAAGTTGTGTTATAGTATATTACAAATCCTCTTTCCAATTAGGAATTCCAAAATGCCTTTTTAATCATATCTTATGAATACAGATTGGGAGAATTAACAAAGTTGCAGTTCCTTATATTGCTTGTTTTGTAGCATTGAAACTATTTTTAATGTAGAGATAATTTATGAGTTAATTCAGTCTGTCTAAAATGCGTAACAAAATCTCCTGTCTAGCCAGTATGTAATCTGCCTCTGATACTAAAAATAATCAGCATTAAAGTGGTATTAGTTAAAGATACTTTGTTATTTAAATAATTGTGTCATTATAATTGATGGATGTTGTTATCCTAAACCAAAGGTTCCAGTTACTTAAGAAAAGTATGTAAATGTTAGAGAACTCATAATTCATTCAAAGAAATATGGGGAAATCAAAACTGTAGTCAGAAAAATTTCTAAGTACTGAAAGTTCGAAATATTGTCATTAATAAAATTTAAGTTAATTCTGTTAAGATTTGTGCATTTAACTAAATGGATTACAGTATAAAAATTTTGAGGAAATCATTTATAAAGATGTCTAGAAACAATACTAATAAAATTGAAAAATTGACGAGTTTTTTAATGCCATTTTTCTATTACTTAAATGTTAAATGTTTTGTTATGTAGTAATTTTACAAACAATTTTGATTGTCGAAAATTGGAGGTATATTATATTTTGTAAGTATAATGTATGTGCATTGTTATTAATACTTATTTGAATATAGGCCGTGCACTGGCAATTGGTACCAGACTCTGTTGGTTCAAGTCCCACTATTAGCATGGATGTTTATAGCTGTTCGGAACTAGCTTTAAGCAGTTGGTCCTTGTGTAATTAGCCCTCATGTAGCAAAAAATGACTGCAGTGCTCTCAACTAACCAACCAACCAACAATTTAAATATATTTCATTACTTTAAAAATTCTTTTATTGTGAATTGAATATTTTATTTGTATTTTACTTAAAAAGGTGTCTTTTGTAGGTCGATCTTCTTGCTAGCACATGTAGTGATCGAAGTATCATTTTATACGATATAAGAGAGGCTTATCCTGTTAGAAAAGTAAGAATATATTAATGCATTTTGTTGCTAAATATGGTTTAATCAAGCTATGGTATAGTGTTTTATTTTTAAGAGCAATAATTTTAACAATTAATTAGTTCAGACTTCTTGTGTAAGTGTAATTTAGACTTTTTGTTAGCAGCCAATCTGATAATTTATACAATCTTTGTCTTCTTTTTATTTTAAATGCTTAAAATTTGTTTGCTTATTCATATGAAGTTCTTATTCTTTATCTTGAATGACATTTTCAGGAATTCATGCTTTTTTTTTTTTTCAGTTTTGTTTAAATATATAAAAGGCAGTTATAATAATCAATCCTTGTTACAATACCAAATACATAAATTGTTATTTTTGCTTACCTTTAAAAAAAGTTTTATTTAAAAAAAAAAAATCTTCTTTCTTAGGGAAGACTCTAATTTTTGTGGACACAATTAGCAATCCTAATTATTTTTTTCACCATGTTTAATAGCCTTGTTTTGTGAATTGGAATTTTTTCATGCCAATATATTTGAACAGTATTTCAAATGTCAGAATTTGAATAAAAGCAGTGAATTCACTTAAAATGCATTCTTTTATTAGCTGGACTTTGTTGACTGATTAGCTGGAATTTCTTGTTATGTTGTTAAAATACTTTTTAATAAATAGAAATAAATTTGTTTTTGAGCAAATCTCAAAAATTGTTTTAACTTTTAATGTTAATCATGTGTTTAGAAACCCTTCGAGAAACATATAACATATTTTGAGAAAATTAAATTATACATATTAGAGGCCTTTTAGAAATTTAAATATAAGTCTAATTTTGATTATTGGAAGCAAAAGGCTTTTAATGACAGTTTTTCAAATTAGGTAGTTTAAAGTTTTTTACAAAGCAACAATAATAACAATTTTAGAGTATCCCTCCCTCCCCATTGATGATATATATAATTAGATGAAAACTGTCCTAACTTTGTACTGTTTTCCATTATTTTGGAAAAATTCATAGATATTCACTCTTGAATAGATGCAGCCATATCATCAACATTAAACATTAAATTTCAAGGGAATTTTTTTAAAGTGAATCCAAATCGAAATGTATTTTATTTAGTAATGTTGTTCTCATTTGTGCAATTATTTTTATATCACTGCTGAAATGTATGTGGCAACATTTAGATCCTTTTACCTGTTTATGAATAAATAATCTACATTCTTTAATTCTGTTCTTTACCCATCAGTATAGTATCAAGTGAAAATTTGCCAGTATATATAGCTAGCCACTAAATTTTGAATTGATTTAAGACTGTGTAATAATTGTAAGTGTACTGACTTACTGATGAGAAAGAAAAAATCATGTTGATATATTTATATTCTTCCTTTTCTCATCAATTGTAAAAGAAAACAAAATGTAGATATTTGTCCTAACTGCTGTTATATAATGTTAGAAAATACTCCTCTTTTGGGGGGGAATTAATATATGTTTTTTATAACATATTTTGAATTTATTTAGGTTGTACTATCATTGTGCAGCAATGCAATTTCATGGAACCCAATGGAGGCATTTGTATTTGTGGTAGCAAATGAAGATTACAGGTGAATATTTATTTATGTACTAGCTGAATGCCCGTGCTTCGCTACGGAGTACATTCAAATTAAATACAATGGTCGATGTATGCAATTAATTTGTATGTTTAATATCCATAAAACATACTATTTTGAATTAAATCCTTAAAAAAAACTTCCATCTCAATTAGTCTAGTGCAGAAGTGAGCAATTCTTTTGGCTTGGGAGCCACTTTGTGGAAGCGGAGGGCCGAAACTTTTAAAAATTTTTGCATTTTAGAAAAGGTATAAATTGTATTATAAAAATCAATAGATGTAAATTAAATAATATATTGGCAGTTTTTCTGGCTGTCTTTGTGGACCACAAAAGAATCTGTAGAGGGATGCTATTTGTCCACCTCTAGTCTAGTGGTTAAATTTTATATTTCACCCCCCCCCCCCCCTTTTTTTTTTTTTTTTTTTTTTTTGTGTCTGCCGTCAATTTTTGTTATTGTTATGCACGTGACGCAAAATTAATTTAAAGTATCACAAGTAGAAAAGAAACCACGTGATCAGCATTTAATAAATTAAATTCTAAAAATTATTCTTTAAAAATCTACCTAAAATCAGAAAATGGAGGTAAAGATTTGAAAAAGATTTTATTTTAAATGCAAACTTTAACGAATGTTACAAAAACAGCTTAAAATTTAATTTAAAAAAATCTAAGAAGAATTTTTCAAAAATCTTTCGTAGTGCACCCCAACATTATAAAATGAATCGCCATGAAAATTTCAGCACATTATGTTCAACAGTTTGGTCTATGTGTTATCTGTCAGTGAGTCACGGAACTGTATTATATATACAGTGGAATCTCAATCGATTGTTTTCCCATATGTATTGTTTATTTCACCCAGTCCAGAATAAATTCCATAGAAAACAAGCCAAAACAGACCAAATGGATCGTTCCTCGATTCGTTGTTTTCCTGCAATATTCATTCAGAATATTACAGCTTTATATTAATTTACCGTTTTTTGATAACTGAACCTGAAATATAAATGTCTGGATTGAGCTAGAATGACGCTCTAATTAAACTATGAGCAGAACATTTGAGATGCACGGTCTCGTATTTTTGTTCTCTCCTGTTTAGCATGATTTTGTGTTATCGTACCACTCCCATTATTTGTTCGTCGTTGGTGTTCCTTAATTCGTTAGCCGCTGGAGTATCCTATTTTTGGCAACTCATTCCAAATTTTCCGACTATTTAACATTTCTGTTCTTATCAGCAATGGCTCACGGTCAGCCCACCTGAGCGGTTCCTGCTGCTGTCTGGCTTTTCTGGCCTTGGGATGGATGTGCCCTGGTGTTTGGTTTAGGATGTCAGAAGTTTCTGATTGCTGTAGTTCTACATTGGCCGATGAAGGTTTCACCTGGAAGCAGAACTTTCTGGTGGTCTTATGTCAGACCCCATCCAGAGCAATGGAATGATTCTCGTTACAAATGATTCATGGCTGCTGCTTCTTTATATTCTCACACAATAACTGATATCGAGAAGAATGCAATTTGCAACACAGAAAAAATATTTTTTACTTGTGGAGAGAAAACTGCCAAAAAAAACCCCGAAAATTAATGACTTTTATATGAATCAAAATTCCTGTGTATCTACATGTACTTTTATTATTATTATTATTATTATCTTGGATTTCAGTATAACTTAGTAATTTTATCTTCAGTTACACTACAGGTATGTATGGATTTATGTATGTGAGTAAATATATTTTAGGGATATCAAACTTTAAGGTATGTTAATACTTTTTTGTATGTTCCTGCATCTATCGTTTAGTTCAGTCAGTCCCTTCGAAAACGATAGATCGAGATTCCACTGTATATAGATTTTGTATTTGAAAAAGTAAAAGTCACACAAGCCAAGAAATGTCTTCAGCAAATGTTATAATTTTTTTTGGATAAACTATTGAAAAAAATCCTAAAAACTAAGTATAAAAAAATCATAGTTTGATGTAATATGGTCAAATTTTATAAGGATTATGTGACACTAAATTTTTCTGTCTGCCTATTCTTATTTTATTTTGTATCTTACGTTTTCCACTATCATGTTTTACTTTGATTCCTCTTTGTGAATTATTTGTTTGTGAATGATTCTTGAAGTCATTTCCTGGAATTGTTTATTAAATATTTCTTTAATGCTTAATTTTTAGCTTATATTCCTTTGATATCAGGAAACTCCAGGTTCCTATACAAATTCATAAAGATCATACGGCTGCAGGTATATATTTTTGTAAATTTTTTGCTAGTTCATAATGCATTATGTGGAAAATTTTTATGAATATTTCTTGTAACTAAACCAAGTGCTCAAGGTATTCACCTTAATAAATTTGCTGCAATTTTTTGGTTTTCTTTTTTAAAAAATTAATTTTCAAAACTTCAGATGAACTGTAACTTTCTTCTTTAAAGGTGGAATTGCTCTCTTTGAATATTGATCAACTATGCCTTGCATTTGATTGGTTATGTAGAATTTGATTTTAAAGAGAGAAAAAAAGCATCAGAGCATTGAAGACTTCTCTGGGTTATTTAATAGTTTTGATAAAATTTAATTATAAAGAAATAATTCTTTTGTAAAACTGGGGAATATTTAAGAATCAATTTCTGAGTTAGGCATGCATCTCTTCATATTTTTCATGCTATTAATTGGAATTGTTCTTTTAATGCCTTTTCTTTTCTAAAAATGTCTCAAATGATGTGAACTTAGTTCATGTGACACAAGGATAACTATACAAAATTTCATAATTTAAGTTACCCAATATAAAAAGCATAGTTGTACATAAACATTTGATGCAGCATTCTGGTCTATGATTAACTATCATTGATTTTGGTGTCTCATTTTGTATTTAAAAAAAATTCAAATTTCTGAAAGTTAAATTATAAGAATAATATGAAATATAAGAATAATGAGACTTAAAGTAGTACAAATGTTAATAGGTATATGTTAATTCTGAATTTGATGTTAACCTTTTTATTTATTTGATTTATTTTTATTATGCTATCAAAAATAATCAAGCCATCACTTAAGAGTAAATATCTATGATACAATAAAGACTGAATTATACATTTCAGAAAAAAACTTGTAAATTGCTCCTAAAATTTCTTTAGTGTTTTGTGTTTTTATCTTAATACTGCATATGAAGGATAGTCGAAAATGTATTTTTCATTATGTTATCTCTTTAGTAATATTAGAAACAATTCATTGTTTCCTATTTTTGTATAATTTAGATATAATAATGAGAATTTTTATTCCATGGTCAGGGGCGTGCTTAGGGTTTTAGCAGCCCTGGGCGAAACACATTTACTGGCAATCAAATTTCTCTACGTACTGAGTAATGGATCTTGTAAGACAACTCTGATCCTCCCCCCCCCCCACCCCCCCCAAAAAAAAGCCTGCATCCACTACTGATTTTACTAGTTATTACTTTAATGCATTATGTTTCGATACTAAAAACCAAAAGGGTAGTTTGTCAGTTAAGATTGTATAATTATTTTCAAAAATCAAACCATCTATTTTTTTATAAAGTTATAAATAAATACTAAATATAAATTTATAACTTTTTATAAAGTTATAAATAAATTTTTTTATAAAGTTGTATAAACATCTATTTTTTTATAAGTTGAATTATAGAAACCACAAAAAATGAGACATTTCTTAAAACCCCTGTAACATTTAGAAAAGTGTTGCTATGAGGAATAAAAATGGCGGTCCTGAATTTTTAGCGGCCCTGGGCGGTTGCCCAGTTCGCCCACCCCTAAGCACGGCCCTGTCCATGGTGCATGAACTTTATTTCCTCTCTGATAAGGGGACAAAGTGAGATGAAGATTTCTTTCTTTGTTTGGGATGAGAGGTAGAGCAATTCATGCATAAATTTTGTCAGTGTGACCAGGTGTGGTCTAGCTGGCATAAAAAACTAAGCATATGAAACATCTTAATTAAATATTGATCTATTTTAATAAGAAAAATTTATTTCGATTTTTATTTAGAACCCATCCATTAAAAGTGGATAAAAAGTTGGCAGATCCTCCAATAGTTAATAACTTGTAATTTTTTTAATCATCAAAAGCTCAAAAAGTGTTATTAACTTTTTTCACAAACTGATGTATTCATGTGTTTTAAAAGTTTAAAGTTTCTTTTGCTAAAGGTTTAGCAGCAAGCAAACAGAGAACATCCTACTCCCATTGTTCTGCCTAAAGTTATTTCTATGAAGGGAGAAATTTCTAATTTATACCAATTAGAGATTATTAGATAAATAATTTTGATAAATTTTTTAAAAATGAGTAATTCATTTTCTCTATTTATTTATTTACTAGCTGAATACCCGTGCTTCGCTATGGAGTACATTCAAATTAAATACGACGGTCAATGTATGCAATTAATGCCAAAAAATATATATATTTATAATAAAAATTGTAACAGATATTTTTATAGATAAAATAATGTAAAAGAAAATATTCAAATTAAATACAACGGTCAATGTATGCAAATAATATGTATGTTTAATATCCATAAAACATACTAATTTGAATTAAATTCTTAAAAAACATCCATTTCAATTAGTATAGTGGTTAAATTTTATCTTTTACTATATTTTAATAAATTTTTTTGTCAATTTATTTCGTTGTTATGCACGTGATGCAAAATTAATTTGAAGTATCACAAAAAGTAAAGAAACCACGTGATCAGCATTTAATAAATTAAATTCTAAAAATTAATCTTTAAAAATTCACCAAAAATCAGAAAAGAAAGGTAAGGATTCTAAAAAGATTTCATTTTAAAGGAATTTTTATATAAATTTTATAACTCTCAGATTATTATTTTAAATGCAAACTTTAAAGAATGATACAAAAATAGCTTAAAAATTTAATTTAAAAAAATCTAAGAGAAATTTTTCAAAAATCTTTCTCAGTGCATATCTTATAGTGTAGGGGTTATGACTATACTATAAGAATATATAAGAATAATCACCATGCAAAATTTCAGGTCTGTGCGTTATCTGTCAGTCAGTCAGTCACGGAACTGTTTTTTATATATAGATTGTTTTGTTTAAGGAGAAAATTTTCAAACATAGCTTGTGATAAGCTACTAACTTTGAAAATTTTGCATTATATCCAATTGCAGGAAATTCCATGATGTATGAAACATTTTTCAATTTTGTAATACTATTTTATATCCCTTAGATGTAACATTGATTTGCTATTGAGTTGTATTAGAGCAAATAAATATTTATATTATCAATTAAAATTATATTAATAATTTTTACTTTCTCTAAGTTTTTTTCATTTATATTGAGTTTGTAAATACGAAATTTATATTTTCTTGATTTTAATTGTTTGATAAGTGCTTAATTTTACTTACAAATTAGAATAACTTTGTAGAAGTGTAGTTAATTAGAATCTATATTAAAAATTTGTGTAGAGCTTTCAATTTTTCAATATCTATTTGCTGCCTTTCTAGAAATTTTGTGTCAATGTCTGTGGTAAGGAACACTTAGTTATGATGTGAAAAGGTTCAATTGTTATTATTATCCTCAATATTCAATTTTTTTTTTTTATTATCTAGCATTATTTTTCATTCATGGACATTCAGGAGATGAATTTTGTATTGACCACATGTTGGCAATAGTTTCTTTCTTTTAGAAAGTAGTTCATTTGGTTATTGGTTTTATTAATTTTGTAGAAGCATATTATGTTTTCATTTAAGTGATGCATTTAGTTAAAAATATATGATTGTATGAATTTGTTATGCCTGTTCTTATTCAGACATTAGAAAAAGTTTAACTTAATTTATCATGATATATATTAATTCAATTACTTAAGTTTAATTAGAGTTTAAGTATTAGGGAGTAAATTTAATAGTATTTAAGATGAGGCGCGTTGTGATTACCTCAAAAGTTAAGAGTTTAAAATATTACCGCAATAACCTACAACAGATTCAATAAGGGAAAAACGACAGCTGAAAGAGAAACTTAGCTTTACTCTGAAAAGGAAAATTTAAACAAAATAAAAGTCATTAAGCTTACGCTTTTAAAGAAAGGACGAGACACAAAATTTAGGGGTAATAATTACAAAAGTTTATTTATATTTTAACATAAATTAAGTTTTCTACATATCTAACCAGCTGTCATACAAGGCACAATTCCATAAAAAAAATTAATCACATAAAACAAATTCAAGTATTACACATCACAATAAAAATAGACTGAAATTATATTTGATTTAGGTGGCTAATGAACCCATTATCTTATAAAAAAAAAATTCTTTAGTTAACTCAAAAATAAAAGGAAAACGAAAATCATAATTAAAATTGTACTTTACCGAAATGACTGCAGTCTAAAAAAAAAGAAGTAGAAATCTAGAAACAAAGGCATGATAGGAAAGTCGAAAGATTTAGAATTCGGGAATAGGACATGTCCAAAGAAGGGGGGGGAACTTATCGGTGAATGTTGCTCTTCATAGCTGCCGCTGAATCGAAACAGGATTCTAGTATCATCCTCTGTCTCCTCTCTCTCCAATCTCCCATCGAAACTTTTTGTTCGTTCGGATCTTCTCCGCCACTTTGCCTCATTTTTTGTTCCGCGTGAAAAATAGACCTTCTCTTCCTGGCTTCTCATTGGTTGATTTCGCGATATCTTTCCGCCGCGAGACATCAACAAACTCACGGGGAAAAATTCTCGGAAAAGGTCTGGGTGGTATTACGATGTGTGGGGTAGACTTTCTGAGAAACAATGATAAAATTGCGATGTTTGGGGAGTCATAAAGATGTCAATATCTGTTTTCCATCCCTGGGTTGATGACATTTGCTTCTTGAACGAAATGGCGCAACTATTTTGTATCGTATTACCGTGGGATACCAGAATGAAGAAGAGAAATAAGATTGCTTAGAAAATGGAAAAGTTTTAAACAAAGGTATTAGATTTTATTATTAAAAAAATTAAAGGTCCATCAGCCAATAAAGAAAATACTAAGCCACCTATATTATTATAATTATTAATAATATACAATTAAACATCTCACACATATATTTAAATTTGCTGGAGTGTCATGTTGGATTGGAATCTGTTCAGGAATCTAAATATCAGCACAACATTATACTTCCCCCTGATGGAAAAAATTTTTTGTCACAAAAAATTTTATGGATTTATACAGAACCCCATATGATCTTATTATAAATAAGAATAACCCTTGTATACATGAATACGAAAGAAAACTTGTCGAGGAACCAACAGGTGTTACACAGTACCACTTGAGTACACAAAAAACAAAAACAACAAAAGGAAATTGGTTTGGCTACAAAATGATTCGTGATTGTACGCTGAGCCGAAACATAAAATCACTACAAAAAAAACTTATAAACATGAAGAATCATAAAATCACAAAACTATCATCAATTACATAGATATACGGAAGACGCTTGACACATTGTAGTACCTTGATAACAAAATTTTCATGATCCTATGATGGACCAAGCCATAAGCACATTACCTAACCGCAATAAAAAATGTAAATAAACTTCTAATATAGAGGACACTCTTTGCTATCACTCATTAGTCGCAAAGTCTTTCGCAGAGGAATCATTGGCACAAGAACACTGTGATCAGTAGTGTTCGATATCATGTAAGAGAGTTCTTTTGGTCGTAGACTTTAGTCGAAGTGACTGAACCATTGATCATTCATAGCACCCCGGCACCCCACTCTCTGACGTGATGAATTGCAGCTGCAGGTAAATGTCAATGAACTGTTATAAGGTGTGAAGGTTGATGACGGGATTAAATACTGTTGAAACTGGATGAACATTTCTCCTCTGCACACTCCCGTAGATGTCTCCGCCAGCGGATCTTTCTACTCCTGGCCAGGTTGAAGATGTGAAGATGAGACCGGTTATCCATTCATAACAATAATTGAAATGAATCATGAAGATGAATATTGGTAAAAGGACTTGACTAGAGTGGGAGCCGTGATACAGTGAAGGCCAAAGCGGTTCGTCATGAGAGTCCTTGTGTCCTTGTTGAAAGGTTTTGTGAAGGATCCATGACATGGCAGCCACGAGGATTCTCCCTCGTAATATGTAGCTTTGCACCAACGAAATGTTACAAATATTTAAAAAAAAAAAATAGCATATATATATATATAAACAAACAAAAGTTTCATATATGAAAATGTAAATTAACAACACATTGTACTCATAATATGAAGCGTAATTATCAAACAGCACAAAAAAAATATTCTACACATACAAGGTATAATCGATAAAAAAAAACACATTTTCATTTTTTGCTAATTTTCTTCACGAACCCATTACTGTCCCTGGGCCTTAAATTGTAGTAGTATTTGGCAGTGGACTTCGTATTTTTACTGCGTGTCACAATTTGGGAGTTTGTTGAATGATTATCTCTCGAGTTAACATTAGACTGCACGTTATCATTTACACTAGTATCCTGAACCACTGAAGAATTACTAAAATCACTATTATTGTCTAGAAAGCTGACATCAGATATTTCAATATCTTCTAGAGCATAGGGAGAAGTTGGTCCATTATAATCATTACAAATAACATTGTTTTGGGTTAGATTATCGGTTGTAGAAAAGTTTGGCATAAGATATTGATAATTTGGTCTACGTCTAAGGGGAGGGAAAAAAGGCAAAGTTTCTTGATCATCTACATAATTAGACTGAGATTCATCTTGACTTTTAACATTTACTTTCGGAGAGGGAGGGGAAGTTGTTACATCTGGGATTGTTAATGAAGGAAAAATTATTCTATCTGGAATTAAAGTTAATCTATCTACATGTACTGTCTGTTCATCATTGGGAGCAGTAATATTAACAATTTTAAAATTAACAGGACCAGTTTGTTCCTTTACTCTATATGTGCCCCTATTGAATTTAGTAAACTTTTTTGATTGTCCAACCTTAGTGGCTGGGGTGAACAACATAACTAAATCGCCTACTTTGATATTTTTATTCTTACAATTTTTCAAACGGTAGCTTTCCTGTCTCTCGGCTGCTATAATTAAATTCTCTTTCACTGTTTTAAAAGCTTCTTGCATTCTTAAAGTTAAATCTTCAGCTAAATCTCTTTGATCTGCATATGATCTAGCAGATGGAGAAGTGAGAAGGGTTAATGGCAAAGTAAGATCCCTACCATACACCAGATGTGCGGGTGTATCTTTTATGGCTGAATGAAAAGCCGTTCTGTGAGCGAGAACTGCAAAATGCAGATATCTATCCCACTCATTTACAGTGGAGTCTACTAGATGTTTAAGGGAGTTAATGATGGTAGCATTAACCCTTTCCACAACACCATCAGTGCTAGGATGATAACTCGTAGAACAATGTTTGTTTATCCCTAACTTTTCATATACTTTTTGAATGCTATGTGCTAAAAATGAAGACCCCCTATCTGTTATCATGTGTTCAGGTATACCATGCGTGCAAATAAATTTTTCTAATATAGATGTTACTGTTTCAGTCTTAATGTCAGTTACTGGGTAAGCCTCAACCCATCTAGTAAAATAGTCGCTAATGACCAGAATGTATTTGTTCCCTGCTTCAGTGATCGGTAGAGGACCAACAGCATCCATACCTATTCTTTCAAAAGGTCTACTAGTTATTTGAATTCTTTGTAATGGAGCTTTTTGTTTGGTTTTAAAACCTCTCCTTTCAAGACACGATACACAGGATAAAACATAATTACTGATATGTGCATACATCCCTGGCCAATAATAATTTTGTCTCACTCGATATAACGTTCTCTTAAGACCTGGATGTGCTGAAGTTATGGAATTGTGGGCAAGAGCAAGTACCTCTGATATTAAAGTTTTTGGAACAAATAATTTTTCAATGTTAAATTTAGACTTATTATATTTTGGAATGCAATATAAAATATCATCTCTTAAAAAGTAAGTATTACCCTTAATATTTAATTCTGAGACAGTCTTTAATTGATCAATTAAGTTTTTACATTTACCATCTGTCTGCTGCATTAATTTAAGTCTATTATGAGGAAAAGGGTTAATTTTAGTGTCAACTTCTTGAACTGTAGCTACGTTAACTAACCTCGACAAAACATCAGCTGGTACATTGCTCTTCCCTGGTACATGTTCAATATCAAAATCATAATTCTGAAGAGCTAACACCCATCTAGCAACACGACCGCTGTCTTTGAGTTTGAGTGCATAAGAGAGAGCTTTTTGATCACAAAACAATTTAAATTTTCTGCCATATAAGTACTGTCTGAAATAATTAATAGCCCAAACTACTGCTAATGTTTCCCTCTCAAATACACTATACCTTGTTTCAGCATCATTAAGTCGTCTACTCGCATAAGCCACTGGGTGATTCATACCATCCTCTCCCTTTTGACTAAGAACAGCACCAATCGCATAACCCGAAGCATCAGTATTCAAAATAAAATTGTCTTTTACATTTGGTAACATTAAACAAGGATAAGATACTAAATTTTCTTTAAGTTCATTAAATGCTACATCAGCTACATCTCCCCATTCAAACGTGACTTTCTGTTTAGTTAAATTTGTTAATGGTATGGCAATATGAGCAAAATTTTTGATAAATTTTCGATAGAAGTTGCAAAGACCTAAAAATGATCTAACTTGTTTTTTATTCTTGGGTATAGGAAAATTCCTCACAGCCTCCACATTACGTGAATCTGGGAGAACTTTGCCATCTACTACCTGGAAACCTAAATATACAATTTTATCCCTGACTAATTGACATTTTGCTGGATTAACTTTTAAATTATGTTTACTTAGACGTTTAAAAACCATATCTAATTTCTCTAAATGTTCGTCAAAAGTTTCTGAAGCTATTATTAAATCATCCAAATAAGTATTAATATTCCACTCTTTTAAACCTGCTAAAACCATTTCTAGTAATCTTTGGAAGGAGGAGGCAGCATTCTTTAACCCTTGTGGTAACCTATTCCACTGATATAAACCAAAGTCAGTGCAGAAAGCAGTCTTGTGTCTGTCTGCAGGATTTAAGTTCATCTGCCAATAGCCTGAACACAAATCGAGAGATGAATAAAATTTAGCCCCATGTAATGAATCTAATAAATCAGTAATTAATGGCAAGGGAAATGGAAGAGGTTGGGTTTTCACATTTAACTTTCTATAATCACAAACTAACCGGTAAGAATTGTTTTTCTTTTTGACTAAAATAATTGGAGAAGCATAGGGTGAATCACTGACAGAAATTATCCCTGAATCTAATAATTGATTGATTTGAGTCTTTAATTCATCTTTCAATGCATGAGGAGTCCTGTATGGTTTTTGCCTAATTGGTACTTCATCAGATAAATAAATTCTATGGGAAACAGTGTTGCAGCCAGTCAATTTCTGCACTGAATCTGCAAATACATCCGAATGTTTATGTAAAAGAGCTAACAGCTTAGATTTCTGCTCCTCATCTTGTATATGTGCCAAATCAAATTGTCCTCCAAATAATTCAAGATCTTCATCTATTGATTTTTCTCCTATCACATTAACTTCTGCATTTTCTACTTTAGTCACTACGATTGGCTCTACACTTACTAATCTTGTATTTTTGTTTACATGTAAATCCTCATCTGAAAAATTTGCTACTTTAACTAAATATTTATTCCCATTATTATTATCATTTACTGAATTGGAAACTACCCATGGATTGGCTAGAGAGTGTTTTGATGGTTGAATTAAGACAGTATTTGAATCTAACATTTTGTTGCCTGTATGCACCCATACTAAAAGTTCTGACCTAGGAGGTATAATATGCTTAATTAATGTTCGCCCTATCACACTATTATCATGAAACTGCATGTGATCATACTGAATATTATTCATATCCTTACCTATAACATTATTCTTAGGTACATTAGTTACTTTAATATCACTAGAAGTGTTACAATTACTTTTATCTGTACTTTTTATCTTTTGAAGTCTATTATGATTATTATTACCAGATTTATCTGTAATTTCTACAATTTTAAGATCTTTATTTATGGTTTGTACTTCTGGATTGTTCTCAATATGACTTTTCTTTAGTTTGGGTTGTTTTTTACAGGGAGAATTAGTAACGGTTAAATTGTGACTATCTGAATTATGATTGTTTATATTTTGGTTAAGTTGAGTAGCATTGGTATCTCTGCGATTACTTTTATAAGGCTTAGATTTGGTTTGGTTGTTATTTCTCTGGAAATTAGTGTTAGATGCATGATGTTGACTGTTAGAATGACCTTGAAATTTATTCACTTTTTGCTTAGTACTATCATTAATCAAATTGCATTCATAATTATCATTTACATTTACTCTGCTTCTATCTTTTACATTTAACCAATCTATATGGAATTTATTATTTTGGATATTCATTTGTTTACAATCAATTTTCACATTATTCTGAATAAAAAACTGTAACCCTAAAATAGCATCATAATCTAATTTAGAGTTGTTGGTGTCTACATAAAACTGAACATTAATTTTCTCTCTCTGAAACGTTAGGGTGAGATTAACCTTTTTGGTAATAATTAATTGATCGTTGGTAATCCCTAAAACTCTCAAAGCACAATCTGACTGTTTAGTATCGTAACCTTTCTTTGCACATTTATCTATAACCATATTGTTTATCAAATTCACAGACGCCCCAGTATCTATTAAACACTTAACTCTGATATCATGAATATAAACTACAATAATAGGAAGTGAATTATTAACATTAAATACAGAATCTATCCTTACACACTCAAGGGGTTTACTCAAAGTCAGTGGTGTTTGCCTGCTCTGCCCCTGAATTAGTTTAAATTACCCTGATTGTTAAATCTCTGGCTTGGGAAACCATGATAGTTTGGACCTGGATTAAAACGTCTTGGCTGCCTGCAAAGTCTGCTTATATGACCCCTTATCCCACAATTAAAACAAACCACATCTCTATAATTTGGGCGCCTATCGTGTGTTGGTGGAGTAGGACGTGTGTGATTTTCCCCTCTTAACTTTTTTACTTCATCCGACAGTTCTGCTACCTTACGGTCATTCTCAAGTGCTAAATTTTGAATCAGTTGTTTAATTTGTGTTAATTCTGTTTCTAAATTTGATGATGTGTTCGGTATAGTAAGGTTAACTTGGGCTGAAGAGGCTTCCAATGCTGCACACTCTTCTTCTTTAAGGGCTAATTGCCACAAATTATCAAAACTCTCATGTGGTTGGGACATTACAAATCTCCTGACTGATGCTCTCATTCCAGCTAATGCCTGAGTGAGTAGCATCTTTTGCCTAGTACTTTCCTCTTTAGGAAAACATTGGTAAGACAGGCCCCTTATTCTAGTTAAGTAAGCCCTGGTGGATTCACTAGATCCCTGACAAGCTGTTGTGAACTTTAAAAGACAATTATCTTTAAAATCGCAGTTGGTGAATCTATCTATCAGTTCTTTTTTAAATCTCTCAAAATCTGTTTCGCTTTTGATTTGTGGTTGAGAAGATAAAAATTTGTTAGCCCCACCTGTTAATCTTAATTTAGCCACAAATAATTTATGGTCATTTGACCAGTTGGCAATTTTTGCTACCATTTCAATGTGATCGAAAAAATCATGCACTGAGATGTTTGGATTGTCTGCCGAAAAAATCGGGATCATGGGAATAAATTCTCCAAAATTAGGTATTTGTTTATCATTAGGGTTTGATGTTCCTGAATTTTCCGTATTAAGAGTCATTTTCAAAATTCAATATACACACAAAATATCAAAACTCTCAGTAAAATGATTATCAATAGAAATTAGTTACTATTATATTTTACATAAATATTAAATACCAGTTATATTACACACAAAAATTCACAAATCACTCATAAATTTCCAACATAAGCACTCCGCAAAAAAAATTTGTATTACCCCTAATTTTACACATATATGCATCAGGAATTGTGCACTTGATTTAAGACCCTTATTTCGCTCTCACGGCACCAGAAATATTGTTATGCCTGTTCTTATTCAGACATTAGAAAAAGTTTAACTTAATTTATCATGATATATATTAATTCAATTACTTAAGTTTAATTAGAGTTTAAGTATTAGGGAGTAAATTTAATAGTATTTAAGATGAGGCGCGTTGTGATTACCTCAAAAGTTAAGAGTTTAAAATATTACCGCAATAACCTACAACAGATTCAATAAGGGAAAAACGACAGCTGAAAGAGAAACTTAGCTTTACTCTGAAAAGGAAAATTTAAACAAAATAAAAGTCATTAAGCTTACGCTTTTAAAGAAAGGACGAGACACAAAATTTAGGGGTAATAATTACAAAAGTTTATTTATATTTTAACATAAATTAAGTTTTCTACATATCTAACCAGCTGTCATACAAGGCACAATTCCATAAAAAAAATTAATCACATAAAACAAATTCAAGTATTACACATCACAATAAAAATAGACTGAAATTATATTTGATTTAGGTGGCTAATGAACCCATTATCTTATAAAAAAAAAATTCTTTAGTTAACTCAAAAATAAAAGGAAAACGAAAATCATAATTAAAATTGTACTTTACCGAAATGACTGCAGTCTAAAAAAAAGAAGTAGAAATCTAGAAACAAAGGCATGATAGGAAAGTCGAAAGATTTAGAATTCGGGAATAGGACATGTCCAAAGAAGGGGGGGGAACTTATCGGTGAATGTTGCTCTTCATAGCTGCCGCTGAATCGAAACAGGATTCTAGTATCATCCTCTGTCTCCTCTCTCTCCAATCTCCCATCGAAACTTTTTGTTCGTTCGGATCTTCTCCGCCACTTTGCCTCATTTTTTGTTCCGCGTGAAAAATAGACCTTCTCTTCCTGGCTTCTCATTGGTTGATTTCGCGATATCTTTCCGCCGCGAGACATCAACAAACTCACGGGGAAAAATTCTCGGAAAAGGTCTGGGTGGTATTACGATGTGTGGGGTAGACTTTCTGAGAAACAATGATAAAATTGCGATGTTTGGGGAGTCATAAAGATGTCAATATCTGTTTTCCATCCCTGGGTTGATGACATTTGCTTCTTGAACGAAATGGCGCAACTATTTTGTATCGTATTACCGTGGGATACCAGAATGAAGAAGAGAAATAAGATTGCTTAGAAAATGGAAAAGTTTTAAACAAAGGTATTAGATTTTATTATTAAAAAAATTAAAGGTCCATCAGCCAATAAAGAAAATACTAAGCCACCTATATTATTATAATTATTAATAATATACAATTAAACATCTCACACATATATTTAAATTTGCTGGAGTGTCATGTTGGATTGGAATCTGTTCAGGAATCTAAATATCAGCACAACAAATTAAAGATTTGAAATTGTGTAAAGTAAATTAATCATATGCAATGTGCAAAAAAATCTACTCTGTGATTTTAATCATGGTGTTATTTTTTTTTCTGCATTCCTGCTGAGAAAGTCTTTAAATAATGCTTAATTTTTTGTTTGAAAAAGGAGTAAAGTTAAAGTAGATTTAACCCTTCACTTATATAGATGGACGAAATTGAATGCTATTATAACTTGTGAAAGTAAAGAATTTTAAGTTTATAAAAATTGAAAATATATCGACTATGATGAAAGCAATATTTGTTAATCAGTCAGCAGTTTCACATTGTCACCTGATTAAATGAATATTTACTTATTTGGTAGTTTGGAAAACACATAATTATTCTTGATATCTGTTAATGATTTGGTGTGTGTGTGGGGGGGGGGGGGACTGGAAAAATGAGAGTTGGAAAAATTGTATTTTTCTCATTTTATGTATGCTTCTCTTTTCTAAATTTAATTGTTCCAAAGAAAAGGATATATTCTCTTGAGTTTTAAGATTTTAAAGTTCATTATATTGTATGCTTACTATAGATTACTCAGAGCTATGGGAGCCTTATGCAAATAATTGTTTTATTTAGATAAAATCTTGTGACATGTAGAGTCATTATTCATTCTGTAAGATAATCAATAAATTGTATAAAAATTTGGTATAAATTATTAATGTTATTCTATGTATATGAGAATATATTTATTCGTAAATTTGTGGTTGATATATACTGGTAATTTTGGTTCATGCATTTTTAAAACTCATTGCATTAAAATCTGAGCCTTCTTCTTATTTGAAAAACGTGTTTGGTTACCTCTTGATTATTAAAATCAAGAGGTAACCAATCAGTTATTAAAATCAAGAAGTAGCCGCTCAATTTTTATTACCTAAGAATTATTGTCATCGTTTCCTGTAGTTTTATGTGGAACCCTGAATTATGATAAATGGATTTCATTATAAATTATTTCTGAAATATTTTATTTCAGTTAATAATTTATGTATTTTTGTAACTTGTTGCAGTGTTAGATGTGGATTATTCCCCAACAGGGAAGGAATTTGTATCTGGTAGTTACGATAAAACAATCAGAATATTTCCAATGAAATCTGGTCGAAGCAGGTAAATATTCATCATCCTTATCTACTATTTTATTCCATTTGCCCTTACTGTGTATAGAGTGTTGCATAATTACATAACTGCACAAATGCCTTAACATTTGTAAGAGGAAGAAATTTTATCCAAAGAGATTAAATAGCTGCCAAAAAGGCATTTAGTTTTACACACCTCTACCAAACTAATAAACCAAAAATCCATTTCTAAAAAGTTGCGCTATTGTTATTAATTTTATTGTATATGAATGCAAAGTTGTTAAATAATTTAGAATTTCCAGAAATGCATATTAGAAGAGAAAATAAAAGAAATTAATCAGATTTCTCAGTAAAATGTGGAATAAAGTTTTTAAATTGGTGAATTAAAACTTTGAAAACTTTTCGCTTGTTTCTTATACAAATTGATTGTTTGGGAAAAGTATCCATATAGGGTTAGGTGCTATTTGTTAAAACTTGATAAGTCTCATATTGAAACTTTTGTTTAACTATTACGACAAAATTTTCAGATTTATAGGTGAAATTAGTAAAAATTAAACAATTAATAGAAGTATAATGAATTCAGGGGGTCCAAATTGAACCTCTAGTTAGGGGGAGAGAATTCTTACTAGAATCATAGGATTGGAGGATTTCCCCCCCCCCCCTCCACACTTTTCAACTCTCCATTACTAATCCATTAATTTCCATTGCTAATTTAGATGTGATAGGTATTAATGGTATGTACAAATATCAGGGCAGTTTTTTTGTATAAGTAATTCATTAAAATTAAGTCTTGAAATATCATTTATAATAATGCTATTGGTGTATTTGCTTGCATCAAAGTAAAATATTTCTTATTTCAATGAATTTTGGTCTTTTTACCATGCAGAGATGTTTACCACACCAAACGAATGGGAAGATTGACATCTGTATTGTGGTCAATGGATAATCGATTTATTCTTTCTGGCTCAAATGAATCGGATATTAGAATATGGAAGGCAAAGGCATCTGAAAAATTGGGAGCTGTAAGTAAAAATATATTTATGTTCTTAATCTTTAAAGTATTATAAAAAAGATAAATACTTTTGAAGGTTATTAATTTGCATGGGATAAAAACATGTAAGTACGTATTTAACCTACATTCTGAAATTCAATTTTGTTTTAAAGTGAGTGTTTTATGTGAAATAATTATTATATTATAATTTAATATTGAAACATTTTAAAATGTTTTGGAGCTTCATTTATATTTCAATTTTATGTAATATGAACAGTTTGATATATAATGTCATTGTAATATTTTTTTTTTATAATCTATGCTGTTATTAACAGATGAAAGGTATTTTTTGTTCACTCCCTTTTGACATGAATGTTTATAAAATTTCAATTGTTTTCTTACATAAATGACAATTTGAACATATTCCTTATAATGCATGGCGAAGGAGGAATTTATAAAGTTTCTTCTTCAGCTGATGCTCCTTTAGCAATATTTTGTTTATAAACGTGATGATTTACTTAAATTACCCCTATAATGACATGATAAAAACTAAAAATTTGTTTGCCTTATGTGGGCTAAAAATGATGGGATTCACTTGATGCCCCTGGATGAACAAGAAAACAATGTTAAAAACTGAATCTACAATTCTAATTACATAACATAACATAATAAATAATTCCATAGCAGTAGCAGTGTTGCGAATATTATCAACTTTGAACATTAATTGAAAGATCTTAAAACATTTTAATTACAAAACTGCATTATACTGTTTTGCACATGAAAATTTTAAAATTACAGTAGTGATTTCTTCTAAGTACTGAAACAAGGAAATATAAAGGGTTTCCATTTTATTTTTGCATACATAAATTTTTACACTTTTTAAAATGAATTTATTTTAAATTTATGACTTTCAATTGTTTGTAGATGGCTTACAGAGAAAGGATGGCCATTAATCATTCAGAAAAGTTGAGAGAGAAATTTTCACAGCATCCTCAAATCAGACGTATCACTCGTCATAGGCATGTGCCGAAACATGTCTACAATGCAGCTAAGGAGCACAGGGTTATTGTCGAGTCTCAGAAAAAGAAGTAAGTGATTTAACACACATTAACTATTCTGTTTTCCATGTCATTTAGTCTCTATTTGAAAGGTAGTATTTTTAAAATTATTTATCATATATGTGCAATATTTTAAACTAAAAATATTTTTACTAAAGTAATTATGGATATATTGTTTATTAGCTGGAAGCTGCAAAAATCTTTCTTTAAAAATAGAGTTTGCAATTTTAGGTATATTGTCTAGTTTTGCCTCGTTTTCAAAATGATCATTATTAAGTTTTATATTATAATGGGTGACAGCTTGCTACTTGTATTAGAGAGTTTGAAATGAGTTTAAAACCATTTATTTGTAAATAAGTATATATTAATTTCTCTTTAAAAGATAATTTAGTGAGTTTGGCACCAAGAGTAAAAAAACTAAAGTATTGTGTAGCAGAAAAAGATTTTTGCCCATGATACATTTCATCTTATAATAGGAATTAAAATTCAAAGTTTGTTAATCAACAATTCCTAAAAAAAAAAAAAAAAAAAAAAAAAAAAAAAATGAAAATTTCTTTAAGCTTAAATTTCAAATGTCCTTTAACAAAAAAATAAATAATTTTTTTGTTGTGTTTTTCACTAGGCCACTACTCAGTTTCAAGCTTATAAAAATATTATTTGCCTCGAAAATCTGAATTTCGTCTACCTCATTTTATATGAACCCTTATAAAGTTATAACTTAAAGTATTAACAGTTAACTATAGAAATAAAATTGGCAAGTGTATATTACATTTAAGAAACTAAAAATAATTAATTATTCAGCTGAGGTTTAGAGTGATAAAATTATCTGTGCAGTGTGCATATGAAGAGATCCTTTAATTAAGAGAGTAGGATATTTATCTAGTGTTTTTGATGAAAATTTTATACAATTCTCTTTAAATACATGTGCTAGACATACCTTTGTTGTAATCTACAAGCTAAGTTTTGTGTATTTTTTTTTTCCAGGGAAGCTAATAGGAGGGCTCACAGTAAACCTGGAACTGTACCATACATCAGTGAACGCAAAAAACACATTGTTAAAGAAGATGAATAATGTAAAACTTTGTATAGATTTTTGCTTGTTTATAAAATTTATTCCTCATATTTCATTTGAATATGAAAAATTTTAATCTTAATGCACTACTCATGTCCCTGAATTTTCCCACAACTTCTTGAAAACACTTATCTATAGTGTCTAGGTCTAAAAGGCTATTTTTAAAGAATGCATGTATACTCAGGTGAAAATACACTATACTTGAAACAAACCTATCCTGAATACAAACGGGACGCTAGAGTAGTATGATTCCACCAATGCAAAATAGTTTGTACTTTTTCCTATTAACAGAGTTGATGAAAGGCATATTTCAGACATAAAATAATGATTTATCTAATAAATTGTAGACATATTTGGGCAATAAAAATGTGGTGTTTCATGTATTTGTATTTAGTTGTAAATGATGTGCAATACAGCATGTGAGTGAGAATGTAACGTCATAGAATAATCAGATCATTCACAAGGCTTCATTTCCTTGGTGGGAGCATCTGGCATTCAATGTGGATGTGGAATTTCGGTAACCCCAGGTCTCCTCTGAAGGGAAGATCCCTCAGAAAGTGGTCACTCAGGAGGAGCAGTTCGTTTTCCATGAGGGGTGGAAAGTGTCAAAAGCGACGGTTCACGGGAAAGGAGGTGATTGTCACCAAACATCTCCACTTTTTGCCAAATAATGGAATTGGCCTCCAGGAAGAGTCGAACAAGTGTTACTTTCTGTCGATGGGTAATGGTTTACATATCAACAGAAATGGGTTACCATCAACAGATGGGTAATGGTTTACCCCAAGAAAAGGCAATATTTACAAGGGACAAGTGGGGAAGAATATACATCTGCAGTTATCAATTGAAAGGAAATTTTCAACACTATACCTAATGGAATATTAAGTGCCATGATTTGCTTTACAATCTGAAATGTTTAAATGCTGATTTCTTATGTCTATTTTCAAAGTTATAAACTTGCAACTAAGCAAAACATCTTTCACATTTTTATTTAATTTTTAAACTGGGCAAAAATATAGCTAACAAAAACCAAGTTATGAGAAGATGAAATTACAGTTTGATGAAATATTCTCCTAGTTAAATTGCAGAAAATGGGAAAATTTTATAAAGTGTCGAAAAAATTAAATGCATGTGATTTTTCATCGGAAGAGGTCATTAGTGTAGTCATCATAACACTTTAAAGGGCAGGGCCAGCTTTAAGCTCATTCTATCTATTAGATAAGGAAAATTTCAAAAATGTCTAAATGAAAACTGTGCTAACAGATGCAAAAATTATTCAGAATAACGACCAAACAAAGTGTGTAAAAACATGCAGATGTATATCTTGATATGCTGGTTGAAGAAATGGAAGCATTCTTCCATCTAAATATTTCTGAAACCCATAAAAATTCTAAACTTCCTCACTACAAATGACAGCTGCTGGCTTTCTAAATAGGGACCAGGAGCAGAAGCATTTCTAGATTAAAATTAAATAAAACATACCAGAGACCAACAATATCGCAGTAGAGACTAAACAGTCTTGCAATACTTTCATTAGAGCATGAGGATATTAAAATTTGATCAAATAAATGATTTTGCTGATAAAAAAATCTAGAAATATTCATCTGTAGATATTTTTGTTCTGTAAATTAAATCTGGCTTAAATACTTTTACAATAACTTAAGGTCTTATATAATCGTTTTATGTTTAATCCCACATTTCTAGAACCGACCACTTATATCCCAAATAAACATAAAATTATGTTAAAAAATAGAATATGTAAGAGATGCCTTACATAAATCCAAAAACTGAATTTGCCGAAACTCTGATGATAATAAACTCTGTACAATACATGCAATGAAAAAAATCTTTAATTTAAAACCACACTTCAGTAGTGTCATTTTTATCATTTATTTGTGCTGTCATCGGTTTCTGAAAGCCCATTTGCTTTATATTTGCATCTATTATTAATATAACTGGCTACACTTATTTTATATGAAAATAAAATTACCGAAACAGATTGCGTCTCCTATAGTGAAAGAAAAAACTAACAATTGCAAAAACCCAAATACCCAGAAATCTGCATCTATAATAATAAATTTTTGTATGACCCATATTTATAAAAGTAAACATGACTATGAGGATTTCTGAAACTCTCTCACATTACTTTGGGAAATAGTAAGTAGAACGATGCATGGTTTAAAGTTTCAAAATATGTTGATTACATAAAAATAGAAATCAAAACATATGATTGTTTTCTTAAAGCCTAAACAGTTAAAACCTTCATAATTTTCTTAATGCCTAAAGAGAGATAAATACTTCTCATAGGTAATGCTGATGAGCTGTTGATTACCCCCAACCTCTCATTCCGATAATCAACCCTAAAACTGGTGTCAGGTCTCTTAACAGGTGGACAATGTAAATATACTTCAGATTAATTTCTGTTGTGTAAACCTCATGTGGTTCCTTCAATTATTTTCATTATGGTGCCTTGTTCAAATTCGTTTGTTTATAATTTTCAGCCTCATAAAGCTGGAAAACCATAATGAAGTTCTGCTAAGGTTATTGTTCTAAATGTTTATACAATAACTTTAGCAGAACTTAAGCTCGGAGAACAGAATCCCATGAAATCTGACAACGAAATAGTTCTGCTCTGACTGGTGTCTCACAGTCCAGTATTCATAGAACGAAAGTTGAGATGAAGAATGGCATACTTAGGGTAAAAATGTCCTTTGAAAGTGCAGACTCAAAGAAACCAAATTTATGATGAGTTTACGAAAACGACAATTCGTAAACAAAGGTGCATTCCTTTTATTTGAAAAATTAAATACCCACTACTGATAAAGTAATTCTTGCTATAAATGAAGACGACGATCTTCTTAATTTCTGCATTAGGAGTATCAGGAATTTAATGACAGGCCTGGGATTTGTTTTAAAGAAAAGAAATTGCTGGTCAATGTTAATGGAGCGCGACAATATTCAGTAGTGGCACCATACATATTTGAGAAGTATACAGCGTAACCTTACTGTTCCGAAGGTAGACAATTTTTCTATACCGATGAAATGTGGGTTAATATTGGGCATATCAAAGAATACGTATGGAAAGATTGTCAAAATCCCACAAACAAGCACTTTTGAGCAGTTTATCTTCAGGATTGAAGGCTCCATCCGGCAATGGTTCCAGATTAATTATAATCCATGCTGGAAATGAAGATGGTTTTCTTAGAGGATCTGCAAAAATTTTTAAAGCAAAGAAAAATGCTGGTGATTACCATGGAGAAATGAATGGTCCACATTATGAAGAGTGGTTTGTATAGAAACATCTCTCTCAACTCCTGCCAAGCAGAATTATTGTTATGGACAATGCTTCACTCAGTGCATGTGAAGCAGATTCCAACCACTGCAACAAGAATGGTTGACAGGAGAAAATATATCCTGGAATTCTTGACATGCTAAAAGTGGAACTTTTGAAACTTGTGGCGGTCAATAAAAGATTTCACGAAGCTTCTAGAATTGACCAAATTGCGGCTCACCATGGATATACAGTTCTTCGCCTGCCTCCATATCATTGCAAGTTAAATCCCATTGAACCTGTGTGGAGCCAGATGAAGAGATACGTTTCTACAGAATCGCACTTTTAAAATGGACAGTTATCAAACATACCCAGGAAGGTAACGATTAAGTGTCAGCTTCTTCTCGGGCTAAGTGTGTTAATACTTAATAAACACTTAATAGAACAAAAAAAAAGGTGGTTGTTGGATGGACTTGCAGAAAGCACTGTTGAAGCCTTACAATTTAAAGTAGGAGATTCATCTGATGATTCTGAGCCATTTAGTGACGATGATGGTAGCCATAGCGGGATTGACATATTGTAACACAAAAAGTCCTTCTCAGGGCTACAATATATTAAAAATAGAACCGCTTATCACCCTCCTCTCACGACTAATTCAATCCAATCCCCCCCCCCCCATCTCTCTCCTTTTCACATATTTCGGAGAGCAAAAAAATTTTCAATGTAATAAGAATGCATAGTATCCACCAAAACTGATACTACCCCCCCCCCCCATCTAGTTCTAGCTAGTGGCCAAATCAGGAGCACTATATCCTTTGGTTCATAAGTTGCCAGGTTCGATTAACACCGATAAATTCAATCCAATGACCCCCTCCTCTCTTTTTCACATATTTCGGAGAGAAAAAAAAGCAAAGTACTTTATAGGGATTCATGGTTTCTATGAGAGTCACATACTATTTGAAATCAAAATGAACAGGGAACAATTTTTATAGGAATTACCAACATAAATTTTGAAATTGTCTAACATGAGAAAATTAGTTCAAACTGTGATGTGAAAACAAAACTCTGTCTCCCCCTTTACTGGAAAGCAACCAATGGAAAATCAATCCTCAATAAGCGATAAAAGGCCTAATATGGCTATCTGCATTTTGTAGCAGTGGAGAGATACTTGCGTTACAGGTGTAAATTGTTCGCTGTAGTATATTTAGTGCTTTCAGGATATGCTTGCCCCAAGTATAGCCCACCTTCTTTAGAATTTAAGAATAGTTTAAAAGCACTAGCTACCCTTGCATGTGTAGGGAAGAAAAAACCCATGTATATTTTTTAGTATTTAGCAATTATTTCTTCCCCTTATATAAATCTTGATATTCATGCATACCTTTGTTAAATTTAACAACATGACTGGGCTTGAACAATACATGAAAATATCAAATATATACCTCTCAAAGCCTATCACTTTGACATCACATAATACAGTGTCACCAGGTCTTTCTGAAGTAATTTTGAGGTATTGTGAATTAACACTATACATTTACAATGCATTTGAGCAATTGCCAGACATGCCAACGTCAGTAAGAGCAAAATCCTGCAATATTCTACCGTGCATAAAATTGACATAACACAAAACAGTATAGTAAAAAATTATAATGTATACTTACGTATAGTTTATAGGAACTCTTAAATAATATTACATAGTTCAAAATATTTCCTTACTGTTCATCTTGAAATTATAATATTAAACAAAAGTTATATATTTGAAATTTGTAATCAAACATTTTAATGTACATCATATTCGCAGTAGCAGGGACCCCAGCAGTCTATATTTTAAGTAAATCTATTTCTTTTAATAAATTGCAGAAAATCTTGGAATTTTTGTAGCATTAACTGTAGCTGATTTTGCATTTTTTTAAAAATTCATTGTCAAGTTGTTCTTCATAATAATGTCCTTGTGGGTTCGATTTGCAAATATTCTAAGGTTTCCCTTGACATAGATGACCTGGACTGAGTAGACATTTTTGTTATGTAACTAAAAATCCTCTCACACTCTGCATCACTGTGAGGGATTGTTAAAACCAGCATTATTTTTTTAGTTTCGGAATCTGGTAATAATAGTGTCCATTTCGAAAACCCGGAAAATGCATTAAAAATCCGGCATTGCCGGGGTAAATCAAGAAAGTTGGCAGGTCTGAATTGCTCATAGCAAACCACAGATTTTGTAAGAAAACCAGTAATACAAACCCAATCAGAATTTGCTATAGCTTACATATTACAAGCATATTAAAAAAGTAAAATCACTGTAGACACTTTCCAATAATTCTAAAAATATTAAGTGTTAAAAACTCACTGATGAAAACTGATGATTGCTGTTAAATCAACAAAATTATCAGAGATAGCAACATGAAAAATGCAATCATGCACAAATCTCTGTAACACCAACTAAATTATCACACTTAAATTACAGTACAAATTTTAACAGACTACAACAAAGAAAACTAATTTGGTATGTAAAACGAATATTTATTCAATATACATACATGTATACTTATCAAAGTATGTATATATACATATATACATACTGACATTACTGAATCGTTGAAAATAGTACTTTTAATGGAACTGATGTGTCTCGGAAGAAAAAGTCAGAACTAAAAAAGCAAAAGTTATTTCGAAAATAATGAAATCACATTCAGGATGAATGACACCTTTTTTTGCACTAATGAGTATCATGTCTTTTACATAAGTACATTTCCTATTCTACTAAAACTCATCAGAAATGCCTGCAAAGCGCCTGCGCCTTTCTGGAAAATCGGAGCGTCCACGTCTCTCACCAAAACCAGATTCCCTGTCAAAGTTCCCTTCTTGGCCCCTAAAACGTTGTTCAGGGAATGCAGTTCTTGAAGCTGTGAAGTAAAATAACATAACATGAAACATAAGAATGTTATATCAGCATTTATTATGTATTAATAGCATCAGTATTTGTATGAAACAATCTTGAATAGAGGTTTCACTGCCTTTGGCAATTACTCAACCCCATACAGAAAGTGTAGCCCCAGTACTACACTTTCTTAGGCTTCAGCTTCAATAATGTAGATTTAGGTACCTATAAGCCTTCTTTCCTTCATAGCTACTGATAAACACAATTTAATTTTTTAGTGATGATTGTGACAGAAGCTTGTATTGTCAGTTCTGAGGGATTTTAAAATGTTTTGAAAAACAATGAGATTCTTATGAATATTAAATACATATTACTTTGGCTTCACATTCCTTCAAAACCCTTACCCTTAGTTCTTATAACATAAATCATAAAACTGGGACAAGCAACTTAATTATGCAAGCAAGCTGCTTAATATGTATGCTTATTTTCAATAAGTCTGATTTCTAATAAAATATATTTTATGACAATCCTCAATTTAAATGTGATTGTTGAATTGAAAGTTAATGATTATCTGAGATTTATTTTTTAAATAACGAAATAGATTACAGCTTTTAGAAATCTTTCTTGAATGACTCCTTGAAAAAGCTGTTTAACTTTTTCCTTTCAAATATAACTACTTGTATAAAGTTCTACTTTACCCCCCCCCCCTCCCAACGAGGGGCACTTGTCCATTAAACCTTTCCAGCATGGTGGGATTAAAAGAGTCCCAGCTAATTAATATTTTTTCCTTAAATTCTATTCACTTGAGCTGTATTTCAAATATAGAATACAATTGGTTTTTAGTTATAGTTTTAGGTTGTAAATGGCAGAACATAACAGTTCTTCATTTTTGCATGAAAATTGGCTTAAATAATCAGTGAAAAGTGTCCTTCACTGATTATTTAAGCCAATTGCTCTTTTTTTGAAGTTGGACTGCTCAGTTTTTGAAGGATTATGAAAGTATTTATATATGTAAAATGTTATTAATTACATTTTTCATTGTTTAAACTTATTTTCTAAACAAAAAAATATATCATTTATAATACTTTTTAACATTTTTCACTTGAATTACATGGGACTAAAACAGTCTCGCCACACTTGAGATTTTCACCAATAGATCGCAGCACTGCAATTTTCCATTGTTTTGAATTATGTTTTTTCCATTAATTTTGGTTAGTTTTTCAGCCATTTTAGTATCAGGTGTCTTTATTTAGAGGCTGTCACTGATACCAAGATATAGATATAGTTGGTGAATAACAAGTTTGCTCAGAGCCTTTGTCCTCACAGAACAAAGGAGTTGCACGAAAAGTGCCTAAGAAATTCCTTCCAAGAAAAGCGATTGTACGATATTGTGGGTGGTGTAGCTAGAAATTCCAGCAAGACAGGTGTAAACCTCAATGGTTGCTATAAGCCAAGGGAATATAAGCCAGGCCTTGACAATTGAGATCTGGGAAAGCCAGAATTTTCAATTCAGAACAGGAATTTTTTTTAAATTGATAATTCTATATAATTATTATACATAAATATGTGTAATAAATATCAAAAATTTATTTTAAAGCAATTGTTGATCGTATTTTATTGTATATATCTTATTTTCATTGATTTATATTATATACTGCAAAACTATTGTAATATCCACTATGGTGTAGGGAATGTCTTTGTTGCATGGTGGGACAAACGGTATCCCACCTCCCCCTGTAAAAATAAAAACAGCAGAAATTTTTTGGGGGCATTAAATATCTATGTAAGTGCATCTGATCCTTTATACAACACTTTTTCCAAATTTCAGTTGTATTTTAGCATAGCGTGTCGCAAAGAGTTAAGACATTCGTACAAAATCCGTGAGCAAATGTCTTTAGAAATTTAGACTTTTTGATCCAATTGCAACTAATGTATAACAGGACAAATAGAAACTCATTTCATTTCAGTTAAAAAGAAACTATGACATCTATAGTAGCCTCCATTGTCAAAATTCTTAAAACTGTATAATACTATACACTTACCAGAAAAAATTCCATCTCTTGGTGTCCTGACATCTATTGTAGAACAAACTAACTCATCTATTGTCTGACTTGAAACTAAATTGCTTTCTCTGAGAGATCGACTAAGTTGCTCATAAATATGGCTTGTTTCTTTATCATTAACTCTCTCAACAGATTTCTGAAGAGTATCCAGCTAAGGGGGGAAAAATTATGAATATACATGCATACTAATACACAAGTACCATAAAAACTATTCTTTAAATACAATTTGATATAAATTCTTTTAAGCTTATATAACAATATTTCACTGAGTTCAAAGACCTACATTTACCTAGTAAATTGGTACCACAAAATATGACAACTAGTTTTCAAAGATACTAGCCATTTTTTACTGCTAAAAATCATCAGCACCAAAAATTCTTTCCACATCGTGTTCTCTTTCGAACTCCTAAGGATGTTTCCTTAATTTACTTTTGCACAAATACCAATATTTCTTACTTTTAAAGGTCTGACAGGTCTAACTTTGCCTATGGTCTTACTTTTAGATAAATTTAAACTTCTGAAGGAGGAGAAAATGTAAAAGAGGACTCTACTAAATTAAAGTATCTAAATGTAATTTAATATGGAATAAGGACATATTACTTCATATCTTATTCAAATTAATGATTGATGAAATATTTATTTTAATTAATTTCAAATGTTTACATCAACTCCATTTTAAAATCATCAAATTATCTAACAGCTTTTCTTTCTATTACCATTAGCAACACAAATTATTCAATATTTTAGCCTAGTAAACCAAGTCTATATGCACTCCCTCATATATTAATTTATTATACATCAGTTAAAATAAATCGATATTTTGTTACCTCATACAGGTTGCAATTACAAACATTTGTACTACAATTGATAGTGGCAGTAAATTTAGTATGTTGCACAATTTACAACATGGAAAAGAGCATAAATAATGTTTACCTCAAATAAGTGACATTTAGTCAGTACTTAAATATTAACTTAAACTGAAAAACTATAAGAAAAATGCATTTAATACTGATTCACAAGTTTTCATACTGGACTCCCATAACTCCCCCACCCCCATCAATGCATACAAATTTGACTCAATCTAAGAGGCAGGGAGTTAAATTAACTCTTATTTCAGATCTGCAGCATTCTCTGCACTACTCAAGGACATTGGACCCCCTAAAAAAAATTGTTCCATGTTCAAATGCAAAAAAAAAAAAAAAAAAGTGACTGACTATTTAAAGAAAAAAATTTTATTTGGAAAAAAAAGCCAAATAAATTTTAAAAATATTTTAAAACAGCAACTTTTAAATAAGTATTTTGGAGCATTAAAAAGGCTATTTACTAGGGTGCAAATCTTTGTACACATCTACCTAAAGCTTTCTCACAAAGATTAATAAGTCAACTTATCCCACGACTCTCAATGTAAATTGTACCTGCAGAAGAATTTCAGCAACAAAACATGGGTATTGGTGAGACAAAGAGACTTTTCAAATAAATGGTTTCAGAATGAAATAAACCTGATATAACAACAAACAGTAAATTTTTGCAATAAAAAATCACATCATTATTGGATCAATTTTTTTTTTTTAAAGGACATAAAATTCTTTATGCTTTATAACTATTTTTCTAAAGAAATAGGGTAAAATATTATTCATCAGGTCATATTAGTATATAATGTTGTAAATCAGTTAGTAGTCCTCTAACAGTCATGTTTTCCTTCATAAATGGGGTTTGTTTGTGTTAAGTAAAAATCCTTTTGAACTTCTGACACACAAAACAGTAACTCAACACAAATTTCCATTTTGAAGTACTCCAGCCACATAAACTGACTACTAACATTTAAAAAATTTTACTAATGTTACTAATACCAAGAATCCTCATTGTATACAAAATGTATATTAATGTATGTTCCTCGAAGTCTTTTAATGTGATTCAGAAACTAGATTAACCTTTAAAAAATATTACATGCTTTAGACAATTATTTTCATTAAAATCTAATTTTAAGAACATGTCTAATAATAAATCCCCTTATCCCCTAAAAACTAGTATTTGTATCATGAATGAACCCCCTTTTTTCTCAAACATAAAAATTGAATTATTTTAACTTTTTATCATAGACAAAATTATGTACAGCAGGGATGTCAAACTCAAATTCTAACTTGGGCTAAACAAACAAGGTTTAACTGTAGGTAGGCCGCAAAAAAAATCAATATTAATAGAAACGTATGTTTATTTACCTAATTAAAGTATATTTAACATAAATATACGCATTTTGTTTAATAGAAAAAAAAATATATATAATTTCGAAAACATTTAGCGAATTCTTCCTATCTTATTATAATTCTGCATCTGTATTTTATTATATATTATTGTGTACCAATATATTGGCCGGGCCGCAAAAATGTTCGTCGCGGGCCGCGAGTTCGACACCCCGGATGTACAGGTAACTCTCTTATAACACGGTAGATAAGTTCCTAGAAAATGCTGTGTTGTGTGAAACCGTGTTATATGAGACCCAGGGACAGTAGAAAAAAAGGGGGTTACATTCCGAAAACTTATTAAAAACAAACATTTTAAAAAAATTCCATATAAGCAACTTCCGGCTTTACTCCGGCATGACAGGATCAAATCAAAGCTTCTCATAAAGAGATAAAAATGTAAATCTAATCTAAGCAAAATCAAAAGTGCATCTGCTGATGCCATCAGCACTAATTCGAACAACGCAGCGTTCGTCCACGTGGGGGTATTTAACTCACATGTGTAAACTGTGCATGATGCTTTCTGCTATGACATCGGAATAGAGTTATAAATGAATAAATTATAATTCGTTTATACATTTTCATGTAAAGCCACTATAGTTCCTTATTCCTTCCTTCATTATTTTAAGGTAATTTAGTTTTTCAATTAATGAAATGTGTTAAAAAATCATATTACCTAGTGCAGTACTACCTAGTACAGTGTTGTAGAAAGGTTTTTTCAAAATTTTTTTTAAAAATCGTGTTAGAGCGAAACCGTGTTACAGGTTGCGGTGTTATACGAGGGTGTCCGCAATGGATCCAATCGTGTTAGAGCGAAACCGTGTTGTAAGATGGTGTGCTGTAAGAGGGCTACCTGTACATTAACTATCTTCATAAGAACTCTATAATATTACTTTGGAAAATTAAATTTGAAAATTCTTCAGTATTGTCAACATGACTGCATTTGACATGATCATTTAGCAAAATGAGCAACAGGAATTATAACACCACTGTTTTTCTGTTCTCAATCTAAACATTAACGTAACATTGAGCTATTTCATTTTATTTTCACTTCAAAACGGATTCCTAAGTTTTGTAATAGTCTTCACTTAATTTTAGTAGCCTCTTCCCTATTTATGCCTTAACTGCATCTTTCATGTCTCAGTTATATCAATGTTAAAATTATTCGAAAATTAATATCTTACTTGCAGTATCATTTGATATAAATTTAAAATAGCAATTTGTGATAACTTACAGTGCATTGACAGATTTCTCCTCGTATTCTTGTTTGAACTGGGCTGTCTTGATCAGTGACACGTCTTAAAATGTCAAATGCCTCTTGCAGTCTATCAAGTCCTGCTAATGCTGTTAACTATAGAAAGGAAAAATTAACAAGATAACACAGTTTTACTTTAGTTCTTAATATTAGTAAAAAGCAGTTTAATTTTTTACACAAAATTTCTTTTAATAATTTTTAACAGTTTTACAGATATTTTAATAACAGTACTAATCCAGAAAAAATAATTAAAACCATTTTATATACTAGTTTAACAAGAGTCTTACCTTCAAGTTATTGCCAGTGATATTATTAAAACGATCTATACTGGATAATATTTCAAGGGCTACATCTGATTTATTCTGGAAATAAAGGCATATTAATTAATATTAGAAAGAAGAAAAAAAAAAGAAGAAAAAGGAAAATATTTAAGATATTGTACTAAATTGCTATTATATTGTCACATATTTTGAGAGGAATTTTCTTTTGTCTGATCTTTTGAAGAATAGTAGTGATAGGTATTTAGGATGACTACTGTTAACAGGAGCTGCTTGTGGTTGCCATGATTTTAAAGCACATTTAATTATATTTTTCCTGCCATGAAGATTCAATATGGAATTTAATTGATGATGGGGAGCCCTTAGTATATACACCGGGACCTTAGCATCTGTTAAAAAAGCCTTGTGGGGAAATCTAACATTAGTGCTGTCCTCCTGAAATTTCGGTGCTTCATACATTATCACAACATGTTAACAGAAATGAACTTCTAAATGATACATAATTCAATAATTCTGATAACAAGAATCTATAACAGTGGGAAGCTAAGCATTATTCATTTTTTGATCTTATAAGAAAGTGCCATTTAAGTTTTTTTTCAATTTTATTACATTTTATATGTAGGAGAAATCTCGATTAAAATGGTGCAACTTCTCCCAGAGAATCATTTTGTTAAATTAAACATAACAGAAAAAGATATTTACTTAATGAGGCTTTAAAAGTTTAAAACAGATATCCATAAATATTAATAACACAGCATTTAAATATATTATTTATAACTAAATCATACTGTTTTACTCATGAAGACAAAGACAATTTACATACTTGATTTAATGATAAAGCAACAGTGAAAATTAATGCTCTGCGAAGAATGCGAACATCATCCTCCCGTGCTGAAGTAACTAAATCTGTGGCTAACTTCCATGTGTCAGGTGTATTCTAAAAATAATATCAATAAATGTACAATCCAAGAACTTAAAATTCAGTACATATATATATATATAAAAAAAATACAAGAAATTTTTTTTATATATGTTAATTAAAAAGTATACACTCGTGCTTTCTGGGATGCATGCCACAGATAGATACAAGTTTTATGTTATTAAAATAATAATAATAATAATAAATAATTTTTTAAAAATCCAATTCAATAATGTAATTAAATAAGCAGAAAGGTCATAAAACTTGTACCATCACACAGTCAGAAGTAAACCACATAAGGTAAACTTCTAGTGTAATGAATAAACAATGATTAACATCAATCTACAGATTTATTTCTTGGTCATATAAACATAAGATATTATCATTATTATTAATAGTTCCAATTTATTTTAACCAAAAAATGTCCGAGTTTAACATTTTAACTTATAAGATTACACTAATGTAACAAGATAATGGGACCACATTGTGCAATTACACATTTGCAGATTATACCAATCAGAATCAGAAATACACTTCTACAGGGTTGGGTCTCTTCCAGGACAGTGGAAGAAACTGGAAGAAATGGAAAAACCAAACATAAAACAAAACAGATGCTCAAAATCAAAATATATAAACTATATAAAAGAATTAACCTCAAAGCATAATATAATATCAAATCTAAAGTGCATAGCTTAATTAATATTAAAGATATTATTAATATTTTTTTTTAGAATGCAATTCTTTCTACGGGCTGGTACTGATAAGTTTATTTCCCTCTCCCCCGTTTTAATCTAAAGAATTTTATCATCTTTTGCATTCATCCATTCTAAGTTGAGAAACCGACTGAAGCATTCTACTGCTAAAAAACTTTGGTTTTGCTATACCATGTTGCACTGTAATATGGAAAATGGGGATGTTCATGACATTTTTTAATACAATTATTGTATATTAGTTTAAATAATAAAAAATTATGCTGGTTAAATTAAAATGGATAACTTTCAATGGATTTTATGAATTTTGTTTAAAATTTCTTTTGTTCAGGTGTGTGGTCTGATCTTGGCTAAAAAAACTGATGTAATTATTAATTTAGCATATATAATTAAATAAATATTTATGGGTCTAATTAAATTTACTGAAGGTTATTTATAAGAAAATGCATTTAATGTATCTTCAAAGTTGTTACTTATATAGTAAATTCTTAAAGAGAAACAGTTTCTTCCATTTCTTCCACTAGTGAAAGAAACCTATTTCTTCCAGCCAGTTTTTTTGCATGGTTTTTTCCACTTTGGAAGAAACTTGCCAACCCTGACACTTGACTACATTATATGCAGTTCCAAACTGGGAAAAAAAAAAACAGACAAAATTTACCATAAAAAAATATAGTTTCTTATAACTCATTTTTATAAGTTATTTTGAATTTACAAGAGAATGTAATTGAAAATTAAAATACGTGCCATGGCTTTACTTCTGATGAATTTGACAAACATAATATAAGCAAATACTGCAGAATAAACAGTTATACATATAAAAAGACTTAGCCCAATAGAAATGAGTTGCTGCAAGTTAACAGGAAAAAGTATTTTAATTTACTTACAATTTTAAAACATGCACCTGTAGCCAAAACCATGGGGTCTCTTGGTAGCTTGGTGTCAGCTAAACGTTTAGTCCTCAACTCTTCAAAAGCTTGCAAAACTTCTGGATACATTCCAGTTTTAAAATACAAGTCCATTGATAAAAGATAGGATTTCAATTGATCAAAGAATCCAGTTAATTCCTGAAATACAGAAACTAGTCTTGAACACAAAACAAACTTTAAGCAATACTGTTTTCAATATCATTACAATCTAAAAGAGGAACTTAGGATATATAGAAAGAACATCAAATGAAGCAAATAAATAGCCATGAATCAATTAAAAACTTATATATTAAAGCTTTACTGTATGAAAGTCAAATGCTTCACTCAAAAGGCCTGATTTGAAACCATTTTTGTATACACGACAGTGACATATTTGACATGCAATACACTAAATCCCCAACAATACTTCCCATAAACTTTAACCCTTTGAGGGGCGCCGTCCTCACTGTGCGAACACATTTTCTAGAATTTTTTTAACCTAAAAAATGTCAATTTTTTTTTCAATTAAAGGTTGTAAAATACTTTTACATCTTTAAACTAATAATAAATGGCAGCACCAGACATTTGTCTGCTCATTTAATTTGAACACAATGAATGCAAGTTAACGCTGTTTCATACTTGGTTATATTTTCAATTATTTTAAGGATTAAAAACCTAAAATGTTTTAATTTTTTCCACTAGATTTTATAAACATGCCTCAACGAATACTGACATGTCATTACTTCTTAAAAAAATAGTTTATTTCTTTCTATTTTTGCGCTTTTAAATGGTGTTCGCACAGCGAGAACACCGCCCCTTTACGACATTGAAATACAGGCTCACCCCGGAAAGGAAAAACAAACACAGCTGTCTTTATGTTTTCTCCTCTAGACGATTTGGTGTTGCTTCTTGGGGGGTAAAGGGGATTAAAAAGTCGATAATCCTCTGAAATTGGGGGGGGGGGGGGGGGAGGTTTGTTTAGAAAAGGAAGACTTTATCATTTGTATTGTCATCTGTTTCAATGGTGCATGCTGGGCACTATCACCTACAGTTCCCAACCTTTCTGCATTCGACAGTGGTCTATTGAATTCATTCTGTGTGCTAAGGTTGGCCTCTGTCAGAGATTCCACAGGCAGAACTAATCAGGATATGACAAAATGTCTGGCTTATTGTTTCCAAACGGCAAACGGCCACCTTCAGCAGAAGTGAATTTAAATCAATTATTATAAGCATGACCGCTCTGGGTGGGCTCCTGGAAATCCCCCCGTGTGAAGGTATTGGAAATAGCTAAAGCGAGTTTTAAAAATAGCTCATTCTGCTTTTGCTGTTTTCAGATCAGTCGCTCTTATTTGCTAATTTTTTTAGTTAAATATTCTGTTGCAAATATCTTTTTTTAATTCGTTTCATATACAGTTTACTTAAATCTTTAAAATTGTACAAAATAAGCTTCGATTTTATCAGGTTTTTTTTATTTCTTTAATTTTTATATTTTACTGATATTTCTCACATTTTTATATTTTTCTGACATTTATATATTTTTCTGATATATTTTTATATTTTTTGATTTATCTTATTTTTGATATTTTGAGTTCAATGAATTTAAAATTTTGAAAAATTTCTTAAATTTTAAAATTTTAAAAATTAAATTCAAATTTCTGTTTGTCGAAAATTATATAGTAAAATAATTATTATTATAACGATATAAGATCAGTTATTTTTGCTTTTGCTCGAGTAAAACAAGGTAATTTTGTGGTCGAACTCAAATGCCCTACACGGGCGCCGTTCGCACAGTGAGGACGGCCCCCTCTACCTAAGGGGGGCTGCTAAATTTTTTTTAATCACATTTCTTTTATCTTTAGGACCATTATACCACATTCTTACCTTTTTTTTTTTTAAAAATTACAATAATAAAATTGCGCCCCTCAAAGGGTTAATAGCTTTAAAATTGCCAAGACAAGTCTACAAACAATATTCAAATTAATAGTTGTTGGGGTTGTTTCTAATGCCCCCTGGCTGGAATCAAATTAATAGTTAAAACATTTATTGCATATCATATAGTTATAGAATAAAGATTTGCCTATAAGGATGGTATTGTGGCAATCAATTTTCAACTATGCATAGCTACCAAAGAGAACGCATATGCTGATTTTCTCTTCTGCAATCAATTTGTCAGCAGCTATGCAGATGCTGGCAGAATTATTTAAGCAAGATCATTTTTGATTGAGTTAAGTTCTATTGTGCTGCCATCTTGCTACAAGCCTCCAACTCAATCCCATTCATACTTTACTTTATGTGTCTGCTTATTATTTTTCATTAAATTGTTACACTGCCGTACAGTGCTTTACTTCAAGCCCACAGTATTTTAAAAGCTTAATAAAACAACAAAGAAAGATGTAATTAATTTTAAAATTGTATAGTAATATTGCATAAGACCTTCATAAGCTAATCACCAACTTCCATGGTAAATTTCATAAAATAACTTACAGGATCTTTGGCAAAACTTGCTACTAGTTCATGCTTCCTCAGATAATGAAAAAGTCTCATTGCAACTGGACCAAAAACGAATGTCCCAAAGCGAAGTTCACTATTTTGTTTGTGAAATCTAGAAAAAGGGAAAGAATATATTTCAGTTAATTTCTATTTAAAAAATGTTTTATTATGCATAAAATTTAAATTGAATACTTGGTTGTTACTCTTAAACAGTAAACATAATTCTGAAAATTAAAGAATTATTAATTATGGAGACTTTAGAAACCAAATTTTTCTATAATTTAAAAAAATTAAAAGAATCCCACAAAACAATCATTTAAAAGATCATTTATAAACAAGCAGCTGAAATAGTATGCTCTATACAGAGCATAAAATATACAGTATAATTTTAAGTGTAAAGTAACAATACAAAAAGAGGACAAATAAAAAGGGGATAAATCTTTCAAAATACAGGTCAGGAATATCTTCTGCAGCAAAAACTGTGATCATGATGGATTATTAATGTAACTTTTAATAGGCTCTTGAAAACAGAAATTGAACGTGAGAAATTAGAACTTTTTTGGGCCATATATGAATCCTTGCTCTACAAGACTAACAGTGCTCATAATGGTAAATGATGAGGAACTACGTAAATATTACATGATGAAAAAGTATTTTATCTATACATTGAAAATCAAATAAATCGGCTCCCCCCCCCCCCAAAAAAAGAGCTTAATTACAACCTAAAAACTCACCAATGTAAAAACCACAAATTAAAGAAAGTTCTTCAATAATTGAATGAAGTATGCTATGAAACCTCAGTATTTGTAATTTTATAAGAAAAAGTAAATCCTGTCAGAGATCTCACAATTTAATTTTTTTTTAATTACAACAGAAGGTAGTTTAGAAATAAATAACATGTTGGAATCATGAAACCCAATATAAGCACATTATATTGTGAACAAAAAACATAACACTTTGATATAAAACACCATTTACAAAGCATGAACATGTAATCAAATAATGAAAAGGAAAAGGTACAATAAATATTCTGTATTTATAATTTTTTTCCCTTTTCAGAATACACTTACTTTTTCATCATTTGAATACAAAGTTGAATTTCTTCTTCATTGTCTTCACAAGAATGAATAACAGTTTTCAAATCTTCAGTAAATATCATGGTAGGCATAGGGCTGTTTACCTGATTTTTCATTCTCTCCATGAAGCTCCCTGTTAAAAGAAATTAGACTTCCTTTGAAATTTCTTTACAGCAAATTTAAACTCACACATTTCCACTTTTTTTTTTATATTTTAATGTTTCTTATTAATGGAAGTTATCCATAAAGCATCATAAAATTATTGAAAGTAAATGAAACATTTTTAAGTGTCACAAAAATATATCAATTTAACACTTTTTTTAGACAAATTATTTATTACATTTTATTGGTACTGTTCTACTGACATTTTTATCAAAAGACAACTTTACATTTTGCAGGAAGTTAATAGTGCATGAGATAAACTAAAAAATCATTGCTCTTGATTCCAGATGACTTATGCCTCCCCTAGTGATTTTTAGCTTTCACTGCCCTGAATGTGAATTAGATGACAAATTACAAGCAAACAGAAAATTGACCAGCCCATGTTTGTTCAGCACTAGAACTTTTTAAATTTTAATTCAAAGTTTAAAATGTTTTTGTATTGCACAATATTAATGAATTTTATGGATAAATTAGTTTAAACCATCGAGATATAATTGATATTAGCTTTTAAAGAATATACAATTTAAGGTAGATTCTATTAATTATTTAATGTTTTGAAGGTGGAATAGTTATTATACCTTCTGGCACACACTCAACAAGAACAGAGTACAATCAATTTAGTGATTTCCAAGTTTCAACTCATTTTCAAAAGAATACTACCATGCTCATTTCTTTAAATAAATATGCCCTGCACTTTATTTGTTCATAAATTAACTTGCATTCCTCTGTTTTTTCTGATTCCAAGTAAGAATTTTACTAATTTCCAAGTTTAAATCCATGTATACCCCTAATTCTCCAGTTCTAAACATGGACATCATTATCTCCAGAAAGCTATAAAACACTTTTTTAAGGTTGTCTCTGTTATTTTAAGTCCCAATCATTTTTAGAAGAAATTTACCTTAAACAACTTCATTTATTATTCACTTCTCTGATTATGCTGCGACATTCTAATAGTGCTTTTAACATTGTTTACTACTTCATCAGGGCTGTCCTTGGTGGTGGTGGTGGGGGGGGGACTTGGGCAACCACCCAAGGATACCATTTTTATTCCTCATCGCAACTTTTCTAAATGTTATGGGTTTTTTAAGAAATCCCTCATTTTTATCCAAGTTAACAAAAATTTATATATACTTCAATTTTTTGAAAAGAATCATAAAAAGAATCGTAATTTTCTCGGTTAGAAAAACATGACTGAACATATTTATCTTCAATTCAGTTATAGTAAAACCTTGATTATCAATCCCTTTTTTCAATATCAGTTTCTACTATCTGTCAGTCACTACATTCAGTCATTTGAAAAATTATAAATAATTTTGTTAGAATCTGTTCATTTTCACAGAATAGTTGCAAATTGAGAACATGTCTATATGAATGAATACTAATACCAATAGGTCAAATGTTTGGTCTATTCAAAGCAAACAATAAACAAGACATTTCTCCGGGGAGTGTAAAACAAGTAAATGCAATCTAAACCTGTTGGGAAGAAAGAGATCCTAAGGCTGAAGGAGTGAGGTAAACAAAAATTGTCTTTTACTCATTCTCTCCATCATTATAATGGATTTTATTTCCCACTTCTTGAAGAATTGAAAATATTACAAAGCAGGTACAATTAGTATGCTTTGAATACTTTTCTCTCTTACTTTCGAGGTAAACTACTGATTTTGGAAGTTTATTCAATTGGACTCACATAAAAGAAAATCTGTTCAGAGTTTGACTATCAATGTATTGTTAGTGCACTATTGTCCTGTATCAGGTTTTCCATGAGGAACTTGACCTCCGTCCCATATAATGATTTGAACAAGCTAACACAGAGAAATAAAAAATTTTCATTTTTCATCTAGTCAAACATTCTATACTCGGGACATACCTAACCTGAATACCGGTGGGACGCTAGAGCAGTATGATTCCGCGATTGCGATATAGTTCGCACTTTTTCCTATTAACAGAGTTGATTAAAGGTACATTTCAGACATAAATCATTAGATAAAGCGTAGACATATTAGGGCAACAAAAATGTGGTGTTTCATGTATTTAGTAAATAATGTGCAATACAGCATACAAGAGAGAATGCAACGTCAGAATAATCTGAACATTCACAAGGCTTCGTTTCCTTGGAGGGAGTATCTGGCGTTCAATGTGGATGTGGAATTTTGGGAACCCCAGGTCTGTTACTTCCTGCCGATGGGTAATGGTTTACCATAAGAAAAGGCAGTGTTTACAAGAGATACAAGTGGGGAGAAATACTCATCTGCAGTTAACAACAGAACGGAAATTTTCAACATTATACCTATTGGAATATTAAGTGCCGTGATTTGCTGTACAATCTGAAATGTTTAAACGCTGATTTCTTATGTCTATTTTCCAAGTTATAAACTTGCAACTAAGCAAAAAAATCTTTCATGCTTTCATTAAATTTTTTAACTGGGCAAAAATATGGCTAACAAAAACCAAGTTATGAGAAGATATTTCACAAAGGATGAAATTAGAGTTTAAAGAAATATTCCCCTAGTTAAATTGCGAAAAATGGGAAATTTTTATAAAGTGTTGAAAAAAATTAAATGCATGTGATTTTTCATTGGAAGAGGTCATTAGTGTAGTCATCATAACACTTTAAAGGGCAGGACCGGCTTTAAGCCAATTTGACCTATTGGATTAGGAAATTTTTTTAAAATGTCTAAAAGAAAATTGCGTAAACAGATGTAAAAATTATTCAGAATAACGACTAAACGAAGTGTGTAAAACATGCATATGTATATCTCAATATGCTGGTTATTAACTAAAATAGGTGCTTTACTGAAACACTTCCATACAGAAAATTACTCCGATCCTGTGTCAAGTGATTTGTCTTCAACTGAAGTTTGAATAGATACACAATCATCAGCATCAGAAAATTTGAAAAAAAATCTATGATAATTGAGTTTCTAGTGAGACCCCAGAATCTTCTTTTAAGGTTTTAGAAACTGGAAATGAATTACACCAGGATTATATTGGTCTAGGGCCACAAAGTTAAAGTGATGAACAACAGAAATTTTTGTTGAAAAAGGCCCTGTACACATCAAACTAAGTGAATATTCCACTAACAATGCAAAGTGCCATTTCTCTGAAAATTTCTATTTGCAAAAATTACCCAATTCTGCGATAGTTGTTCGCCGGTGGCTAGTTTATTCTACAAATCTTAATTCAGTTTTTTGTTCTGCAGTTAATTATTCCGCTTTTCATTATCAGTTAAATTATGCAGTACTGGTTGTGACAATTTGAAGCATTTAGGAGAGATTCTTACTTCACATGAATCATCTGTTAAACATATAGAGTGTTTTTGGAAGTAGCTGGAAAAGGATAACCAAACAATAGACCAAGAATTCGAAAAAAATATTGGTGCTGAAACGCGACATTGGTGCAGCGTACTTCATAGACTTCTTTCAATTATATCTTGAACAAAGGGATTTAGCCATGGTACCTTTGCCATGGCTTTTAATTTGGTTTTCTAAAATTTTTGCCATGAATTTTTAAGCTAGCTACCTAAATGTTAGTATAACCATCACATGGAATATCATATTTTAAAAAAATATTAAATTATCATTTAGTTAATAAGTTTTCCAGTCTACTTAAGAATCAGGTTATTAAAAAATCTGATTTTTATGTGCTTTCTTTAGCCTATTAACCAAATGAGGCTCAGAGCAGGGGTTATAGGTTGCTTGGGTAATGAAAAAGTTGACTGTTGTGACTTGAAAAAGAGCTGATCAACACTGCACTAAAACTTTCCATAAAACATGACAGTTTATATAACAAGGATACATAAACAGGTAAAAAATAATAATACCTCTCATATTTCCTAGCCGAGTTGCTGTTCGCTGTCTTGCTTCAATAAACTTATCAATGCCAAGGAATTGATCGGAATACAGAAATCTCACATCTATAAGTAATAAAACATTTTTTACATTTATGTAAATTTACTTTCAGACTGCTTACATTAAATTTACTAAAAAAACTGCTTTAACATGCTTTTCAAACTAACCTTTCAAACAATTAACAGGTACCTTGAGAAACCTTAATTAATGTACAAATTCTTCCACTTATCCTTAAATTAACAAGTTAACAAATTTATGTCTCATTAGTTTTATTCATTATTTCCATTTTTAAGCTACCAAAAAAAAAATTGGTAGCAAGTCTAGTAGTCACTAGTAGTTTAGTAAAATTTGTCATAATTTGTATTTAAATTAATTTAAAAAATCCTAAATTAATTGCTGTGATTAAATCAAAAACATGGTCATATTCTTTGTAATAAATTTATAACAACTTATCTAAAACGATGAAAACAATAAAGGAAGTTATCATAAAATACACATCAGGTCTAAATTTAAGCACTTGTAAAACTAACAAATAAAGATGAAAAGACCTGAAGAGAATAACAAAATACATAAGATTTTAGGCACGACACACTTCGATTTATTCATGCTGAATATGAATTTCTACTGTAATGAGGATAAAACCTTTGCCCATGATAGATCAGTGAGCCCAAGATGCTTATCTTTGCATAATTACCTATCAGCATTATACTAGGTGTTCATATTGAAGTTGTTAATTACCTAATACATGATTAACCACTCTTAAGAATATGAAACGTTTGAAAACAACGTTAAAAAGATTGAAACTTAAGTATGATTCAAATCACAATTGAGAATATTTGCCGGGGCAAATCATGAAGGTCAGCACTCTAAACCGAAATGCTAAGGAAATATTTTGTTTAAAGTTTTATAAATATATAAAACTGAGATTGAGACGAGATTTGTGCCCTATGTTTCAAAGAACATGAATGCATAATAAATCGACTAATACGCGATTGCTTATATAATGCCATACAGTAAAATAGAAAGAAAAAAATGTCTCGCATACTTAAAGTGCTTCTCTCTTTCAGCAAACGTGACAATATAGAGCTACCAACTAAGCATCTTTTAATAGAATTCATTTTTATTTATATATACTTTTATGTTTTTATACACAGAAAAACCGGCAACGTGATACACTGTTAACTCTTCAAAGGCACGGCGCAAAAGCAATGTACAGCTGAGAAGTTTATTTCCTGTATATGTCTTTTCTCCTCTCCCCTTCCTTCAAAAGATTAACAGGGAGTACTCAGCTGTAATATAGCGAGTGATTTCGCTCACTATTCACTTTGCCATATCACCAAGATTCATGTGTAACATTCGGACTAGCGGACAGTTTGAAACAGTCATTACATGAGTATTTACATGGCAGGTGTTAAGGTGATATATTATTTTCCCCCAGCACTTTTGTGTAAATAAATTTGCTGATACTGGTAAAAAAAAGGGTACATTGGTATTTTTATTACCGCCAAAATAAGGTATGTAATGAAAAAAATATTGAAATACGTGTGCTTATTACCTTCATTTCATAACTAATTGTATTTTAATAGTCATAAATATGCATCTATTTGAATTTTATAGATATAAATATGCAGGGCTTTTTACCTAATAAAATAGGTGGGTAGACTGTGTTTTCTTAAATAAAGGTGCGTATTTTTACTACCGTGTTTTCACACGTCACGTCACAAGGGAACAAAAAACTTGCAATTAAAAAAAACCTTTTTGTTATATATTAACAATTGATTAGTAAGTTTCTTAAAATTTCGGTTAAGTTAAGCCAAAATAACGATTTAAAAAGGTGGGGATACGCCGTATCCTCGTGTACCCCCAAATAAAAAGCCCTGTAAATATGTATTAATATGATTTTTATATTGGTAATAATCAGAAATTCTGCCAAAATCATTTTATTTCGTCAGAATGTAGTAAGTGAAGTATGATATTATCACTGCAAGTTTTTTAAAGAATGATTAATTTAGTTAATTAGTGGCCAAGTTGCTCGAAATCCAGCAATTTCCCCTTCATTTTCGGAATAACAAATGTGGTTCTAACTTACGCATCTCAATGCTTATTGTACTTTAGTATTTCAGTCTTTGCATCTAATTTGTCAACTTTAACTATTGTCACGTGGCACTCAAACTGAAAGGCCTAGCTGCCTCTTAGGGCCTGTTCACATAGGAGTCCGTTTCATTGCGTTAAGGAAAAGATGACGTTGAGACGAAAATAAACCAATCATATGCCTCCAAACGATTAGCAATAAAATTTTTAACGCGAATGATTGGTTTATTTTCGTCTCAACGTCATCTTTTCAATCGCCCACCTCCTGTTCCAGAAGGAGATGAGTATAGAAAAAAAATTCTGCTTTACAAAACAGTACTTCGACCTGTATATCTTTATGCAGTACCTATATGGGGGTCAGTGGCTAACAGTCATGTCCAGAAATTGCAATGCACACAAAATAAAACCTTACGTCTAATCACTAAAGCCAATAGATATAAAACTAACTACTCCCTCCACAAAGATCTAAGTATTGAACCCATTCGCCTGACTATAATTAATCTCGCCACTAAATTTTATAATAGTCTTTACTCCACCCCTAATGAAGAAATTGCCAATCTTCCTGATTATGACAATAGAGAATTTAATCGTAGACCTAGAGCGACTCTAGTGCTTGACACTCGGATTACTCCCAACTCTTCTTTCCCATAATTTAAAATTTTTTTTTCTTTCTTTATGTCATTCCGTTTTCGTTAATTTCTTTCAAGACCGCTTAATTCCCCCCCCCCTCCATTTTTTCTAATTATATGCAGTCAGATCCTCTTACGCTTTTTAAAAAAAGGTAGTGTGTCGTCTCGTTGGTGTATTATGCCTTCGCGAAGCCTCATGGTCAAATTGTGAGCCGTCCTCCTTGATAATATCTTCTTCTAGCTCCTGGATCCTGTTTCGTCAACCTATCAGGTTGCGGGACATATTTTGCTCTCGACCAGTAGTTAAGCTTGATCTTTTTTAACCTCTGCAATACAAATTCATCATCATGCTTCCTTTTTCGGACTGTTTTCAAGCACGGCCTTGATAACGGCTGCCACATGACGAGGCATAGATTCAGCAAGTTTCTGGAAACGTTCCACGGGAATGGCTTGCCAAATATTGGCTAAAGCTGTCCATAATTCAAGTAAGGTTCTTTGGTGCTGTGTGATGGCCTTTCACGCCTTGTTCCAAAACATCCCAAAGATGCTCAATAGGATTTAAGTCTGGGCTTCTAGGTGGCCAATTCATGACAGAGAAGTCAGAGGAATGCTCATCCAACCAGCCAGTAGCCAACCGGGACTTGTGAGAGGTACAGTTGTCTTGCTGGAAAACTCCATTACCGTGCGGATAACAGAACAGCATAAACGGATGGAGGTGATCACCCAGCAACTCTACGTACCGAATTGCATTGAGGGAGGTTGGTACACGCAACAAAGATCCCAAACTGTGCCACGAAAAAACACCCCAGACCATGATTGAGCCACCATGCCCTTGTACAGTTCCAGCCAGGCATGCAGGATCCATGGCTTCATGAGCCTGACGTCATATTCTCAGCGTCCCGTAAGGTGTTAAGTAGTCGGAATCGAGACTCATCACTCCATGCTACTCGTTTCCAGTCCTCTACACTCCAGTCTCTGTGCTCTCTTGCCCAGGCAAGACGTGCAGCCCGATGGCGAGTATAGAGCAATGGTACTCTCGTAGGTCGACGGCTCCCGAAACCCATACGGGGAAGCGAGCGTTGCACAGTCCGTTTACTGACTGTACGACTGGCACCGTCATTAAACTGGGTGGTAATTTGAGCTAATGTTTGGCTTCGCTGGCTACGTACAATACGCCTGAGCCGTCTCTCACCATGCACTGTCAAGGCTAATTGTCCTTTGCAGTTTGCCAGATCGCTAGTTTTTTCCCACCATCCATGTATTCTTGGTATACTCTTGACACTGTCGACCTTGAAAATCCTAGCTGTCTGACGATTTCGGAAATTGAATGGCCCATGCGTCGCGCACCTACGATTTGTCCGCGATCGAAGGCGTCTAAATCAGGCAGTTTACCCATACTGGCAATTCCAACAACTAATTCAGAACAACCACAATACGCGCTATATATGCAGTTACCACAGCGCCCTCACTTGCGCATACATAATGCGCAGCGCTACGCAATTTGCATAGGCTTTGCTATCCCTAATTCAGTGGCACTTCAGTGTATAAAAATGGAGGTTTCAACCGAGATTTGAATGCAGAATCCAGCGATAAGAAATATTGCGTGGAGGAACGAAAAAGAGGTATTTCTTTTTTATTTAGTACAGTACGTGCCTGAGATTTTGTTGCCGCCTTGGCGAAGTTAGGAACTTAGTGATTGCTATTAGTGATTGCTATTAGGGCTTAAACTAGCTGAAAGTTTTGGATGTATATTTGGGGGCCAAACTGGCTTATATGCATCGGTTTAAAATAGCAGTTCACAAGTACCAGACTGACTTATTTTTATCTAGAAACTAGATTTGGTTTCGTATGTGTAATAATTAAATTGTGTATCCTCTGTTCGAATTACATAAAGTGTGTTCGTATGTCGAGTGTATCTAATGCCAAACAGGCTATTTAAAATCTTAAAACTTAAGATAGTTGAGATATTGTGTAACGCCAAACTGGCGATTTAAAATCTTAAAACTTAAGATAGTAGAGATATTGTGTAATGCCAAACTGGCTGAAATAATTAAATGAATACGGATTCATGTATAAAAAATCGAACTGATTTTTTAGTAAATTGTCTTTTTGTTTTGTAAAGATATAAAGAATATTTTATTTTGTATTGAATACTGCTAAAGCCAAACTGGCAGATATTAACTGTGTATTAGAATTTATTTGTGCAATTTAGAATATAGTCGGAATTTAAGATGGCTTATCTTGGCCAAAGCCGGAAGGAGGACTTGAAGGTGATTGCGATAGAATTAGGGGAAAATGTGACAGAAGACTTAAAGGTAATTGATCTTTTTAACTTAATTCTGAAAAGTAGTAATTATGAGGAAGACTATATAAAAGAACTTCTTTCAACTGTGATCAGTGAAAGAAAAGAGAAAGAAGAAGAAAGGAAAAAGAAAGAAGAGGAAAGAAAAGAGAAAGAAGAAAGAAAAGAAAAAGAAGAAGAAAGAAAAAAGAAAGAAGAAGAAAGAAAAGAGAAAGAAGAAGAAAGAAGAAAGAAAGAAGAAAGGGACTTTCAACTGGAAAAACTAAAATTAGAGTTATAGTTAAAGGAAAACAAAAACTCTGAGGATTCTGTTAAATCTAGTACAGATTTTAGTTCTAAAATTGAACTTCAAATGCTAATGCCCAAATTTGATGAAAAAGGGGGTGAGATAAGTTTGTTCTTAGAGCTTTTCGAACGACAAGCGAAAGTTCTTAAGGTACCCCAAGAAAAGTGGGTCTCTAAATTAATTGGTGTTCTGCCATTAGAAATTGCTCACTTGATAGCTCGTGAACCTGAAGAACAGGCTAGTGAGTATCCATATGTTAAGACCTTATTACTTAAGCGTTTTAAGATGACCCCAGAGAAATTTCGCCAAAATTTTGTGAAACTGCAGAAATCACCAGACCGTACTCGGCAGGATTTTTACTACGAGATGAAAAATTATCTAGAAGGCTGGCTAAATGGATTGAAGATAGAAACCTATAAACAATTAAAAGAATTGATGATGGTTGATCAGCTAAAGAAAAGGTCACCGAATGAATTTAAAGAAAACTTTTTGGATCATTGGACATCCATTACTTCCCCAGTTGAACTTGTAACCAAGATTGACGAATTTGAGGATGTGAGAAAGTGCATACGGGGTAAAATTCCTTCGATGGTTTACAAGGATCAAAGTAATAAAAAACCATGGCAATCGAAACCTTGGAAGGGAAATAGCCAGAAAAGTGAAGATACGCATGCCGTAAAAGAAATGGTAAACTTCTACAAGGTTAAGAAACCAGATCCCAACTTCGATAAGAGGAAACAGTTTCATTGTTTTGAATGTGGGGATACCACACATATCAGGCCTGATTGCCCTAAACTCAAAAAGAAAAACAGTATAGGCAGCGTAAACTATATTAAGAATAAAGTTGCTGAAGACCTATTAGCTCCATACACCAACCCTGGTAAAATAAATGGGACTAGCATTCCTATACTTAGAGATACTGGAGCAACTGTAGATGTAGTGTACCAGAAATATGTTTCGCCTCAAAGAATGACAGGGGAACATGTATGGGTGCAACATTTACTTAACGAGCAGATGTCTTGCTTACCTATGGCCGAAATTGAAATTGAATGCGAATTGGGCCATGTCACCACTAAGGCAGCCGTTCTCAGAGATAACTTGCACCAAGGGAGGTACATCCATGGAAATAAAACCGCCTCTCTGTTAGAAGAAATTAAAGCTGACAGTAGGAAGAAAAAGGAAACTGTGAACGCAGTACTTACGAGAGCGCAGTAGAGAAAACATCTTACTGAAGAAGGAAGCTTGTCAAAATCCCAAGAAGAGAAACTTGAAATATCCAAAAAGACAGAGTTAGAGAAAGAGGAAGAAAATGATCTTCCAAGTACAGAAGATCAACTTTTGCCAGAAATCGATGAAATTGAAGTTATTTTGCACTTGGTAAAAGTCATTTCAGAAAAGTTTGCTGAAGAACAACAGAAGAGCAAATATATGGCTCCATTGTTTACATTAGCCAAAAAGGCCTCGACAGAATCAAAAGATTTCAGAATAGTTAAAGATAAATTACTGGTTAAGAAGAAAGTCGACAAGATGGGGAAAGAAGTTGATATACTTGTGGTTCCTGAATGTTTCAGGGAGCAAGTCAAAAGCATGTGCCACGAAGGAACGTCGGCTCACTTAGGAGTCGCCAAAACAAAGGACCGAATGGTGAAATATTTCTTCTGGCCGAATTGTTACAAATAAATAGAGTAGTTTGTCAAAATATGTGATGCTTGTCAACGAGCCGGCAAATATAATGACAAGAAGAAAGCCCCATTAACTTTGGTACCTGTCATATCTGAGATCTTCAGCAAAATAAATGTAGATGCTTGTGGGCCCTTGCCCACTACACCAAATGGAAATCGTTATCTGATTACAGCTATGTGCATGGCATCAAAATATCCAGATGCAGTAGCGGTAGCAGATATTGGATCAACGTCTGTAATTGATGCATTATTGCAGATATTCAGTCGTATGGGTTTTCCGAAGGAAATACAAACTGATCAAGGGACCTCATTTATGAGTAACTTAACTGTATAATTTTTCCAGACATTTGGAATATAAAAACCATTAGAAGCTCTGTACACCATCCTCAGACTAATCCAGTCGAACGATTCTATAGGACCATCAAAAGAATTTTGAGGGTGTTATGCATTGAAGCTGCTCCTGAATGGGAAAGACATGTCTCAGCAGCCCTATTTGCCTTAAGGACTGTCACACATGAAAGTACTGGATTCAGTCCTGTTGAGTTAGTACATGGAAGAAATCTAAGGTCACCGGTTACCCTATAGTACGAACAATGGTTGGAGCCAGATGAAGAAGGAAATGGAGTAGTTGAATATGTGTTTCAGCTAATCAATCGAATGAAGAGAAGTCAGGAGTTAGCTGAAGAAAAAATGGAAGAAATGAGAGACAAACGAAAAAAAATGGTATGATCGAAATGCTGTTAAACGAGTATTTCAAGAGGGAGACTTGGTGTTGATCTTATCCACTTGTAGACCAAATAAGCTGACAGTTCAGTGGAAAGGACCTGGCAAAATTGTTAAGAAGTTGTCAGAAACAAATTATGTTGTTAGCTCAGAAGGTAGACACGAGAAAAATCAAGTTTATCACATTAACATGCTAAAACCGTATTACAAACGGCCAAAGCTTGTGAACATCTTATGGAGTTTAGATGACAACGAACCTGCGGAAATTGAAGATGATTTTCCGAAGATTGAATCGGATCCTAACATATTCGATTTCAATGAAATAAGAGAGAGTAGTGCTTTAGATAAGCTTTTAAATGAAAAACAGCAAGAACAATTGCAAAAAATATTGGTAGAATATGCCAAATTGTTTTCTAACATCCCAGGGAAAACAAACGTCATCGAACATGACATAGAGCTAATGAGCGATAAGCCTATTCGTATGAAACCCTATCGTATGTCACCTAGACAAAACGAGATATTGCAGTTAGAGATCCAGAAGATGTTGCAATACTAAATCATTGAACCGGGTGAATCAGATTATACATCACCCATGATACTAGTTGAGTCACCAGGACGAGATCCTCGACCTTGTATAGATTACAGGAAAATCAATGAAGTTACTAAGACCTAATACTTTCCATTGCCTAACATAGAGCAAAGAGTCGAAACAGTTGCTGCAGCAAAGTACATTACTTTGTTAGATCTAACGAAAGGATATTGGCAGATTCCTTTAAGTAAGAAGGCCCAGAAAATAGCTGCATTCACAACCAACTTTGGGGTCTACCGCCCGTTGAGAATGCCGTTTGGTCTGAAAAATGCCCCATATTATTTTAGCAAAATGATGTCAGACTTGCTACATGATTGTGAAAACTTCGCAATACCTTATTTAGACGACATTGCTATATTCTCTAAAACTTGGGAAGAACACTTAGAACATTTGAAGAGGGTTTTTGGCAAAATAAAAAGTGGTCAATTAACCATCAAGCCCAAGAAATGTAAATTTGCTCAAAAAGAAGTCCATTACCTGGGACACCTTATTGAGGAAGGGAAAAGATCACCAGCAGAGTTAAAAGTACAAGCAGTCCGAGAATTCCCTACTCCGACTTGCAAAACAGAGGTTCGAGCTTTCCTTGGCTTAGCGGGATACTATCGACAGTATATTCCCATGTTTTCAGCTATCGCCGCCCCTTTGACGGAGACCCTCAAAGGAAAAGAACGGAAAGGGAAGATAAAATGGAATAAAGCTTGTGAAGATGCTTTCCGTATATTAAAAGAAAGATTGTCAAGCAAACCAGTGCTTTATGCACCTAACTACCAAAAAGAATTTCTGTTGCAAACTGATGCATCCGACACCGGTCTAGGCATAATTTTAGCACAGATCGACGACCAGGGAGAAGAACATCCGATTCTATATATGAGTAGAAAACTCAAACCATCAGAGTGGAAATATTGTACCACTGAAAAAGAGTAAGCGGCTATAGTGTATGCAGTGAAAAAGTTACAGTGTTATTTAGATGGTCATTTACCGTTCATAATACAGACCGACCACAACCCACTGGTGTGGCTCAAAACTCATGCCGGGAACAACCAGAGACTTTTGCGATGGGCCCTGGCGTTACAACCATTCAATTACAAATTTCAACAAAAGAAAGGGGAAAATCACTGCAATGCAGACACCTTAAGCCGGCACCCATATCCTACTTAATTTCTATTAAATCATGTGACTTTGTAATGTGTATAAAAATTTGATCCCCTGTGTAAACAAATTTGTTTTGTATTAGTCATAAGTTGCCGGAATATATGTATTTAACTGCACAAATTTCGAGTCTCATGTTTAAGTAATTCTTTATGTAATAGTATTTTGAGGTATTCTGTTTAAAATTGCTTGAATTTGTTTAAATTGTATATCATTGCAAAGAATTATATTATGTTGTAACTGGTACATTGTGAAGTGCTATTGAGGGTAATCTAAATTGTTAGGGACTTAATAGCATTAGGTAAAATTTAAATAGGGACTTGGCACAGTACCGTATTAGGAAAAGAGATGTCTTTGTCTATGGCAAATTGGGAGCTTATTTCCTGAACATTATGGAACTGAGACATCTGTTGCTTTGAGCATCTGAACTAGTAAGAAGCATGAACTTATCCTGAGTTCGGACAAGTTCAACACTGGAGGGGGGAGGAGTTTGTGACAAAGCAAGATTTAAAAATTGAAAGCCATAGCTCGCGACTAGATGGCGTGACAGTTGACGAAGATTGTTAACAATGGCGTTGGGAGTTTTTTCCACGAGCTGGGAGTTTTTTCCGCGAGCCGAGATTTTTGTATCTCAGCTCCGCGCGCTGAGATGTGTTTGTAACTGATATTTAAAATGTTGTGTTATTTTGTGGTTATTAAAATATGCGTGTGATGTTAATCGTCCATGCTTAGTGCTTTTCACCTTACACAGTGGATTTCAGTAATAGTGAGCCAACCGGCCAAGCTGTTACAATATCAATCCCCCATATCCACGACTTTGCACATTTATTGCACGGAAAAGTCATTTTTTCCAAAATAGACCTAGTCAAAGCATATTATCAAATACCTGTTCACACGGAAGACATACCTAAGACAGCCGTAATTACACCTTTGGGTTTATTTGAATATAGATATATGTGTTTTGGTCTTCGGAACTCCACGCAAACATTCCAGCGATATATCGACAACGTCATTCGCGGATTAGACGGATGTTACGCGTACTTAGACGACATCCTGGTCGCTTGCATGGTGCAGAAATGCATAAGCAGGATTTATCACGGTTGTTCGAAAGACTTAATGCACATCACATTGTAGTGAACCCGGATAAGTGTATTTTTCGTCAGGGACGCTTGGACTATTTAGGTTTTCAGATTTCAGCTGATGGTTTGAAGCCTTTACCTAATGAGGTAGAAACCATTCTTAATTTTCTCAAACCTGTAACAGTGAAGGAATTACGTAGGTTTCTAGCGATGGTTAACTTTTATCATCGTTTTGTTAAGCATGCCTCAGTCATTCAAGCTCCCTTGTTTGACTTAATTCGTAACCGGCGTAAAAAAGATAAAACACCAATTGCATGGGATGAAGTAACAACCAAGGCATTCGATGACTGCAAGCAATCCCTTGCAGATGCTGCATTACTCTCCTTCTACAGTCCGGATGCCGAGTTATTGCTGTTCTCAGACGCGTCGAAGATCGCTATTGGCGCGGTGCTTCAGCAGCCAGTTGACGGTAAAGTCCAACCTTTAGCATTTTTCTCCCGTACGCAACTGACACGGAGAAGAATTATACTACCTTTGATAGGGAACTTTTAGCCATTTATTCGGCAGTACGGCACTTTTAGCATATGTTAGATGGTCGGGAATTCGTAGTTTTCTCGGATCATAAACCCCTAACCTATGTTTTTTTCGAAATCCGGTAAAAAGCATTCACCACGACAGCAAATGCATTTGGAATACATCAGCCAATTTACAACTACGATCCGACATATCGAAGGAAATGGTAACGTAGTTGCTGATACTTTGTCACGGATTGCGATCGTTTGTCCTAAGAGTATTGATTTTAAGGCCATGGCGTTAGCACAGGTCGAAGATAAAGAATTGCAAACATTGTCGAACTCCGATACCGGATTGCAATTAAAAATTATTCCCATTATGTGATGATTGTGAGTTGTATTGCGATGTAGCGAGAGGTAAAATTCGACCGTTTGTTCCCAGTATATTACGTAAACAGGTTTTCGACTGTATCCTTTCGTTGTCTCACCCTGGCCAGCGTGCAACTTTGAAATTGATTCGGAACGTTATGTGTGGTATTCGATGGCAAAGGATATCGCATCATGGTGCAAAACATGTTTGTCCTGTCAGAAGTCCAAAATCCACAAGCATACTAAATCACCTCTAGGTTCTTTTGCTTTACCTGATCAGCACTTTACCCATGTTCATTTAGACATAGTGGGACCCCTAGCTCCGTCTCGTGACTTATTTTAACTTGCATTGATCGCTTTACACGATGAGTCGAGGCAACCCCACTTAAGACACAGTCCGATGACGTCGTCGCGGAAGCGTTTTTGCAGGGTTGGGTATCACGTTTCGGTGTACCTGAGGTAATCACAACAGACCGTGATACCAACTTGAGAGCAACTTATTTAGAGAATTTTCCCAGTTGTTAGGGTCTTACAAAAATCGGACCACAGCTTACAACCCGAAGAGTAAATGCATGATTGAAAGAGTTCACCGGCAGTTAAAAGCAGCATTGACGATCTATTGTACAAGTGATTGGGTAGGTGTTCTGCCCTCTTGTCCTTTTAGGCATTAGAAGTAGTGTTAAGGCCGATATTGGAGTTTCTTCTTCGGAATTAGAGTACGGAATGTCGCTCTGATTGCCTGGTGAGTTTTCTAGAGATTTTTCCGCTCGACGTCAGTCTCGGTACGAGCTACTGATTCATCTGCAAAACATTATGAAGAGACTCCGACCTGTTCCAGCAAGTAGACATTCTCCCAACACAATTTTCATACATCCTGAATTTAATAAAATCTCTCATGTTTCTGTTCGTGTAGACAGTGTGAGACGACCGCTACAGCAACTATACTCAGGACCACACGAAGTTTTGTCCAGAACTGCGAAATTTTTCGCTCTTCGTATGAATGGAAAAAAAGTTAACGTCAGTATCGATCGCCTCAAACCTGCTTTTTTCGTGTCAGTCTACCGAACTGTTACCTGCTGCTCCTACCGATGATGTGCCTGTGTTTACTCGCTCCGGTCGTATTTCCAAACCGGTGGTGCGCTTTAAATATTGACGACAACATGTCTCCGGGGGGAGTGTGTAGCGTCAGCCACCTGCAGTACGCTATCACAGCGGCGCTGACTGAAAGCCGTGCTCGCGAACGCTATTTCCGAGCTGCATGCATCAAGCGGGATGCGCAAAGCAGAATGCGCCGGCACCATCAATCGGCAATACGCAAATTAAAAGCGCGCGCAGCGCGTTTGGTAGATAAAAGACCAGGCGCGCTTATCTCTCTCGAGCAGTCATCCGCAGAGCTAGCTGATGCTGCCTGGTTCCCTGCCTGCCTCGCCGTGCTGTACCCGCCTGCATCGTAGAATTCAATTGCTTGCTGCTACCGGCCTAGCTGTGCTTGCCTTTCCGCCCGTCGAGATCATCTCCCGAGATCAGCAAGACAATCGATTTGTTAAATTATTTTTACTAACATTTGTTATTGTTACGTTCGTTATCTACTAATAAAGTTTGATTAGAGTTTACGTTTTTGTCCATCAGTAAGCACGCACATACCTGGAGTCTTCAAAGGAGACACCCTGGTAAACAACCAGCAAACTAGGGGTCTCTTCATACCCGAGTAGCGTAGACCTTCTCATCTGATTTTGGATTCATCTATCAGTTTCCAACAAATAGCACAGAGACGGGCAGTCGAGCGAATACTCTTTATTTTGAGTTCATATACGTAAAAGAAAGAAGTGAGTACAGTAAAATGCATTAAGGTGCATGTCCCGTGCGTTCAGACCTCCAGCCTAAATGATCATCGATGCTTTGACAGCAACTCCGGCACACCCCTGGTCCGGCTTCCAATCTCAGCCGATCTTGCCGCTCGACCGAAGTCAATCAGTACTCTACCCGCCCTGCTTCCGAGAGTCGCGCGGGCCGTTGTCTTTTTAACACCCCCGTCAACCGCCCACCTTAAAGAAAAGTGTTTTCTTTCCATCAGCGGTGCAATTCTGCTCGGGGGTTCTTGGGCGCAAACAGAGCACAGCGACACAGCGTCTGTGTCTCGTCTATTCACAGGCGAACAGGAGATAATTATCCTCCCTTGATGAGAAATGTCGTTAACGCCTAAAAGGCTCCAGACGTCGTCAGACTGTCCGTGCTGCAAACAAGCCCATTTCCTGACTCAAGGTCCGTGATGTCGCTGTACGATCCTGCAAGGCCGATCTGACATGTCTGTCCTTTCGGACGTTAGTGGAGGGAGGCCGTTGAGATCCGGCCTGGCGTTCAGTATGACCCTCCTGAACCCATCGATTCCATATTCGCATAGCAGTCGTTGGATTCCGACCAATGCGAGTAGCAATATCGCGGAACGATATTGCTACTCGTACCGCACTCTCGTTAGACCACGATCCTGCCGCTATCGAATTCAGACACGTGTTGTTAAGAAAAACAAAGAACATTCAAATGCGATTTCCGAATGAGACACCCGCTGCGTAAATTTCCTTTTATACAGAGTTTGAGAAGCCGATCCTCCCTCCTGCGTCGTTCGATTGCGCTTAAATGCTAATCATTTGCATATCCCAGCATTTTCTTCCTTTCATGCGAATTTGATGTTCGTATCATCCCTCCTTCATGGTGTAGCAATTTTAATGACCAGTAGTGTACTAAAAAGATACTCTTTATAATTTTCCAGGATCATGAATACAGTGTGATATATATTAGGAAAATTCGCGTTAATTGGATAATTTCTAATTCTCTCCTCTTCTCGCTTCCGGCACTCAAATGTGGGAGAATTGTTTCACCTTTTAAAATCTGTCGAAGGTACAAGATTTGTGAAAAGCCAAATCAGAAAGGGCCTGTTCACATAGGAGTCCGTTGCGGAGCGTTAAAGTATTGAAATATATTTAACCAATGACAAACCTCCAAACGGTTAGCAATGAAATTTTTAACGCCTATGATTGGTTTATTTTCGTCTCAACGTCATCTTTCCCTTAACGCTACGCAACGGACTCCTATGTGAACAGGCCCTAATTGTTTTTAGTCTGGACAATGCTACATAAATTAAGCCCAAAGAAAATACCTTGTCACTGATATCTCAACAACCGCTTTGTCTAAAGTCAACCCTGAGATTTATGAATTGTTATTGCATAAGCTAGTGGCAATGGAAATTGTTTTCGGAAAGAAATCGTAGATCCGTTTTTCCATGCTTTCGTTACAGCAGGCAATGGAACGCAGCCATTATTTTCGTGTTTCTCGAATGTTATTAAAAAATCAAACCAGAATTGCTCGTGGTGACTGTGGTTACACTACTTATGACGTTACTTATTTTACACAAACTTCTACGATTTTGTTATATTTTATTTTGTTATTTGTTTTCGAATTATGGCCGTTTTAATTACGATTTTGTTATCAAAAGAAAAAACGTTCTATTCATAAGGTCTACTTTCGCGTAACTGTCTCTCGAAAAGATACCATAACGTCTTTTTAATGAGAAAAGTTAGAAACACATATTAATCTTATCATAATCTACATTAAATTTAAAGCCTGCAGGCCCAATTCCAGCTTCTAAGTCATCGTAATTTTCGAGAAAATCAATCCACAAAATGTGGGTCGTTGGACATTAGAAGGGTCTCGTCCAATTAAAGAAAAAATATATTAATTTATATATTTTTTATATATCTATTTCTGACGCATTTTAGGAATACTTATAATTCCATTACATGCAGAAAACAACATTTTCTTTTTGAAGTGCAGAAAAAACCAAAAAGAAATGATTTGAGTTTGAGTTTAAGAAAAAATATCTTAAATATTTTCTGGGAAATTCATTGTGGATGTTGCTACTTAAATGTGTGGCTTCTACCTCTATATTTTGCATGAAAGAGAGAGAGGGGCTAAACTGACCATGTAACACATAGGACTGACTGTCTTTGGACTTATTACTTGAAGAAAAGTACTTCCTCTCCCCCTTTAACTGGCAGAAAAATGATTTGAAAGTTACTGGGATGAAAATTGTCTCATTGAATTAGTGGCAATTCATTCATAAATAAGGTAAATAACTTTACCAGAGGCATAACTAGAAAATTTTGGCCCTTATACAAAATATCCCTGAAGCCTTACCCCACCCCCTTCATGAAGACAATTGCAGCTTTTATTAAAGCTTACATGCCATAAAACTTACTACAGTGTAAATATTACTTTTGTAGATGTGTCATTGACACTGTGATAATACTCCTTTACCTGGTGGAAAACTTTTGCCAGTGTAAAATTTTTAAAATGTTAAATTTTTTAACGTAGGATTGCGTTTCTCAATAACGGTCCTCCGGAGAGAAAAAAAAATGTCCGGCGTAGCGAGTTATAATTTTGGCAGCGCGCCAAACCCAGTAGCAGTAAACAGTTAAACAGAAAAGTACCAAAAATGCGTTAAAAGAGAGAGAGAGAGAGAAAACGATAAGTAACCTACGTTAATAACCCGCGGTAGAGTTTCGTTAGAGCAGATTACCTGAAATATTTTTTTACGAAAGGTATGGCAAACGTGGTTGCGTATCGGCACTCCACTCTGCAAACTCCTATTCCAAATTCAACTGCAGCATATTGTTACGAATTTTGACAGTCTATGGTAATCTCGCCAAATATGAGAGTTATCGCCAAATTGGCGATGGATTTGGAGACTTATTTTGGTCGCCAAATTTGGCGATATGGCGCCAAGTGGTCGCCAACCTTCTAGATCTTTCTCGTATGTTCTGGAACGTTCTAGCTGGCCAGCCGATAGAGGGCACTTTGGAAGTCTATAAATACAGAGGCTGTTCACACATTTTTTAGACGATGTATATTGTATTCACAAAACTAAATTACATAAAATTCTTGTGTTTTAAATGTTCTATTTGACATCCCTTATTCTGAACTATCTTTCGACACCGCAATTTCCAGGATAATAATGCCTTTTGAAGTGTCAGAAGAGGTATTCTATCCCATTCCTCCTGAACAGCTTTCCAGAGTCCTGTAAGGGTTTTGGGACGACGTTTGGATAATGCAGATTTTAAAAGTCCGAAAGCACAAAAATCCATAGGTGATACATCGGGAGATTTAGTAGGGATATCAGTGAAGGGTATGGCTTTGATACCAGTTTTTTGTTCCATTTCTTTTAGAAAATTTACAGTAGATTTTGATGTGTGACTGCTAGCTTTGTCCTGATGGAGTCTCACAGATTGATGGCACTGTGGGTAAAGCGATGGTATTTCATTCAGAAAAATTGGCGATAAAATATGTTCCTGATAGTATTTGGAGTTAATCTTGACAGTTTTTTCCACTCTCTTTATTTTTAACTTACCATTATAAGAAAAACCAGCAACAATCATGAATCCCTTAGAAAAACTTTCTTTCGATTCTTTGAACCATGTACTTAATTTTTTTTCTCCCCTTTTATGATAACAAATGGCTCTTTTTTTGTTGCAATCATTTAAATACACCCATGATTCATCTATTGTGACAATTGTTTTCCATTTTTCTTTGGATAAGTGTTTCTAATATAGAATTCTGCAGCGTGTCCTGCGTTCAGCGATATGATTTGGAAGAAGACGATGCACATTGCGTTTTTTCGCTTTCTTAAGATTTAAATCAACGTTTATCATTTTGTTTACAGTAGACACCGAGCATTTTAATGATTTTGCAACTGTCCTTTGACTAGGGGGATTTTCTTTTAACATTAAACAACGTACCTTTGCAATAGTCGAAGATGTCCGTTTTTTCCTTGGATACTTGTTTGGAATTTTTGTCCCACTTGAGGCTCCAATTTGACGTTTTTTTCCTTTCTTGTTGACGATATTACCTATCGACGCTTTAGATTTCACAAAACCATGACTCTCACATTGTTTTTGGATAACGGAGTATGCATATTTCTCTTCGGAAAGAGCATAAGGGCCTGTTCACATAGGAGTCCGTTGCGTTGCGTTAAGGAAAAGATGACGTTGAGACGAAAATAAACCAATCATATGCCTCCAAACGATTAGCAATGAAATTTTTAACGCCTATGATTGGTTTATTTTCGTCTCAACGTCATCTTTTCATTAACGCAACGCAACGAATTTCTATGTGAACAGGCCCTAAATGTAGCCTTCGAACCACTGCTTTGTTAAAAACGCCATTTTGAATAAAAATAAAACTTTCAAGCCGCAGACGATAATATTGACTTTTAAAAACATAGTACAATTGCAATTATTTCTTTTGCAGTAAACGATTTTTTATTACCGCTTACCAAAATCGTCTAAAAAATGTGCGAACAGCCTCTGTATACATGACATTGGCATTTTAGTTCAGTGTTCTCTTCTGCTGCGTATTGAATGTATCGAAAGTGCGTTAGGCGTATATTGTATTGAAGACTCTGTTATCATGACTTGTGTTTTTAGAGTTTTCTGTTAGTAATTGTGTATGCGCCTGAAGAATTTAGACAATAATAAATTTTATTTTGTGTGCACTTTCTGAAGAGATTTTTATTCAATCCCATCGAACCCAGGAAACGGAACAATATGTTTGTATAAATGCATCTTCAGATGTGTTGTTCTTATAAAATAAAACTTTTGAAATTAATGACGATCTTTTTGTTATCTTGACCGAATTTTTTGGCTTCCTGTAGAGAAGATGAGCTACCTCTTCAGAAAGGGTACGAGGCCTCATAGGGGCCATCAACCCCGAGGTGCCTGACCAAGCCAGCTTTCACTAGCTTCAGTGAGAAGGAATTCAATGGGTGGAGCCCACTTTTGACGAAAGGTTGTGGATGTAAGAAGATGTAAGCTTGTCGATGTGAGAAGAATGTCATATTGCAGGGGTTCCCAAACTTATCCAAGTCATGGCACCCTTACGAGAATTAGAATTTTTTCACGGCACCCTCGTCATAAAATATCTATCTGGGGTATATTATTATATATTATGTAAACTATATGTTTCATATTTGCATGACTGTGAAGAAGAAATTGTAGAAGGAAGTGGTAAGAACATTAATAAATTAATACAACTTGTATTTAAAAATCACGCAAGTACTTTAATAATGATTCGATCTCCCTTCTCGAAGCAAACACAAAGGTACAGTGATTTCCGCTTATAAGAATCACGTTTGTTATTACTGTTTTTGATTCTTATAGCCGAAATTTAGGTTTTTGGACAGGAACACACACACCTATATATACATATATTAGATAATTTACTATAAAATACTCTTTAATTTACGTTAATTATCTTATATAAAAATTATTTTTATAATTTTAAAAATACAACTTAATTTCTAGACCTATAAGTAGATACACGTGAATATAGTAAGAGAAGAAAAAAAATCCAATATTTGTTACAACATACCTGCTTAACAGTTTAACATTTCAACTACAGGAAGGGTGCAAGAAAAAGTTTTCTATGGTAGTTTGACGTAATGAAGTTTTCAGGAGGCTGTTTATACCTCTTTCAATACCAATAGTCTCAGACCAAGATTCCCCTTCTAGCTTACGTTTCACGGTTTGATAACGTGATGAATCTAATAATGTCACGTTTTCCTAAGTGATAGTGGACACTTCCCCGAAGATTTATGTGTTTCAGGGTTCAGGAAGCCGCAACCAGGATATGGGAGGTGGGAAAAAAGAGTACCTGTCTTTGTCAGTGGAGAAAAGTGAAATCGGATCCGTACGGGTAGGATGCTCCTGGGTCAAGCTAACAGGACAGTGTTTAGCTAAAGTGTTTAAGGGGAAACTATTATATTATGTCTAACAAAGAAAGGGATGCATTTTATGACTGAATTCCATCCCATCTTATCACTCTTTCTTTTAAAAAGAATAAAGAAAGAACTTCGTACCTTTGGAGGGTTTAAGTGGCTTTTTTGGAAAAATGAAAGGAAAGCGAAGAGTGTAATCTGATTCTTAAAACCGGTGGATTGATTCTTTAAAGCGAAAATTTTAACATGGAAATAATACATTTGTTTTTGTTTTTGAGATATTGATTCTTATAAACGGTTGATTCTTATAACCACTGATCACTATAAGCGGTGGTTACTGTATAAAGCGGACTCGAAGAGGAGAGTTTTTCCCCCCTTTTTGTCAAGTTATATTGGAATAGTCCTTAACACTAGATTAGATTGGAGATCATGGGTGCCTCGCGGTACCCCAGGGTGCCACGGTACACACTTTGGGAACCCCTGTCATATTAGATCTACAGCGACCACCCCTTTCAAGCAAAGAGGAATTTCATGAATTTTCAGTTGGGGGTTGCCAGAGAAAAAATTTGTCCGCAAACACCAACGAAACTTTAAAAATTTGCCGCCAGCATACAGGATGTAATAATAATAAATTAAACATCAACGTACATTACAATATCCCCTAAATGGCCACTTGAAACGCTGTTGAGAAAGTTTGTCAGGTAGCGCTACTGTGCTTAAATGATTATAGACGACATTTGGTGGCACTATTTGACTGAGATAATCTCACACCCTCTATACCTCGATGCTATACAGATCTAGATTTTGATACGGTACATAAAGGTCCCATTTCGAACGAGTTCTATGCTCGTATTAATTGTGTGATATTATCTCGCGAACGAAAATACTCCTTCTCCATGTTATATGGCTGAGCTCAGATTTTATGCATAGCAATCAATTGTGACTTCTTTTGCTCTGTATCAGCAATTTTGTTTAAAGCTCTAAATTAGGCAATTAGAGTTAAATATTTAAATTACAATGTTTTATTAATCGTATTTGTCTTCCTGAACTACATATGACGGCGTGGAGTTAATACAGAGTACCTGATAATCTGCTTTTTCCGCACTACAAACCAAAAAACGAGCAGGGCAAGGAACCACGCGCTATATGATGATTTATGCCGATTCCTCCTCCTTTTTCAGCTAAAATTTAATATTTTCAGTGCATGTGTGGTGTATATAAATATTTAAAAAGTTGTAAAACAGAATATTTAGGTTTTATTTTGTTGAAATATATATATATGAATAAAAGTTTATAGGAAAAAAAGGTTTTCAAGGCCTTTTTCAATACCACAGTGTCTTAGATTTTCGTTAGTCACTGGGGCTTTTAAATAATAACTTATTTAAAAGCCTCTTTAAATAAGTTACTAATTAAAAGCCTCAGTATTTGACAGTCAGGTGCTTAATTTCTTTTTCCGCCTTATTTATAAATGTAACGAATCCGGAATCAAAAGGAGAAAGGGAATCATTACGGTAAGCGGTAGTTTCTTGGGTTTTAGTTGTTAGCTTGAGTGGTTATCAAATCCAGTCAGTCAGTCCAAATGCTGGGAATAATTTTATTGACTCTAGCACAAAAAATTGGCAATACTAATATTTAGTTGAGATCAACATTTTTAAGGGGTATAAAGAGTAGAAGAATATTTACAACGCTTTGTACATTGAAGAAAGGAGTTGTTCAACACGACTAGGTCAAGCCATTACCTGATGCTAAGTGCCACGCAATTCGACTCCCCTAAACGGAAGTAGTTACATATACTTTCTCTCTCTCTCTCTCTCACACAAAATCAATCAATCAATTCATTAAAAATCTGGTTGGAATTAAATTATGGAAAATGCAGGGGGCGAGAGAGGTCGCAGGATGCGTGGACACCATTGAAGGGTGTCGTGCCTCGAAAAAAGTTGAGAAACATTGGCTAAGAGAGATGAAGCGTTTACACAAAAATATATTTCAATGCTCACTAGAATTTCCTGCTTTAAAATGATAATTTTCTCTCCATAGCAAATTTTTTCGACATTACGTAAAATTCCATTTAAGGAAATAAATATGTCATTCCATGTTGAAATTTTCTGAAAGGTTATTTTAGACTTTTTCTGTTCCTAGGGACTTTTTCTCCTCCTTCTCTTTAATGTATGAATACAACAGAGATCAATTAATACCCTGATTAATTTTATACTAAATATTTCAGTTTTCACAAGAAATATCATTTATACAATGCATCAAAACACTCACTCTACATGCTCATTTAAAGACAATTTAAATGAACAACTTCAGCCCTAAGAACCGACTGAGGGATGGATGCAAATTAGTAATCTATAGTTCTTGAAAGAAAAATACAGAAAAGTTAAGTAATTTCATAAAATATTTTAATTTTATTAATAACGAATACTACAGATATCCAGAAACAAACTTTTCCTCACACAATAAAATCATTAAAACATACAAAACTGCATAGAATATGTTTGATGCACACACATCATCGCATTTCAAAAAATGAACATCATAATTGATACAATGTAGATTTGAAGATGTCATCTGCCAACTTGTGACCTATATAGTCCTGCCATAGTTTTAGCAGCAACTAAGAGAATTTCTCTGCGTGATACTCCAGTCAATGCTTGATGCCATTGTGAATGATGAACTCCCAAAGCAGGCCCCATGATTTGTCCAATAGTGACAGCATAGCCTGACCACCCAAGAGGATAATCAGCTGGTGTTTGATCTTTCGCAAGAGAAATATACTGACTAGATACTGGAATGGCTTCAGTGTAAACTTGCAGAGTTATGCCAGAGCTCTGGTCTTGCAGAAGCAAGCATCCCATATCAAACCAACTGAAAAAATACTTGAATTTTTATCTCAAGTACTTTAACTACGAAAGTATGATAAATGTCATTAAATTAAACATGAAAGTTCTATATAAATGAAAGTATTACCATAAATGATTTTGAGAATTTTTAAGTACCTTTTCTCTTAGTTTAGTAATCAACAAAAAAGTTTAAGAATATGAGTAATGAGTGTTTTGAGATTTCTATTTGAAAAATCCTTCATTACTAGCTCAAACACGTTTTTTTTCTTTCAAATTTTAAACTTTTATAATCATAACTTGTTTCTCTCTCCCTCAAAGTTGAAATGTAAAAAAATAAAATTGTTCATAATATTTATATAACCATTCAACCCCATATGCAATACTGTTTTTTTTTCAAATCTGTGTCAGTGATTTACACACTGATGTTTCTTTTTCTCCTTTAGTGGTATATTTTTAGTTTTTCAGGTACTTTTCAAAACAGAAAACCTTCAAAATGATAACTTATAGTTTATTTAATAGTTTAAAAAATTATATTTATTAAATGCAATGGTGACCTATATTAATAATTTTTTAAAAAGAAAGATTTAGGAATAACACATGATTATATATATTGCAATGATTCATTCTAGATGTATATAAAGGCAACTGATCCCCAAAACTCCTAATATCAATTAGAAGTTTTGTAACAATACTTCAATTCTAAAAGCTGAAATACTACGAGTATTTTGAAAATGGCCCACTTTAACAATAAAGTGTAACAACACCTTGAGATAAAAAGTATTAATTTGAAACAGTTTTGTTTAGCCAATGCTGGGCACTTGTCAATGAAGACATTCATACTAAATCCATGAGAATCATTGGTTGCTTTCAATGGGGGGACAAAATAAATGAACCAACACTACCCCCTTCTGCCACTTCAATTTTGATCGAGTACCCCCCAAGGTGACATAGAGATTCATACATTCTCCCACCCACTGACCTCATAGGAGGACTTTCCAGTCTGTGGATTTAATGTACCCATATGCGGCTGAGATATGGAAATATTTAATGCTAGTCGTCAGTATTCAAACTGAGTCTCCCCAGTCCTAACATGCTACCACTAGGCTATTTTGGACCCAATTTGAAACAGTAGAGAGCAGAAATTTCTCTCCTAAATTTCCTAATAAGAGAAAATTGTGAATTTTGGGATGTAAATGTCAGACAAATTAATCAGATTGTGACATCATAATTATATATATAATTTGCTAGGAAAGCAATGAATAAAAATGCACTATCAAAGAACATTAAGATTTATAAAATAGCGAATTATATAACTTAACTGATTTTATTGCATTATATTAAGATACATTTATAAAAATGAAAATTTCTAAAGATATAGAAAAACTGAATTCAAAAATTGCAGTTCAGTGAAATACCTTTACATACTTAAACTGTTAAGCAAAAAATAAAAACTCCATAGAAACTTTCAAACCAATATTTGCAGATATTTAGTTTCATCACATATATATATATATATTTTTTAAAAAGGTGCCAATAAATTATTTCCTGAATATTGCAGAGGATTACAAAACTGAAATTGTTCATTTTAATACTCTCTTAGCAGTATATTATGACTTTCTAGTTTTCATTAAAAATTTGCATTCACTCTACAGATTGAAATTACCTATTTCACTTAACAATACACTTTAATTTCAGTACAATCCCATCAGAATAACAAATAGTGGAAAAATGCATATGAAAAGAAAATCTGTAAATTTTAGTACTTACTTATCAGGGGTTAGCTCTGTTAGAAAATTTTCTATAGCTAAAAATATCTGTCTATCTTGTGAGAATCCCATTTGTTTCAAATTATTAATGCGCTCTTCAGCTGCTTTCAGACCTGCTGAAAATCCTACAGGTTGGGGTGCAATGCTACTGGATTGAACAGCCATTCCTTGAACAGTTGCTTTACCAAACACAAGCTGAAAAGCTTCCCTTACTGCTGATATTTTATCCTCATTGCCAGATGCAACAAATACGTTGATATCTCCACCAGTATCTATAAATGTGGCATATGAAACACAGTCAAGTCTAGGGTTGATTGTAAAACCTTAAATATCTTCTAATAAGACACATAGCACTTTGTTAATACATTCTAATTAGACATAATATGCATAATTAAATGAATAGGAAAATGCATAAATGAACCTACAGGAGACAAACATACAAAAGATTACATTTTCTTGCATCTAATAAAACCAAAGAACTAAGGGAAACTGGGTCGATAAAAATAAAAAATACAGTTAAAAAATTTGTCATGGATAAAATCTTTGTCATAATTCATTCCCTTTTCATAATTAAGAATGATGTCATTTTTCCAGTAATACAAGTAAAGAATACATTTCTTAAATTAACTATATTAGAAATTTAGAAAATCTAATTGTCCAATTGATTCTATATTGAATGCTTCTTGAGTAAATAAATAAATATGTGAATTTTGTAAGCATTGGCCAAATTTAGAAATAGACTCCTAAAATTATATATCAACAAGTAAAAGATAAGAAAAATGTACTAATGTACCAACAATGTACTCAACAAAAATATATGCAATAAATTCTTACTTATTATTTCTTTCATCCCAGGATCCAGAGTTGTAATTACTGAATCAACTGAGCTCTGTAATGAGAGATATAAAAGTAAATCTTTCAGCTCTATCATCAGTAAGAAGAGATTTGATGCAATCAAATACTATGATTTAGCAAACAATTAATCTTTGGGCATTACAGGAAGTAAGGCAGGATTCTATCCTAATAGTGAAAGGGTGTAGGAAGGTCATAAGTCCACTAACTCTATTATAAGAAAATATTTAATGCAAGATCATCTATTGAAAATGTTAATACTAATAACATACTTTCAGGATGAAATCTAAGTATACTACAAATAAAAATGCAATAGTTTGAAAGATTATTCACATTAATTTTTAAAATGTTAACATCAATGACATCATCAGAACCTTTGCCTTCTCTGCCACTTTGTTCAGAAAGTCCTTTCCTTTGAGCCAACCCCAAACCCCACTATCAGATTGGTGCTCAACCATTGCAGGTTCTACAGGATCTAGAGGCAAATTTAAGGTAGAATGCTGAGTTGGAGGAATATAATAAGGCTGCTGTGTAGGTTGAACTTGAAAAGTCTGAGGTGGTACAGTCTGAGGAGGTGCACTCGTAGGTGAATAACTGAAAGTATAAAGAAATAGATCAATATTTACTCTCACAGTTAATCATACATGTTTATCGCCCTAATAAGCTAATAAAGTCTGTATGTACTTCTGTATACATTCATCTAAAGCAGATTTTCACTTTGTCTTAGAAATTATGACGACTAGGGCATAGTCTTGATGTCCATATAGTTTCAACAGAGAGAACTCAATAGTTTCTGTTTATTTAATTCAAGTTAGTAGTAGCCAATTATGTGGAGCAAATATTAGATTTAAGATTTATTATGATTAAGAAGTTTTGCAGAATTAGTTTTAGCAGCAGCATCATTTTAGAAAGGATAAATAACTTATTACAAAACTGAAATTTTTCATTAGAGAAATTAAAATAAAATGGAAATTAGTTAAGATTGAAAAAATGAAGTTTCTCAATACAAATGCATATCAAATTTTTTTGAAATTATCAGAATGAACTTGATTAGTTCTCACACTGGAAGGAGAAAAGATGCACCAGTGGTTAAAGTTATGCATTAAAAACACTCCCTCATTTCATAGAATAAAGTTGTCACCCCTTATGATACATTTTACTTTTGCCCATAAATATAGGAGAGTAGTTAACTATTGAAGTCTCTATTAATAGAAAGTAAGTATTGATAGTATGCTGCTCATGGGGATAAGAAAATTATAGACAACACATGACATTTTATCTAAAAAATATCAAAGAACTTAAATTTCTTTGTGATACTTGCATCAAAGTTCTCTTGCCTAATGAAGAATGATCGATTATCTTCAACTACTTTTTTTTTAATGTTTTAGCTTTTTATTTTAATTGTTTTATTATCTTTCTATGAGGATTCTATAAGCAATATTATAGTAAGAAATCTAAAAATAATGAGTAGCCTTAGCCTTTAAACAATTAAAAAATTGCATTTAAGTTAATTTGTAATTTTTTGCATGTTTAAATAGAGAAATCACAATGTTGTTAATTTGATTATTATCACTGTCAGTAATTTCCTAAGACAGTTATCTTAAGTTGAGAGGTTTCTGTTCATAACAAGACACTGTACAAATAAGCTTTTATTTCAGGCACAATACAAGTAGATAACATGAAATGTTCCTAGAAAAACTATTTTTTAATTCATATGAATTTTAATTCAAAGTCCTGTCTTACTTTTAGCAAGTAATCAGTAATCTGAAAGGTAATTTTTAAGTAAGAGAATTCTGGAAACCTTGAAAGTAGGAAGAGAAACTTGTTAAATGTTTAGCATTCTATACAGGGACAGTTTATTTGTAAGACTCAGATGTTTGTACATGCAAGAGTCATAAAAGTTTAGAAAGAAAAGTTAAGGATAAAGTAAAAAAAAGTAAACAGTAATGAATATTTTAATCCTATGTTATCCTTATTAACTGAATTTGATAACAGGAAATAGAAAAAATACTATTCCAGATTTAAAAATAATCTTTTCAATTTCCATTCAAATGTTTTCTACATATTTTCAGAGAATCTTTTTGTTTTCAGCAAGCATAGGGATATGAAGCATACTATGAAGTATTCATAAAACTTGTATACAGCTGACTTTTTATACAGCTATTTAATTTTAGCAAAATCCATTTAAAACAACGTAATGCTTTCTGGGAAAAAAAGAAAATATACAAAAGTGCTTATCCTATGAAGCATATCATCAGATCAAAAGATGGGAAACTTTTGGCAGAATTGTATGTTTCCAATTGCAGACTATATCTGCAAAGTCACAAATTAACCAACTAGCAGACATTATAAATAATAATAAACTTGCTGAGCTTACAAATCTTATAAAGAATCTTTTGACTATTTCCTAAAAACTTTAGGGGCTTAAAACTGCCATTCAATCATTTAATAGAATAAAATATTTTTAAGCAGTTCTAAAGAATCAATATAATGTAAAGGACAGAATCAGGATAGGCAAAATACTTTTGCAATGATTTCAATAGAGTTGAGCTTAGTGTAGATAGAAAAAAAAAAAAGCATTACATTAATAAAAGGACTACCAAACCAGAATAAAGATGTGATTATAATTCTTAACATAGTCAATAGATTTTTATAGTCTCTGGACAGTTATACTGTATAAGAGTTCTTACAAAATGTGGAAAGAAAAAAAAAGAAGGGGAAGAACTATATCGATGCATAATACATAAAATACTAATGTATGTTTTTCTTTGAAAAGAAAATGATACTAAAACCCTTCTTATCATTTTCAAGAAAATATAAAAATTAAATATATATCAAATTTCCAAATTATACATTGCATATAATGCATTATATCATTTATTTAAAAATAAGTTTAAAAATACATTGTTATGTAATAATTTATGTTTTACTTTTTAATAAAAAGACTAAGATTCTGAGAATTTAAACATCATCCATCCTTCTGTATACACAAGAGTTAATTTAAAAAAATCTTCATATGAATTCAATGAAATGTTTATTAAATTTATGAAACTTGAAGCTAAAAAATATAAACATTCCTAATGTTTTAATTATTTTAGAATAACAAGATATTTAAATAGTTGAAAGTCATTTTCTACAAAGAACTTTTTTGTTTTTTTCCTAAACATAACTCAAACCTTTGTTGCACAGGAGGAAACTGGCTTTGTGCTGCTAGTGGTACACTGGAAGTCACTTGAGAACTGGTACTTGGAGGTATAAGAGGTGGTAACATAACAGACTTGGAATCCTGAGGATCATAAAATGTAATATTTGATTCAGTTTTTTGAGAAGTAACCGGAAAAGTTGGAGCTGATAAATTTGGGATTGGAACAGGATATTGTCTTGCAGTATTTCCATACGATGCAGATGAACTTTGAGCAAGAAACTGATCTGATGAAGTTACAGCCACACTATCATCTGGAATATAACAAAAAATATAATACAACAAACACTCAGTTTCATCAAAATATTTGCAATCAGTTTTAACTTTAAATTTCAATAGAAAAATACATACTCTTATCCTAATATTTCTGGAAAAAATTTATTCATGGTAGTTTTTCCCCCTTTTACATCATAGCTAAATTTTAATTTTGTAATATATTTATAGTGTGCTTTCAAATATAAAATTAACTCTTAATAATTATCTTCTTAATTTTATAGCTTTTAGGAGGAATAAAAATTATTTTCTTCTAATATGACATAGTGACTATACTAAATACTCCAGATTTATTGTTTTTGTACTTTAACTAAAAGCAAAATATGCTGTATATGCTTATCAGATGCCTATCATTGTTATCAGAATAGATAATTCATTTATAGCAAATGGATTAAAAAGTAAATATACTGGTTTGAGAGCACTACTTTCAACTTTTGCTGCAGAAGCTGAACCCGGTCTGCAGAAGAGTTAGTTAGACTGGGTCCTACAATTTAAAACCAATGCTAAATAACTTCAAACATCCATGCGAACAGTAAGACTAACAGAAAGACTCTGGATCAAATGAAGCATCCTAGCCACTCCTAGTCACTGCCCAACAAATATACTGAAGATACATATTTTGCAATTATTCTGAACGTCCAGCTTACAAAATTATTTATGAAGCTATATAAAATTTAATATATAAAAAAATATTTCATTTACATTTTATATTTAAGTTCAATTAACAGGTTAAAGGTTACATTCTGTTTAATCTTCTTTAAAGCTTTCTAATTGACACTATTTTACAAATGAATCAGAATTTACAGTCTATGCAACTTGATTAAGAAATTATATTCATCCATATTTTAAAAAAATTACTTTTCAATTATGCTTCAGGCATTTTTCAGTATCAAATATTTTAACTTCTATTACATTATACATATTTATGAAAAATTATTAACTGCACATCAAATACTAAATAAGATATATCAGGCATTGTTCATAAACCACAGGTAAAAAATAAGTGATCAAAATTAAATAGTATAATAAAAGACAAATTTAATAACACTTTTAGATTAATATTGGTATTATAACATTGTATTATAAAATATTGTTCAAATATATAAAACTCAAAATCATAGTTTAAAATTACTTTTTATAAAAACTACAGCAATTATTTGGAGACCTTAAACTCACAACTAAGTAAATGACTTAAAATTAAAGCTTATATACCACCTTTGAATTTTGAGCTAAAGTGCAAACAAGGGAATCTGTGCTTACTTAAAGCAGCAAAAAACTTGTCTGGCGAAAAAACCTTATTTAAATAATATGCCACAAATACATAATTGCAACAGATTGAATACTTTATAAAATGTACCCTACAGCTTTTCAAAGTTATAGTATTATTGTTTAAAAAACTCAATGACATCGTGAAAAAATGTTCATGATTTGATTCTTTGACAATGAGATAAAAATGTTTAATTTCGCTCCCAAAAGGTTTCATGTATTTATAATTTAAATGGATGTCAGCAGATGGACATAACAGTATTGGAATACGTCACAAGATTAGGTTAAGTTATCTCTCACAAAATTTTGACTAAATGACAAAACTTTTGGAATTAATAGTCAATCATAAATCATTTAAATATACCTTTCGAAGAATTTTCGTCAATTTTTCCACTAACGAATTCAAACGAAGATTCGCCGTTTGTATCATCGCTTACTTCTTCCATCATGTCTCTATAAAAATGAATACCGTGAGATAATGGAAAAGAATAATGCTGTGTATTATTAAAAATATTATAGAAAGTAGAAAATGCGGTACACTTTACATTAACACGACACGATTAGAGAAATCGAATTACTATAAATAGTGTAAAAACACTTCATATCTATGTATCAAAATAACAAACATGAAACTTAAGATAAAAGTGTGATATGTAAAAATTTCATTTACTTAAAAAAAAAACTAAAAGTTTATTCTACTGTCGCTCAGTAACGTCAAATGTTATATTGCACATCAAAATTAACCTCTTCTGAGTTTTAAAGAGCCACGTTAACTTCTAAACAAACTGTAACATTAAGTTGAGTAGTTTGTAAACGGAAATATGCACTATGAAATGAGAACTATCTCTTATGAAGTCAAATTAAATAAATAAAAAAGTAGTTAGAAATATTTATTCTAAGACTTCTATTTTACATTAAAGTGCCCTATTCAGTTAAATAAAGTGTATTTATATATGTGGCGGTGTTGTGTAATTTACGTTGACATTTATCCCACAGTCCGTTCAAGGCTCTCGCATATCACTTCAGTAGGCCCCCTTCATACGTCATCGGAGTGAGGCGGCCATCTTGTAGACCTTTGGAGAACAAACCCTAGGGAACCACAGGAAACCCTATGGGGATTAGCCATGAAGCTACAGAAGGAGGAGCAGCTCAGTGTTAAAAATGTGTCTCCCTTTTTGTCGCCGCCACTAGAAGGCGCTCGCGTGCACTAGCGGGCGGCTTAGACACGGACAAACATACGCTTTAATATGGATTTTTCGTATTTTTCCTAGCGAAAACAAGTTGTTTTATTTTAGTGCGTATTTAATATGAATTTATTTATTCAATTTAACAATTTTTTATTTTCATTCAAAATCTTTATTTCAAGTGTTTTTTTTTTGCTACAATTCAATAAAATTCTTAAAGGAAATGAGTAAATAAACTTTTTCAGAATAATTGTGTATTGGTTTCAGAATAAATTAGTTCAGAATTTTGTAATAATTTAATAATTAAGGAAATGAAATTACAGAAAAGAATTGTGAAGAAAGTTTTTTATCATTGTTCATAATCTCTTATGGAAAAAAAAATGTGAGAAATAATACTGATTAACCAAAACACACACACACACATAGTAATATAAGAATATTTTTATTTGCAGATAAGTATGAATAATACATCATATATAACAGGCCTATAAAAAGAAAAGCAACATTTTCTATCAATCACAAATAAATTCTTATCAGGACTAATAAAATAGGAAGTCAATTCAGTATTTAATCAGACAATACTTTAAAATATCTTCCTTTGGAAAAAAAAATCAGTCAAAGCATCTCAGATTACACTTTTTAAAACTGGAGGTATAATCGTCAAGTTGGTAAATTACTGAATACAAATTTTTTCAGCAAATTAAAAAGAAAAAAACAAATAACTTTGACTAGGACAAATCAGCTATATTTTTGAATTTTCACAAAGTACGCATTTTATTGCATAAGCATTTATAGTAACAACATTGTTTATCATACAATGAAAAATTATTTACTTATCAACTAACTTAATAGTGATTAAATTCAATATTATGGTTCCAGCATTGTCAGGAATTACCTTCAAGTTGGTAAATTATCGATTACAAATATTTTCAGCAAATTAAAAGAAAAAATCCTCAAATAACATTCATAAGGACAAATCAGCTATATTTTCACATTTTCACAAAGTATGGGTTTCAGTGTAGTCACAGTAAAAAGATAGGAAAATATTAATTTTTTAAAAAATTATACTCAACAGATTTTGCATAAGCATTTATAGTAACAACATTATTTATCAACAATGAAAACTTATTTACTTATCAACTAATTTAATAGTGATAAAATTCAATATTAAGAAAAGTTAACTGGAAATATTTTATTTCTGTGCACAATTAAAAAAAATGATGGCTTTAGTTCAGACGTGTAGCTCAATTTGCCATAACCACAAAATATATTGAATAGAAGAAAAGTATTTCATAATTATAAAGAACTGAAATTAACAACATACACTATTAATACATTATTATAAAATAAAAATTAAATGTGTGATATACAATTTACTATAGATAAATTTGATCAAAAAATTTTACATGACAGGTTTTGCAGATATTGATAACATTATTCATTGATATTGACAAGGGAATAACTTCAGACAAGAGAATAATTCAATTCAAAAGTAATATAAATGAAAGCTTAAATTTAATAATACAGAATTATAATTTAGATTGTTTTCTCAATCTTTTAACATCAGCGCATAGTTGAGCATTTTTATTCTCTTGTTTGCATATAAAATGCATGCGCATAATGAGAAAAAAATTGATAACCTTTTGAATTAAATCAAAGTTATGTTGCTCAGTGCAACCAATTACTGGCATAGGAGGACCAGTATAAATCTCTTTTATCACTTGAAAAATTAGTTTATCATTTAATTTATTAAAATTTAGAGTTTTGATTATTGCCATTTCGAGAATATTAATGACTTTTAAAAACAAATCTGCACACAGAATAAATTTTAAAATTTATAAAACAACTTTCACCACCACGCCGTATAACTCAATGTAAAATAGTCACTTCGCTTGCATGTCGCGCCCTCTACCGGTGAGCGACAACAATCGGTTCATTTTTCGAAAAATTCCCCATTGAAGCTTACGCTCCTTCTGTAGCTTCATGGGATTAGCATTGCATCCTTTTTGCGGAGACTCTTGCTCGAAATCTATCCATACTTAAAGAAATTCCTACTATGTAAACCCTAGTTTCTTTAAAATATGCGATTTTTTTTAATAAAAATTACGCCTGGGCACACATCATTCGTAGCGAGGAATTTTAGAATTTTTATGGGTTTCAGAAATATTAAGATGGAAGAATGCTTCCATTTCTTAAACCAGCATATTGAGATATACATATGCATGTTTTACACACTTCGTTTAGTTGTTATTCTGAATAATTTTTACATCTGTTTACGCAATTTTCTTTTAGACATTTAAAAAAAAATTTCCTAATCTAATAGGTCAAATCAGCTTAAAGCCGGTCCTGCCCTTTAAAGTGTTATGATGACTACACAAATGACCTCTTCCAATGAAAAATCACATGCATTTTATTTTTTCAACACTTTATAAAAATTTCCCATTTTTCTCAATTTAACTAAGGGAATATTTCGTGAAACTAATTTCACCCTTTGTGAAATATCTTCTCATAACTTGGTTTTTGTTAGCCATATTTTTTCCCAGTTTAAAAATTAAATGAAAGCGTGAAAGACATTTTGCTTAGTTGCAAGTTTATAACTTGGAAAATAGAGACATAAGAAATCAGCGTTTAAACATTTCAGATTGTACAGCAAATCACGGCAGTTAATATTCCAGTAGATATAGTGTTGAAAATTTCCTTTCTATTGTTAACTGCAGATGTGTATTTCTTCCCACTTATCTCTTGTAAACATGCCTTTTCTTAGGGTAAACCATTACCCATCGGCAGGAAGTAACAGACCTGGGGTTATAAAAATTCCACATACACATTGAACGCCAGATAGTCCCGCCAAGGAAACGAAGCCTTGTGAATGGTCAGATTATTCTATGACGTTACATTCTCTCTCGTATGCTGTATTGCGCATTATTTACTAAATACACGAAACACCACATTTTTGTTGCCCAAATATGTCTACGCTTTATCAGTTAAATCATTATTTTAATGATTTATGTCTGAAATGTACCTTTAATCAACTTTGTTAATACGAAAAGGTGCGAACTATATCGCAATCGTGGAATCATACAGCTCTAGCGTCCCACCTGTATTCAGGTTAGGTATGCCCCGAGTATAGGATAAATTTGAGTAAGGATGCTCGTGAAACTGGTCAGTAGTAGTTTTAAGCTATAATTATTGCTGAGTTAAGAGAATTTAAATTTAAATTTTTGTTTTTAATTAAATAAAAAGACGTACACACAGAGAGAAAAAAAGAAAGGAAAGAAAGCGTGCTTTTTCGTGGCGATCAAAAAAGAAATAAAATGGGATGTTATTTAGCACAAGTGATTCTTCAATTACTGTCCATTAAATATGAGTTTTTTTCTATTTTAGACCTTATTTCTTTTCACTGGAAACATCGAAAAATCTTTTTTTTCCCGCCAAGCATTGGTTCTGTTTTATTATCGGAATTTGAGGGTCTTCAACAGAATATATGACATAAACTTCAGCAGAAAACTTCAACAGAATACATGACGTAATTTATATGAGCATCGTAGTTTAAATAGTATTAAGTTGTTGCCTCCCAAAAACAATTTAAAAATTCTCCATATTTTGCTTATTATTTTTTTAAATATTTGCTTTTAGATTATTATTTTTATCTCTAAGATATCCGTAAAGATTACGTATTTTTTTTCATGTTGTATAAAAATCCTTTTATTATTTTCTTCTTTTTTTTCTTACAATTGAAGTAGGATGAACAGGTGTGCTTTAAATTTCCATGACTGTAGTCAACAGCAAAATAGAGCATATTTAAATAAGGAGGGATAAAACAGATCTTTACTACAATAAAATTAATATGATAAATTGTAATCAGCTTTGGGTATAGTGCAAAATACTTTTAAATGAAATACGTCGGTTGTAAGATGAGAAAATAATAATTGTTGATAATGAAAAATAATAAGTAAAATTTTAAAACGAAATGTTTTCATCTAAGTCAAAACCAGAATATTTCAACTAACATCTGGCGTCTACCCGTCACCTCAACATAGTATTCATTAACCGCATTCATTGCCCTGGTGCGATTTTTTTCGCCAGTGGCGTAGCTAGGGGGGTGTGGTGGGTGCGGTCCGCACTGGGCTGCACATATTTTGGGGCGGCATATTTTTATTTAGTATTTATTAGTTGTAAAAAACCGCTTGTTCAATTCATAAGTTTACTATTCGATTTCTATGAATTATGAATTACTATATGATTTCGAATATTTTTCCTCATCCTCAAGTCAATGTTATTTTTATTTATAAATATAATAATATAAAATAAAACATATTTTACGGATTTTTTTTATAAATTAGGTATATGTTTTGTCTCATAGGTGGGGAAACTGTGACCTCTGTAAGATTCTTGTGGTCTTTATAAAAGTTGCATTTATAGGTATTTCAACTTAAGCGGCCTCCTTTATTACTGCCTAATTTAAATATGGCATCCAATGGTAAAAAAGTTCCCCACCTATAGTTTGTCTCAATTACAATTATTTATTTATGTTTATTAATTTATAAAAACCACCAATTTATTGACTTAGAAAGGGCGGCAAATTGGAGACCGCCCCGGGCGGCAAAAGTTCTAGCTACGCCACTGTGCGTAACCGAAAGTTATAAAAGTGTTGGTAGTGGTTTGTCAGGTCATATTTATGCGTTTGTGAGATAATGAGTAACTACTCAAAGGAGCTTAGTGACTTTGATAGTGGCATTATAGTGGGATGTCACCTTTGTGGGAAATCAGTTGGTGAAATTTCGGACATTCTACAGAAGCCCAAATCCAGCGTGAGTGATCTAATTGTGAAGTAGAAACGTCTAGGCAGTGAAACTGCAGAAAAACGAAGTGGCAGGCCGAAAACAAATTTGTGAACGCAGCCGTAGAACTCTGAAAAGGGTAGCGAAACAAAATCGCAAGTCCTCGTTGATTGAAATTACTCAGGAGTTAGTGCTAGCTCAGGAGTTAGGGCTTGTTCACATAGGAGTCCGGAGCGTTGCGTTAAGGAAGAGATGACGTTGAGACGAAAATAAACCAATCACAGGTGTTAAAAATTTCATTGCTAATCGTTTGGAGGCATATGATTGGTTTATTTTCTTCTCAAAGTCATCTTTTCCTTAACGCAACGCAACGGACTCCTATGTGAACATGCCCTTAGTGTTCATCAGGCGTTAGGGCCTGTTCACATAGGGGCCTGTTCACATAGGAGTCCGTTGCGTTGCGTTAAGGAAAAGATGACGTTGAGATGAAAATAAACCAATCATAGGCCTCCAAACGATTAGCAATGAAATTTTTAACGCCTATGATTGGTTTATTTTCGTCTCAACGTCATCTTTTCCTTAACGTTACGCAACGGACTCCCATGTGAACAGGCCCTAAGTGTTAGCAGCAGGACTGTTCGTCGAGAGTTAAAAAACCTGGGATTCCATGGTCGTTCAGAAGCTCACCAGCCGAACATCACTCCCCAGAATGCGAAGCGTCGATTGCAATGGTGCAATAATTATGGGTCATTTATCGGTGGGATAACGAATGGACTCATCTCTTAGGATTATTCCACACCGGCCAAGCCAAAGTTTTTAGTTTCGGAGTTATTAGGCCCGAACATCGGAATCGTCACCTAACGGCCAATACAGCGCTCTCGCGAAGTTCAAAATTCGGCACGGTGTAACTCCCGGTCTAATAACTTAAATGGAATGAAACTTTAACCATGGAAATAAGACCTTCCCAGCTTCAAAACCCCTGCGGTTGCTAAGAGACCGAGAGCTTAGTTTCGGAGTTATTATAAGCCACGTATCCTCTAGAAACCACATGTATGATTCTAAAGGGTGTCTCTAGATGTACTTTCTGCAGTTTTATTCAAATCCGTCCAGTAGAAGCGGAGTTACGAACTCCCGAAATTTTAAAATTGCACAAATGCTCGCTTTAGGCGAAAGCTGCCTATTCAGTTTCTACGTCTCGTAACTCCGGAAATAAGCCACGTATCCTCCAGAAACCACATGTATGGTTCTAATGGGGTAATCTCTAGATGTACTTTCTGCAGTTTCATTCAAATCCGTCCAATTAGAAGCGGAGTTACGCACCCCCGAAATTTTAAATACAAAACTCTCGTTTACCCACAGGCGGGTTATCCACGCATCACAAAAGAAACCAGTGGCGTAGCAAAAGGGGGGCAAGGGGGTATATCATGGCCCGGACGCCACTTGCAGAGGGGCGCCAAACGGTCCTCAACGAATTCTATATAATATATTACTATATGTTTTTCGGGGGGAGGGGGGCTCCAAGAAGGTATCGTGCCCCGAGCGCCAGTTATGCTCGCTACGCCACTGTTTATCGCCAAACCAGAGATTAATCTGAAATGTACAAAATCATTCGCACTTGGCGAAAATCAGCTAACTCTGGGCCAAATGTTTGCACACAAAGCGTAAAACAGCCGATTTCCAAAGAAACCTTTCAATTTCCTTTAAATATTATGTTTGGAACACTGTTAAAAGTATTTTTAAAATTAAGTTGACGCTCTTCGGTATACACTTAGGTTTTAAGAATTAAAAAATATTGGCTTTGAAGTAAAAAATCCTCGAAATTTTCCCCTATGGACGACAACATGGGAGCGATTAGTTCTAGTCTCCAAAGCCGAAAATGGCGTCGCACTTCGATGGCGTATTCCCTTGAAACCCACATTCCCTTCTTCCTCCTTCTTGAATCTCACATGCGCTTTAATCAAATGAAATGTTATGTTTAACTTTTGGTCTTTAATAATGTTCTTGATGTCCGTTATGTCCCCCTCTATCACCATACGCTTTCAACTCTTGAGGAAGACTCCTCGACTCAGTGTAGCTATCAGTCACATATATCTTTGATCTAAAATGACTAAAAATGTGCTTACGTAATACTTGAACGGCCCCTAATAATAAATGAAACTGATCTAAACTTGTGTTTATGTGTAATGTATAACATACAAATCGAATTTCGACCAAAATATCTTTATGTATTATTCACATAGTGTAATTATTATTTAGTTGATTAATCAATTGTTTCCCTAGAATAGACAAGCTAAAAATAAAAATATTTCAGGTAGTTCCTTTAACGAAACTACTGCGGGTTATTAACGTAGGATTACTTTTCGTTTGCTTACCTCTTTTTTTTTTTGGGGGGGGGGAGGGAGGAATTTTGGTACTTTTCTGTTTAACTGTTCACTGCTACTGGGTTTGACCAACACCCCCTATATCGGATATAGGGGTGTTGGTTTGACTCGCTGCCAAAATTATAACTCGCGACAACGCTGAAATTTTGCTTTCCGGAGGACCGTTATTGAGGAACGTAATCCTACGTTCAAATGTGCGTGGAACTCTCACGTGTTGAGGTTTAAACTTATTATCATGCGTATTATCATGTATTACACTGCGAAGGCTTAGAATTTACACATTTCTGAATTGCAGACGTGATCCTTTCTTGCTTGGTGCAATGACGAGAAACAGCTTTCTGTTCGCCAACTGATTTCTGTCTTTATATACTTCGCCGACTGTTTCGCGTTTTGACGTAAAATCCTTTTAACGTAGGATTACGTTCCTCAGTAACGGTCCTCCGGAGAGCAAAATTTCAGCGTTGTCGCGAGTTATAATTTTGGCAGCGCGCCAAACCCAGTAGCAGGAAAACAGTTAAACAGAAAAGTACTAAAATGCGTAAAAAAAAAAGAAAAAAATGTAAGCAACGATAAGTAAGGGCCTGTTCACATAGGAGTTCGTTGCGTTGCGTTAAGGAAAAGATGATGTTGAGACGAAAATAAACCAATCATATGCCTCCAAACGATTAGCAATGAAATTTTTAACGCCTATGATTGGTTTATTTTTGTCTCAACGTCATCTTTTCCTTAACGCAATGCAACGGACTCCTATGTGAACAGGCCCTAATCCTACGTTAATAACCCACGGTAGTTTCGTTAGAAGAGACTACCTGAAATATTTTTTTTCAACATTCTTCATGAAAGTAAAAAAAAATTCATGTTGTCATTCTGTTGTATGCAGTATGCAATTCCTCAACTCTTTCACAAAAGAAGGGCACAACTTTTGTTGTAAAACGCGTAGGTTACTAAACTTCATATTGAAAGGCATACCTAAACAATTGTACCACATTGCATATTGATGACAACCAGCTTCAAGTGAAAAACGGGTGGTATCGGTTTTCTGCCCTTCGTATTCACGTGCTTTCGTCAGTAATATTAGATCAAATTGCCTTATTGTGAAGGAAATGCTTTACTGAAAATTAGAGTTTTTGACAGCCAGACTTTTGGACATATGTTTCAGCTTAATTATTGGACTTTTCAGGCTAATGCAGCCAAATATTACGCAACTTGTAAATGATTTTTTAAAAAAAAGTATAGTTCCTTTTCGATTACTATTTCATATCATGATTTTGGTGGCGCGTAATGTAAAGCAATTAACTAACACGTGAATAAACTGTTTGTATAGCATTTTATAAACCGAGATTAGAACAAAAATAAATTTTAGTAATTTTTTCAAGGGATCGACGACCTTTTACAAATATTTTTCGTTTAAATAACAAGAAATTCAAGTGACATGAGTTCAAGTTCAATTTGGAATCTTGCTGAACCTGGTCTATATTTGTCACTTTCAAATGAATTTAAGGCGAATAAAGTAAGATAATTATTTACTTTACATAGATCTCAGCAGAATTTTTCTGTCGCCAACAGTGACGTAGCGAGCATAACTAGCGTCCGGGGCACGATACCTTTTTGGAGACCCCCCCCCCCGAAAAACATATAGTAAAATAATATATAGAATTAGTTAACAGGACCATTTGGCGCCCCACTCCGAGTGGCGCCCGGGTTATGATAGACACCCTTGCCCCCCTCCCGCTACGCCACTGGTCGCCGCCAAAGCCAGTCTGTAAAATTCGTAGAAGTAAAAACAATGTAAGCCTCAGCAGCCACAAAAATTCGGATTTTAGAAGAAAAAACAGAGAAGTGCGTAAAATTTGGATGATGTTATTTCATATTATAATTTCGTAAAAAAAATATTCCTCACAATGAATTCAGTGTTGTTTATGTTATTGTTTGTGACAGGTGTTTCATCTCCACTTTCAGAATAAAGTACACAAAATGAATGGTATCTTACTATACCATCTTTAAAGTTTGTAAGCTGTTGCGCTTGAACTCTCTATTTCGCACGAACAGTCTTTTTCAAGTTTCCAAAAATTGAGTTGTAGAATGATGATGCACAGTACTAAGCTAACATAATAAATCATTTTAAAATGTTAGGTACTTTTCCGTTATAAGCACTACAATCGTTTACACGCCAATTTGACGCATTTTTAAAAATTGCCGTAGCTAGAGAAAAGTAACGCGATATAGTAGTGACACTAATGATTGGCAAATTAAAATATTAAAATATACAAATCTCGAGATTCAAGGATCACGAGACGATATGAGATCGTCATGGAGATAACGAGACTACATGGAATGCCGTAATTTAATTGTAATGAATTTAGAGTCCGTCAGAAAATCGGACCGTATTTTTACGTAATGGATTTTAAAATATGGAATTTGCCTAAAGATGAGCAGGCAGCTATTACATTACTTCAAGAACGTGGTATCCTTCATAAAGAAAGAAAGTGTGTAAATGATCATATAATGAGCTTGAACTGGTTTAAAATTTTTTAAACCAGTTCAAGGTAAGTTTTTTTACCTTTTTCTTTTAAATTCCGCCAAGATTAAAAATAAGCCAAGTGTAGTGCTTATAACGGAAAAGTACCAAATGGGGGGTAATACTTCTGTGAAAATAATAGAGCTGTATTTGAGAAACATCGGTTAAACCGATGCAGCCATCGATTTATGTAGCCATCGATTGCAGCCATCGATTTATGTAGCCATCGATTGCAGCCATCGATTTATGTAGTAATTTTATGCAAAAACCTATTAACAAGGGTTTATTTTGTAAAATAATTCATTTCCTTTCAGCATTATTTATTATACAGCATACATCAACTGAAATTTGTCAGCGATGTATGCTGACAAATGTCCTTATGGGAATGTCTTATTGAAAACGAACATATTTGCACATTGAGTTCTTGATCACAGCGTAGGCTATAGTGGCCAGCAATCAAAAATTTGAGAAATAGCAAAATTCAGCTTGCCGACTAAAACTAATAAAAATATCAAATATTACTTGAGATCTAGGTGTGCATAGACAAGGTACATAAGCCAGGCTTCCTCTTTCTAAGCATAAGTATCCAGGACCATGTGCGCCTAGCTTTAGATATTTATTGCATACCCACATTACTTACATATAACAATTAAAATATTCTCCTATAGACATGGAAGTGCACTCTGTAATCTAAATATCATTATAAATTTCGAAAATGTTACAAAATCTATTCAAATATTTTTCTAAATATACAAAGATATTATTCTGTATAAGTCATATTTGTGTGTAGTACAGTTTGATATCAGAATAGTCTTCACCGGGAGTTTTATGCCTCCAACAATGCAATAATCCCACAAAATCTGGTAAACTTGATTGAAATGTAATAACTTCATTTTTTCTCTGTTTAATAACATTCATGTTTTGAGCAACCCTGAAAAAAACTTTAGGTTATATACTAAAAGTTAAGTTTAATTTCTTTAATTGACATATCCTGAATGGAATTAAAAGACTGAGTTTCTGACATCGCCGGGGATAATTCAGTCAGGCCTCAGACAAGATCCAGTATTGAGCCCTATTCCGATCGGAAGATCAAAGATCAATAACGAATTTTTAGGAAGGCTATCAGGGACGTAAGAAGAAAGCGAGCTAAGTGAAATTTAGATCCTTCATATATTATTATAAGGCTTGAACTAAACACGCCCCCCCCTCCCCTCGAAAGTTCTAACAGAATTCATGCCTGAAACACACACAACAAGGATTCGTGGTAAAAAAAACAAAAATATGGATGGGTAAAATATTTGCTTTGGAGAGAAAAGTGCAATATGTGATGAATCGAATTCGAAAAGATGTCTGGAGAGTAGCAGATCAGAATTAATTTCCCCGTCCTGTAGCTAGACTGTATTTTTGTTGTAAAAATATGTTACTTTAATCAAGCTTTCAAGGTTCTTTTTAATTTCTGTGATTAGAAGACTTCTCTTGACTTAGATCAGGAGCAAAAGTGTACACGATGAAGTGTAGGTAAAACTCATCAAAGAGTAAACTATTTTTAAGCTATACTAATTAATTTTACTATTGAGTTTCGTTACGGGGAATCGTTGTTTATGTATTCATTTATTTTACCATACAACTTATGCGCATGGTTATATTTTTATTATTCATATAGGTACGAAATTTTTTGAAACAGTTCGTTCTCACTGACGAAGACGTAAATTCATTGAAGATACTGTTTGACAAAGAAATAGATGAAGGTCTTCAAACGGACAAAACATCTACTCCGGCAAATTTGTCTAAAATGGCTATGGATGTAACATATTTCACAGAGCTGTTTGACGGAACAGGTGATTGATTAATAATACAGGGTCATCGTAAATGGTGTCCGTGATTGTAAAGTGAAATAAAGAACCATATTATAGAATTCATGGTGTTTATTTTTGCACCAAAAGATACAGAAACGAATCAAGTTTTGGACATTACTTCCAAAACTTGATTCGCCGAAGTAATTGTTTCGTCGAAACCTCGAAATCATGTCGTAGGTTTCGACATGAGCACTCCTCGTTACTGGGCGCACATCTAGGGGAATGTCGATCTCCACCCAGGTAGCGATCATAGAAAAGTGTGACACTAGCTATTGCAGCAGTGATTCTGTCTGGTAAATGGCGTAGGTCCCGGATCTTCTCAACGTACACAATGTTTTTCAGGTAACCCCATAGAAAAAAGTCTAGAGGGGTCAAATCGGAGCTTCTTGGTGGCCAAAAAATAGGACCGTCCCTTCCTGTCCAACGTCAAAACCCATGTAGGATGGAGCACGACGTTACAGCATCGGCGCATGCCCCCAGCGAAGTGATTGTCACCATGACATGGAAAAGCAAAACACCGTCTGCTACCAAGCAAAATCCGATCGGTCGATTGTTGTTCTTGGTATGCACAACTGAAATCACGGACACATTTTCTGATGACCCTGTATCAAAATCATAATTCAATTTTTTTCGATATATTCCATCTACGTCATTATGAAACTTATAATAGAGAAATGAATCAAAATCTACAGCCAGAAATAATAATAAGAATAGAATTATACATTTAAATTTTTTCACGCCAGCTCAATGTGTTAAACTCGACACATTTGGGTAAACGAAGCTTAATTCAATTTAATAAGGTAAAGAGTTTACTCAGTTATGGAAATTTAAATAAGGTACTTATCCTAAAAACTAGAGAAAACTTTTTATATTGTATTTTTCGATAAAAGCACCTATCTCATTGAAGCTAAATAACATGTTACATTTTCAGCAAAAAGCTGGTTATAGAGTTGACAGTCTAAAATATTCATCATTTTAGAACAAATGATGAATTCTCAAAAACACACTCAAAGCTAAAAATAATCCCGATATTTAAAATATTACATGCTAAAAAAAAGTATTTTAAATAATCAAAACATTTGTCCAGTTAGTTCTGTTTATTTAATCATCAAAAGTTTAAATTTTTCAAAATAAGTTTTACTTAATGTTCACCTGATATATGATTTGTCTCTTACCATCACGTGGTTGAAAGGAAATATTGGCGATTAATACGAAAAGACAATATGCAGTTCGCACGAGTACGTACCATCGCTTTTTTACAAACTAAATACTGACTGATTATTTAAAAGAAAAAATGAATATATATGAGAAGTAAAGTTGAATGCATATTTCATGTCACCCCATTGGAGCTTAAGAACAGGGGAAACTGATGTAAAATAATACTGATAAATATTTACCTTAATTTCTACCTATAACCCGTGGATTATAGGCCTCTGTGTATTATCTGCAGCTTTTTTTCCGAGACTACCGTATGAAGTATACAGTTCATAAAAAGGATCATCTAAAGTACTTTTCTTTATAAAGAAATGTGCAATCGTTAGAAAAGGAGACATTGTTAGAAAATCGGTCCTTCATCGTATACTGAAAGGGTTATCACGTGACATACGCTTGCCGTTGCTTGCAGTAGCGTAGCGAGTATAACTGGCGCCCGGGGCACAATACCTTTTTGGCGCCCCCTCCGAAAAACATATAGTAATATAATATATAGAATTAGTTAAAAAGATAGACCATTTGGCTCCCCTCTGCGAATGGCGCCCGAGGCATGATAGACCCCCTTGCACCCCCTTCACTACGCCACTGGTTGCTTGTCAAATTCGTTGACTGTATTTTAAATTGCATCTGAAGTTTTGACCAGTAATTTGAAAGAGGATCGGAGGGATGGAAGCGAAATTAGGCACATGCCGAGGGTTTAGATTTGCTCTTCCAACGACCACCTCTCATGGACACTTGAATACAACAAGACCATGTTTTATTTAAAGTAAAATCATTACTGCTGACGTTACAAATCAAAACTATTGTTAATATTTAGTGTTATATTTAGTGAGTCAATATTTAGTGTTAAGTAGCAAGCTTTGGTGTGAATAAAGGTACAAGCATTTTAATTGGTTCAAATCACGTCATTGTTTTTGAGCTACGAGGTGTACTGAAAGCACACCTCGTAGTCAGTATTACACGCAAATTTAATTAACAAATTTAATGGAGAAATACGTATTTTATACAAAACTTTATTAAATATAAAAGGAGCCGAATCTTTCTTGATTTTGGTGACTGTCCGTTAAACTGCGTTTATCATTGAATTTTTTCTTAAATTATAACCTAAACGGTCTCATCATTTAATCTCTCGTTATTGCTTTAAGTTCTAAATTATTCAGTATCTTTAGTGTGAGAAGTTAATATAAATTTTCCATCAACAATTTTTTGATTTTAATCGACCATTTTCAAAAATGAAACACTCTTCTAATGTACTTTAAAAATACATATTTCGTAATTTATTTAATAGGTTGCAAGTTGTTCTGATTTTTCTCATTTAAAAAAATCAAATTAGGTATAAATGATATATTTTTTAATATTTTAGAGAACGGGAACTTTGTGGTGATAAGTCTAACTGCTCAGAACCTTATTTTAGTGCTTGCAACGATTAAACCTGGTTTTCCAGTAGAGACAGTGCGAAAGTGCTTTACGATTGATGAAAATGTGAGGAGTTCACCATATATCAAGGTAAATTTTGCATCACAAATGAATGAATAACACTCATATATATATATACAGTGAAACTTCTCTAGACGGCCACCCCTCTAAACCGCCATATTTTGTTCAGAATCAATTAGATTCCGTAGAGCCAATGTTATAGAAGAAACATCTTTACGACGGTCACTCCTCAAAGCGGCCACTTTTGTCGGAACCATTACTGGCTGCCATACAGAAGATTCACTGAATATACACTCAAGCGCCAAAACATTATGACCACCTGTCAATAACGAGTTGGCCCACCTTTGGCGCGCAACACAGCTTCAACCCGCCTTGGCATGGATGCCACAAGTCCTTGGTAGATGGTCGGAGACAGATTGTACCAGATGTTTAAGCAACGGTCACGCAAATCCGAGATATTGCGAATTGGTGGTCTTTGAACTCTGAGCTGCCGTCCCATGACATCCAAAATGTGTTCTATCGGATTGAGATCCGGTGAGTTAGGCGGCCAGGACATTAACTGGAATTCAGCATCATGTTCCCGGAACCACTCCAACACAATTTTAGCCTTGTGACACGGAGCGTTGTTCTGTTGGAACATTCCATTTCCAGCTGGAAAAACAGAGGCCATGTAAGGGTGCAACTGGTCCGCAATGATGTTCAGATACCCTGTAGCATTCATAGTCTGCTCTACCACAACCACGGGTCCCAGAGACGCCCAAGAGAACGTCCCCCAAAGCATAATACCGCCACCACCGGCCTGTGTATGACCTACTGTACATTGAGGGAGCAACAGTTCGCCTGGAAGACGGCGTATCCTGACACGGCCATCGGCGTGATGAATGACAAACCGTGATTCATCTGACCAGGCAACTCTCTCCCACTGATCCATGGACCAGTCGCGATGTCCCCGGGCCCAACGCAGGCGCAGTTGGCGATGACGCTTGGTCAGCAAAGGCACACGAGTGGGACGTTTGCTGCGTAGCCCCATATCCAACAGTGTCCGCTGAACAGTGTGCTGAGATGCTATTCTACTTGGCCCTGCATTGTATTGGGCTGTCAGCTGAGCCACTGTCTGGCTCCGGTTTTGCTTCACCATGCAAGACAGTCTCCGACGACCTTTTTCTTTGATAGCGTGTGGACGTCCAACACCATGTCGTCTACTGCTGGTTTCACCGTCATTCATCCACTTTGCATAAGTACTAACAACTGTAGGTCGCGAATAACCCACGAGTCGTGCAGTTTCAGAAATACTTGTTCCGAGCCTTCGAGCCAGTACAATCTGCCCTCTATCAAAGTCGCTTAGATCCGCAGCCTTTCCCATCACACACAGAAGTAAGTGAAAGAATGATTCTTCAGACTCTCCAGCAGCAGTTAAATACCACTTCCACCTGATCACGTGCCTTCCATGTCATCCAGGCGAATTCATTGCAAAATGTAGGGGTGGTCATAATGTTATGGCTCTTGAGTGTATGTATATATATATATATATATATATATATATATATATATATATATATATATATATATATATATATATATATGATGGAAATATTACAACGCAGCGCTGAGTAAACGAGGAGACGACAGTGCCATCCCGCGGAGAAAGGGGTTATTCGCCAGTTCACCTCTAGATGCCGACGCTGACGGTCGTGCTAGTGAACGGGCAGACGGCCCTATAACTATACCTGTACTGTACTGTGAATGTAACTGAAGTTTGGGCAAGACGGCCCCTAGAAGTATATTTGTAATATTTCAGAGACTGTTGTACATGTTACCTCAACTCAACTCAAATCCTTTTGTACATAGCTTCTTTTTTATATTAATCTAGTTTAAATATAGAATAGTTAAAATTACATGCATTATTGTGAATTTATTGATTACTTAAGAATTCGCTTCCCACAAATGGGAGCCTGGCAGGGATAGGTTAATTTTAAAACACATAAGTGAATATTAGTGATATTAGTGACTATTAAATTAAAAACTGTGACGGTGATAGTGGTTTTAAAAAGACTGTGACTTTTGGATTACCTGAAAAGAAATACATCTGGGAACCCAAGAGACCAAAACGGTAAGCGAGTTCTTATTCTTATTATATTGCATGATGGAAGCATTAGAAAAAAATTTGAAAAAGCGTACTACGCTGAGAACGGCAACGACAAAAATAATTAAAAGATTGGAAGCCGTTATGCATGAAACTCAGCCAGATGTAGATTTAATAGACGAATTACTGACACTTTTAACAGATAAGGAAGAAAACTTAAAATTAATAGATAGTCAGATTGAGAATGATATTACAGACGAAAAACAGCTTGAAAAAGAAACAATTTCAGCAGAGAATTATCACGAAGACGTAATAATAGCCAAAGTCCGTGCTAAAAAAATTATTAAGAAATTAGAAACGGAAAGTAAGAATCAAAATAAATCGTCAGAGTTAAGTCCAGAAAATTCGTTTTCTAGAATCGCCACACCAGTGAAACTTCCGCGTTTAGTTATTGAAGTATTTAATGGCGAAATAAGTAAATGGCCAAATTTTTGGGCCCAATTCAAAAATGCAATTCACGATAGCGAAGCATTAACAGAAGTGGAAAAATTTAACTATCTGATCACATATTTATCTGGTGACGCGAAAACAGCTATTTCTGGTTTGTCACTCGTAGCTGAAAATTATAAAAAAGCTATCTCCATTTTAGATTCTAGATTTGGAAAGGTAGAGTTAATCGTGGACTTTCACATGTCAAAATTATTAAACCTGACGCCGTGTAGAAATTCAAGAGATGTAGCAACACTACGCAAAGTTTATGATACAGTTTCCGTTGAAGTAAATGCGCTACAAAGTCTTGGTATTGAACCGAACACCTACGGAACGTTACTATTCCCTATTTTGATCAAAACCATTCCGCACGATATAGCTCTAGAATTTAATAGATCCACAGAATCAGAAAAAAATAAAATTACGGATTTGCTACAATTTTTGAAAAAAGAAGTAGAGTCACGAGAACGGACATTAATTTTAACACAAACGCTGGATAATGAGAATCAGAATCATTTTAAAAACATAAGTATGAAACGACACAATTTTGAGAAACAAACTAAAGATTCGTACAGATGGAATGAAAACAGAAGTAAAGAAATCAAACCAAAATTTAATTACAGGGACCAGTATCGGAACAAACACTCTAACATAGTCTGTTATTCTTGTAATGAAATTGGGCATAAAGCTAATGAATGCCAAAACAAAGCTCGAGGATTGCGTTGCTTTAAATGTTCGAATTTTAATCATAAAGCTGTTGATTGTACTAAAGATGTGTTTAAAATTAAATCTTATGCTAATGATGATAAAATTAAAAAGAAAATTACTATTATGGGTTATGAAACTAATGCATTGTTTGACAGCGGTAGTGAAATTACAATGATCAAAGAATCTATTTATGAAAAGCTTAGTAAACCAGAACTAAAGAACGATCATATTATTTTAAACGGTATCGGTAACGGTGAAGTGACTCCATTAGGCTACTTAAATGCGGAAATAAAAATAGACAACTGTGTTATAACTGGTGATATATACGTTTTGAAAGAATTGTGCGAAGACGCTATTATCGGTATGAATGTCATGAAACGGTTAAATATCATATTAGATGAAAACGGTCTGAGAGTTACCGGGGAGCGAAAAAATTATCATGTAGGAATCATTCGGGTATGCCGAAAACGTGTCAAGGACACAGAGGGAGAAGATTCGCCACTCCATAATATAGACAAAACATCGAGCGAATTCGAAAGACTGTTTACAATACGAGACGCCATAAGCGAGAGCGAAATTGACATCTGCCATAATTTAGACTCGCGATTGAAAACAGAAGTTGCGGTCCTCATCGCGAATTACAAACCAAACCAAACTAAAAACACGGGGTTAAAAATGAACATTGTTTTGAAAGACGAAGTTCCTGTAAAACAGCGTTGTCGGAGATTTCCCTTTGCAGAGCAAAAAATAATCGAAGATCAAATAAAAATTTGGTTGCGAGATAATATAATAACAGAATCGTGTTCCGATTATGCTGCACCCGTAGTATTGTGTAAGAAAAAATCAGGCGAGTACCGTTTATGTATTGACTACAGGCAGTTAAATAAAAAGATCGTTAAAGACAATTTCCCTTTACCCCTTATAGAAGACGCGTTAGACAGATTACAACAATCAAAGATTTTCACTACGCTTGATCTAAAGAACGGATTTTTCCATGTTGATGTTGCAGAGAAGAGCCGCAAATATACAGCATTTGTCACTCACGAAGGACAATATGAGTTTTTAAAAGTTCCGTTCGGACTGTCAACTAGTCCCAGTGTGTTTCAACGATACATTTATACAATATTTAGAGATATGTTAAAAGACAACACCATTATTATTTATATGGATGATTTGATAATTCCATCGAACAATGAGAAAGAAGGTTTACTTAAATTAAAACGTGTGATGGAAAGAGCATCCGAGTACGGATTAGAGATAAATTTTAAAAAGTGCCAATTCTTGAAGCAAAACATTGAATTTTTAGGTTATGTAATAGAGAACGGAACAATTCAGCCTTCCCGAAGCAAAACATTAGCTATTAAAAAATTCCCAGTACCCAAAACGACGAAACTTGTAGATGCGTTGAGCCGAAAAACCGTCTTAGTGACAACACGTTCGCACGCAGAGTTAACTAGTAAAATTGCAAGAGCACAAGATGACGACGAGTGGGTTAAGACTATCAAAGAATTAGTGAAATTGGGTAAAAACAATGATTATTCAATTGAAAAAGACGTTATATATAAGTACGAAAATGGAAAAGATCTTTTAGTTGTTCCGGAAGACTTGCAAAAAGAAATCATACGTGAAATTCATAACAAAGGCCACTTTGGAGTAGCAAAGATAGAAGAAATTTTGAGACAAGACTTCTACATGCCAAAAGTGAAACCGAAAATCGAAAGTGTCATTGCGAATTGTATTGAGTGTATACTGTGTAATAGAAAAAGCGGGAAAAGTGAAGGATTTTTGAATCCGATTCCCAAAGAGAACTTACCATTAAGCACGTACCACACAGATTTTATTGGACCAATGCCCTCATCGAATAAAAAGTACCAGCACATTTTTACCGTGGTAGATGCATTTACGAAGTATGTTTGGCTCTACCCCACAAAATCAACGTCAGCTAAAGATGCCATCGACAAACTGAGGTTACAACAAACAACATTTGGAAACCCGTCGAGAATTATTTCAGATAAAGGTGGTGCATTTTTGTCAAACGAATTTCAGGAATTTTGTAAAGAAGAAGATATAGACCACGTTAAAATAACAGCCGGAATTCCAAGAGGAAACGGACAGATGGAGAGGATGCACAGAACCCTCATCCCGATTTTGTCGAAACTAACCATCGATGATGCAACCAAGTGGTATAAGCAGGTACCTGCCGTTCAAAAAATTATTAACAGTACCATTTCAAGATCAACAAAATTTACACCGTTTGAGCTTCTTACTGGAGTTAAATTAAAAAGTAAAGAAGATTTAAAGATAAAGGAAATCCTAGAAGAAGAATATATCAAAGCAAGTATGGAAGACCGAGAAAAAATGAGAGAAATAGCAAAAGAAAATATACTGAAGATACAAGAAGAAAATAAGAAAAATTTTAATCGAAAAAGGAAGAACGCAAGACAATACAAAATTGGAGAGCTCGTTGCGATTGAAAAAACTCAATTTGGAACTGGAACTAAACTGAAACCTAAATTTTTCGGACCCTACAAGATTACGAAAATAAAATCCAACGACAGATTTGATGTCCAGAAGTTAGGCAACCACGATGGACCGAATGTAACAACGACTGCCGCAGATCACATGAAACCATGGGCAGCTGAGCAAAATTAAATGTCAAACTAACTTTAAGTCCTAGATACTGTTTTTTTTTCTTTTCTCCTTTTTTTTAGATTTCTGTACAGAGCGAGCAGTTTTGGGAGGACCCAAAACATCAAGATGCCCGAGCGATGATGGAAATATTACAACGCAACGTTGAGTAAACGAGGAGACGACAGTGCCATCCCGCGGAGAAAGGGGTTATTCGCCAGTTCACCTCTAGATGCCGACGCTGACGGTCGTGCTAGTGAACGGGCAGACGGCCCTATAACTATACCTGTACTGTACTGTGAATGTAACTGAAGTTTGGGCAAGACGGCCCCTAGAAGTATATTTGTAATATTTCAGAGACTGTTGTACATGTTACCTCAACTCAACTCAAATCCTTTTGTACATAGCTTCTTTTTTATATTAATCTAGTTTAAATATAGAATAGTTAAAATTACATGTATTATTGTGAATTTATTGATTACTTAAGAATTCGCTTCCCACATATATATATATATATATATATATGTGTGTGTGTGTGTGTGTGTGTGTGTGTGTGTGTGTGTGTGTGTGTAGATACAGTAAGACAGACAGGCATCCATTGCTATGAATAAAACGTTAAGTCAGTCATGTATAAAATTTCTTTTCCAGATATTCGAATATTTGTGCGACTGCCTTTTGATATTTTTCAAAGAAAATAGTTTACTCAACAAACTGCAGATTTTAGGTACGTATTATTTTTAAAAAGTTAAATGATAACTTATAAGCTATTTAGATTTACTTTTACTACATTGAATTATCTTTTAAGAATATTTTGTTCCTGATCTGATATTACATTTTAGAGTCTTAACAAGTTCAAAACTAGACTTTTACTTTTGATGGAAATTAATGTAATATCAGTTTACTTTCTAATAAATTTAAATGTGAAAAATAAAGTAAAAGATATCCTAAGAAACTAACTGCTTAGAATCCTAAATTGTGCAATATAATTAATAAAAAACCATTAAAAATATTCTCTAGGATCATACTTGATAATTTGAGGATTTTTTTTTCTATGTCTTCTACAGGATTTTCCACGAACTTTCCTATGATACAGTTTGATATTGACAGAGCAATTATAAACTACTTCACAACAGCTGCCTCTGATTTTCCACTCAATTTCTATGACATTCGGAAATGTTTCGAAACAGTTTTATTGAAAGAGCGTTATAAAGTAATGTATATTTTTTGTACAATTTTATATAGATACAAGGATAAACTCTTTGTACAGATGACCAATAAATACTTAGAAACATTTTGACATAATACAAATTTACAAAGTGATTAGTTAGCCGGTTATGGTACTACCCTTTCGATGGGAGGATGTCTTACTTTTAATGCCTCATAAGTCATCTGAAGTGAAAAACAGATATAAAGCTTTATGACGTTACATCAAACAAGTAGCTAGATTATAACATCTCATAGTTAACATATGAACATTTTAATAAGGTTTCTTACATGGTCATCGCAATCTTTGATACGATTTTGTTCACCGATTGAATGGAAACTTGACGAAATGCAAAAATGTTTTTGTACTGGTTACCACCAGATGTCATGGCTCCAAAGGTTTATCTCTCATTGTAATCTCACCAGCATCAAATAGATGACAAGTAAGTTGACCGTAAAGTTCCACCCGCAAAATTATTCTCAGTTTTCAGGAAGGACTGAAATAATTCCAGTCACTCCCGTCCACCACTTAGCCGTGCTGTTCTATCCATCAAAGTTCCGATTTTTTTATCGTACTCTGGAGACTAATTTAACGAGTCGTGTGCGAAAATTAATATAGAAATTAATATAGACTATAGAAGAGCCTTCATCGTCTTCAGCGTGCACGTTCGTCTACATGTTGACGAGAAGCCCATTCAGGGGGCAAAACATGGTTCATGGCCGATGCATACGCTAAAGATGTATACTTTTACATTAAGTGATTCCGTCTGCAAGAGTATTCTATGCATTTTTCCAAATACATGATGCATTTGAAAGATCTCTCCTTTCAAACAAGCAAACGATATCGCTTGGAATTTAGGGCTATGTGAGTATTACATGTTTCCAGATGCTTGTATCCTAAGAGCTTCCCCTGTATAGTAAACCTCCCCGGGTAAAATTAAGATCCAGCTAATTACGTTACTGGTTTGGTTGGCGACGTAAGGCGATTTTTTTTCTTTTTAAACACAAAGTAGCAGACCTTGACAGTAAGAACCTACTTCCCGTGGGTTAAAACATGCGTGATTCAGGCTATTCCAGAGTTAGTTGCTGTGAGAAAGGAGATCTTGTTTCCGAGAGATATGTTAATACATGCACCCAGCGCTTAATCTGAGAGAGAACAAGGGCTAATTTCTTTGTGAGAAAGATTCTCCGTAACTGGAGAGTACTATAAAAATTGTTAGTCCAGTCAAATTAGGTTTTCATTTCGCACTAAATAAAGGGGTTGAGATTTTTTCAGGAATGTGTAGGGGTTGGCCCCCTTAACAACGCCTAATAAAGTCCCCTCGATTTCGGGCGCCGCAGGGGGTGGTGGGGGTCCCAAAGGTCAATTTTTTCAGTTTTTGGTGTTTATCTCGAAAACGGTGCATCGCACAGAAAATTGTCAAATGCAAATATTAAAGCTAATAAAATTCCCTTTCAAATGGTATATCCATGTTTGTATCTAAGTGTTACCGTTTTCGAGATATGAGCCATTGAATATAAAAAATTTTCAAAAAAAGTGGTAGTGGTTCAAGTATCTCGTCAAACTTCCTCTTCTAACTCTTTCCCCTTCCATTTCTCGGAAAACTCGTGATAGAAAAAGTTGTAGAGTGAAAATTTTACTTCAAAAATGTATAGATTTATGCTAATTTATCTTCACCCGGTAAATAGTTAGAGCGTTTTGAAGTTTAGGGGTACTTTTCAACATTTTGCTAGTAAAATGCTTGTCACTCAAGTTTCGTTTCCAAGGTCTGTAACTCTCTTAATCACTTTGTATGCTGTTTAATTAGATACGTATAGTATTTATAACTCGCATAAATAATAAATTATGTATACCTGTACGTATAATGTATATCTCATATTATATAGAAGAACACATGTAGTACAAAGGAGGAAGAAGAAAACAAACCAAAATGTATAAAATTTGTTCATATAATCAAAAAATGGTTATCAAAAGTAGGTTCAAACAACAAGTACTTACATTAAATAGATTATATATAATTTATTTCATCAACTCCTTTCCTATATATTAAAAGCCTTCAATCTGATACTTCGGAAAAAGTTTCAAACAAGTCTTCACTCTCATTTTAGCTTCTGTAGAATGTCCGAAATTTTAACTGATTTCCCACGAAGGTGGCATCTCACTATAATGCCACGATCAAAGTCACTAAGCTCTTTTCACTTACTCATCGTCTCACAAACGCATAAATATGACCTGACAAACCACTACCAATAGTTTCAGGAGTTTCAGGAAGAGTAGTGGTAACTACAGTACATGGTCCGGACCCTCCACTGTAAACTACCAATACTTTTATAGCTTTCGGTTACGTATCAAATTACGTCACCTGCTAGATCCATTTCTTTAGGGGGGTGTCCGGATACTTTTGGCCAGATAGTGTACTACGTATTATTGAATATTAATGAATTATATAAATTATTAAATTTACTTAATGGGGTCAGTACGAGCAAAGAAAAAGGAAAGGTACCTGTGGTGATTGAGATCATGCTCATTTGGCGGGGCCTGGAACATGAGCAGGAACATTCGTTTTTCAGCTCCAGCAATGTCTCCTGGTGAAGATTTGGAGTCATAAAAAATTTTGGCGACGTTTGTTGTTTCATTGGCATACCGTTGGAAACATTGTACTATTGCTGCTTTGCTTTTACCATAAATCGCTGACGTAGTATCACATCCTGAGAAACTATGGATGAAGATAATGTACTGGCTGAATGATAAGACCTAAAGATGTTGTGAAGAGTAGAGCCTGTTTTCTGTGTTGCCCTGTCCGGCCTTCATGAAAAACACATTCGTGTCTCATGGGGTGAGTGCCACAAGTAAGACGAGCAGGTCTGTCTTCACCTACTATCACCATAGTTGAATGAGAGGTGTTTTGCCACCCACCTCTGACAATACTGCAGTCAGCATCTCCTTTGGCTATAGTAGACTGTATTGTATACCTCTTGCACCCAAGGCCTGAACTAACATAGTAATGAGCTTGGTTTTGCTCTTTTCATTGGAAAGGAAGTTTTCCCGAGGAACAGCAGCCACCATGTTCTTTTTGAAGTCAATATCCACTGATGTTTTACTTGATGCTCTCCGATGTTGTTCGTCTCTTTCCGTGGAGTTCGTGTCTTCATAACCATCAAAAACCACAGCTGAACTGCTGCCGTAATGATTGAATATGTACGATACATATTGATCGGAGATGGAGGCGAAGGTGGTGTTGGTGTTCCCCTTTACTCTATGAAGCAAGAAGCCGCCATAGATTACCGTGAAACTGTTCTTCACATTGATCAGTTGATTACATTTTGGGAAAGCATCATACAGTGCTGACTTTTTTATTCCAAGGCCTGGTAGCAGTTTACGTTACTTGTTCCAATTACTCCCGTTGAAAGTGACATGAAACAATTACGTTCAGCATAATGCAGATGATCAGCCAACCATTGAGCAAGCTTCCTTCTGTCTAGATCATCTTTGGTTATGCGTGATGCTCGAAACTCAACATGTTGTTCTCCGCTTGCAGTATGGACGCCACAAAACATCTCAAGTGAACTACATATTGCTGTAGCTGTGCGTGCTCCCACAACCCATTTCGCCAACACCGAATCACTAAAGCCTCGCCCAATTTAATTCATTCTCCTGTTGTTAATTAATCCTCCCAATTGTCACACATGAGTATCCCCTCTTTATGTCACACATGAGTGTCACCTCATTTGCCATGTCAGACCACACACCAGCCGTTGGTGTTCCAGTTATGTTTACAGTGAAGTATCCACGATCTATAAAATCCTGTTTAAGTTGAAGGTGGCAAGTTGTTAGTCCCAGCATGTCTTGTACATATAGGTGAGTACACTTTGCATAATGAATATGCCCGCTGGCATGTCACTGGCAAGTAAGGTATCATCATCTGGGCGCATGTCATATGATCTTCCCAGTTGCGCTGCGCTGCAATGAATTTTTTCATCAACACCACCATTTCAAAGTGCTGGACCCACAAAGCTGCTGTTGGCCCATTACCTTTGAGACGTGACAATTCGTTGCTCAATATCCACTGAATGCTGGCAAGGGAGGTATTTGTGGAAATGTGTTGTGGAGTAATTTCTACTGAGGTCTGAAGTAACTGAACTACTTCTTCTTTTTCATATGGTGTGATATCTAAATTTTCCAAAATGATCTGAGCTAAAGTGACACTTTTATATATTTTGGTTTGTTTTCTTACTTCCTCCTTTGTACTACAAGTGTTCTTCTGTTTATGAGATATAATTTATACGTACAGGTATACATAATTTATTATTTATACGGGTTATGAATATTATACGTATCTAATTAAACAGCATACAAAGTGATTAAGAGAGTTACAGACCTTGGAAGCGAAACTTGAGTGACGAGCATTTTACTAGCAAAATGTTGAAAAGTACCCCTAAACTTCAAAACGCTCTAACTATTTACCGGGTGAAGATAAATTAGCATAAATATATACATTTTTGAAGGAAATGTTTCCCTCTACAACTTTTTCTATCACGAGTTTTCTGAGAAATGGAAGGGGAAAGAGTTAGCAGAGGAAGTTTGACGAGATACTTGAACCGCTACCACTTTTTAAAAAAAATTTTCATATTCAACGTCTCATATCTCGAAAACAGTAACACTTAGGTACAAATATGGATATACCATTTGGAAGGGAATTTTATCAGCTTTAATTTTTGTATTTGACAATTTTCTGTACGACTCACCGTTTTCGAGATAAACGTCAAAAACTGAAAAAAGGGACCTTTGGGACCCCCCCCCCCTTCCCCGCGGCTCCCGAAATCGAGGGGACTTTATTAGGCATTGTTCAGGGAACCAACCCCTACACATTTCTGAAAAAATCTCAACCCCTTTATTTAATGCATGATTCGCCGCCATTTTGAGCTAATTTGACTGGACTATGTAGGTGGAAAGAGGAAGGCGAAATCACAAGTCGAACATATTTAAGATTTTCACGTACGTGTCTCTTCGCTTGGGATAGCATCAAATATTCAGCCTAAGGTTTCGAACGCATTTTGTTATTTTGACTGACACACACACACACAGAAAAAGAAAGAGAGAGAGAGAGAAAGAAAAAAAAGGTCCTAGGCGCCGGGTACAAGTAAAAGAGAAACCTCTGCAGGAAGAAAAAAAAATTGCTGCTACTCAAATAGGTTGCTTTTGATTCCGTTATTCAAAAAAGTAAAGAGATAAGGGATGCAATAATTATGTTAGGAAAATAACAAGCGTAAAACTGAAAAGGATATAACTACATAAGATCCAGAAAATAAAATACCTTACATATACATACTAACCCCACCATCCCTCCGACGGGTAAAAATCTATTTATATATTATGAAGAATTCAAGCCATTTGAAACATAAAATGACCCCGTCTTTATTTACGATGGTTTAAATTTATGAAAAATACATTTTGCAATCATACAACTCAGTGTTCCCTCCTCATCCGATTTTAAAGAAACTTATTTTATTCTGCAATTATTCGTTTCAAGAGTACCGTATTTTTTTGTAAATATGATGCTAATGCTCACTGCTTTTGCTTATTAAATTACAGATAGACCCAGAGATTTAGTATTTTATAGATTATGATTAATTCCGTACAATACAGTTATACTGGTTCAGTTTTTGTTTCCTTTTCAGGATATCCAGTTTATTCTAGTAGCCATTCTGAACACTAACATGAGTTTACTAATTTATTATTCCTATATATATGGTGCCATAGATGTTTTCATAAACTTAGGTGAGAAACAAAATTATCTATATCGCATTAAAAAGCAAATAAGCTAATAATTACAAGATAAAAAGAACTTTTTATATACCATGTTTTTAAAATTTCTGTTGAATCATATAAACTTGACAATTCTATGTATTAATAAATACTTTTTTTAAAATTTTTTGATGAATTATCCCATCAACTTGAAAGAAAATGAAGTTAATTGGAAGTGAACTTGCGTTTAACTTTTCGTTCCCGTCCCGGCCGATAGATGGCTGCACCAGTCTACAAAACAAAATTAACTAAAAGTGAATTCAATGCTGCTTAAAGATGGCTAAAAGTATTAAAATAATGCATTGCCATCGTGTTCTGGGCTATTCTAAAAGTTTCAAATGTCTAGCTAGTCGGGAAGTTAATTAAAAATCGATTGAAAGATTTGTACGGGACAAACACACACACAAACAAACAAGAAAGCGAGTTAATAAAAACATGGTAAAAATGCAAACTGGTGATTTTATCGTATCATAAGTTAAGGGAAATCCAAAAAGGTGCATTGTAGAGGAAAGCAGTTTTGCTTAAATAGCATATTAACATGAATATTATTTTGTATATGTTACCGTTAAAGTTCATAATGCAGTTATTTCATAGAATACCTAGTTATTCTATAAAATAACTGATCGTGTCCGTTAAAGTGTGTAATATGTTATTAATTTGACACTTTAACTAGTTATTCTATGAAATAACTAGGTATTCTATAAATTAACTAATGAGAGACAGTTAAAGTGTAAAATAAACAATTTATCTAAAATGAAATTAAACTAATGATAGACAATTAAAATGAAAAAGAAGCAATTTATCTAATTTATGCAGCATATAAATGGTATTTATGGAAACGTACCATAAAATCATTTGTTACAACAAGGATTACTAAAATGACACTTGGAATTACAAAGAACATTATTTCTAAAACAAAAACATTTTTTGTTGACACACTGGGTTTTACACGAACATTTTTTAAATCCCTGACCAGTACCTAAACTTTGAGCTGTAGCAACCGACCGGAGCGATATTTCTACATCCGGTACTTCTTCGATTTTAATTAATTTTTGTTCGCAGACACTGAACTGGGATCGGGAATATAATTGTTTTATTTCTTGCGCCCAATTGGAAAAATCCTTCTTCGGTTATTTTTATGATGATAGCTAAAATAGATTTGGCATCACCTTTTCCTCTGTCAACTTCAGGCACTGGGATACGGACGGTAAACCCCACAGAGGCTTCAGAATGAGATTTATCCGACATTAATTTCATCTCTTTCGCTTGAATTTCTAAACATTTTTTAGACTTTTCTCTTTCTCTTTAAACATTAAGTTCATTAAAACACAATTTGCAGATTTTCTGCTCAACTTCATCTTCTGAAACATAATCTTCCGAACATGATATATGGACAGGCTCCATACATTTGAAGCAAACTATATCTTCACTGCATTCTTTTAAACAGACAACACATACTTTCGTAATGGGATTATTTAATACTGTTTGTTCAACTACTTTTTCATTATCAGGTTGAGAAGAAACATTCATTGCAGTCAAAGTATTTTGTAATTGATCTTCGTCGACCAACGAATTAAGTGCTTCCTTCGGAATGGCAGTTGTTGACAGTCCAACTCTAGCTGCGCAACCAAACATAGCCTCGTAGGGAGACCTTTTAATACCAGAATGGAACGCTCTGTTCTTCATAAACTGGATAAATTTTAACCCGTTACTCCACGAAGTTGACTGGTTGTCTTGCATCCAAGCCGTCAACATATGTTCTATGTCCTAATTGGCTCTCTCAACACTGCCTTGGCTTTGGCTATGTCTTGGTTTGCCATGCACGATCTTAAGCTCTGGCCAAGTTACTTTTAAGTCATCAATAAGTTTGTTACAAAATTCTCTTCTATTGTCCGACTGCAATATACATGGGGCTCCAAACAACAGGAATATATCAAGCAACTGTCCTGCAACTTCTTCTGCTCTCTTTGTTTGAAGAGGTCTTAAAACCACGAACTTTGTAAGATGATCTTGATAAACTAAAATAAATTTATAGTTTCCATCAGGTTGTGATTGAAAATCTATGAGGTCAACCTGACATCTTGAATTCATATGTGAAAAAATCATGGGCTTAACAACAACACCTTTTCTGCCCGCTTTGCATTTTTGTTGACAAGATTCACAAAAATTCAGGAAAATCTTAATATCATTTTGCGTAATATTTTTGTAACGACGATTAAGTTCTTTTATCATTCGGTCTCTACCACCGTGCCCAATAGATAAATGAGTTTCGTACAAAATGTCAAACAAAGAATCACTTGGTGTTGCATTTGTTACTGGGACTATTAATTTTTCTACTCCTTGAACTTCAAGGACATCGTAATGTTGAAGTAACCAATAATCACGTGGCACTTTCTTATCTGATGTTTTAGATTTCTGTACATCAGCTATCAAACTTAATAATTTTTCACGGGTGAGCAAAGAACTGTTCTCTTTCACATCACGCTTATTTAGTAAAGATTCAAACTTTTCTTTCATTGCAGCTTTTTTTTCGTTATCACTTAAAGAATTCATTGTTCAAGGCAATTTAAGGTCTTAAAAATAATTGCACTTTAACGTAAGCAAACTAAATTAACGTAATAACAAATGACTAAATTATAAAACTTAAAAAAAATAAATGTATCTCAATACCTGATACGTGGAAACAGTATTTGATGAACAGCAGCCGGCACTGTACGTGCAAGCAATCAATTAATCGGAATGAACTGGCGCCAACGCGCTAAACAAGTTCTCTCCCTATGGCCTGGAATAGTTCATAAATGCAGTAGGGGTGGAAGGTAAATGTATTTGTCGTGCGAGATATATGATATAGATTATTTTACACTTTAACGGGCTGCAGATCGTTATTCTATGAAGTAACTAGTTAAACCATGAAATACAAGAGAGTTTTACACTTTAACGGACACGATCAGTTATTTCATGGAATAACTAGGTATTCTATAAAATAACGGATTTCATACTTTAACGGTAACATATACATCGAATATGCTACTTTTTAAAAATAATTTACTATTATATTTTATTTATATCAGTTCCAAAGGAATATTATGTACACTGCCTCGATTTCTAGAAATAGAGGTGCCGGAACTGTAACCTTCCAGGTGTGTGTGTGTGCATGGGGGGGGGATACCAAATTATTGGCCTGAAAAAAAGAAAATCTTTGGTTTTACAAAAATTTTAACATTTTATTTAATTCAAAATTTTATTTTGCAAAACAAGTAAACAAAAGTGTTTCAGTAAAGTAATAAAAGCAGTAAAAAAGTACCTTTTATATAAGTAGACTACTAAATTTTACGAACGCGTATGGACAATACAAAAAATTCTAAAAAAAAAAATCAAAATTACGTATTTAGGAATAGCGTTATTAATTCGAAAAATGCCCTTCGCTGTTACCTGTTTTATCAACAAGTTTGAAAATTCGCTAATTTGGTTGTACAGAGATTGGGTATACTCTTGTCTTGTATTTTCCGGAAGCAACTACGTTGTCTTTAGTCCTAAATACTTCACTTTACTGAACTGCCCTTTGGGTAATTTGCCTTTACCGTCTTTATGGCGAACAGTAACAACCTTTTTATCGTGCTTATTCGCGGACGAGAATTCATCGGAACCCCAAACTCTTTTTCCATTTTCTATGGAGGTAAGGAATGTGCATTGATTTCCTTAAAACATGGTTTTCTTACAGTCGACAGATAAACTTGTTTTTTTACTACGTGACATTCAATGCAAGACGAAGTCTCTTCATAAATAAAACAAATGAAAATATGTTATGCAAAGAAACACATTTAAAATACAGAGAAAACTACTTCGGGTACCTTCTATCAGGCCAGTGGCGTAGCGAGCATAACTGGCGCACGATACCTTTGAGGCGCCCCCCCCCCCTGAAAAACATATAGTAATATAATATATAGACCCTATATTGGCGCCCTCTATAAACATATAATAACATAATATATAGACCTTATATTGGCACTCCCCCCCGAAAAGCATATAGTAACATAATATATAGACCTTATGTTGGTGCCCTCCCCTAAAAACATATAGTAATATAATATATAGACCTTATATTGGCGCCCCCCACAAAATAATATAGTAATATAATATATATACCTTATATTGGCGCCCTCCCCGAAAAACATATAGTAATATAATATATAGACCTTATATTGGGGCCCTCCCCTGAAAAACATATAGTAATATAATATATAGACCTTATATTGGCACCCACCTCGAAAACATATAGTAATATAATATATGGATCTTACATTGGCGCCCCTCTGCGAGAGGCGCCCGGGGCATGATAGACCCCCTTGCCCCCCCCCCCCTTTGCTAAGCCACTGTATCAGGCCAGTACTTGTAAAGCGGCGACTGACTTGTAACAAAACGTTGCAATGTAACGCAATGTAAAACGAACATTCGCTAGTCAGTGCCTGAAAGTGAATGACTCGCCGAGCCGCTCAAATCGAGCAATCGTGCTCTACTAGAATGTCAGTTTTTTCACGAATACCTTTGATCATAACATTACAAATCTGTGCAGGTCGCACTGAACTGGATGAAGTGGAGCCAATCATTTAAAACGAACATTTGCGAAGAAACATGGGTACATTTGTTATGTAATGTTCGCCACGAGCATTACATTACAACATTACGTTAAAAGTCAGTCGCCGATTTAAGGCTGTCATAGCAATAAAACTGCCTATATTCACAAAGAACATTTCATTTCAAAATTAAAAAGTTATAAGTTATAACCTAAATCGAAAGATCCATCTATTTTATAGAAGATGATTGCGATCTCATATATCAAGAAAAAATGACGAGTGTGCAGAAGTGGAAGTCAGCTTCTCCTGAAGCGAGAAAGGTATAAAAAAAATTGAAAAGCTTTTTAAAAGTGATAGGTAAAAAATAATTTTTAATCCAAATTTCAGAATTTTTATAGTGATAAAATGTCTATCAAGGGATTCGAGCCCACAGACCCTGCTTCCGAAGACAGGTGGCTCAACTAATTCGATCGTCGTGTGGCTACACAGAGTTGGATGTCACAAACAGTTTTCCTAATTTGAACATCACGTTTTTACCTGTGTTCAGTGGTGCAGAGATCACACCAGGGTATCATGGAACAGTCGAGACTTGTCATAGAGTTCGATGAATGCAACGGACGAATTACGTAGGTTGTCAGCGTAAGGAAATTTACCAGCAATAGTGTTTGTTTCAAACTGTCACAGTTTTGGTGGTTCTATTACGAAATACAGAGTATTCACATGGCATATGATTAGTATTTTGGGGAATTTTGGAACAGAGTTTTTTGTAAAAATGTTTACACCGTTTCGTAATGCTTTCTTTTTTCTTTCATAAAATATGTCTTTAAAGATCATTATACCTATAAAAATACGATTTAACGATTTGACATTTTGATTAATCTGCTGAACTAACTCTTTAATTTTTTACTTTTGTGCACAGGAAATACTTTAAAATAATTTATCTTAAGGATTTCTAAAAATTTTACCTTTTGAATTTTCATACACTAAAGGCAAATAAAAAATCCTTTTTTTCGGGTAATTTTCTTTTCAGGGAAAATATTTTCATAATTTTTACTCTCAATTTTTCTAGAAGCGTTCATCGATCAAGGAACGCTTTGCAAAATTTCATTGACTTGAGAATAATTTTTGACCAATCCTTTACAAGAAGGCAAATCATGGAAAATTCCATCAATAACAAGATCATATTTATTTTATTTGAATTCAAAAACTTGTAATAAAACTTTATATAAACAACCTATTTTTATTTTTTATGTTATCTGGGAACGCCGAATAACTGTATAAACCGTGGTTTTCAGAAACCCTAATAGAGACGTATTTGCCTTTTGGTGGTCAAAAACAGAGTTCGTGTCAAATAATCCTTTCAAAGTCACAGAATCCTTTTCAAAATCATACGAAATCTAGTATAAACTATACGAAAGATAAAATTAAATATCTCTCTTGACTGAGCAGTTTAATAGCTCTTAAAAACTGTTTGCCATTGGTTGCGATATCAGTAAAATGAAATAAAATATTTTATCAGAGCAAGATTTCTCACAACTGACATTTTATGGTTTTAAGAATGATTGCAGCACACATTTTACAGTACATTCGACGCTTTTATTAGGAAATTGTACAAAAAGCAAAATATTTAAAATTTCTTATTATAAGGTACCAGTTCAAAGTAAAAGATATTGATTTGCCTTTTCAGGTTTTCATTGATACCGAACTTAGAAACTTTGGTAGAAGCGGAGCATTATATTTTATGACTACAAGCTTAGACTGGTCGGTAATTTCAGAGCCATTAAGTTGGACACATGTAGATAAAGAATGTAGGTAAGTAACTGAAAAAAATATTCTGTTTTCTTTTCCCTCTGACGTATATTTATACGTCAGAGTGAAATTGTGCCTGTGTTTAAAGATTAATGACTTTAAACACAGAATAACTTTTGGACGATAAAATTGTATATGATTCATCAGACAATAGGCTTAACATTGTAGACAAGTGACAATTAAAATGTTGTCTCCTTTATTTATACATCGTTTACAGTAGCCAATTGAGTTAATGAAACAAAATCACGGTGTTTCTAAAGAGATATTACAAGTAATAACTCAATTCTAACTAAAATTTAAAATATTTAAAAAGTTAAAAGAGAAACCCAACACTAAATTTAATAATAAACAAAAATTTTCTACAACACATGATTAAACGACTACAATGAAACTCCTACCATGGAAGTTTAGTAGAGCACCTCATAGATTACTTTAACTTTTCATATAACAGGCTGATCTAATTTTCTTTCAAATAATAAAAAAATCTTAATAGTATATTTATTCATTATAAACTTAGCAGTATTTTTAAAAATACTGAATAGTAATTTTTTTAAATATAAAAAAAAGTTAGTTGCATATTTTTTTAAAGTTTATTTTTTAAATATATTTTTAAATATCGTGTTTTTTCGCATTCAAGGATGCGGTATGAATACCGAAAAGTATTAGGATATTCGGCATGGACCCCGGAGTCATGCCGAAAATCAAGAATAAACAGGATACATTTTCTTATAAGTTGAACAGATATTAAAATTTCTAATCGCCTCCTGAGAAAAAGGAAACAATACATCTCTTTCTCATAACAGCAAACCAAGATTCTTGGATGAAGAGTTAGCATATTTCTACGTACATGATGCCATCAAACATAAACAGATTTGATAAACATCAACATGCTGCAGAACTTTTCAAGACGAAGATAAAGCAAGTCACTGATCTAATGGCTATCTAAAACTACGATGTTGGCGACAACTACAACATCCTGTTGTTGCTGTTACTGATCCCTGTCACCTAGCAGAGCTAGATTAGGTCCATGATACCGCACACTCTCGTGAAGTCAATGACCAACAATGGCCGCTCCAGAAGATCTTCCTTTTCAAGTCCCAAGCACACAAGGATATGATCCGAAGTGGCTTGGCCTTTGGAACATTTGGTACAAGTTGGAAACACTTTTTCTTTGTCAGTATAAGTCAATGCTATGAGGTGACCACTACGAAAGCGGGTTATTGGGGTTTGCTTCTGTTTGCTGCCCCGGAGGGACAGAGAACCACCGGGGCGATTACCCTGGTACCAATGGTGCACGGGGGGGGGGGCGAATGCAGACCGTATAAGACAGATATGTTTAAAATACAGTTCAGTATATGTCAGAGGCGCCGGCATAGACTCGTCAACACCTCTTTTTGTCACGGTATCAACAATCTCGTTACCGGCAAGGTTTACGTGTGAAGGGATCCACTGTAAATGAATCTTAAGAGATGAAGAGAGCCGCTTCAGCTTGTCCAAAATAGCTACTCCCGTATTACCACGGACACTGCCAGTTAGAAAGATGCTGGATGGCACTCGGCTATCAGACAGAATCCAGATTTCTCCAGCCCCAGAGAGAGAGAGGACCGTGTCAAGACCCGCATTAATTTCAACCAATTCGCTGCGAAAGAAGGAACAGCCGTCAGGATTTCTAATTGAAATTTGATTGGATACGTTTTGAGACTTAATAAAGACACCACTACCGGAACAAGTCCTATCATTCCTGCTACTATCCGTACAAATAAGTACAGTATCATCTGGAATATTATTGATCAATTCAAGGGCAAGTTGCCTTAGGTACACAGGAAGATCTGAAGACAAGTTAACCTGGATATGAAGATCTGGATGTAAGTATACCCCAGTAAGACCCTCAGAGGGGTCAATGCATGGATTCAAGAAATGCGGCTCAACAGTATTGGAGATAAAATTGTCACTGACCTGTCCATTTATACCTGTCCACCAAAAGAGATTGGTTATTCAAAAAGATCCTAGGCAGATAACCGTACAGCTTTCTATTCGTTGTAAAGAAACTGGTAGTGGATTTCAAAGGATTAAAACTTAATTTGTGGCTTTCAGCAAAGTTCCACACGTCAACAAGCGTCTGGTTGACATTATTTCCAAGTCCGCAATATTATCACCGGAGTCTCAGAGGACAATATCGTCAGCAAACAAGCCCACTTCACATCTCCTGGAGATAACTTTCTCGATGCTACTCAAGAACAGAGCAAAAAGAGTAGGACTCAAAACGGAGCCCTGTGGAAGACCTTGACTCATTTTAAATCCACTCGACACGGAATTGTTAAATCTTACCCTGATCACTCTGTCTCTCAAAAAATCATGAATCCAAGGCACGGCCATATTTTGAACTCCAAAAGAATGAAAAATCTTTGTGATAAGTCGTTGCTTCCAAACAGTATTGGAAGCCTTAGGTAAGTCCAGGAACACTGCTATAGTGTGGTTTGTAGGCTTCAAATTGTGCGCATCTCGTATCCTCTGGGTTAAATAAAGCACCTGATATGTGGTGCTGTGCCCCGATTTAAAACCATACTGTTTCTTTGGGAAAAGGCCACGAGAATTCAAATAAATGTAACTACAACATCCTACAACACTCGAGTAAAATAGCATATTAATAATTTAAGTCGTAAAGTATCAGAACTCTCGTCCGCAGATGTTACGTTTATTTATAGTCAGGGATCCGCGAGTGATTAGGAAATTCGCGCTCAAAATCTTTTAAACAATGGATTGCATGGAAATTAAAGCTTGGAAAATTTTCATGTTGTAAAAAACGGCCAATTTCCTGGATATTTAACAAGCTACTGTCGTGTGATGATTCAAGAGAACAGTTTTCAAACAATGCACATTCCTCGATTTTGGGCCATCAGAAATATTTATCCAGCATTGCAAGAGGAAGCCCAGTAGTATTTATTTCTTCTCTGTACGACATTCATTGATAATGGGTTCTTTCTATGTTGTACATTTAATAAAATAAACTAGGGAAATGAATGGAAAAGACTGGTAAAAAATTCATTGAATAGAGAATAGTTTACAAGTCTAATACCAAACCAACCGCCCACATCGTATAATGGTTGGTATCACTAATTTCCACAAAGTAGAAATTAAGATTAAAACTGGAACGTTAATACATGGTGTTCCCATAATAAAGTAGCCAACAAATTTCGCGTTGTGGACCGGCGAATGTCCTTAGAAGAATTGCCTGCCTCGTTGGAGGAGGGGGGGGGGGGACGTTGAACCTGGTGCTTGGTATTGGAAATAAAATTCACAGAATTTTTTTTTATTTGTTCTCCTACTTAAAAAAAAATGATATACATCAGGGGTGCCTAAACTGAGGCTTTTGATCACTTTCTTTGCTGCTTCTTTTGACTCAATGATATCAAATATAACCTTTTTGTGTTTTTGGCTCTTCTGTGTATGTAGGCATTCTCCAATGTATCTTAACATTGCTTATCATGGCCACCCCTGATATATATGAACGATACAGTTACTATAATACTGTTAAGTTTTCACATTTAAAAAATAAATAATTTTTAAAAAACTTACATTATTAAAAATATATTTAAAGTTAATATCAATGCAATATGCTTAAGATTTGTAATATTAACCACAAATATTAATTTAATAATATAGTAAAGTAGTAATTTTTCTGTAAAACATTCTAACTCGGGTATCGAAAGATGACTTCTAAACAGTGGTGTAGCCAGCATAACTGGCGCCCGGGGCACGATACCTTTTTAGCGCCCCCCCCCCCCCAGAAAAACATATAGTAATATAATATATAGAACACACATGTCTTGGGGACCATTTGGCGTCCCTCTGCGAGAGGCGTCCAGTGCATGATAGATCCCCTTACCCTCCCATCGCTACGCCACTGCTTCTAAAGCCAATTTCACTTTATTTGAACACAGTTAACAGGGCCTCACTTGACTAAAATTACTGAGGGTCGAACTGTCATTCGGGTCCAGGCAGTGACAACGATGGTGTTACCTAGAGGAGGTTACTTTCCCCAAGGTGTCGAAAATCTGTGCCTTTGCACCACTGAACGAAAACATATGAACCTACATACTTTGCAACCACACTCACATATTTAAACTGCAAAGCACCGAACCCTCTAAACCAGGGGTTCTCAACAAGTGGGGGTATAGTGACTACTATTCAGAAAAGTGTAATGTCTTGTAGATTACATACAATCAGTAAAATTGTAGTTTATTTTTAATTTAATCTGCAACATTCAGTAAAGTTTATTGAATGTCACAGATTAAAATTAGTTCTTGAATATACAGCATTATTTTGAGTCTGTTGCCATCAACTTTATTCTGGTTAGGTAATTAATTCGGAATATAAAAAGAAAAACTGATTTATTCAAATTTTGAAAGCTATCAACATTTTCTATTGCTATTAAATTTGTAAAATTCTACTATTAAAAATAACCCAAATAAATGTTTATGTACTAATATGGAAAAAATAGATTTTCAATATTATATGCATGCATTTGAAATGCACCTTTTGAGTTAGGGCCTGTTCACATAGGAGTCCGTTGCGTAGCGTTAAGAGAAAGATGACGTTGAGACGAAAATAAACCAATCATAAGGGCTAAAAATTTCATTGCTAATCGTTTGGAGGCCTATGATTCGTTTATTTTCGTCTCAACGTCATCTTTTCCTTAACGCAACGCAACGCAACGGACTCCTATGTGAACAGGCCCTTAGACGGTCTTGGGAAGAAGAGAATGATATTCTGAACTTCTATGGTGAAAGGGAGGAATGGCGAAAAAAGGTTGAGAATGACTGCTCTAAACTTTTCATCGTGTCAAGACATTGTCTTCAGTGACAGTAAAATAACTGAAACAAAGATTAAACTTGTTGACGGAAGAAAAAAAAGAGTATATTTTATGCAGGGAAAGGATTAATTCCTTGGTCAAGGAGAACATATTTTATAACTTCTTTCAACACATGATTTTAAAACATTTTGACATAAATATTTACTTATGAAGTTATTTGCCTGTTTGTTCAATTACAAAAAAGGAAAAAACTAAGGCCAAGAGCATTTTCTTTACTTATAGGCTTGAAAAATTTTTGGCTGAGAAATATATTTTGGAGCTAATCAGGCGCATTCTGACAACTCTGCACCATGAATCAATGTACTGCCGTGAAGGAGACATTGGTGAGCTGTATAAAGTTAATGGAATTTCCTTATCAGATGTCATAACTTTAGCAAAGTACGAGTTACCATAGAAATATTTTAATACATTTTACAATAAGTTACTATTGAGGCAAGGGTAATTACGAGACATTTAGATTTAAACTGAATGAAATAGCTAGCAGTTAACATTATATAAATGCTTAAAAAGAATTTGAGAGAATTGAAGAATTAGATTCTATGCAGAGTCATAGAGCATAGAGCAGTATAAACGAAAAATTTAAAAAAATTATTGTCGGGAATAAGTTACTTTCATCGAGTAAATAGCTGTAACAGATGGTAATTAACACAACATTTCAAAAGTACAATTATTTTTAAACTTCAGGCGTCTGTACATATTGTTACCGCAATTTTTAATATGAAAATATAACTAAAGATGTGCTAAGTGGAAAGGAAAAAATACAACAACTTTAACGACTGCACATACATACCATCCATATGGGTTCACAAGAAGGATCTTGGGAAATTTTAATCATGTTGCTTCAGAAGTTTTCAGTAATTTCCCCTAGCAAATTCTTAAGTTAATGAACTTAAGAATGAAACTAAAACCCTAATTACCACTGACTCAAAATTTTTTCATAGCATGAGGTACAGATAATTTATCTATTTAAAAAAAATTAAAGGATTTCTTGCATTGGTAGATTATCTCCTCAAATATTTGATATAAATGTTCTCCTGCATGACGATTAAAGTTAGATACCATGAAAACTAGCCCATTTTAAGTGCTTTATTATCGATCATTAAGTTGAATTTAAATAACTTTTTCAGAAATTCTATCTCTAACTCCCTTCTCGCCCTAAAATCACACCAAGTTTGATATTGGATTTTTTTTTTTTAAATTCTCAGTTTAAAACGAGAAAAAAAATATTCAGTGAGGTCACATCATGCTTGAACCACTCTACCTACTTTCACAGAGGTAATGTGACATCATTTTGTAGGATCACATCAGTAGTCCAGAAGGATGCAGTTTTTGTCAACTCCATCAGCATATACAGGGTGTCCTGGCTAAAGGTATCGAAAAGTCATGGCTGATTTTTACGGAACTACCCATTAGAATTTTAAAAAATATATTTAAATAGAAAGAGCATCTCACCAAGTTTTAATATCAATCACAGATTTCGACGTGTGCACCTTTTGTAGCACGACTAACGTCTAAATGGTAATCCAGTTCTCTCCAAGTGTTTCGTAGCATATCGGGAGTTATTACACGAATGGCTTGAATGATACGCTTCTTCGACTCATCCACGGTTTCAATTTTTTTGTTTATACACAACGGATTTAATGAATCCCCAAGCAAAAAAGTCTAATAACGCCTGATATGCTACGAAACACTTGGAGAGAACTGGATTACCATTTAGACTTTAGTCGTGCTACAAAAGGGGCACACATCGAAATCTGTGATTGTTATTAAAACTTGGTGAGATGTTCTTTCTATTTAAATATTGTTTTAAATCCTAATGGGTAGTTCCGTAAAAATAAGTCATGACTTTTGGATACCTTTAGCCCGCACACCCTGTATTGTGTGATAGAATACTAAAATAGTATTGAAAGCATATTTGTATGTAATCTATATATATAAAACAGTTCCGTAACTGACTCATTCATTCATTCACTGACTGACTGACATACAACGCACAGACCAAACCGCTCGACCTAAAGGGCTGAAATTTTGCATGGCGATTCTTCTAATAGTGTAGGGGTGCACTAAGAAAGATTTTTCAAAAATTCTTCTTAGATTTTTTTAAATTAAATTTTTAAGCTGTTTTTTAAACTTTTTTTACGTTTGCATTTAAAATAATACATTGAGGGTTATAAAATTTATATCACGAGAAAGATCATAAAAATTCCTTCAAAATGAAATTTTTTTCGAATTTTTACCTCCATTTCCTGATTTTTGGTGAATTTTTAAAGATTAATTTTTAGAATTTAATTTATTAAATGCTGATCACGTGATTTCTTTTTCTGGTACTTTAAATAAATTTATCGTCACGTGCAAAAAAATATTTTTTTCTTGCTAATGCGGCAGACGATTGGACTTTATTTTGTCTATAAAAATATCCCTTACAATTTTTTATAAATGTTTTTTTTACATCAATTGTATACATTGATCGTCGTATTTATTATAAATATATATATATTTATTTTTTTTTGGAATTAATTGCATACATTGACCGTTGTATTTAATTTGAATGTACTTCGTAGCGAAGCGCGGGTTTTTAGCTAGTAAATCATAAGAAAACATAAATAAAAGTAACATAATATGACCATAATTCAGTGCGCTCCTCAGAAATTCTTCAAAAACAAGGAAGTCAGGCACTTTCAATATACAAAATAGCGTATTATTCCAGAGAGCAAGATCTGAACCATGCAGCACATCTTTTGCCAGCCGGAACCATAGGAGTGTCTAATGAAGATGTTTTAATAGCAAAATATGTGTGCAGCATAGTGTTGATAAGATCGGCATTGCTGTTATCTATCTGTAAGACAACATCTTTTCTAATTTTATCTTGTCTTTTCAATTTAATAACCCCCCCCCCCCTTCTGATGCAGGGGACTTGTCTGAAGACATTCTCTCTTACACTGTAATGATTTTCCTTCGTACTCTCCTCCCAACCTTATGAACCCCAGGGTGGGACCTTATGGCCTATAGATTTAACAAGAGAGCATTCAGAGGCAATTGTCAGGATTTGATCATAGCTCCGGTAGTACCGAATCCAGATGCGCTAACCACTAGGCTGCCTTGAGCCGAATTCAATAAAAATAAAAACCCAGATAATACCTTTCTGCTAGCTGTTTTGATCACTCTAGTTATTATTCGAATTCTTATGCAATAATTGCAAAACAATTTACGATTTTCAAGATCTAATAAGTGGATAACCATGAATTCAAATGGGTTAAGCTTTCCAACATAAAATATTTTCAGAAAATTTCTTTACACATACAGTGGCTCCCAAAAGTGTTCGTACACTTACGATTTTCAACGAAATAGGGGTCTATGCATTAATTAAAATGAATATTTCAGAATGAGTATTTAATAATAACATCGATAATCTATTCTTATCAAAACTACATGAATATTTTAAAAACATAGTTAAACTTTATTTTTAAGTAACCAATAATCAAAAACTAACAAAAACTTTATCTCACAAAAGTCATCGTACACCTGTAAAAAATCTCTACATATTAGTAAATATTCTAATTTTTCGTTAAATTAATATTTAGTAGGATATCCTTTAGCATCCACAACAGCTTCCAAACGTCTGGGAATAGATTGCACTAGTTCTTTTGTAATTTTTGCATCAATGTTCCTCCATTCTTCCATCATAATTGTTTTCAGTTCGCTTTTCGTGTGAATGTCGTGTTTTGGTACTCGAACCTCCAGTTCTCTCCAAATATTGATTGGGTTTAAATCTGGCGATTGAGGTGGTGTTTTCAAAACTTGTGGACAATTATAGAGACACCAGATGCGAACGTTGAGAGCCGTGTGCTTAGGATCATTATCTTGATAAAAAAACAGAGTTTTTACCAATACCCAAATTTTGAGCTGATAATTTTAAATTGTCTCTTAAAATATTTATATAAATAGCATGATTCATTATGCCATCAATAAATACCAAATTACCTAGTCTTGATGCTGACATGCACCCCCACACAAGGACACCTCCACCGCCATGCTTTACTGTTCCTACTAAGTTCTTGGGATTAAGTTCCTCATTTTTTCTTCTCCATACAATTACACGCCAATCGGAACCAAAAATGTTAAACTTGCTTTCATCGGCAAATAAGACATTATTCCAATACGTTTGGGGATTATTTATCATTGATAGTGCGAAGGAAAGCCTAAGCTTTCTGTTTTTCTCACTCACAAAAAATTTTCTACGGGCAGAACGCCCATGCAATCCAGCTGCTCTGAGAACTCGTCGAACAGTTTCAGGTGAAATTGAAGTAGAAAATGTTTCATTAAATTCTACAGAAACTTTTACACCACTCAAACGTGGATTTTTCACAAATTTTCTAATTATAAATCTCTGATCACGTTTCGTTAACTTTGCCGGAAGACCTTTTCTTACCTTGTTTTCGATCCGATTTTCTTCTTTAAAGCGTTTTATCACATACTGCACAGTAGAATGGGATAAATTAAGTAATTTAGCAATATTCCGAACTGATTTACCACTATGATGAAAAATAATCAATTTTCGAATGCTGTTTGTTGTTTCTTTACGACTACGAGCCATTTTTAAATAATAAATAGAATATTACGGAGTAGGCAAGCAAAAATTAAAGCCAAACGATATTTTAAATGCCACAACAATTCAAAAATAAAAATAAAGCGCCAGACGATAATTTTAATTATGAATTTATCCGAAAATTCATAATTGAAATTATTTAAATATGAATTTATCAGTGTACGATGACTTTTGTGAGATAACGATTTTGTTACTTTTTGATTACTGGTTTCTTAAAAATAAAGTTTTACTATGTTTTCAAAATATTTTATGTAGTTTTGTTAAGAATGGATTATAGATCTTATTATTAAATACCCATTCTGAAATTTTAATTAATGGATAGACCCCTATTTCATTGAAAATTGTACGTGTACAAACACTTTTGGGAGCCACTGTATATGCTTTGAAAAATCTAACTGATATTAATTTTGGAAATTACAATTTGATTGCAGTAAATCTGGCAAAAATTGATCATCGGTGGAATAATGGCAAAAATTTGATTGCCAAGTGGGACAAAGTTTGTGCACAAACTCTATGTTAAACAAAATTTTAAGGCGCCGAAAATTGCTTTGATGGCGTCTCTTGGACAGGCATCTCTCAGCGATTCCCAATACAGTCATATGTGGGTACTCGTCGCATTTCGACGCGAGAAAAATGCTTCGGTACTCGACACACGTGCTAAAACATGTATGGGACAAGACGGCACTCCCACATCCTGTCTCTCCGGACGAAAAGAAAGACCGAAACAGGCTGAATTGCAAAATTTTGATCAAAATTATCACACTGACAAAGCCAAAATGTGGAATTATTTAATGTTCAAACAATGTTTCACTACAGAAGCATTTTAAAATGTAGACAGAAAAAAAAATCTCTCGATAGGTCTGTAGTGAAACTCCCTAAATCCGAGTCTACAACAGGGATCGGTGGTGTTAAGAGGCAGAAAAGAGAAAGAATCCCTGTGCAAGCACATGATGAATTATTGGAGGGCGGACTCTCCTTTTCAGCAATAACCCCTCTCTTCCTCTACTTCACCACTCTCTCATGAGGCCATCAACTCCTTTCAGTACAGGTTGCGTGAAGACAAATTTTATTTTATTTCATCTCATTGTTTTAAATTAGGTCTGTCTAGTTTAAAGATTTTGTATAATAAAACAACTCCATCCATTTATAAATTGCTCAGTAAAATGTGACATTTCTGGTTTTCAAGAACGAACTAATTCAATTTACATCAATTCTTATGGGAAAAATTTGTTCGGTACTCGTCGTGTCTTCTGGAACCAATTAACGACGAGTACCGAGGTACCACCGTATAACAAACTATAATTTGACAGGTTTTTGCATATTCATCTGAAAGCATTAAAGAAAATCAGTGAAAAATGTGCAACAGCTATAAAAATGTTGTCAAAGGATGAGAAATGGGATGAAATCAACATACAAAACCCCAAATACCTTTATTAGAATGTCACGAAGCAGACATTTGCATAATGGAACTGACACGTGCTTATAACACTGGGTTGTCGGAAAAGTCCTGACGCATTTTTGCAACAGATGGAGGTAGTGCATTGTTTGAAGCACTAGAGACATGCGCACCTGTGTAATTGCTATATCACTGTACAGTTGACAGTTCTAGCTACATTCCGAAAAAAAAATTGATCGATTTGGTTGCTTTTGGGGGATTTTACAAAACGTTGAAGATGGGGAAACCAGTCTGTGCATTTTCTCCATATTTTACTCTTTTATTTCCGTAAATGGAAAAACGCGCATTAAGCTTGCGACAAGTTTACGGTAACAATGTTCTACAAGAACGTCAAAGCGAACGGTGGTTCAGGAAATTCCGTGCAGGTGATTTTGATCTCAGTGCTCCATCGTCAAGTAGGATGACGACCAAATCAAGGCATTGATCAAGTCAAATCCACGTAACACGACATATTGCAGAATTATTGAACATCCAACATACAAGCGCTCACGACCACCTGAAGAAGCTGGGATGCGTAAGCAAGCTCGACATTTGGCTTTCTCCTGAACTTACAGAAGTTCAGTTGACGGCGCGGATAAACATCTGCGATATTTTCCTTAAACGTGAGGAAAACTATCATTTTTTGAAACGACTGATAACAACAAGGTATGAGAAGTGGAGTGTTTACAACAATGTGGTGCGCAAACGGTCTTGGTTCCGACATGATTCACCTCAAACGACTTCGAAAGCAGACATTCATCAGAGGAAGGTTATGCTCTAAGTAAGGTGAGGTTTTAAAGGTGTCGTGTTTTTTCGAGCTCCTACCAAGGAACCAAACAATCAGTTCGAATGTGTCCTGTCGGCAGCTGGACACTTTAAAAGAACCCATCATCCAGAAATGTCCAGTGCGTGTTAATCGTGAAGGAGTTGTGTCCCATCACGACCGCACACGTTTGATCACTCGTCAGAAATTATTAGAGAACGGATGGGATGTTTTGCCACACACACCACATTCGCCTGACCTTGCGCCCTTAGGCTTTTACTTTCGCTCTCTTCAAAATTCCTTGCGGTGTATAACGTTCAATTCAGATGAGGCTGTAAATTAGCATCTTGTTCAGTTTTTTGACAATAACAGGTCCATCTATGAACGAGGAATTTTGCAGCTCCGTGAAAGATGGCAAAAGGCTGTCAAACAAAACGGACAATATATCATTGATTAATACTTGTTATTTATATAAATAAATTACCTTTGAAAAACAAAAAAAATACGTCATGACTTTTCCGACAATCCAATAAACATACTTTGAGGCTGACTTAAATATTTTTGTCCTTTAAACTAAATAAGCTTTGATAATCTGCATTACATGGGAAATTGTGTATACTATGAAAAGGATAACACACTCAGTAGAAATTAGCAACATTTTAGGACATGGGTAGTTTTTTTTTTTTTTTTAAAAAGAAGGATCTCAAATCTGAAAGGTTGATCGGTTGAGAACGCTACGGTCATAATTTTGCGACACGGGGGCTAATTAGACAGAGACCTACAGCTTAAAGTCGATTCCGGACGGATACAAACGTCCATGCCAAGTGTGGGACTCGAACCCACACATTCAGGTACCAAATGCCAGCGCCTGGCCTCAAATTTGAAAGGATTGGAGGGAAATTCAAAACCTTTTTTCAATTTAAAAACACTTTGTGGGTATTATATAAATGCAAATTATTAATATTAATTTTTAAGTGCTTTGTTCTTAAAAATAGGTCTTTCTCGCATACTAATGAGATTAGAAAAGGATGATTTTGTGATTGCCATCAAAAGTCCATTACTCGAGAAGCACCTGAATTATGAGACATACGTCAGAAATTTTATGGAAATTTTGGCACCAACAAAAAAGGCAAGCACATAAAACTATTCAATTTATTTAACATATAGATTATTTGTACGTACAAAATGCTAATAAATTTCAAAACAGAGTAAATCCCTCTGCAATAATTTGCCATAACATAAAGAAAGTCAAAATAGACATGATGATGATTAGAAGTGAGAGTGAGAATGATTTGCATTTATGGGATTTATGGTTTACATGGTCCCCTTATGGTTTAGGTGGTCTGATGTCTGCGAGATGCTTTGCATTTGCATTTACATGGTCCCCACCAATTTTGCTTCAAAAAGTTATAAACATTTTCAGAACTTATATAGTCAGATTTTTCCACTATTAATTTTGCTAAAATTAACAAATGTATATGCAAGTTTTCACTGTACTACTGGCAGCTTATACATATACATTAAATAAGCAATGGAATTTAGTATTGTTTTAAAAAAAAGTCTCCCACAAAATAGTCTACTGAAATGATTTGAAATTTTCTCCAAAAAGAGTGCTTGATTGTAATGCAAAGTTCCAAAAATTTTAAGTCATACTCAAAATTTCTCTTCTCACATTTGCAGTTGAACAAAAATTGATTAATTCCTATATTAAATGCAAATTTATTTTATTTTCTGCCCTGACTGTAAAAAAATTTCAGTTATATGTGCTTAAAATAATTCTTTTAAGCTACAGGGTAAAAAAAAAAAAAAAAACCATAGGATATATACTATTATCAGTTAAGATTCAAATCATCCAGCAACCTTGTCCGAAGTAGCTTAGAGGCATCGCATTGGGTTTGGGACTAGGGGTGCTCAGTTCTACCAACTGAACTATCCCACCAATGAGTGCATTTTTCCTGGAAAAAATTATGAATACACAGTAATATGGAAGGTCTATGTAAGCTCACTTCGAATAACGATGCCGCCATTAATTACCTTCGTGTCTAGGCTGTATATTGGTACGTTAAATCTGTTGACCAGAAAATCCTATGATGTAAGAGAGGTTGGGAGAAGCTACGAGTTCACCAGATGTCACTTCTGAGGGTGCTCGGTCTAAATTGTGGTAGAAGCCTATTCACTGGCATGGATTCAATACTGGAAGGTCTTAGTTGCTAAGTTGGGCCCTGCCCGGTGCATTGGAAAGCATAAAGCAACCATTCTAGGAGGCTCTTTAAAATTTTTAATTAGACATACAAGATTATACAGACATTTATTTTTATTATGCATATACCTGCATTTCCAGTCAAAATTATATATTAGTTATGACCCTTCTGTTTTGCCAAATCAAAGTACAGGGTCATCGAAAAAGGTGTCCGTGATTTCAATTGTGCACACCGGGAACAACAATCGACCGATCGGATTTTGCGTAGCAGCAGATGGTATGTTAACTCCGAGAGTTTTATTATTCGTCATCATGGTGACTGTGAATGTGCTGTGACGTCGCGCTTCATCCAACGTGCCAGTAGAGACCACAGTAATCACGAATGCGAGGCAAAATGCTCCGTGTGTTGTGGTACGCTGAATTTAAATCAGTTGTGTTAGTTTGGTTTGGAGCGTTACGGCCAATTCTTGCTACACGAGGGCTAATTAGACCAGGACCTACAGTTTAAAGCTGATTCCGAACGGCTACAAATGTCCATGCCTAGAGCGGGACTCGAACCCACAGACTCTGGAACCGAATGCCAGCGCCCGGCTTAAATAAGTTGTGACAGCGCAGCGGCATTTCGGACGTACGTAAGGACAAGATGCCACTATGGGCAAAACCATTATTTGTTGGTTTAAACAGTTTAAAGAAACTGGGAAAGTTGACATTAAGAAGTCCCCTGGCCGGCCACGAACATCGAGAGGGAATGTGGAGCGTTTACGTCAATCCTACATGCGTAGCCCGAAAAAAATCTATCTCTCGCCGCAGCTTGGAACTTGGCAATCCGAAGACAACCATCCAGAATGTGCTTCATAAACGTTTACGATTGCATGCCTACAAAATTCAGGTGAAACACGAAATTAAAGTACTAGATCATCGTATCGTAAGCGAGCGGATTTTGTCAGGGATATGTTGAGTGTAGTACGTATGTCCGAGAGGCTCTTGGAAACATTTTTCCTGGACGTTCGGTTGGAAGGGACAATACTATTTCGTGGCCACCAAGAAGCCCCGATTTGACCTCTCTAGACCTTTTTCTATGGGGTTACCTGAAAAACATTGTACGCTGAGAAGATCCGGGACCTACGCCATTTATCGGACAGAATCACTGATGCAATAGCGACTGTGACTCCTGCTATGATCGAGCGTACCTGGATGGAGATCCACTATCGCCTAGACGTGTGCTCCTACCGAAACCTATAAGATAATGTCCAAAACTTGATTCGTTTCCGTATCTTTTTTGGGAAAAATAAACACCACGAATTCTGTTATATGTTTTTTTTTTTTTTTTTTTAATTTCACGTTGTAATCACGGACACCTTTTCCGATGACCCTGTATTTTGATGAAGGTCTTGTTTCCCTCACATCCACTTTTCTGCAATGAAATGGAAGCTATGTACAATAAAATAGTTTTGTAAGTTATACATATTACCCCTCTCATTGGATATGGTATGTAATGACATCACAAGCTAAAGACCATTATTTCAATTTGGTTGCTAAGGAAACTAATATACGTAGTCGTATACGAGGGTCACGCTGATATTTTTGAGATATGGCTAAATGGTACAAGTTAAACTTACCAATTCTTAGGAGTGTTCAAAGTTGTTTCCTCCAAGATCAATGTACTTGTGAAGGCGAATTTTCCAGAGATTAATTGCCTCAGGCCATTTATTTCTTTGAATAGATGAAAAATAGGCTTTCACAGCCTCATTAATCTCATCTTCGGAATGAAAATGATGCCCACATAATTTTTTTTAGATTAAAAAAAAATAGCCAAAAATCACACATAACCAGGTCAGGAAAATTGAGTGGATGCTCTATCCTTTTGATGTTTTTTTGTTCCGAGAAATTCAACTGTAATCCTTGCTGTATGAGAAGATGCATTATCATGGTGAAGCATGAATCCCCTAACATTCACCCCTGGCAGAATTTCTGGAAGACACTTCGTGGTGTACCAGTTAGCTGTAACTGTCTTCTGTCCCTCTAGCTTTATGGCTTTAACCAGCCCTGTACTTTTGAAGAACACAGCATATATTACTTTTACTGATCTTTGTCTTTTCACCATTGTTGGTTTGGGGCCATCTTGAAAGACCCATACTTTACTTTCTTGATGCGTGGAATGTCAGAAAAAGTATGCACGTCTCATCACCAGCTGTTTTTAGAAATAATTCAATGCCTACCATCATTCAGTAATTTTAGGGTTTATTTATTGATTCTGACATGCTCCACTGTTTCATGTGCTGTTAAATTATGAGGAACCCAACAACAAACAAATTTTTTCATATGCAGTTCTTCATGAATTTTACGTATAGCTGTGAGTCCAATGCTATGTTCCATCTGTATATTTGGTAGAGTGATTATCATCAATTAACATTTTTCATACAACCAACACATTTTCTGGAACTACAGTTGACAAAGGTCTTCCCGTGTGTTCGTCATCCATGAGATAATTTTGACCTCTTCGAAATTCTGTAAATCATCTGAATACAGCGGCATGAGATGGAGCTTCATATCCATATGCTAAATGTAGATGTTGAAAGCGTTCTTTTTGATTTAGTCCAACTTTGAAATCATAGAAAATCATAGCTTGATAATGCTTTCGTGTCAACTCCATTGTCTCCTCTTTCAAAATTTATTCTATGATAACAAAATTGCAATTATAGCCACAAATTATTGTCTACAGATATAAAAGTTCAAATTTAATATCCAACTATTAATTTTTGGGGGTTGCTTATTGTTAGTCCCTGTCTCAAAAATTTCAGTGTTACCTTCATATATGAAAGTTCTAAATCTAGAATCAAATTTATAACAAATGAAAAAAAAAAAATTTTTTCTTGTCAAAATAAACTACAAAAATTCCAAAAAACTTTCCATATCACTGAAAATGGTCTACTTTTTCCCTGGGATTTCAGCCTGACACTAAAGCTTTTCAACAATTTTCTATCTCATAGGTACTCAGTGTTTGGTTCTTACATGAAACTTCTGGCAACCCAAAACAGGTACACACAGCTTAATATCCACAACAAAAACCCTTAGTGGTAACTAGTTTTAAACTAATTAATATAGTTCTGCATCAAACTGGGGAGCATTAGGTGTGATTGTCTCTATGAACAATTTCAAAATATAATTTGGATTATAACGCTGTGCCTGTCTAGTGTTTAGTGCTTGAAACATGAAGTATGAAAGTCTAGCAGCATGAACAATTTCAAAATATAATTTGGATTAAAACACTGTGCCTGTCTAGTGTTTAGTGCTTGAAACATGAAAGTCTAGCAGCATAAACAGTATTTTATTGGCAAAGATATAGAGCAGGTATTGTGTAAAAAACATATAATTTTTATTAGAACAAAAAGGTAGTTTGAATATTTGAATGAAATATTCCGAGTAATCAATTAATACACATGTAATTAAAAACTAAAGCAGATTCAAAATATTAAAATTAAATTAATAAATTTCAAAATTTAGGTGCACAAAGCAACATAATCTAAAGAAAAAGACAAAACTTGAATCCACTGGGTTGATGGAAGCAATCTTCCACCACCTAAGTAAATTCTAAAGATTTATCTTCATTTAATTGACATACATATACACCCAAAATTTTATAAAATTAAAAGAATAACACACAATAAAAAATTCAAGGTGTTTTTAAGAACACTGAATAAAAAAAATAGTAACTGAGAACATAAAAAAAAGGTACCAATGTGTTTTTTTTATGTTAATGTATAAATTTTACACGTAATTATTCATAAGATATTTTGTAGAATAGTAATTTATATGTATGAGTTCCTGAAATTGATTTTCAATAGTGATATATAATAAAGAAAATTTCCAACTCAACAAAATAGATCTTAAAGACTGTAACTGAAATAAGATGGTAATTTTTGAAAATTGGCATTCCTCATGTTTTTGTTTATTTACCTGTTTTCAGTCACTGAAAAAAGTTTTGTTTCTGTGGCCAATTACAGTGGAATCTCGATCGATTGTTTTTCCGTATGTGTCGTTCATTTTATCCAGTCCCAACGATCATATTGCTTTGTTATGTTTCCGCATCTATCATTTTCCCGCATTTATCGTTCATTCCAATCGGTCCCTTGAAAAACGATAGATCAAGATTCCACTGTATTCTCAATGCAGGAATAAAAAATTAAAACATTTCATTTTAGATCATACTTGGAATTTTCATTGTGACTTTTTAAAAGCAAAATCTGAAAAAATCAATAATTTATATCACATCTTAAATTTAGACTCTTTTGGTCTTCTACATTTTAAATTGAAAAATAGAATTTTTTTTCCAAACTAATTTTCACTATAAAAATTTTTTAATTAGTAAATGTTTGCTAAATACAAGAGGAAAAATTTGAAGTAAAATTTGTTAGTTCAAAATTATTGGTAAAGAATAAACTTTTAATGTCTAATTTGACAAAGGATTCATTAGGAAACACTAAAAAAGCCTATCCCCTGTTTCTGATTCCCTTTGATAGAATTTTTAGTATAACTTTTTATTTAAGAAACTTTACAAAACTATGTTCAATGCAATCCATTATTCTAATTTTACTGCAGTATTAAGTTAAAAGAAATACTCTTGTAACATTTTCAAAACTTTTCATAAATGCTCTGTAATTTTAATGTTTATAAGAATAATTCAAATAATTTTGCTTCATTTATAAGGTTAATTTACTTCTAGTTTCAGATTTTTAAAGTTACAGATGATGCCTCAGTGGAAGGAGCTGCTTTAGCAACATCTATAATTAGTAGACAGAGAAAAGAAAGAAGCTAGACATTAATATATCAAAACATTTCAATTATATATATATATAAATATACAAACAAGTTCTAAATAATATTCAACAAACTCTCAAATTCATTTTGAAGACGTAAAAGCTCTGTTCGTGCTTCCTCTATCTTCAACTGGGTTAACATCTCATTCTGAAAATATAATTATAATTTGCATTTTCCAGTCTAAATTTTAAATAAAAATCATATTTAATCAAGAAACTTTATACTTACAGCAGGGAGATTTTGATAACTTTCAAGTTTTAAGGTTAGGTCATTAACTTTTTGTTCCAAGCATTGTAGAGACTAAAATAAATATTTTATAAAAATTTGATTACAAAAATCATAAGGAAAAAAAAGCAAAAACAAAATTACTCAGATATGGTGAAAACAAATCCTCTAACAATTCAATCCATAAAATTCCTTTTCCCTATTTTTGATGACATTTTATAAAATAAAGATTTTTTTTTCAGTTAGAACTAAAGGAAATAAAAACGTAACTGTGTACTCATAAAATACAAAACATCAAGATTATATATACTCAATATTTAGATAGATGCAAGAAATTACATAAAAAAGATTACTGTACTAAAAAATAGAACTAATACTCTTTGCAAAAATTTTAAATTCATTAAAAGTTGAACAACCATAATTTAGAGATTAAATAAGAGAAAACCCCATTAAAAATGCATGTTTAATAATAAAGCAACTTTTTTCTGATACACTTAATTTCATTTCAGTATCATATGCTGTGGTTTATCTCATTAATTTAAGAGAAAAAAAAACAGTAAATGGTTTGCATACAGGCTTTTGTAGCTATAAAAATAATAAAAGTATATTAAAATAGAACACATTGAGTTTGTCATAAAAAGGCCTCTGTCAAATTTCTTTACATTCATATTTCAACAACATGAAAGTTTGTTTTAAAGATTTATCTTAATACATACATTGAAAATTTCTGTTACATTAAACTATGTCACATCATTGTATTATAGTCTTGTTTATAAATCAGATTAAATATCACTTGTCAAAGATTTAAATTGCTGAATATTTTTAAAATATATTTTATACTTACATAAATTGGGTTTTAATGGTGAATATCTAACAACCCAAATATTTTCCAATTAAATACATTTACATGTTAAACATTCTAGTGCAGTAGTGCAACAGATGAGTTTTCAGAAGTGAATTGATAGCAATAGAAATGAGACTTGAGGGAACTCTCTCTGAGAAGGATTATGGTGAACTATGGATTTTATCTGATAGCCACAGCTCTCTCCAACATCTGAACAATTGGTTACTTATAGGTGACAGGACCAGTATCTCTATCCTGCTTAAGCTAAAAATGATTAAGTCACAATGTCCATTTTCAGTGGATCCCATCTCATGTGGACATTCACAGGAATGAAATGGCAGATAAACTAGCTAAGGAGGGTTGCAGTCACTCCATCCTTTCCTCTTCCGCCTGGACTTTTCTGGGAGTATATTCATGGGAAAAATCAAACATTTTTGCAGAGAGAGCACCCCACCCATCAATGGTATCAGGGTATTAACTAAAAACTAAATTCCCGGCACAACAGTCAGATGTGAACCAGGGTCGGCGGTACCCATCTCCTCTTTAATGGCCTTGGGGTGCCATACAGCATATGTCTCAGTCAGGTGGTCAACCTGACGTGGGAACCCCAGAGTTTAGTTCTCAAACATGCTTGGTCCTCATTTTATCGACCCACTGAAGGGATGAAAGGCTGAGTCGACCTTGCTCAGTTGCAGCGTCGAACCCTGGACCTGTGGGATGGCAGCTTGACGCTTTTAACCACTACGCCACCGGGCTTCATCAGGGTATTAAGTCAGGATTTTTTCTAGACCTCCTGATTGACAGAGGTTCCCGGACTGTGCTTTCAAGACTTGCAAGTGGTCACATCAAGTGCCTCTCATTCAATGAGGGCAGGAAGGATTTGCACCAAGCCACCTGCACCAAATGCCACAACCACCAGAGCATAGCATATAATGGATTGCATGAGCCTCTCTAGAGAGGAAATATATCGCGATCCTCTTCTTGTGCTCGACTTCCTGAGAGTCAACGGACTTATGGATCTCGTCTGACTTTGTCAGACACTGGAGGATAGACAACAACAGTTCTACAGATGAAAGTGCTCAATATCAAGGAATGCTTAAGGAAGTTGAAAACCTATATTAATTTGGGGGTGTTGGGGGGTAGAAGTGATATTGGCTATACTGTATGCAACAGAGAGATATCCTTGAGGAATTATCCAGTAGGAGAGGGGGTTAAATACATTTACCTCAGCAGAGTGGCTATATTGCATCTATTTGAAGATCATATTTATTCACAAAAAAATCTAAAACTTTCTAAATACTTGTACTTAATTTTTTTTCTAATAAAGCATTTAAAAATGCAGTAGAAAAGGTAGGTGGAATGTTAATAGGTTCGTGTAGCTTTTTGCACTCACTGGGAACAAATAAAACAAGATGAGATTTCCAAGATTTTGAATGTTACATTTTTGCAATAAATGTGCTAAACATAAAATTTAGTGAATGTATGTAAATGTATTTGGCATGAATATAGTAAATTATCACATTTAATTTCTTAAAAAACAATTATTCATACAACTTTTTAACACTAAACGGTAAATCATAACTCTAAGGAATAACAAGCAATGAAATATGAGAATCTAGATTTTATTTAATTAGATCACAGAATATTTTAAGAGGAACAAAATTATAACATGAGCATTACAGATCTCTAGCCAGTAGCCTCCAGCACTGCTGTATTACTAGAACTACCTATCTATAATCTAAATATTACTTAGAGATGACAAATTCTGAGGTACTGGCAATTCCAAAAGTTCCAAATTGAGCATCTCTCACTATATTGTTTAAGTAATAGCCACAAACAAATTAACATTACAGATTATTTATACAGAAAACCCCATTTGTACTTTGTCACAAAACAATGATACAGAATGCTTAAATAATTAAAAAATGTGTGTAAAAAACTGAAGCCTCTCTCCGAATTGGTCGGCCTGCAACTGCACACACCCCGGACAACATACAGAAAGTGAAGGAATTGTTGGCCAAGGATTGTCGTGTGACAGTGCGAATGATAGCGGAGGAAGTGGGAATTGGTCATGAGATGGCCTACCACATACTGACCCAGGATTTGGGTAAACGCAAGCTTTGCTCCCGATTTGTGCCCCACACTTTGATGCTGGAACAAATGCAAATTTGGCTTTACGCCCGTGAAGACTTCATCGACATGGCGGATCGAAACCCAAATTTCCTGAAACCATTGTCATGGGTGACAAGACCTGGTACCTGATGTACAACTCCAACAGCAAGCGTCAGAGTATGGAGAGGCAGGGTCCAGGGTCACCGAAAAGCAAGAAGGTGCGAAGTGAGAAATCCCGCATCAAGACAATGCTCATGGTGTTCTTTCACCCCGAGAATCTCATCCATAAAGGATTATATATATATATATATATATATATATATATATATATATATACACACGTGTTGGTGGTTAATGTGTGTAGAATTCAAGAATCTCACTGGAGAAAAAATCTGCTAAACAGGGTTTAGCATCCCAGCAAGAACTTTATAAAAATGCAATTTTAGTTAGAATTTAAAGTTTTCCAGTTTCAAGTCTAAATTGAATCTAAATTTTTGTGAAACATTTAATTTTTTTTTTGTGTGCAAGTAACTATTTGTATACCAACAGTATTTCTTCATATTAAATAAAAATAGTGGAAATTCCTGAGCTGCCTAGATGTGATCTAATCAATACATAACAATAAAATTAACCAAAAAAAGGGAGGGATGGTTCCTCGCCAAATATTACAAGATATCATTTTGGCCAGCATAGCTATTGTGGTTTTTAAACTTGGATGGAATGGAATCAGAATTTTAAGAAATTCATATATAAATGACAGGGGTTCAATTTTGCTAACAGTTATTAAAAAATATACATACATTTTACTACACTTGTCACTGGTTCTATTTGATTCTGTAAATAGCATCCTATAGTAGAAGCAGTAAAAAAAAAAAAAGACAAAGAGATAAAATTTTAATTTCCAGCAGAGGAAAATTAATGTTTTTCCAGGAACAACTAGCTTTTTTAGAGACTTTTTAAAAAAAATTTTGTGACATTTACGTAACTTTTGTAACTAGCAGACTACCTCACTATTTTATTTTAAGTGCATAAATGTGGAATGGCATAGTTTTTAAAAGGCTTTGCCCATAAAATTCTAGATTACTTAACAACTCTAAAATAAATAAATACTAGTATTTGCTTTTTCTAAGCATTTATAATACAATAAAAATATCTATAACATTACAAAAGCAAGGAAGTTTCATAAAATGATAAAAATTTAAGTTTATATTAGAAAATATCCTGAAGTACAAAACACTTAAGTAAATTTTCTTTTACATCACATAAACACTTACTTCAGATTTTTTTACTAATTCATTATGAGATAGGGAAGGGTTCCATCCAAGATTTTTTAGTTGTTTCTAAAAAGTAATAGAAATCTAAGTTATTATATAATGGTTATGCAAAAACACAATGGAAACATAGCACAATATACAAAAAGATGATGAAATAACTGAGCTACAAAGTCTATATTTAAACTGTTATTTTTGAAAGTGGTATAAATCCATAATAATTTTTAAAAAAAAAGAGTTAACAGTAATTTTAGTAAGATATAGACACCCTCTTTTCATATTTATAATCATGCATTCAATGGAGTATGATTTTTTCATAAATTAAACAAAAGAATTTTGGCTATAAAATGTTATGGTACAAATCTTGTTTTTTAAAGTGGAATAAGTCCATTCCTAATATTATAATTAAAACAACTTCCTTCTTAGTGAAAGGTTTTTTAATTTTTTATGACAACAGAATTCATATATATGCATGGGAGGAAACTGTAGCATTTAGAGGTGCGGAAGAAATAGATCTTACTGCCTGAAACATATTCAGAATGTTACAACCCGACCATATTATAGCATACAGTGACATGTGTATATGACAAAATCGAAATATTACGCTCGCACTAATGTAGTTAAGGATTGTTCAATCAGATAATAACATAAATGTTATTGACCACAAATTTCTATTTTCGGGTCAATCATTTCTACTGCACGACAGAGATTTTGGAGTTGTGGAAATAGCATTAAAGAAAAAGGATCAATTATATACTCCTCAAGACTATTATAATGGAATAAAGGCTTGCCAAAAAATTAGCTTCATTTTGTATGCAATGAAAAGAGAAGATTTTGTCTCAACCAAATATCTAGAAGAGGCAATATCAAATAGGAAAAAAAAAAAAAAAATATGGATGGAGAAATTAAAAACTGGCTGAAAATATGCTGGATGAGGTTTAAAAGGGATGAACCGCACAATTTTATTTTTACAAAACTAGTATTGAAGAAAATGCACTATTTAAAACAATTTTTTTTTATTTGGAAAACAAGGAAAACCCAAACACCTCAGCAAAATTACTATGATGTCTCTGTATAAAACTTCAAGACCTATAACAAGAGAGAAATACAAAGTTATGATGAGTTTACTGCCTTATATACCACCAATTTACTATAAATACTTTCCTATGCTAACTCTAAAGGAAAAATAAGTTTAAAATATAAATTTTTTTTTATCTTAACGAAGTAATTTACATTTTACACTTGTTTATTTATATAGTCTTTTTAATATAACTGAAATTACTTCTTCATAAACTTGGTTATTCATGTATTTACATGTCTTCATTTTAGTTATTAATTTTTACATTAGAAAATCCATTTCAGTGAAGCTAATGTCTATAAAAATATGGACTTAAATTCCCCCTTGTTTGCATTTCTTATAATGTTATTTTTGAAAATGGTATAAGACCATTTGGAGCTTAAAAAATCGTTTACCTTTTAAAAATAATTTTAATAGCTATTATTTCATAATAAAATTTAAAAGGTGTATAGTGTTAAGAACATCACTCGAATTGATTAACGTTTGCCAATATTTTTAAATTAATTCAAATGCAAACCCTTAAATATATCGATACATGAAAAAATTGGACTTATACCACTTTCGAAATTTCATTTAAACAGTTCATTTAACAGTTTAAATGAAAACATACACGAACTATAATTTAAAACAATTAAATTTTAGCAGTTTCACTGTCATCTCTAAACTGAAATGTTTCCAAGTAGAATTAATTTTGGTATATTTAGAATTTTAAGACATCTTTTATTAATTATTTCAAAATTGATGCAAAAAAAAAATTGAAAACATCTGAATTTTTTTACTTTAAAACATTCATTCTTAAACAATACAAAGAACTTGTCTTTATAATACCTTACTACTATACATCAGAATGTTTACTCTAAAAATGCAAACTCTGTTTTTTGTACTTAAAATGTATAAAGTTCATTTAAAGAATTACAAGACAATTACATGTGAGAAGATTCATAACAAATATGAAAATCATGAATAAACATTTTGGTAAGCAATTCAAGTCAGAGAATTTTTATTCCATGATTATTTTCTAACACTCCAAATTTGAGATATCGAGTGAGGCTTTAAGCATATTAAGTTTCAAAATTCAACATAAATGCTTATTCTAACTCTGAATATTTAATGTTCACACAACCCTTTTTTTAGAAAATACAAGAACAGCTGAGTTTTTTTCTCAGTATGTACAAAGGTTTAGCTAAAACTAGTAGGAAAATGTTTGTGGTATGTTTAGGGTTAAAAACATATGAATGATAAGTGTAGCCCCCCCCCCCAAAAAAAAAGGGGGGAGGCAGGCCTCTTAATTTTATGAACATGAATGTAAAAATCAACAACTATTTCAAAATATTATTACATTGAAGCGAAAGATCTACAGATGAATACATAAAATAATGGATTTATAATTTTCAGATAGCTAAGAAAAGAAAATGCAACCTCTGCTCTTTTAATTTTTTTGGCATATTCTTCTCCTTTTGTTTTGAAAAAATTGCACTGTTCATGTACTGCTGATCTAATGGTTTGACTCTCAGAAACTCTTCTTTCCAGCATTACTATATCCCTAGAAAATAAAATAAGTAGCAAAAAAAGAAAGGAAACTATTACAGAATTTTTAAAATTAATCAAAAACAAAAAATGAACTTAAAAATTTTTTTTATCAGTTCAATAGTTGTTTGAAAATTCATAGTTTAAATTAATAATGGGCAATTCTGAGCCAGTCTAGGAATAGTGTAATATCTATGTACTTTTTAATACTTCCAGTTACATTCAACAAGCCAAAGGCCATTGTTGGCTATGATGAATTAAGGCAGAATAATCTAAGTGTTTAAGGCACTAACTTTGACGTTCAGCTAGATTATGAAGACATATTAAGCTAATTTAAATATTTTAATAGATATTTAAATTAGCTTAATATGATTAGACACTAAGTTTTCTCCTTTGACATAGAAACTCAAGATCCCCCCCCCTTCCTCCCAATTACAATAAAATAAGAGATGACAGTATTTTAATCCACAAATAGCTATGTAGCACAAATGGGCTTCCATTATATTTATGAAGAGATGACAATGAATCCTCCATTATACCAGTTTAAATCCTAGGACAGTCAAGCAAAGATAAATAATTATCAAAAGTTAACAGATTATTTTCTTACTTTTCAAAAGATATAAATAAAATCCAACATAACTCTAAATTTCACGAGAAACAATTTAAGTTTTCTAGAAACTTCTCATACTGTTCCAGAGCCTTAAAGAACATGGGAAAATTAAAGAATTTTTTCAAAATTTTCAAGAGATTTACATAATTTGTTAGAACCCTTGAATTATGCTTTAGCATGATTCAAGGTAAAACAATGATTCTAAGGAGAAATTATTATTTTTCGAGGGAGAGAGAGAGGGGGGGGGGGGGGGGGGTTGTTTCACTAATCACAGAGATGCAAATTTAAGATATCCTAATTAAAAAAAATATTAATGGGCAACTAAAACTTTTTTTCTGTATATATACACAAGTAAAGCAGTCTTTCTGCAGTCATCTTTTTTTCTTTGATTAAACTTTTACCAAGCAAATTACAAGGATAGAGAAATCATAGAAGGTGACAAAAAGAAAATATTTTAGCTGAATTTTCAAAATGTCAATTAATCATTAATGTAGTAGGTTTATGAAAGTTATTGAAACAAATAACCTCTATAAAACCTCCACGTAAAAATTATATTAAACGTCATAATTACCTTTCAAGAATTGAATTCTTGTGAGTGACATCACTTATTTTCTTGCTGAACTTGGTCAATGCAAAACCATCTACTAATTCTTGCTCTCTAAGGAATTCTCTTTTATTATCCAATGAAGAAGAACTTAAAAGGAAGCTAAAGAATGTAAGTAAAAACTTTCATTTAAATAATATAATAATTTACAGGAAAATGTGCTTAAATTAGAAAGCTTGTAAATTCATACATCATCTGTTTTCGCTAGTAAAAATTTCTGATACAAAATCACAATAATTCTTAAGAATATAAACATCTCATGTAATAAGAAAAAACAATTTTTTAAAGCTTTCAAATCTTTATCTGCGAATAAAACTGCGTAAAATTACTATTTTAATTTATAGAAGGCTCAGAAAAGATTATTTCTGAGCCTTATATATATATATATGTGTGTGTGAGTGTCAGTGTGTGTAAGTAAATCAAATAAGGCTTAATTAGTCCCATTAAAGAAATAATGTGACATTGGTAGTATAGGATATTCGTACTTATCACATAATAGCAATTTTATGGATATTGATTACATGTTAAATACTATATGTATTTTATCCACGTTTTATAAAAAACACATTTATAATTTTGTCACTCTTATAATTACTCTTATCATCTATTCACATTTATAATTTTATAATTTTGTCACTCTTTTCAACTATTCCATTCTTCCTGTGAGTGTGTCAGCTATCATAAGAATATAATACATTAAGAAACACCCGAGAATTAAGAAACACATTAAGAAATACAATTATAAACTCATTTAACAAACAAACAAATGAAAAAAAAAATATTTTTGTACAACTGTAATTGGTTTGCAAGCACTGACCAAATCTTTCAACAATACCAAGAATTCTAGTAGATAAAGAATTATTCTGGACCTCATACTTAAAATATATCTGGCAAATAAAAAATATGGTAGTTAAAAATAAATTATCTGGCAGTTAAAAAATATGGTTGTCAATGATTTAAAAAAAAAAAAAAAAAAAAAAAAAAACCTTGAAAATGCATTATATAATTTTTTTTGTTGGAAGAAACTTTTGTTGGAAGACACTCTCACTTGCAACTTCCAAAATCCTATTGGTTCCTTTATAGAATTTTCCCTAGGTCTGTATGTTTATTTTTGCACATTTGGAAAGCTCGTGTTTTTTAAAATAACCAAAAAATTCACATAGTCTAGTCTGAGTGTAGAGAAACTACAAAATTCATCTTTAAGCATTTGTTTTTAACACCTGAGGTAAAAGAAAAGAGGGAGAATTTTTATATTCTTATTTTAGAAATACAGTGAATTAGTATTAAATAAAGAAAAAAACTTAAGTTAAATTCAATCTTCTCTTTTCAAAACTTATTTTTAAAACTAGAAATTAGAGCATAGAACCCTAAATATTTAATGTAAGGTATCCTTAGATCTCATAAACTTGAAAAATGAGTTTGATCCCTGTTGGTATGATGAAAAAAATCAAATTTACTTGCTTTGTTAAAGTTGGTTCCTTTAATTTCATTTCAACAGCTATATTTGCAATTTTATTCACTCTTTCAGCTACATCACGATGCAAATCCTCCATTGAAAACTCATCAGCAATGGCACAGGCTATTTTTTCATCTATGGAGATGTCACTGTATTATATCTAGTATCAATTGCAATCTAATTAAATGTTAATAATTAAAACTTAAAACTTAAACTCACGGCGCAACAGTCCGATGTGGACCAGGGCCGGCGGTACCCATCTCCACTTTCATAACCGTGGGCTTGGGGTGTCATACAGCATATGTCTCAGTCAGGTGGTCAACCTGACGTGGGACCCCCAGAGTTTAGTTCCCAAGCATGCTTGGTCCTCATTTTATCATCCCACTGAAGGGATGAAAGGCTGAGTCGGCCTTGCCCAGTCACAGGGTTGAACCCTGGACCTGTGGGATGGCAGCTTGACGCTTTTAACCACTACGCCACCGGGCTTAATGTTAATAATTAAACTGTAATAACTACATGTCATATCAATATTATGGAAATAATGATAAAATACAGAAAAGAATTAATTAACAATAAATAATTTTTAAAAGGATCATATCTATATCTAGATGCTTATGTAAGTAACTTTCTATATAAGATATGATGGTTTTTGATAGAAATACAAAAAAAAAAATTAAGGCATATAATGCATTAGTTTTAGTCTCCACAAAAATTAAAAACATTTAAAATAAGAAAATATTGTGAATTATAGATAAAATACATGCATATCAATTTTTCTCAATATCTTTTAAATTTTAAATGACTAAAATTTTGTTTCCTAAAAGCCTTTAAGAGAAAAATGAAATGAAACAATTTTTATTTTACCAAGAAAAGACTTTATTTTACTTCCTAGGATTTTATTTTAATTATACATTACCTTTCATTATTATATTTCAAAGGTTTCGGATATTTTTATAACATTTTAGATGAATTTACATATCACATATTTGGTACATAAGGAAACTTGTGATTTAAACTACCTGCATCTATTATTACTTAAGCCAAAATATTAAATTTATGGTATTACCTGGATGTGCAACTGAAATATTTAATCACATAACAATAAGATCAATAATTTATAGTAAACAGTTCCCATTATCTTATATATCATCCTACTAAAAGTAAGTTGTTCTGATTCTGAAATAAAGTATTATTTTAAATTCATTATTTTGAAAAGATGGTTTATTGAAAATTCATTTAATTTAAGTTTTTTAACAAAGTTAATAGATTATTTCATAGGATTTATGCTAACAGGGATTTTCAGTATTTATGTTTCAAGGATGGATAAAAAACTCACTTTAATAAGGGTAAGATGCAATTTACTAAAATATATACATTTACTTACACAAGCAGATTATGCAAATAGCAAAATTATATGAACAGTTTTGAGAAAAACTTATAAGAAGGATAATCTATTTGATCATACCATATAGCCATGTTAAACTTACAGTATTTTTCTCATAAAATTGGAAATTCCATTAACATTTAAGAATTTTTTTTAATGTTGTTTAGTTGATCTGTGATAAATTTAACAACCTTTTCTATTAATCGAGCATTTAGCAAGCAGTTATAAAGGGTGTCTTCAAATTTACTAGGCCAGTTACTGTTTGAATTCATGCTTACCATTTGTATAGCAAGTAAATTTGTGCCATTAATGGTTTAAAAATAAAAATGATATTGTCTACTTTCTAATTTAGATACCTAGTCTGAAGCTTCAAAATACAGTAATATATTTAAACAAAACATTTATAAAACATAGATAAATTATAAAAGAACATTTTAAAATACAATTTAAAATAGGAATTAATTTTGATGTAATAAAAAAAAATACTTTTTTGAGTGTAATAATCAGTAAGATATGATTCGGCTTTGATGGTTTCTTCTGCATCTTTTTCTGCCTCTTTATTATGAGACATAATGTTCAATATTAGTTTCATGGATTCATTACTTGTTTTAAAATCTGGAATATCAATTTCTGTATCCTGGAATAAGTCTTTAACCCATTTTTCAACCTGAAGTGAAACAAGTTAAAAACATTTTTGATTTAAACAACTCATTAGTTAATTATGATAAAATAATCAAAACAAAATACGATTTATTAAATTTATATTAATTACAACTGATACCATTTAACATGCTCATTAAAAAATTGTTCAGATTCTTTGCAAATAAAAATGAAATTATTAAAAGAAATATGAATAATGATACCCAAAATGTTAATTTGTTAAGCGTTTCTGATCAAATTAAAACTGAACAGAAATCAAAAACAGGTTATATAAAAAACTGTAAGACAATAATTAACCGGGACTTCAAAGATAATTTAACGGATATAGTTATTATTAAATAAAATTACTTTCATTTTGTGGTAATGTATAAATTTAAGAAATGGGTAAGGTAGATGAAACTTTCTCACAGTCCTGGGTTTTGTTTTGTTTTGGAGCACTATGGTCAATCAACTCCATTAGGGCAGATTGTGTTTTCAAATGTATTTGATCTTAGATCCTGTTGACTGATTGTTTAACCAATTCTTCAGAATCATACATTTATGATCATTGGGGAGGAATATTGATGTAATTCAAGGGATAGTTTTCATAAGACTGATGGTAAAGGATTAATAATTATCAGAAAAAGACATTCACTATCAATATTAAACGTATTTAGTCTGGAAAAAAATGGGAATAATGTGAGGAAAGGTATGTAAATAAAGCTTCCACAGATATCTAGGTTTGATTACCACTTTCTATTTGTAACACTTGTATAATTCTTAGTTTAATGCTCAGAAATGATCAAATTCAGAAACAAATGCACAAACGAAAATTTAATATGGTAAATTGTCCGATTGTAGTTTCATAATTGTTCCTAAACAGAAAATAAGTGATGCATTAATCAAAATTACAATTTAGTTAGTTTCCCACAATTGGTTATGAACTTTGTATGAAAACAAAAGACATTACATTACAAGATATATACTTTTTCTCTTAAATGAAGAAGCCTTATTCTGATATTTCATTTACTGAATTATTAGCGCTATAATAAACAAATGACACATTGATACTGTAAAATTAAATCACTTTTTACTTACTTCACAAATACTACGTTCATTTGAAGAGACGCTCATCATTCACATAAATATTTCACGAAATGTCATACAACTATTAAAAAACGAACTAAAAATATTCACAACTTCCCGCCCTTTTCTGTGAGGGGGGAAAAATATGACGAAATTCACATGATGGGAGAGGAAGAATAAAAATTTAAGTGAGTTGTTTAAAACTATGAGAAATCGATTTTTATGTTGTTACCGGAGTTTCAGGTGTTTTCCATACTAAAAGAAACGTTTTTCTTTTCCTTCGTGCCCCTCATTAAAGAGACCTCTTCATTGCACAGTCCGAGTTTCTTGTCTTCGTTGGAATGGCATCACTGAAATCTTTGTTATTGTTTTGACTTGACGGTGGATGTTCGGCGGAATCGTGTACTGAGATGCTTTATATATGATAAAGTAATTTTTAAAGCTTAAAAATAAATAAGTAACTAAAAAATTTTGTGCTGAAACACTTTTTGAAAAAAATTACGTTTAAGAAACCAAGTATCATAAATTTGTACGGCCATAGGTATGATAAAACAATAATGTATTTTGATTTTGCTGAAAATATGATATCCTGAATATTATTTATCGATAGTACTTTGAGGGATTTAATATGTGATTAGGGCTTATATACTTCTGTAGTTAGAGGTTAAAAAATGTATCTAAGGAATTTGCTGTTTGGACATTTATACCCACACCTTTAATTAATATTTTTGTCATAATGGTTGATAAATTTTAGGCTCAAAATAAGTAATTGAGTTTTTCATCCTTCGTTCCTATTTTTGGTACAAGTATGATATCTCTCCCCAAGAGATTTCTCGCCAAATCTGGCGCCCTTTGTTTTGGTTGTAGTGTTGCCGGTTTTTACTTTGGTGTAATGCTTCTTCAAAATATTAAATAACAGTTGCTATTTAATATTTTGATGGAGGTTGGGTTATTAAAGAGCGTGGATTGCAAAAAATGTGGGTCAGAGATGAGGATTAAAGTTCTTATTCTGATGGTTTTACATTTGTTTGTAGGAAAGTTATTGGGGGGAAGCAATGTAACACTGAGAAAACTATTCGGCATGGTTCGTGGTTTTCTAATTCTAAATTAAAGTTATTTGAGGTTTTATATATTACTTATGAGATTTTGAGGGGTACAACAACTGGGCGAATTATGGAGGAATATTCTTTTGCAAAGACTACTTTGGCTGATTGGAGACAATTTATTAATGAGACTGTTTTGGATTATATTAAATTGTCTTCTGAGAAAGTAGGGGGGGGGGAGGGTAAGGTCGTCGAAATTTGGGAAACGAAAGTATTATAAGGGACATAGGGTTGAGGGCCATTGGGTGTTTGGAGGGGTTGAGAGGGATTCCGGGAGGGTTTTTTTAGTTGCTGTGCATAATAGGACTCAGGAGACTTTGTTGGGGGTTATAAAAGATTGGATATTGCCAGGGACTTCAGTATATTCCAGTTGCTGGAAAAGTTACGACTGTCTCTAGCAGGAGGGATTTGATCACCTTAAAGTAAACCATAAGCTAACATTCGTTGACCCCGATACTGGATGTCTCACAAATATAAATGAAAGTACGTGGAGGCATGTAAAAACAACGTTGCCTACGTACAATCGTAAGGCAGATTTTAAATTCTACCTAGCAATGTACATGTTTCGGAAATCATATTTAGCGGCAAATGTAGATTGTTTTAATAAATTTATTGAAATCATTTCGAGGATTAACTGGGAGGAGTACAAAATTATGGTATAGATACTTATTTTAAATTCTATTGCCAACACTTATTTTTTCTATTGTATTTGTGCTTTAATTTATGTCTAATCAAGAAACATATATTTAACCCAGATGTATTTTATGTTTATTTAAATGAATTATTATTATTTGCAATATACTGACTATTTTTAGCGGGGGGGGGGGAGGGGGTGCACCTAAAAAATTTATTATTATTTTTCAGCTTTTATTTTTTTGTATTTTATTTTTTTTGTGTGCTTTTCTGTGGTTATACAGTATAAATGCGTATTTTTGGGACTTTCTGGAATTTCCCGTTTTAAAACACACATTCTACTTGGCAACAAAATAAAATCACCATTGGGGGGGGGGGGGGGGTATATCATACTAGTTCCAACGAATTTAATTTAGAAAAATATCAAGTATGTGATGCATATTATAATATATATCATGATGTACACTGCTCAAAAAAATTAGGAGAGCAAGCAAAGAAGTTAAGAAAATCGTGCGAGACAGCCACGTATTGGCATAAAATGGATAGTACACGCGTATCAATGCGCAATACAGAAAAAAAGATGTAAAAAAATTTGTAATTAAGCTTTAATTCTTTGAAAATATGGAAAAACATGAAAAGATGATTTAGGGCAACAATTTGGTTACATGTAAACGATAAAAAAAGTATTGTTTAGAAATGATGCAAGATTTTTAATATGGCGTATGGTCTCCTCGAACAGCTAAAATTGCTGCACACCTGTTTTCCATGGATGCGATGATGTTATTGATAAGACTTTGAGGAATACTGTTCCACTCCTCAAGAAGTGCAATCTCCAAGTCTCGGAGAGTAAAAGGAGGCCTTGGTCTCGCAGCAATGTGTTGTCCGAGCATGTCCCAAACATGATCGATTGGATTCAGGTCAGGAGAGCACGCTGGCCATTCCATACGCTGTATTTCAGCTTCAAGCATGTTCTCCACAAGACGAGCTGTCATTATCATGCTGGAAAACAAAGGAATCTCCAATGGCTGCAGCGTAAGGTATGACATGAGGTCTCAGTATCTCGTCTGCATACCTTCGGGCCGTCAAAGGACCATTCCGAATGATATGCAGGTCTGTACGTCCACCTATGTTGATTCCATCCCATACCATAAAACTAGCTCGTCTGTATTGTGACCTTTCACGAACGAATGTCGGGTTATTTCAAGTGCCCCTTTCCGTCCATACCAAAACACGTCGGGTGTCACACTGCAGACTGAATCAGGACTCGTCTGTAAACAACACTTGGCTCCAATCATGTTGCTCCCAATCTCGATGTTCAGCAGCCCATCTTCTTCGGGCTGCACTGTGGCGTGAGGTCAACGGAATGCAGACTATTGGCCTATGTGCATAGAGACCTCCCTGATGAAGCCTATTACGTACTGTTTGGCTGGACACCCTTCGTCCTGTTGCCAAGAGCAACTGTCTTTGCAGCTGAGTAGCATTGTCTGTTCTGTTTCGATGAGCTGCTAACAGTATATACCGGTCATCAGTTGCTGCAGTGGTGCATGGCCGACCTTGCCCTGGTCGAGTCTAACATTCCCTGTTTCTTGGAATTGATTCCACAGCCTTGCAACGACACTTCTGGCAACTCCAACAGCGTCCGTGATACTACGTTGTGTTTGCCCAGATTCAAGCATGCCTATAATACGCCATGCCATGGATTCCGGTAAATCACGTTGTTGAGACATTTCCAAGTCACCTTTTCTCAAAAAGAATAACTGAGCAATCAAATTTCACAGTTAAGGCAGTGAAACAGACGTTTCTGCAACATCCCGATTTCCGCCCTTATGTTCTTTTTCTCATTTTTGACGTCATGATCTTTGATTTGCATATGAAGTTTTCTTCTGTTTCCTGCTAGGCTTTAAATTATGGATGATTTATTTTATGTTACTTATCGGTGTAAGTATTTGCGTAATTTCGTTAAAACCATGTGCTCCCCTAATTGTTTTGAGCAGTGTATTTATAGATCATTTTGTTTTCGTTTTAGAATTTTGTCATCATGCCTACTGTTATTATTTTGGACACATCCTTATCTATGTGTCGGCCAGTTCCGATGGCTGATGTTGCTGAACCCTATCAGTTTCGCAACTTAGCTGTACATGGTCTTACTCATTTATTAGACTACATGAACAGTAATTGCAAGTTGGAATTTGCTGCATTAGTATGTATATTTCTAATATCATCTAATTAGTGTTGATTTTCTCCCAAAATTTACCATATATTTTTTTTAAACTAGTGTTAAAGTACACAGAGTCAATCTCGCTTATTTTTTCCTATGGCATAATTCAGTTGTAAAGAATCAGCATAATTTAAGCTGGCCAGTTTAACAGGACAACTGAGTGATTACCTTTTTTCCTAACTTATAATTTTGTAAGAAGGGTAAGAAAAAGCTATCTAGTATTTTCTGTTTTTGGATATGAAAGGTGTATTGGTTAGTTTCCAAAATAATTTGTTTTACCTAATGTTAAGCTATAGACTTTGATTCTGTATTTGATTAAATAAGCAAACTGTAGCTGAAAATTTGATCTTTTAGTTGTTTTTACCTTTTAAAAATTTCAGTTTAGTTTGTTCATAATATTTTAAAGAATTTCATGAGATTAAAACCTTGAAAAAACGATAATCAACTTTCTGAAATACAGTATTGAAAACACAGTATTCCGACTATCTAATTTACCTAAGTAATAAATCAGTCTAGTTGTCTATAAAATAGTTGACATATTTGTATAACTTTCAAAGTTTGCCATAGTTGTGGTAAGATAAAAAGTATTATTTCCTATTTCTGTCAAAAAAGGATTCGTACTAAGGAAGCTGAATCATTTGTTTTTGGAGCAGATTTGTCAGATAAGCATGTGATCTCATTTATCAGACTACATCGAAAATAAATCTTCAGATAATGATATTGGAATATCGAAGGTTAAAGTCGGTACTAAATCATTTTTATTTGATTTTCCTTAAATTAAAAATTTAATGAAAGCCTAATATTCTGTTAAATTAAAAAAATTTAAGCCTATATATGTTGTTACTTTATTAAAGTTCTCTTGGTTAGGACATTTATAATAAAAATCAAGATAAAATGCTTTTTTCTTGGTTGCAGTGTACCTTTAATGTATTAAAAAATTACTGAACTTCTGATCAAATGCAAATTTAAGATTATACTGAAAAAAAAACCCTGCAAATTTTAATTTTAAAACACCAATATTATGTTGAGAAATTATCACATATTACATACTGTTTCAATTATTTGGGGGTTCATATTAATTGTATGACTCCAGAATCAATTAAATCAATTTTGTTACAATTAGGAGTTATTTCATTTCCAAAATTAAAGTATGTCAAACTATAGTAATTCCTGGTTTAAGTTGCATGCTTTCATTATGTATCCCTTCACCTCTTTAGTTCTTTTTACTGGTTCATTTATTATTTGCTAGATTTATTATTAAGAATTTGAATACTAAAATTTTAAACTGTTAATTTAATTTTTATGTGTTAGTGCTATCTCAAAAACTTTTACTTAATCAAAATATATTTGTTAGATGTCTTTCAGCTCCTTCCGTGAGACTCTTGTACCTTTCACAAGAGATTTTGATAGCATTAAGGGAACTCTCATGTCACTAGACTATAATGAAAGAGCTCGAGTTATAAAGGCTTTAGAAGGTGTTCAGAGTTTGATCATGGAAGAATGGGGTGCTGGTGTTCCATGTCAGGTATATGTTTTATTCATACTTTTCCTCTATGTTTAACATTTTGGTTATGTTCTATCTCAAATAATTTTTTTTTTGAAAAATGAGATAATAATATGAATTTGAAATATGATGTCTGTGATACACTATCTATAATTTGATATATGTTATAGTATATCTTCTGCAAATGAAAAGAAAAAGCTCAAACAATTTATCCTATGTTGACACCTAATTGAAACACGAGTGATAATAAGTAATATATCTGTATAAGATTTATTAAATATTGAAAAAAAGATAATTATACTTGTTTTTCTAACATCATTTAGTTCCACGGGGATAGGGATTATAATTCTTTTACATTATAAAAATTTATTAGAACAAATTTGGGTGGTTTATATATTTTGTAGAGTACTGAGATTGGTAATGAAAGTAGTAACAATGATATTTTATGAAAAATTGAGTTTGATTTAAAGAAACCATCAATCAAGATATCTTAAAGATAAAATTCAATTTATGCATTGGCTCTTATACTCATTATAATTGTAGTTCAATTGATTGCAGGAATTTCATTTACATGCTAAAACATGTATTTAACCTCTTTTTTGCTTAAAAGACACCTCTGTTATTTTTTTTCAATTATTATTTCTATTACCTGCAGGTAATATATTCTAAGATCTATTGCAGTTTTGTAAAACTGCAGATAACACCAAATACTTTTAAAAATATGAAATTTAAAAAACATATGATTAAAATAAAATTTATCTTATAAATTTTGTATAATAAGACATTGCTTAATAAACTAAATTTTTTACCATGTTTTTATTAACTCGCTTTCTTGTTTGTTTATGTGTGTGTTTGTCCCGTACAAATCTTGCAATCGATTTTTAACTAACTTCCTGACTAGCTAGACATTTGAAACTTTTAGAATAGCTCAGAACATGATGACAATGCATTATTTTAATACTTTTAGCTGTCTTTAAGCAGGATTGAATCCTTTTTCAGTTAATTTTGTTTTGTAGACTGGTGCAGCCATCTATCGGCCGGGACGGGAACGAAAAGTTAAATGCAAGTTACCTTCCAATTAACTTCATTTTCTTTCAAGTTGATGGGATAATTCATCAAAAAATTTTAAAAAGTATTTATTAATAAGTAGAATTGTCAAGTTTATATGATTCAACAGAAAATTTAAAAACAAGGGGAAAAAAAAGTTCTTTTTATCTTGTAATTATTGTTCATTTAAACAGTACTTGAACAAAGAAAACAAATGAACAGCAAAAGGTAAAAAATCAGGTAGCATGTATTTGGTGTTACCTGCAGTTTATCATGTTTTGTTCATGTTTTTGTACCGAGTATCACTTATAATACGTATTTTAACTATTTTCCCTAAACATCTGAAGGAAATTTTATCGTGGACTTTCATTTTCAAATTTAATGAACCTCTTAACTTCCTTTGGTTTACATCTTAGTCTCCTTATGCTTAGCACCTATTAATTAACTTTATGAGTATTCTAATGATGTAAAAAAGGGTATTTCCATTTTTACATTTTTTTTCCTCAAGCTTAGTTTGAGAAGAAATAATGCTTATAACTTTTTTTCCCATTTTAAAATTATCATAATTTAATTAGTGACTATAAAAGATAAGCAACTGGTTGAGAAGTGTTTACAGCAAAAAAAGTTATATTAATGCTGTATTGATGGTGGATCATCTGTGTTTGTTATGTGATTTGAAATCTGGTATTTAAAGTTTTAACTAGTTTTTTGTTAAGTATAATTTGCTGGGTTAAAATCATCATGCTGGTTGAGATTAAATTTATTATCTTTCAAACCATATTTCTTACTTGTTTTGATGTATAATAAGTTTAAATGTTATTGTTTATAGTTTTATCTGTATATGTTACAATAATATGCTAAAAATCTCTGTATCATGCTTCACATTTTTGTATTTTTAACAGGTTTTACTAGTGACAGATGGTGTATTAGGACCTGAAATTGAAACTCTTAGATCTGACATTGAAAGTTATTATGCAAGTACTGAGAAAGGGTCTGATGATTTCAATTTTCTTTTGCCTTTCCCATTTCCTTGCAAACTTCACATTGCTTGCATTGCCAGCTCTACTGATCTACACCTTCAAAATTCTCTTCCAGTTTATCAAAAACTTATTGATATTAGTGGAGGTGGAGGGCAAGTGTTTGTACCAGAAGGACAACTAAGTTTTAAAAATATACAGGCAATGTTCATGAAACTTGCTGATTTGTATTATAAACCATTTCATGGGATTCTTCATTGTGGTAATTTAACATCTAGTGTATCATTATCACCACCACCTGAGCCATTCAGTAAAGCATATGATTTTGACCTCGCAAAAGCTGAAATGTCAGCAGATATCATAATATGTGGTTTTATTAGTATTGCTGATGTTTCTAGTCCACCATCACATTCTAGGCATTTGGTTTTACCTTTACAGACTACTAAAGGTGAGATAGTCATCTGTCTTTATTATTTTCAAGTTTTTGAAATTTTTAAAACAAAGATTGCTCAAGTGATTGTTTGAATTAAATGTTTTGTTGTTCAGTGTCTTGCCTATTTTGCTGCATAAAACTCTTTATCTAAATTCTTTTCTAAATCTTCGTTATATATCCTATATATATATATAAGCAAGTAAAAAAAAAACAGCATGATGGAGAAATAAAACCAAAGAGAAGATAAAGTGATAAGCTAATGGTCTCAGTTTTGAAAAATGTATTGAGAACTAAAGCTATGTGAAGATATTTTTGAATCATTAGCCAATAGGCTTAGTACTGTAAATGAGCAACTATTAAAATCACATCTCATTTACATATACAGTACAAATCGTTTATAAGAACATCCAGGGGACTTTAAAAACTGGTTCTTATAATCGATAGTTTTTATATCCGATAGATAACTTAAAACTGCTGGAAATACCAATTCATTGTCACATAATCTCTATTTATACCTGAAACATGACGTTCAAAAAATGGTTAAAAGGTTCAAGTTCAATCAAGGAAAAATACGCTGCTCATTTTCATATAAGTATGTATTTTTGAACTTTTTCAAATGCATAGTTCTAAAAATATTAAAAGGAAAAGTGAATAAAATTATGTAGCTATTAAGAATGTACATACATAATGCAATATTTTGTTTTTACATACTTATTCATTTTCTGAAAAATAGTCAGTAATTTTTTTTTTTTTAAATTTGTAAATAAAAATAATTGTCGGTTATCGTGACAAGTTCTTTGACAGCATTTTTTATCGCATCCTTCACAAAATCATCATTGCAAGCTAAAAAATTTTTTAAAGTATTGATTGCTGAAAACATTTCTTTTAAATTCTGACCAGGAAACACGTTCAAAAGATCTTCTGAACTGGCACTGTCGTCAATATCATCATCTCTGCCAGAAATCTCTGCATTTACGCCTGCAACAATATCTTTAACCGTTACATTCCCATGAGTTGCAAGAGCCAAATCTATGTCTTCATATTCCTGAAGTGAATCTTGTTCAATTGGCAAATCTCGAACCCAGTCTTGAAGCATTTCATCTCTAGCGTCTTGAGTTTAAAAAATGGGAGGATTTTGAACCCTAAGAAAACCAGCAGGCAGGAAACAATTCAATTTTTTTTTTTAAATTTATTTATTGAAGATTAAAGATTTCATGGTCTTCATAAACTTCTCTTAACGTAGTCCAAATGGTTTTAAGTTAGTTATCAGAAACTCCTGTTGGCACGGTGGCCAGGTGATGGCCGAATTGCTAGGACCTTGGCATTCGGTTCAGATCCTGTGTGTTCGAGTCCCACTGTTGGCATGGCTGTTTGTAGCCATTCGGAATCGGCTTTAAACTGTAGGTCCCGGTCTAAAAAGCCCTCGTCTAGCAAAAAGTTGACCGCAGTGCTTTAAACCAAACCAAACCTGGTGGCACGGCCTTCGATTCTCCACTGATTCTACCGAACACAATGGAATGCCTCTCTCGAAATCTCTGGATCCACGAAGTTGAACAAACAAAATAATGGTTTTAAAGAGCTTCGCAAATTCATTTGCTTTCGCTTGCAAAATCGGTTTGATTAGGGAAATGTTGGCACTCCTTTGAATCTTAAACCAATGCAAAAGGGCTTCTTCTACATATGTCAGCATGTGGAATTTTTCGAAGTTTCTTAATTTTAGTCCATTTTTTTTAGATAAAAAATGGATAAAATGGTTGAAGAACAACGTGCTGCTATGACCCAATTAACATGTTCTTATAAGCAATTTATTTTTCCAGAAACCAATTAATTTTAAGTCACTAAAAGCGATATGTTCTTATAAACGATATTATTATAACCAGATTTTATATCCATCATTACACATTAGAATTGACCGAGAACTAATAATTCCGTTCTTTTAAGCGATATGTTTTTATAACCGGTGTTCTTATAAGCCGTTTTTACTGTATATATATATATATATATATATATATATATGTAAATGGGATATGTATATATATATATATATATGTGTGTGTGTGTATGTATATACATACATACATACATACATACATACATACATACATTGGGTAAATATGTTATGAAATTGATTAAATGATAAAAAAAAAAAATTATAAGAAGACAAGCTTTTCTATACAGAACTAGAGCATTTTTTCTTGTATAATATAGCTGCTAAATCTTGAATTCTGTAGCAGTCTCCCCCCCATCCTCCCAGCCTTCTAAAAGTATCTGATTATCATGAATTTTTAGAAAACATTAAATACCTATTATTTTAAGAAGAGTAAATTAAGAGTTGTTACACTCAAGTTATAAGTAAAATATTCCTTGAGAATGAAATTTGAAAACTAACTCACAGCAATTGATAGTACTATATATTTAGTGGGGGAAAAAATTAAGGATTTGTAAGGTGGCCAATTAAAAGTCCTAAAAATTTCCTTATTTTTAATTAAGTTGTTTCTTTCAGAGCTCTTAAATTTTTTTTGTTGCCAACTCTAAAAATAAAGATTCTTTTTCAATTTTTATGTCAAATGTATTGTTGGAGGAAATTCCCTCCTTCCATCTTTTTTAACTGCTTTTACATATCGTCACCTGATTGCAAGAACTGGGTAACTTGATTCTTCAAGTTCTTGAAGATGTCAAATGTCTACTTCTTCCAGTGAGAAAATATTCATCGTTCTATTTGTCTAATTACTACACGAGCCAACAGATGGCATTAGGTTAGTAGCAAAGTAAGTTGTCTAGTTACAGCATTCAATTCTTTTGTAATTTAGCTATAAATAGCCTGATATCTCAAAAATACTTTTTTTTTTTAGTTACCTAGTTCTTGCATTCAGGTGACAATATTCTGTATCAGATTTTAGCATGTTTGAATTACATGGAATATTCTGTAATGTGCTTAGAACATTCTTTATTGTTTATAAAAGGCAAAAGAAATTACTATTCTGAAAACTGTTCTTTCAGTGATCTTGAGGCTGGGTTCTTTTTTCTGACTCACTATAGCTGTCTCTGGATAAATTTCATAATGTTGCCGTGATTTTTCTAATGTTAGCGAAAATTAGTTCCTTCCTGTTGATGTTATTGTTGTTCCTGATTATTCTTTTTGGTCTGAATTTGAGAATTCAGACCAAGAGTGAATACATCTTCAAAAAGTCAAGAACCAGGATGGGGCTTTTAAAAAGATCCTCCTTGTCCAGTCCCTTGCAAGAGAGAAGATGACTTGGAGAGGTCTTCTCTGAGTTACATGTAGTGAATGTCCTGAAAACTTTATAGCCATGAATGAAGAAGAAAGCTTTAGTGTGACTGGGGCAAGTCAAGAAAAAGCATTTCTGCATTCTTCTGTCTCCATCACTTTCAAGTGATATGATGGTAACAATCAAATAATATGATAGTACTAACTGGGAGTTTAAAAGAGCCTCCTTACTTGATTATTAGAAAGTTTCTTTATTGTGAAAAGTTCTTGGAAAGTTAGGGAAAAAGAAGAAAAGACAGATCAGTTGTGCCTTTTGCTAAGCTTACAGTGATATCATTGCTCACAAGGTCAACATATGATAGAATCTATTGAAAATGAATTTCATTAAGGATAGATAATTTTTTAGTATAAGCATAGTAGGTTTTTTGTTTTTGTTTTTTAAACTGTGTTTTCTGAAATTTTAAAGAATATAAATCTTCAAAGAAAAGCAAATGTTTTCAGTAAATAATAAATAAATAAACATTTTTCAAGTAACTCTTTAACTATCCATTTCATATGATTTTGCATTCGAAACAAATTCATTTCATATGATTTTGTGTGAGATTGCTAAACAATGATATATTCTATATAATTCCATTTATTTAAATGGAAAATAATTATTTTCCATTTAATTAAATACACTAAAAGTTAATTTTCACTAAAGTGTATTTCAAAAATTTTACCAAACTTAGGACTACCAATATCGATATTGCTTTGTTTTGCAATTTTTATTTATTAAACTTATTTTGGGGCCTTGTCTTAAAAAAACTTAATGTTCACAATTTCTCATGTGAAAATGTATTGAACTGATTAGAAATGTTATTGATCTTATATATTTTTGTGTAAGGAGCTACCAACCTTATTCAGTGTTCTTGCTTAGTTAACTAATAATACTGAAATTCAGATAGTCTCATGGTTACTGAAGTGTGGTTATTTTACTGTTTTAATGAAAATATTCATATGATGTTTTTTACCAATGCCAAATAATGTTCAGGTGAAATAAAATTCTTATGCTCAGAGCAGTACTAGATCCATGCAGCTGTACAAATTTGAGCATAATAGCTTGTATCTGTTTATTATAAATGTATTGCTAATAAATGCCCAATAATTATTGATATTTTCTACATTTATTTACTGTATGCTTTATAAACTTAATCGATAAAATTTTCTAGATGAACCCAAAATTCCAGTAATTAAAGTAGAAAATTCTGAATCTCTGGATGAAGATCCTACTAATGAAGATGGAAAGCAACCATCATTTTGTGTTCTTTTACATGGTAGTTTAAAAGTTGAAGGCATGGTTGCTATTTGTCACCTTGGGTAATACATTTTCAGAAATTCTGTATTTACTAAATAATAAATCTAAAAAAAAAAATTCATTAATTAAAAGGGGTGTCTGTTCAGGTAATATTTCCTTTTACAATTCATTTTTCTCAATTTTGTTTGAAAATCTGATGAAAGAAGATAGAGGGGGGGGGGGAAATGTTGATTAAAGCATGTCCTTCAAAGTTATGAATAATGTAAAATATATATCCTAATGTAAGAATTATCATTGAGTGATATGTTTGTTGTTTATAAAACATCCTATGATTAGTAGCTGTAATCTTTGTTAAAAGATAATCAGAATATCTCCAACATTTCTGAATTATTTACTTGTTTAACATTTTACAGTCTTTTTTCTGTTTTGTCTAATTATTCATGAATGTCTAAAGTTTTTGTTTTATTTTGTTCATTTTTTCTGTAATAATAATACATAAATCTTTATTGGTTTAGAGTATGCTGTTTTAAGTTTAGACAATATCAGGAATTTTGTGTAATTATTAAGTTCAAAACATCCTTCAAGAATAATTCACCTGGATAAAAATCTGAGTTCTGTTGATTCCATTAACAACATGGGATTGTAATAGTTAAAACTGTGTACTGTGCTATGTTATATAGTCTGTTTTTTAAATCTCTATTAAATTAAAATTTCCTACAATAAGATCTTTAACTATACTACTCAAGATTCTACTCTCAGATTTAAAAATGTGTATTAAAAATCTTAAGGTACCCATGAAAAAAAAAAAGTTTAGATTAATGTTCATTCCTCAGGTGATTATTTTAATTCATAATGACATCTATAAAAGGAAAAAAACAATATATAGATAATACTATTTTAATAATGAAATCCAATTTATCTGTGTATCAATTTTAATATTAATAATTTTAAAACTAAAAGGATAATATTTCAAATTAATTTCATTTGTAAAACATTTGGAAAGATATTGCTGTCTGTTAGCATATTGTTCCTTGTCATTTCATCTCTAAAAATATTTATCATAATGCTTCTGGGGCATCTAAGAGGATTAATTTTCATTAAATGAGAAAATACTTGTTGAAATCCTTTATTCTGATTGTTTCTTTTTAAAAGGAAATGCTACAACATATTTTTTAGACTTAGTACAGCATAAAAAAAATTTCAGCTGTAGGATACTTGTTCATTGTTTTCATTGTATCAGCTGTATATTACTAGAAACAACATTTAAAAAATAAAGTTAATTAAACTGGTAAAAATTATAATTTTTTACCTTCGTATTGTATAAGGTTCTACTAATACTTGGACTCGCAAACTTTTATTATAATGAATTTTACAATCTCTTTTTTAAATTACTCCTTTGAGAGCAATTCATTTTGTTTGATTGAGTTTAGTAGTTGATTACTCTTGCCTTTATAAATTTCATAATGGTATCTAAGTGGTTTTTATTATCTGAAGAGAGATTTATATAGGTAGTTGCTTTTACCTGCATCTCCCCCTGTTCTTTGAGATAATGGGTTTCTTCAGCCTGTCTGTGATTATTTGGAAGAAAGCACAAAAGATTTTCACTAATATCTTTATCTAATTTGATTTGCACAGAAAATAAATAATTTTCTGTGTATTTAACCTCAGCTGTATCACTCTTGAAATATTTTATGCAGTTCAGGTTAGATGTCAATATCAAGGATTCTGTGCTCCTCTCTTCATAAACTTTAATCCAATATCATGTATCCTGGATAGGCATTTATGTATAATTATTTGTGTTAAGGAAAAAAATTATAGCATATTGATAATAAGCATATGATTGTTTAAGCATATATCCTAAACTACTACTTATGATGTTTGAGGGAAGTTATTTTTTAACCCAGGACTTCTAGCCTCTGGGCTTCAATACTCAAGAAAGTTACGAGGTTTTTATTTTTGTTTTTCTCCCAAAGAATCACTACAATTAGTTTTTATGTGTTTTATTTATGCTATTTAAAATGCCTTTTGTACAAATGCGGCTGGGGGTCAAAGGTAACTCACAGAAAAAAACAGTTGTGAAACACTGTTTTAGATTATTTTATATTAGAAGAGTTAAAATTTTATTCTTATATTTACAAAAGCTGTTTCAAATTGCAGCATTTTTAATGCATATTAAGGTATTAATTTTCTTGAAATTATAATTTTAGTGGTGACTGGTATGGAATGTTATACTCTTGGGCTGACAGTAAAAAAAAGTCAAATCTGATGCTTTCTGCCTTTGAACCAGGTATGATAATATAATGCTGTAACAATTTTTCAACTTCACTATATATTTCATGTTAGATATATTTTATATAATTTTTTCCACGTTATATTTTTGTATTCTGTGAATAAATTTTTATACAATAGAGTAATATTCCTTTCTACAATGTGTCAAGTGGCTTAAAAAAATCCTGGTAAAATCAGAAAATAGGTCTTAAAAATCTTGAAAATATCAAAAAATTAAATATTGGTCCAATCTAGCTGTGCCTATAAATGTCCAGGAATATTTTTCTGTTTGAAATTTAAATTTCCTGTATCACACTTCAAAGTACTATTTTTTTTACTTAAGGCTATTATTTTTTTAGTTGGAGTTAGAAATTGCAAATATGTGACCTCTTTTAATCTATTTCATATGTTTAATTTGCAATCCATGTGGGCTTCCAAATTAATAAAAGATATATTGCTCCAAATGATTTCTTGCAAGGATTGGTAAGAATCCTTTTTAGTTGCAAGTTGTTATGTATTAATTAGTTGTGAATAGGTGTCTTCTGAATTTCCAAAGTTTTTTTTTATATTATTAAATGCTTGAAGAAATATTGTTAATGTACAAATATCATACCTAAAAACAGAGAGAGATTCTGAAATGATTCAAAATATCAATGTGGATTATGTTTTCAATTTTACAAATATTTTTGGGAAATTTTCTTAAATTTATTTAAAAATTCAAATTAATTCAAAATAAGTTTAAAAAGTTTTATAAGTGAGAAATTCAGCAAAACTTTTTTTTTTAAGTTTCTTTAGCTTTATGGCTGTTTTAAACACATGTATGTATTTACTTCAGACAGAGTACAGCATTTGTGCTAAAAACATTGGCAGAATTGGTATTTTAAAAATTTTACTCATTATCATGATTAATCTAATAAGTTTAAAATTTCATGTATCTGTTTGATTAGGATCATACTTTTATGTTTGATGGTTTAGTTTGAATATGATTTTGTGTTCATCCTTACATTTTTTTGTTTGTTTGTTTGTTTAACAGAAAATACCATAATTTTCTTTCACATGTCTTTTAAAAGCTGATTATAATTCTGATTTTTAGAAAATTCTCCTAATCTTGATTTTGATAAATGAGACTTTTAATGAAAGGTCTAGAACTTAAATCACTGCTTTTTTTTCACTTCTTTTTTCCTCTTACATTATACAAAGATTTATCAATAATGGATTTTCTTTAAAAAATTTTAGTGAAATATTTCAGAATAAAAATTATTCTTCATCCCATGTGAACATTTTTGTGCATTGGAACATCTTTTTGAAACATCTATGTGAAAGAATATTTTTTTTATTTATAGTATTTAATTTAAATTTTCTTACTGCCAGTAACATAATTTTTTCCCCTTCTTTTAAATGCCTTATTTATTTATTTTTATAAGTGACATTTCAAAATTTTTCAAATGAAAATGTTTAGTTTAAGAATATGTTTTCTGTAAGTCTCTATAAATTTTATAAAGAAACCATACCCTACTGAAATTGATCAGAATGAATTTTTTTCCGAATTTTAATGATTGATATTGGTAGCAGTCATTTTAAATGACAAAAAATTCAAGGGAACTTTAAATGTTTTGTTCTGGAATTACTGAAAAATAAAAGCAGAATATCAATAACATATTATTTTTGTGTTATGCTATTAGTATTAGTAGGAATCCATATAAACCTTAAAAAAATATTACTACAAAAAAATGAACCCATAATTTTTTTTTAATTACTTACTAGGCATTTTTTTTTTGTTTAGTATTCATCAAAATTAAAATTTTTTTTCTAACATTTTTCATTGTATAAATATGTTTAACAGTTCTAAATTGAAGTTTGATAGCTATATAATCTTTAAATTCATTTTCTTGATGAGATAGTTTATAATTGTCAGGATATATTTTAAGATGGTCCTTAAAAAGTCAAAAAAGTGTCACTAAAGTGATTTTTAGAAACTTGGTGGACACCCTGTTCTATTTATGTGTATTTGTATTTGCATAAAACAGTAAAAATTGATCTAGATTAATATAGCTAAAATTTTTAAAACAATGTATATATAAAAAATAAAAAAGAATTTTAATGGCAAAATGTTTGAAATATTTTTTATTTGACTAAAACAGAATAAAACTTAATTGCGTTATTTTAATTTAGTTTAAAAACTTGTGAAGAAATGTAGGAAATACTAAATCTTACTGTTTAAATGTACTCTATGTGTATAAAATGTTAGGAAATGCTTATTAAATGGATTCTATATATATTTAATGTAAATGTACATTTAATATTGTAAATGTGTATTTTACAGTTTAAACACATTTTTTATCCACCCAGTCTTCCTCTTTTTCTTTTAAAAACGTAAAACATTTTCGATGAAAGGGAATGGAAATTCTATTGACTGTGTTCAATATCTTTTTGCACATTTACAATATGGAATACTGATTTCCACATTTTATACAGCTGTTTACAGACATGAGTTGAAGTCACTTTAACAGATTTATAATGTGCACAAGAGACTTTTGCATCATTAGTTTCATAATCAAGTCTGGTATAGTCCTTTTTTTTACTTATTATCTCGGAAATAACTTCCAAACGCAGAGTGCAGTATGTTTTCACCATTAAAAAATCCATAAATAAGCAGACTGGATTTTAAAAAGTATTCGATGGTTTATCGCAAAAAATAATAAGAATGAACACTAGTATAAAATAAAAACAACTGCATATCTTACAACAGCAACTGCACCTATGGCTGTACAAGCAACAGAAAACACTGCATACACAAGCACATACAACTGCTCCTGCCACGCAGTATAAATAACAAGAATGTTTTACATACTGCAGGGTGTCTTCTTCCTGAAAATGCTTTAATGGAAAAATGCAAATGTAAAAGAGTGACATAAACATGGGAAACAATCCCGATTAATTCGATCATGAATGACGTCATACAATACAATGACTGGTTAACTTAAAATAACAAAGGAACAGTATAAAGAACATGAGTGAAATTAAAGTGAATGATACTCATGTGTACAAAGTTCCGATGTTTAGGAAATGAGCGTTACGTAAACGCTGAAGCTTATTGCTGAAGTTCTGAAAGACGATAACTTAACATCTGTAATATTTCTCATGAGGATTTTTCCCCCTTTCATGGAAACCAGTGTATTTTAGTTGCTTTTCTCCTAGCTGATTTCTTTTTTTCTCCTCAATTATTTATAAGTGGCAGTTTCTATAATATAGCTTTGCATTTATTTTTTTAACTTTAATTTTTCATGAAATTAATTTGTGTATATTATGTTTATTTTATTTTATTTATTTTTATTTTTTGGTTGGGAGAGGAGAAGTTTTCTATTATTACATTCTTATATGGAAAGTAAGATTTTCTTTTATTTTTTATAGGACCTAATATCATTCCATGGCTTGGGAACTTCACTTTGTTAGGACCTATTGATCCAAATTCCCCTTCAAGTGATTCTGAAAATCCTTTTCCCATTAAACCATCTGAAAAAAGAAGTTACGCTCAGAATTGTGTTGTGTGGATAAAACAATCTGGCCTTCAAGTAAGTTTTGTAGAATATGTATATTTATATAAATTATCACAGTGCCCAATTTCTTGTGGATTAAGTGCTAATGTCTTAATGGACAAGTGTTCAACACTGGCAAACAACATATAAATTATGACTGATATCAGGTAAAGTATGCCATTAAATATGATATTCTGTACACAAAAAGGTTGTGCAGTTCATGACAAGTTCAAAATTACCAATTACTAAGAAACTGTATGCATGTATTTTTACTTAAAATTATAGAATTGTATTTCTTAGGCATGCTTTACTTTGTTGAAGTTGTAACAGTTATAATGGTTGAAATGAAAGTTATGAAAGCTGCTTAGTAAAAGTAGAACAAAATTTTGAACTCTTGTATTTTCTATTTCCAAAAGTGATAGAAACTATAAGATTTTTTGTTTTTTAAAGTAAAATATTTCAGGTGTAAAGTATCATTTGTGATATAAGTTTTTCTAAATTTTCTTTTTACAAATATCTTAAGTTTATGGGATAGTTTTTTATTTCTATTTTTATGGATTATATGCTAATAAATTTTATTTTAGTTTTTGAATTGTACATGAAAGTCATGTTTTTTATCACAGAATCTTGTAAAGATATATTTTTTATAAATTAATTTTAATGTTGAAATTTGATTAGATTAAAATATATATGCCTATTCAACATACAGTTACTGTATTTTGCCTTTGTAGGAGCAGTATGACATTTTCTGTTACAGATTAATAGTATACTTCCAAATTGTTTAAACTTACTATGACAAAGTAAAGAATCCCATTAAGGATAGTTCTTGTTTACAGTGAATAATAATATTGTTAGAATCATGTACCTAGCAAGTTTTTATTAATAAATTTCACCATTCTCAGTCATCATAATAACTTACTTCCCAAGATAAAATTTTTCTTCAGAGACATCTTTATTTATAAAAACTTGCTTGAAGTGATCATTTTATATTTCATAAGCATTAAAGAGCTTTCATATAAAGTATACAGTTATAAATAAAAGTTATTTTTTTAGCTCACACTTTTGAAGTGATCTAGATAAGTCATTATATCTATTTGCCTCGCTCTTGTGAATGCTGATTAAATTTAAAATTTTTAGTACATTAGATTCATGTCATACAAATTTGAAATACATTTTAAAGAAGATTTGAATCATTTTAATTGTTTAGTATTCACATGTTTCATACGACAGCTTTCTCATTTTATGTTGAAGTTTCAGTTTCTTCATTAATTCATCGAGGTCTCATGAATTAATCCATTAGTTCACTATACCTTTTTTCCACTCTCATGACTTTATCATGTGCCACACACATTGTATTGTGGGTAGCACCACAAACTTCCATGGAATGGGCTCAGATTTGAATCCTGACTAGGGCACGGACATTCTTATACTATCCCCTCATAGGGAAGGGATTTTGGTTCATCTATATCAGGGGGTTCCCAACCTTTTTCCTACTACATCGACCCCTTTTAAAAGAATGATTTTCTTCATCCACCCCCTCACATTTTCTCTATAATATACAGTATACAACTTAATTATAATACTAATAATTGCACATAAAACACTTAAGATGACAATTTGACTAAGAATATGAACAAAAAATTAGAAAAAGTGGCTCATTAGGTTTATGTTTTATTATTTTTGTACTATTTTCGTTTTTAATTTCTCAAATATAAACAAGATTTCAGAAACACAGGTTGTAATTGTACAAACATTACCAAGGGAAAAATGAAACTGCTTCTAACTGGTTGCATCGGGAAGACCCATGTGCTGTGTAAGGTCCAGTGGATTTCCCCAGTTCTGCCTAGTGTTGGTACACAAATAAAAGCTGATGGTGGCATTTGAGGCATATACAAAACCGTCATGGCTTTCGACTTTAGATGCGGGGATCACTGTATTTATACATACGTGGATGCTGTATTTATACATATTAAAATGGATATTTATTATCCAATAATAACATTTCTAAAAAATTAAATTGAATTTTAAAACAGAAAAATTTATCATAGACCCCCAATAGCACCCCAGGAATACTATAGACCCTTTTTAAACTTCCATCAACCCCCAAGGGGTCCAACTGGACCCCGTTAGGAATCCCTGATCTACATAGTGTCCCCACAATAATGAAGTCAACACGTTTGCGACATGTAATATTCAAGAGACAAGCAGTGACATAGCGAGAGGGGGGAAAGGGGGTCTTCATGTCCCGGGTGCCACTCGCAGAGGGGCGCCACATAGTCCCAAAATAACTAATTCTATATATTATATTAGTATAGTTTTTCGGGGGGGGGGAGAGGCAGAGCCAAAAATGTATCGTGCCCCGGGTGCCAGTTATGCTCGCTACGTCACTGGAGACAAGTGCCTGCTATTTTAGGGAAAACATTTTATTATACTTTGTGCAAGTGCAAAATTGCAGTCAGTGGTATATATATTTAAGCCCATTAGAAAAATGTCTCACCTGTTTCGATTTTCTTGTGTTGTGGTATAAGTTTTAGTTTTGATTGCATCAATTATTTAAAATGGGTTAGTTGCAGACTATGCTATTAGAAAAGCCCAATGTTAAACTTTGACTGGAACTATAGTAAAGAAAAATTTATAATCTCCCTTCAAACACCGTCTTTAAGATTTTTTGGAAGTAGATGATTAATCAAACAAGCTTTTTAGAGTATTCTTTTTGTATATACTTTGCAGTATATTTTGCACAGTCTTTTAAAACCAGTTAAAGTTTTCTGTTGTTATTTTAGGCTGATATTCAGAAGATTCTAAGGCATGCCAGAAAATTACCTGAAAAAACACAGAACTTTTATAAAGTATGTACTGTTACATTAATTTATCTATCCTTACATTAATTTATCTATCATTGTAATGGTTTTAAAGGATTTTTCATTGAATTTTTTTTACTGCAAAATTGTTTTTTACTTTTTAAATAGCAATATATCAAAATAGTTAATGCAGAAGTAAAAGATAAGTAAGAAAGTCATTTTTAAATGATTGATGACTGCTTATAAAGACAAAAGGGATACTATAAATTATAATCCTTGTATTCAAGGTTATATATTATAAAATTATTAAGGTTGCGAATTTGCCATTTTCGGCAATCAGGTTTTCTAAATTTTATTGTAAATAAAATTAATAAATGTTTGTTGTTTTACTTACAGAACTTTAATTTTCAATGGGATTTTCAATGCTCTTTCATTTGGATTTTATGAACTTTTTTTGATATCTCAAAACAGTCATGTGTCTGTTCTGCTATAAAGTCGTGTATTGCTTTATTAGAAAATATTAGCTTTCTTATATGTGTATACATATATCTCTATGTATATATAAACCTTGAGGGGCTTAAATATTTCTGTCTATGTTCTTATTAAAATGTGTATAAAAGTACTTATTTTTCTAATTGAAATGTGACTAGTATTTGGAGGGTCATGATCATGAAAATAAAATAGAACTTTGTAATAACCTAGACAATCAAAGGATACTTAGGTTGGCAATTAACATAAATTCTGACACTTTTTTTTATTTAATTTTTTAATAAAATAGATGAGTGTAAATTAATTAATCAGCGAGTGTTGAGTTCTAAATAATGTGATTAACATAAGAAAAAAATCAGTTCAAATTTTACAAGTTCTACTGAGAAATATATAATTTACTAAATTTAAATATTAATAAAAAATATTGTACGCATGTTTGATTTTCTAAAAATTTATTTGATGTGTTGTATTTTATTTTAGTAAAATAATATTTAACCCTTTAAGTTTAATTTTTGGGAATTGTTTTAAATTCATTTTTAAATTAGTGCATTAGTACAAATAATGTGTAACTACTTTCTCTCATAGGAACTCAATAGACTACGGAGAGCAGCTCTTTCCTTTGGGTTTTATGAACTTTTAGATGGAATGGCTACAATACTGGATCGAGAATGCACTTTACTGCCTGGTTCAGCTCATCCAGATGCTGCTCTTCAATTAACACATTGTGCAAATGCCTTAAGGAATGGCAATCGTGATTACAACACTCCTGTTCTACCTTTAAGGACTAAATTTTCTATGGATGATTAAAATATGACTCTAAATGCATTTCACACAATTATTAATGAAATGTTAGCAGCATTTCTGCTGTTTGTTATATTTTAACTGTAACTTCATAAAAGAAGAAATATTTCATGGGTTGTTAAACACCAGTATTGTAAATAAACATATTTTTTAATTTTAATATGTTATACATTTTCTATTGTTTGAATTTCTAAATTTTGGTCCTTTTTGTTTGTTTGTTTGCTTTCTGAGTGCACGAGCAAAACAAGTTGTGAAAAAAAAAGTTAATCACTATGTAAGGAAATGCTGTTGAGAAATATTGTGAAATTAATAAGGTAAAAAAAACCCTTAAAAATGTAATTGATACATCAGAACTTCAGAAGCATATTCATTTCTGGCTACATACCTACACACTTGGGTTTATATATATATATATATATATATATATATATATACAAGGCTTTTTTTCTAGGGGTATGCGGGGATACGGCATGTCTCCACCTTTTTTTAAATTATTATTTTGGCTTAACTTAACCGAAATTTTAAGAAACGAATCAATTGTTAATATATAACAAAAAGTTTTTTTTTTAATTGAGTTTTTTTCCCCCTTGTGAAGTGACATGAAAACACAGTACTAAAAATATGCACATTTATTTGAGAAAACACAGTATACCCACCTATTTTATTAGAAAAGAGCACTGTGTATATATATATGTATATATATATATATATATATATATATATATATATATATATATATATATATATATGTGTGTGTGTGTGTGTGTGTATTAAAAAAAGTAGTGAAAAGAATCAAGCTTGGGGTTCAGAAAACTTAAAAATTCTCATAAAGAAATGAAAATTATTGGTCCCAAATATACAGAGGTTGTTCGCACATTTTTTAGACGATTTTGGTAAGCGGTAATAAAACGTTTGCTGCGAAAGAAATAATTGCAATTGTACTATGTTTTTAAAAGTCAAAATTATCGACTGCGGCTTGAAAGTTTTGTTTTTATTCAAAATGTCATTTTTAACAAAGCAGTGGTTCGAAGGCTACATTTATGCTCTTTCCGAAGAGAAATATGCATACTCCGTTATCCAAAAACGATGTGAGAGTCATGGTTTTGTGATATCTAAAGCGTCGATAGGTAATATCGTCAACAAGAAAGGAAAAAAACGTTAAATTGGAGCCTCAAGTGGGACAAAAATTCCAAACAAGTATCCAAGGAAAAAACGAACATCTTCGACTATTGCAAAGGTTAAAAGAAAATCCCCCTAGTCAAAGGACAGTTGCAAAATCATTCAAATGCTCGGTGTCCACTGTAAACAAACTGATAAATGTTGATTTAAATCTTAAGAAAGCGAAAAAACGCAATGTGCATCGTCTTCTTCCAAATCATATCGCTGAGCGCAGGACACGCTGCAGAATTCTATATGAGAAACACTTATCCAAAGAAAAATGGAAAACAATTGTCACAATAGATGAATCATGGGTGTATTTAAATGATTGCAACAAAAAAAGAGCCATTTATTATCATAAAAGGGGAGAAAAAATTTAAGTACATGGTTCAAAGAATTGAAAGAAAGTTTTTCTAAGGGATTCATGATTGTTGCTGGTTTTTCTTATAATGGCAAGTTAAAAATAAAGAGAATGGAAAAAATGTCAAGATTAACTCCAAATACTATCAGGAACATATTTTATCGCCAATTTTTCTGAATGAAATACCATCGCTTTACCCACAGTGCCATCAATCTGTGAGACTCCATCAGGACAAAGCTAGCAGTCACACATCAAAATCCACTGTAAATTTCCTAAAAGAAATGGAACAAAAAACTGGTATCAAGGCCATACCCTTCACTGATATCCCTACTAAATCTCCCGATGTATCACCTATGGATTTTTGTGCTTTCGGACTTTTAAAATCTGCATTATCCAAACGTCGTTCCAAAACCCTTACAGGACTCTGGAAAGCTGTTCAGGAGGAATGGGAAAGAATACCTCTTCTGACACTTCAAAAGGCATTAGTATCCTAGAAATTGCGGTGCCGAAAGATAGTTCAAGAATAAGGGATGTCAAATAGAACATTTAAAACACAAGAATTTTATGTAATTTTGTTTTGTGAATACAATATACATCGTCTAAAAAATGTGTGATCAGCCTCTGTATATTTTATGCATTTGGGGCAAGTAAGGACATGTGTGTCACTGTGCAGCTGCAATGGATATTTTGATGCAGTTTAAATCTGCAACATCGCAACTAACATCCAAACAATGTATTTTTTACAAACATGCCCATGACATAATAGAATAATTATTATTGTATTGCTTCTTTTCACCAAAAATATTGTTGTGATAGTTGTTGTGAAAGATAGTTCAGAATAAGGGATGTCAAATAGAACATTTAAAACACAAGAATTTTATGTAATTTAGTTTTGTGAATACAGTATACATCGTCTAAAAAATGTGTGAACAGCCTCTGTATATTTTATGCATTTGGGGCAAGTAAGGACATGTGTGTCACTGTGCAGCTGCAATGGATATTTTGATGCAGTTTAAATCTGCAACATCGCAACTAACATCCAAACAATGTATTTTTTACAAACATGCCCATGACATAATAGAATAATTATTATTGTATTGCTTCTTTTCACCAAAAATATTGTTGTGAATCGTTATATATTCTTACGAATTTTAGGAGTCTATGGTAATCTCGCCAAATATGAGAGTTATCGCCAAATTGGTGATGGATTTGGTGATTTATTTTGGTCACCAACATTCTAGACCATTCTGGAAAGGTCTAGTGATTTCTAGTTGGGTGACCGATAGAGGCGCTTTCAAAGTCTATAAATATACCTGACATTGGCATTGGAACTGAGTGTTCTTTTCTGCTGAGAATTGAATGTATTGAAAGTGCGTTAGGCGTGCATTGATTGAAGATATCCCGACTTGTGATTTAGAGTTTTCTGCTGTATAGAAAACAGTTGTTACGAGTTTTCTGCTTGAATTTGTGTAAGCGCCTGAAGAATTGCTTTGGAAGAAAATTCCAACAGATTATTGCTGCGATGACGACTATACGAAACAACCAATCTGCAAATCAAGAAGAGATGAAAGCCATTCAAGAGGAGATAAAGAAAGAAATATCTGCAGGTCAAGAAGAGATGAAGAAAGAAATATCGGCTGGTCAGGAAGAATTAAAGTGTGAGATTATAACTATCGTTGAAGAAAAATTCCAGAATGTGGAACACACATTTAATATTTTTGAAGCAAATATTGGTGTTATAAACGAAAATTTAGAAGAAAAATTTGATAAAATTGACAACAGATTTGAAAATACGGAGGAAAAATTTGATAAAGTTGACAACAAATTTGAAACTTTGGAGGAAAAATTTGGCGATATAAAATAAAATTTTGAAGGAAAATTTACGCCGTTTCAAGAAAAGTACAGATTTTATAACAGAAATTGTCAACTATTTATGTTACTGAAGATTCTAACTGTATATCTGTCACCACCTGGCTTGCCTGCCATCCATTAAGCTGTCCACCTATGATGGAAAATCTTGCTAAGTTTGCAAAATCCAATTTTCGATTGTGGCGGATGCCAACGGATGGGACTGTAACAAAAGCGTGTCAATTGGCTGCATCTCTGCGAGCCGAAGCGGCGGATATTTTGCTGACGATCCCAAAAGAACAGCGATTAGACTGGCGCACTTTTAAGTGCTTTGGAGTTACCCTTTGGCGAGAAGTTTTTGAAAGACTATAACCGGCTCCAGCTCAAATCTCGCCAACAGAAGTCAAATGAATCGCTACAAGAACTTGCATCAGACGTCGAAATACTTTCCCATCTCACCTGGTCAGACTGCCCTACGGAAGTACGGGAAAATCTTGCTTTAGATTATTTTATCGATGGAGTTCGTGACTTTGAAATACAGAAGGCACTTCAAATGGCGAACGTTAAAGATCTGAAGTCCGCCTTAGTCAATGCCATGAAGTTTGAAGCAGCCCAACAAGCTTCACAAGAACCTCGCCATTCTATTAGGGTTGCGAACGTTACAGAATCTCTCAAGCGTATAATGGAGCATTTGATGGAAAGAATAGACGAGTTGTCAAAACAACTCAGTGCTATAAGATCAGTTAAGCCTGACAGACGACAAATCATAAAATGCTGGTGTTGCGGCGGCGAAGGCCACACCCGAAGATACTGCCAAGTGCGCCAGTTGTCAAAACATATTAGTGCTATAAGATCAGTTAAGCCTGACAGAAGACAAGTCATAAAATGCTGGAGTTGCGGCGACGAAGGCCACACCTGAAGGAATTGCCAAGTACGCCAAGACTCGGGAGCGAAGAACACTCCCAAGAAACAGGGGATTGCAGACGTCCTATCACGAAAACCCTGTTCCGGAAGCTGCTATCATTGTTCCGGAGTGGAAAAGAAATTCGATGTTATAAATCCCGTAGCAAGACAAGTTACAGCCTCTAGGTCACCAGAGCCAGTTCCATGAGGGGTGACGAGGTTCGAAAACATCAACTGGAAGATCCTGAACTAAATCCCATAGTTGTTCATGAAACTACTAGTCGTGACCTCCGTCTCCCATGTGATCTCCTGATCGGACGCCCTCCAGACACGCCTTTATCGCCTGAAGAGTACAACAGTGAACTCGAGGCCCGTTTTGATGACGTCCTTAACTTTTCCCATGAATGGAACAACATCGCGATGGAGAAGATGAAGACCCAGTACGACACGAAAGCAACAAGACATAAATTCCATGAAGGTGACAAGGTATGATTCTGGAACCCGATTCGGCGTAAAGGACTTTCTCCCAAGTTACAGTCGTCTTGGGATGGTCCGTATACAGTCCTAAAAAGACTGAATGACGTCGTGGTTCGTATTAGAAAATCGTCTCATTCTAAGCCTAGAATAGTGTATTATGATAGGCAATGTATTTCTATTATGTATTGTAAGTAAGGCTTCCTGCAAGAGCTGTACTGCCCGGGACGTGCAATCCTTGAGGAAGGAGCAATGTTACGAATTTTAGGAGTCAATGGTAATCTCGCCAAATATGAGGTTATCGCCGAATTGGCAATGGATTTGTTGACTTATTTTGGTCGCGAGTCTTCTAAACCATTCTGGAAAGGTGTAGTGATTTCTAGTTGGCGACCGATAGAGGGCGCTTTGGAAGTCTATAAATATACCTGTCATTGGCATTGGATCTGAGTGTCCCAACCTTGATATTTTTATTTTCCCCCCGCGGAAATCTGCAATCATCTCATTACGAATTGTATGACCCTGAAGAGGGCCTCTTTTTTTTTGTTGTTTGTTGAAGGCCACCTTATCTTAAACTTGTTTATTTTTTCATCTTACCTTCTCTAAATTTTTAATTTAACTTTTTAAACTTAAATTCTTATTCTTAATAATTGCTTATTTTTTTATCTTAAATTTTCTCTTCCCCTTCAACCATTGAAGGTGTTAAACTTTAAATTTTTGTACAATGATTGTAATAGTAACTTTTAATTTTAACTTAGCCTTAATATTTTAACTTCTGAGCACATTATCTTTGATTACATAACATCTTGCGTACAGGAGTTAAAACCAGCTGGTCAAGGCACTCCGGTCATCACATCCGATTCTGCTCAGTGGATCTGAGTGTCCTTTTCTGCTGAGAATTGAATGTATTGAAAGTGCGTTAGGCGTACATTGTATTGAAGACTCTATATCCTGATTTGTGTTTTTAGAGTTTTCTGCTGTATAGAAAACAGTTGTTACGTGTTTTCTGCTAGAATTTGTGTAAGCTCCTAAAGAATTTACAGAATAATAAATTTTACTTTGTGTGCACTTTCTGAAGAGATTTTATTCAATCCTAACGAACCCAGGAAAACGGAACAATATGTTTATAAACATTTGTAAATACTCTTTATTCCTTCTTAATTTATATTTATTTTGTGTTAATTCCGCATATGTACTATCATTAAGTGTTGAATTTCAATATGTGACTCTGGCGAAATTTTCGGTAATTGTGGGGAGCTTGGCGACTTCTCGGGTGTCCGGAGAAACAATCAGATTTCACCTCTTGCGTGATTATCGAGTTCTGGAATCTTTCATTTTTAGAACAACTGAGAATGTTGCCAAGGATATCTTAGTAGTATGTCGAACTCGGGTCTAAAAATTTCATTAATTCATTTCTCAATTGAGGCGAAGCTGCTCTGTGTCGACTGTAGGCCTGTTATAGTGAATGTGTGTATTGTGTCAAGTTTTTTTCTGAACTTCGCTGTAGTCCTAGGTGACTGTTTGTAATATTTGTGACTTGTTTAAGGCTATAAAAACATAAACTTGTGTCGCTGTTATCTGGAGTCGTCATTCACAAACATCGTCGAACGAGACGCTACAACTGGTGTCAAGAGTGGCATTTGGTGGATGCCAATAACCAGAGGTGCGACGATGGACGACAAATTCATCAATTTATTTAAAATGTTGGCTGATTTTTATACAAACATAAAAGCAGATACGTCAGCTATAAATGGTGAAATGTCGACAATAAAAGAATGTTTTTCTGAACCTTTGAAAGCAGATATGACGACAATGAAAGAAGACATTTTCACACCTGTAAAAGAGGAAATCGCCTCAGTTAACCAGAGGGTTGATGCTGTAGAGGAACAATTGCAGATAGTTGAGACAAGATTTCAAGGAGAGGTTAATGCTAGATTTAATTTTTCAGAAGGAACGATTTCTGGAGAAACTTCTTGAGATCGAGAATAAATCAAACCCAGGTGTTTTGCGAAGTTTTGTTTCTTCTCATCCGACACGGCCGGGTATTAAGCTATCGACATACAATGGAAAAACAAACCGGAGTCTGTACAAGACAATTTGAAATGGTGGCAACTCCAAATGGTTGTGACCCCGCTACACAAGCCATACAGCCATACATCTAGCTGCGTCATTGCGTGCCAAAGTTGCAGACGTTCTTCCATTATTTACCTGCGGAAAAGAGATTGGATCTGAAGTCGTCAAAGAATGCGTTAGAGCTTCATTTTGTCGAATAATACTTGCGGGATTATAAACGATTGCAACTGGAGACCCAGGACTCTGAAAATGAGAGAGTTTCCAAGATCTGGCAGCGGATAATGAATGGCTGTCGTAACTGGCTTATCCAGACTCGCAGACTCGGCTGATATAATGGTCAATTTCGCCTCAAAAAACATTTCACATACACAATTACACATCCAGAGAATCAACAAGTTCTCCATATAGCGGAGCACAATGATTATAGAAGTGACGTGGTCTTCGCCATTAAAGTGGACTCAGCTCTCCAGTCAACAAGGAAGAATCGCCGTTTTGTGAGAGGCGCAACAATCGAGGAGTCAGGACAATCTCACTCGCCAAAATAAAAAAGGATTTAAAATTGCTTCGAAGAGAATTAGGAAAAGTAAAAGAGACTAGAAAAACTCTGAACCTAAAGGAGAAATGTTGGCGGCGATGAACATTTACGATACAAGTTTACAAAATGTCTTCAATATGGTAGATAGCTCCGGCAACGTCCAGGCGTTAAACAAAGACTCGACAATCTACAAGGCGGATGTCGCCATATGGAGGGTGTGACAACGCCAGAGTTGAAAATTGAAAGCCATAGCTCGCCACTAGATGGCGGGACAGTAGGCGAAGATTGTTTGTTTACAACGGCGTTGGAAGTTTTTTCCACGCACGAGATTAGGAGTTTTTTCCGCGCGCCGAGATTTTTTGTTGTTCAACCGCTGAGATGTGATTGTAACTTATATTTTAAATGTTGTGTTCTTTTTGTTAATAAATATGCGTGTGATGTTAATCGTACATGCTTAATGCTTTTCGCCTTACACAGTGGATTTAAGTAATAGTGAGCCAACTGACCAAGCTGTTACAAGGGCAAGCCCCACTTCATGTATTCCGGATGTTGCCGTTAAACGATGGTGATCACGGGCTGTTCGTCGAAGGTAAGATCAATGGAGTCCCCACCTACATACAGTCTGTCACCGGTGTGTATAATGGGCACCAACTGCCCATTATAGACACTGGTGGGAAGAAAGTTTGTGGCCCGACGTTTGAAAGAATATTTTTAAACGGTGCCTTCCGTTTCTTCGCAATCTGTGACTGGAGATAACATAGCTGTGCGCAGGAATTTAGAAAGTCCCATTACATTCGGATTTTGTAGCTACAAACACGTTGTTTATGTAGCAAATATAACTCGCCTATACATTCTCGGACTGGACTTTTTACAGAAATACGAGTTTCACCTGGACGTGAAAAATAACACTGCATACATCGTGAGAAGATTAAGACTGTTTAGCGTAAATAATGACAAGCTGCATTCCTACCAAATAGTAGCATCTCAAAATCTAAGAGATTCGCCTCGTACCAGTTATCCCAGGAAAGCATAGTGACTTTAAAATCGGCTTGGTATGTTTACCAGGGGTAAACCAGAATTTGAGAGGATTGCTGGTGGACACATCATTGGTGGGCCTCTCCAGTAGTATAGTACCAGTGAGGATTGCTAACATCTGGTGGAAATTAATTTTGTAATATCCGTTAGGTTGTGGACATGAAAACCTGAAAATGAGGCAACAAAATCATGCATGAATAAGTTACATCTTACTTACCGATTTACCTACATGGATCAGACAGTAAGCGGTATGTTCGGAGACGTAAAAGTGAAGCTTATCATCCAGAATGCATAGCCTACACTGTAAAATTCTCAGCGAGCCAAATGATCTGGGGATGCATATCCAGCGAAGGGGGTTCGACACCGGAAACTTATTACTGGAACTGTGAATGCATCAGTTTATACTCAGATCTTGTAGGAGTAATTAAAGACAGCTATTTGGGACTGTTTTAAAGGGGCTGGAAATTGCATTTTTCAACAAGACTCTGCACCCTGTCATACAACGAAATCGGTAAGTACGATTTAACTTATTCATAGATGATTTTGTTGCCTCATTTTCAGGTTTTCATGTCCACAACATAACGAATATCACAAAAACAATTTCCCCCTTTAGGTGCAGGCATATCTGACAAAATCTGGTATTAACGTTTTGGACTGGCATAGGAACAGTCTTGATCTGAATCTCAGTGAAAATTGTTGGCCTATGAGTACGAAAATTGCTTCTAAGAAGCCTGCTACTAAGATTAAATTACAGGAAAACATTATTAGGGTTTTGTTCCATGAGATTGGCCAGGATAACGTTCATAAGTTGATATCTTCTATACCGGACCGCTGCAAGGCTGTCATCGCAGCTCGTGGAGGATTTACTAAATACTGAAGTGATCCTTATGCGTGTATACACATCTAAGTACATGTAATATGACTGCAGTTATGTACAATTTGCATTAACTACAAAATTTGTGTATCAATTACTTTGTTCCACGTTTTGTTAAATATTGTATTTTTTACTATTTTTCATTTTTCTGAGTAATTAAGTGAAAACAATTTATTAATCCTAATAAAACTTGATTAAGATTAATGCTACAACATTATTTTATCGTAACAATATGTTCTGTACATAAAACATACACATGAAATACATTATTTGTACACTTTTTCGCAAGTGATGCAGTTTTTTTTTTGTTCGCTACTGTAGTTGTGAGAAAACTGTTCGATAATGACTATGAACATTTTAGAACAAGCACTTTTATTAAATACGAATTACTTACGATACACGCTACAATTTAGAACGAAAGCGGAACGGTTTTTACATTTTGTTGATGTGGAGTTGAGAGGCAGTTCTTCTGCATGGGCAAACGAATTTACATTAATTAAGGAGTTTGCCTCAACATTTTTGTGTATCGCTTTATAATAAAAATATATATATATAAATTAAATATACAGTGAATTAAATACTTTAATAATTTTCTCCACCTATTGTTTAACTTTGATGAGTGTCATTGGATTAATTTTCGCGCGGATTAATTGTAGTGACATTCATGAAAGTTGAGCAAATGATAAATCATATTTTATGTACTAAATGTAACATGCAAGAATTTAATGTATTTTAGTGTTTGATTGACTGACAATTTCAATTTATTTTAATATTTTTTTTTCATGTGGATTGACTGACGCAAGGTAAAGTTTTTTTTTTTTAAAATTAAGCTTTGTTTAGTATTTTTATTTATTTTCCCCCTTTTATTTTTAAGTTTTATACGCTTAATTTTTTTCTTTATATATATATATATATACAGGGTGTCCCAAAAGGTCGTTTACAAACTTAACATGCTGGTCTGTCATATCATGATGAACAAGATTTACATAGGAACTTGTGTCCGAAAATTCAAACTGCGACCGCTAGAGGGCGATAATTGCACGAAAACGGGAGAGTGGGAAAAACAATCATTTCAGGCGTGGACGTTGAAGGAGAAGGATGAATGAGTTTAGTAACGCAGAAATGGCCGACATGCATTACGTATACGGCGCCGCTGATGGAAATGGACGAGCCGCGGCACGGACGTACCTTGAGCGCTTCCCAAACAGACGTCAGCCAAGTCATGTTTTGTTTGGACGATTGCACCGCAGATTACGTGAATCAGGTGCTTTCGTAGTACGTAGCCACATCGGTCGAGAACGTGCTACACGCACGCCTGTCGTAGAGGAAACCGTGCTACAGGAGTTTGCCATCAACCCGCAAACAAGTCTCCGAGAAGGCGAACGTGTCTTGGGTGTAGGTCGTTCCACCATAATGCGCATACTGCACGATGACATGCAACACCCTTACCACTTCCAAAAAGTACAGGCATTGTGCGCTGACGATTACCCCAAACGCATTGCATTCTCACGCTGGTATTTGCAGCAGCAGGTCACACAGCCAGATTTTCCATCGTGGATTTTGTTTTCTGATGAATCCTGCTTTACACAGGATGGTGTCGTGAACCTGCACAACATGCACGTATGGGCGCATGAAAACCCAAGATGTACACGTACCCATGCACATCAACAACGTTTCACCGTAAACGTTTGGGCTGGTATTATCGGTGACATGTTGATTGGCCCTTACCTTCTACCTGAACGCCTCGACGGAAATACCTATCGCATTTTTTTAGAAAGAGTTTTGCCGGATCTGATGGGTGACGTTCCAGCTGCTACACGCCGAAACATCTGGTTTCAGCATGATGGAGCGCCTGCCCACTTTAGCTACGCTGTTCGAGAATACCTCGATAGGACTTATCCTAATCACTGGATCGGTAGAGGCGGACCAGTCCAATGGCCGCCGTGATCCCCCGACCTGACTCCCCTGGATTTCTACCTGTGGGGACACATGAAGTCCATAGTGTACGAGACACCCGTAACATCGGACATGGATCTTATCGCCAGGATCGCGGAAGCGGCAGCACGTGTCCGTGACACTCCTGGCCAATTTGAACGGGTTCGTGAATCCATGCGCCGACGCTGTGAAACGTGCATTGTGGCGAATGGAAGGAATTTTGAACATTTGCTGTGATGTAATGATGTTTTGTAATAAAAATCATATTAACACCGCTGTCGTTATCATTTTTTTCTCCTCATCCAAACCTGCACTTATCGCCCTCTAGCGGTCTGAGTTTGAATTTTCGGACACAAGTTCCTATGTAAATCTTGTTCATCACGATATGACAGACCAGCATGTTAAGTTTGTAAACGACCTTTTGGGACACCCTGTATATATATATATTAAATTATCACGTATTGGTTTGAAACACAGAAGTGCTTCTCGAGAATCTTTAAAAAAATGGCGATACAGTTTATTCAGTTGCATTCAATAAAAGAGACGATTTTGCCCACTTTTTGCAAAGGAATATGCTGATAAGAGGACCACATGGGGTTTCCCCATATGGTTGTACCCGGATGTGAGAGGGTCAGAGAAGCTCTTGGACATGCTTGAGGCGAGTAACAGCACAGATGATATAATTAAAAGTACCACGTGGAATGGTCTAAAAAAGATTATAAAAGGGCAGCACACAAAAAATACGTGGTTTTTCTTTTTTTTCCTGGTTGTCTGGCTGACGAAAGCTCTAGTTGGATGTCTCTGCCCTGATCAATGCTACCGGTTGTTCGGAGCTGACGAGAATTTTCGAAGAACGCCATTATGAAGATTGAGTAACCACCTGGAGCTGGAGTAGATTCTTTCCCGATGTCTGATGAAGATTTAGTTAATTTAAGTTGCCTTGAGGCTCAAACTCCCCTTTCAGTTAAGTTTTATTTTTAAATTTTTTTAGCCATGGCTTAATTTAATTTAATAATTTTTTTTGGTCAGTCAATCTCAAAATTTTTTTTCTTTTTATTGTGGCCATTTTTAATTTTCATTATGTTGTTCAAAGTGATAATTAAATATTTTTATTATGAGGGATATAATTTAATGTTTTATGTTTGCAAGTAGAACGAGGGACATTACTAATATGTATGTGTTTATTGATGTATAAGGAAGTTAAGGCAAAGAGATAAGATTTCTCTAAATTCTATTGTTTAACTTAAGGTGATTAGATGTTATTAATTTGTGTTAATAGTAATGAATAAAAATTTTGGTTTGTTTCCCTCAGTTAAAATTGTGTCTGTCATGTTTTGTGAATAATCATTTGTGAATTTCTGTTAGCCACAGAATCTAGGTTATTGTTATAGTTAGGAGATTGATAACACAACGCAATACTAACCACTATACGTTTTAAATATAAGGAATAAGTTTAAAATTAATTAATACTCTTTGTTTGATTGATTTTAAATAATTAAATAAATACGTAATAATAAAAGTATAGATACAACATATTCTCCCACCTTGCAATTTGATGGAAACATAAAACAATAAAAATTGCAAAAAATAATCAAAGGTCCAATCTAGTGGGTATTTTTATACGTCGTCCGGTTCTATTTCGGATGTCTGGAGCAACAGAAGGTGTGGGAACTGGACCATCATCAGTTGGTTTGGTTGATCCCGAGGGAATCTCCACAACGGCTGGAATGTTGTCTTTTGACAGGTCAAAAAATTGGATTTCTGGACTTCTAATTTCTAGGGAATAAATTCGCTGGAAAGGTCTATTTTTTTCTCCTTCAGCTGTCTTTATTCTGGCAACTTTTGAATGCCCGTCTGTTCCAGGGAAAATTTCAACTATTAGACCCAGCGGCCATTTCATACGTTTTCCCGGGGATTTCCAAAATAACTACATCCTCTACTTGCAAGGTATCTTCCCGACTTCGCCCATGATGCACAAGCATGGCTAAATATTCGTTGCGGAATCTCATTTGTAAATCACTTCGAAGTTTTTGAAGGTAACGCAATCTTTTATTTAAGCTGTTATGATCAATCTCATCTAAATCTGGGACTTCAGCACTCGGAATTCCCTGCATGAAATTTGAAGGTGTCAGCGGTTACAATCCTTCCGAGTTGTCATCGATATACGTTAGAGGCCTGGAATTTATCGTAGCCTCGCAATCACACAGGATAGTTTCTAGCTCTTCATGCTTAAGAATGGATCTGCCCAAAATTCTTCTCAGGAGCTCTTTCAACATGCGGATCATTCGCTCCCACCAAGCGGCAGTTGGGGGATTGAAATTCCATCTTATTTTCTTGATGGTAGAAAAACTCATAATACGCTTCCAATCCAGATCTTGAAGAGCGTTGTTCGTGCCCACAAAATTAGTGCCATTATCTGTGTAGACAATCCTCACTCTTCCTCTTTGTGCAATAAATCTTCTTAGAGCCATTATAAAAGCTTCGGTGGATAGAGAATTAACTAGTTCTAAATGAACAGCTCTATAAATGGCGCATGTAAAAAGGACAATCCATGCCTTTTCACCTGAAAGTAGGAATAAAGAGCCAGCTAAGTCAATTCCTGTTACTTCGAATAAGGCAGCATGTTTTATTCTGTTTCTCGGTAGAGGAGCTAAAGGAGGTTCCGTGCGTTTAGCTTTAAATATTTTGCAAATGACACAACAAGAGCAGATTTTCTTCGCTCTTCTCCTAATACCTATTATCCAGTAATTTTCTCTCAGGTTAGATATCAGAGTTTCAAGACCAGAGTGTTGTAATTGGCAGTGCTTTCGGTGGATAAGTCGGTGAATAATTGCGTTATCACCTGGCAACAATATGGGACATTTAAAGTCTTCATCTTCATCGCCTAAGACTAATTTTGTTCTCACTCTAATGATCCCATCATTATCTTTAAATGTTTGAATTTCTTTTATAACTTCAACTCCTTTGCCTTGAAAATTTCCCTCTGGATTAACCTCAATTATATTTTCTCGGCATTTAGAACCTCTTCATAAACTAGTTCTCCTTTCCTGGCATATTAATTTTTTTGACAATTATTGATGAAACGCATTATCCATGCGATCATCCTAATAAGTTTTGAGTGTTGAGAGAAGTAGAGTAAACTATCCGTAAAATTAGAGGTCTCTTGAGCTACAACGGTCACCACTAATTTCTTCTTCTCAGAATCCACAAGATCTTCATCAGCACTTGGGACTTCAGATACAGGCCATTTTACAGGATCTTCTTTCAACCAGTTAGGCCTCTCCCACCATCGACTCTCGAGCAAAGTTATATCATTGCATCCTCTGGAGGGTAGATCTGCAGGATTCATAGAGCGTGGTACATAGTGCCAATCATCTGGGTTTGTGTAACTTCTGACCTCGGCAACGCGATTTCCAACAAATGTCTTCCGGCAGTTTTTTTTAAAATCCAAGTTAGCGCTACAGTTGAATCACTCCAGAAATAAACTTTGCATCCTTTCAAATTAAGTGAGTCAACTACCTGGTTGTATAAGCGAGTTGCAATTTGAGTTCCAAGAAGTTCTAATCGTGGGACAGTAATATCTTTAGTAGGTGCTACTCTTGATTTGCTGGCAACTAACTGCACCGAAGTTTTTCCCTCATAACATGATCATATGAAAATACAGGCTGCGTAGGATACTCTGCTAGCGTCGCTGAAACAATGTAGGCTGATTACACAATGCTTAAAGGGTCCAGTTACAAGTCTTCTGGGTACCGTACAATCTTTTAAAAAGTGCAGATGCTTGAACCAGTCTAGAAATTCTTTTCTCATATCCGGTGGAAGTATTTCGTCTCAAGTGTTTCTTTCCAACTTTTCTATATTATTAATTTTGGGATTAAAGTAGTAGGGCTAGTATAGCCAATAGGGTCAAAAATACTTTGAGCTAAGGACAACAAAGTTCTTTTGGTAACAGAGCTTTCTGAAAATGTGCTTGTACCCAAATTACACGAGAGTTCATCTATTTGGACGTCCAAGATAGTCCCAGTAATAGAATATATCTTTCATTAGTTTCACAATCTATAACCCCATCCGGAGAAGTTGTCCAACCTCGGAGATCGAATTTGGCTGAAAACATCAACTGTTTAGCTTCAGAGATGAAGACTCTAGCCTCTTCCTTCGTTTCTAGGCTTAGGACACAGTTATCAATATAAAAGGAGTTCTGGAGCAACTGAGCAGTTTTCTTCAACTCTTCTAAAGCATGTTCAAGACGATATTGTCACGTAGACGGATCGAGTGATTAACACAGAGAGCACAATTTAGATAAACGAGACTTTTATTCACAGCAAAGCGAGTTAACATGCACCCAGCTGGAACCTAACTGACTTCCCACAGCTTGAGGGAAGCCTTTTTATACACTAAAGAACTTTCTAGAATTATTTAAATTAAGATGATTAACATATTTGGTACTTTCTCGAAGCTTCGAGAAAGCGAACATAAATTAACTTAAAAAGAACATGAAATACTTTCCACAGGCCGTCTCGGAGCACGAACCAACGACCTTCTGAATTGGAGTGCAGTGCTTTAGCCGTTCGGCCACGCCGTCACTCGAGAACAGTTGTAAATATGACAATATGTTATTGTTGCTCCTAGTAAAAACGGGCTTGGTGAAGCACCAAAAACAACGCGGCAATGGCGTAAGGTAATGATTTCCTCTGTCTTCCGATCTTTCCACCATAAGAACTTGAAATAACCCCTATCATTTGGAGAAAGACTAATTTGCAAAAAGGCTTTTCTGATGTCGGAAGTAATGCCAATTGCATGCTTTCGAAACTGCATCACTAATTTGGGAATTAACTCTATTAAATGTGGGTCTTTTTCTAAACAATTGTTCAAAGAATTAGGGCCTGTTCACATAGGATTCCGTTGCGTTGCGTTAAGGAAAAGATGACGTTGAGACGAAAATAAACCAATCATAGGCGTTAAAAATTTCATTGCTAATCGCTTGGAGGCATACGATTGGTTTATTTTCGTCTCAACGTCATCTTTTCCTTAACGCAACGCAACGGACTCCTATGTGAACAGACCCTTACCCTTTTCATCTCTAGCGGATGCATCGAACACGGGGCGTATTTTTGTAGTCGTGCTACTACTCTTGAAAACGGGTCGATGTGGTAGGTAATGCCCAATATCATCATCTTCCTTGACTAATTCTACGATGCCCAAATCTAGCCATTCTTTGAGGATGTCGCTGTACTCTTCTAAATGACCTGTGCGAACAAGTGTTTTTGTGGTCGATATGAGGCGTTCTTTAACAAGTTCCTTATTATTAGTTAATTCAGGATGTCCTTCCTTCCATGGAAGACTAACTTCATATCTGTTATCTTCAATCCGCTTAATAGTTCCATGAAAGAAATTTAAAGTCTCAGCCTCTACGTCTTGTCTAGATTTAATTTCTGATGGATCTCTAATACCAATCACATCCAAATCCCATAATTCTGTTAAATCCAAGTTGCAAGAGCAACTAATATCATTTAAAGATTTAACAGAATATGCTTGTTTACCTTGGAGAGTCCATCCCAGTTTTGTATTGACTGCTACCAAATTATCGTCAATTGGAACTATTGTTCCGGTCAATAAAGAACCCAAGTAATCAGCCTATTTCCGATGTGTTTTCTCCCACATCACTTAGTACTATATTTTTCTTCCTCGGAAGAGGGTACACATTAAGATTCGTAATACGGGGTATATTTCCACAAATTTTTGTTTCATCTAAAACGGAAATACGACATTGAAATTTTGAACATAAGCTTTGCAAAGTAATATCATAGGCATTGTGTAACTTTTGTTCAATTTCGCCACCCCCAAATAAACCATGGCTCAAAGTTTCTTGATTTGATATTTCTAGCCCTAATTTGTCTGCTATATCCATTCTAATAAAAGATCTTTGAGAACCTGTATCAAACAATATCCGGATAATACCAGATTTTTCCTTACTCGTAATTCTGGCAAGAACAGTCAAAAGAAGAGTTGGCGAATTTTTCTTAGATATCAACACCTCAGCATTTGGATTTTCATTCATTTCTTTCTTGGCATCTTTCGACTGGCGTGGTTTTGGACATACAACTGTATGATGTCGTTTATTACAAATGAAACACTTGACATAACTTTTGCATGCCTTCGAATTATGCCCTATTTTTAAACAAGAAAAACATGCCCCTTTTTTACGCAATATTTCTTTCTTTTCATCATATGGAATATCATTTGCTTTAAACATTCTGTAGAGTTATGAGAAACTTTATTACACCACAAACATAATTTATCAGGTTTAGTGTATTTCTTTTCACTCGCTACAATACACTCTGCGGTGGGAATGTGATGTCGAGATTTTGATGTATCGAATTCTTTGCTACATGCAAATCCGGAACGGGCCAGATTCAAACGCTCTTCGATTTCCACTTCCAATCTCAAATATTCTAAAAGATTAGTTAAAAGATTAACTTCTTTCCCGGTTTCAGTTTTCACTGTTCGCGATCGTTCCCATGTTTTCATTATTTCCTCTGGTAAAGCAGATTCGACTAAGGGGTACAACATTGCTGCATATTTCTCAGAAGTTACTCCCAAAGTTTCTAATGCACGTAACTGAGTTTCCAATCGGTCATGCAGGATACGCAAAGTAAAGTTTTCTCCATTTTTAACTTGAGTTAAGACTAAATTCAGAAGTTCGCAAACATAGATTTCAATCAACAACTCATCACGTGCAAAACGCGACTTCATTTGTTCTATGGCCTTAAAATAATTTGGCCCAGATGGTGGAAAACTTTCTACGAGGTCTCGGGCTGAAGAGCCGATTTCAGTAGTCTGCAATAAATATTGGAATTTATCCTCAGAGTTTATGGTATCATCTTCATGAATTTTTTTAAATTGCCCCCAAAATCCAATCCAGTTTTTTACATCTCCGTCAAATCGTTTCAGTTCTAGTTTAGGAAGTCTAAAATTTCGCTTACCTTGAAATGGGACACTTACATTATCGTCTAAATTATCTTCGTTTTCCAGAAGATTCGTGACGTTCGATTTCGCGGTAATCCATTGATCACGACAATATTCAGTTACATCTATATCTTTTGAAAATTCTTCTTCGTCAAAATCTTCCGCGTTTAACCATAAATCTTTTATTTGTTCATCTAAATCAAAGAGGCGATTCGCTTTATCCTCTAATACACTACTTGCCGGTATCACGTCACTTCTAATTACCGGTTCAACAGTCAATTTCGATTCCAAAGTTTTTAAAGAGTTCGTAAATAATCGCCGGAGTTGTGCTCGTTCTCGCTTTAGGTTATCCATAGTCCTTGTCACGGACGCCAGAAAGGTGAGAAAACTGTTCGATAATGACTATGAGCACTTTAGAACAAGCACTTTTATTAAATACGAATTACTTACGATATACGCTACAATTTAGGACGAAAGCGGAACGGTTTTTACATTTTGTTGATGTGGAGTTGAGAGGCAGTTCTTCTGCATGGGCAAGCGAATTTGCATTAATCAAGGAGTTTGCCTCAAGAGTAGTTCTTGCCGGATGGGTTTACCAAATATTAATATCCTTGCTGTATTCATCAACGTTATAGGTTACGCCAAATAATTCTTGATTCACACCTAGCCTGCTAACCAGGCCTACCACTGCCTCATATTTAACTATCAAATTTATCAGAGTCAAACATGCCAGAACTTGCAGTGCTGAAGAGGGGGAAGTGCAATTTAATCCCCAAATTGGAGTTCCGTACGCTAAAATTTTCTCTGCGACCGTTTTGTATCAAATTTTGATAAATATAGGTACTTATTCGATAATCTAGCTAGGAAGTTAAAAGTTTCTCTGACCTTGTGTATTCGGGTATTGCAATGTGTCAGCCAGTTATGTGAGCTGTATACAGTTAATTCTAGGTATTTAATTGAGTCAACTAACTGAAGTTTTAATTTTTAACTTTAATTCCATCTAAGTGATCTTTTATTCTAAGGCCTAGACTCCCTGGGATATGAGGTCTATTATAATACTTAATTTTCGTTAATGTTAAGCTTATGAAACTCCACCCACCTGTTAAATTTTCCTAGGGAGTTATTGATATTAGAAATTAGCACTTTCTTATCGGGACCCTTCATTACTAAAAGAGAGCCATCCGCAAATGCTTGAACTCTAGTGTGGTTAGGCCCCGGCTGTGACAGGGTGGTGTCTGCAACTATGTTCTATAGTAGCGGACCAAAGCAGCTACCCTGTGGATAGCCTCCAAATATTTCTTTTTCCATTTTTATACCATTTTCCTCCAGAGTAACAGATCTGTTGGTAGAAAAGGAGGAGATGGTTGATTTTAAATAATTTTGGCATGGGGCAGTTTCTAATCTCTCAAGGATTGACCTCCAGCGTAAGCTATCGAAGACTCCAGGGATATCTTTGGAGACAAGTGCTAATAAATTTTTCTTGCTATCGTCCTCCTGTAATATATTCATTACGTTATATAGGGCATGTTCCTTTGAAACTCCTCTTTTGAATCCATATTGGTTACTATGTTAAAATTTATTGTTCCAATTTCCTTGGTGTAGGAAAGCCTACAGCAAGTTCAAAGGACCTTGGTCATAGGCGTAGCGTGCTTTTAACGTGCGTTTTTTTTTGTGTGTGTGTGTGGGGGGGGGCACGAATTGAATTCAGTTGGGCCCTCCTCAGCGCATTGACTGCCGGACGGTCCTTAAAATATGATATATTATGATTTTTTTCAATTTGAATAACAATAGAATTGATGTTTGAGTAGTATTCAAAAGTTATATAATGAGAAAAATAAATATGATGTAAATTAAATGAGAAAACAGTTTGAAAAAGCGGGAAAAACCAACTTTCTTAAAAGTTTTCTAAAATTTTCCGATTTTAACTGAACTTCTATTAACGTTTTAATTTATTTCGGGTTCATTTAAAGTGAAATCGGGGGGGGGGAGGCAGGCGACGTTACGCCTATGACTTTGGTCCATGGCGAAGGGTAGTAAGCAGCTTCACTTAAGGCGAGGTACCACTAGGGCTGAAGACTGACTTGATCTCGAAGAACATAGCTCCCTTAATTTTGTACCGAGTCAAGTGACGAGACCGGAACACTTGGCCCCGCACGTCCAGAGGTATTTTGGGAACTTGGAGGACATTGCAGCTATGACAGATTTTTTTCCGTGCACCAGCTGCCATCAGTGTACACGTCGATGGTTTTGTCAGCAACAGGCATCGAACCAGCGAGGACATGGGGTGTAATAAATAGCTTCAAGCGATTTGACTGAAAGGCCAGTTTTGGTCAACTGCTTTCTTAAAGTGCATTTTCCAAAACAAGATCTTTCATCGAAATCTAAACTATCCAATTAGAGTTGTGGATCATGTCTGCTATGGGATATACATTTTCTTGAATACCTCATTGAGTTTAAATTTTACCGACGCAGCGGCAGTGAATAGTTTCCCGTTATACAATACGGTTACACAGAAATTGAGAACAGAGAAACGGAATATTTATATTTTGGCTTGATGACACGTTCTCGTCTACGGTTTCTTTTAGATGTTTTAAGAAATCTCTGATGAGATCTGAACAGAAACATTGAGTACAAACGTAGCTTATTCAGAGATCATAAAAAATTTAGTTCTAAAGTCACAGTATTCACTCGTTCCGGCATGTTTCATCATTTAACTGAGGTGAAATTTTTGGATTATTTCGATTCTAAGAATCTAGACTGAGAATTTTCGACATTACCGAAAATTAATATTGTCCACACTTAAAATTGTTGGGTATGTGTAAGAGGGTTTTATAAAAATTTCAAAATATTTACATCATACAAACTTTCTGACACTAAAGTGTAAAGTTTAGTTCTCCGCAGTCAATGTGGAACACTTATGTCACCCTTATCTGTCAATTAGCTCTTGTCTAAAATATATATCTATTTATATACATATATAGATATAGCTATATCAGCTTTATGGATTTCTAGGATTTTGCAAAATATCTAGACTGTAGCAATTGGAGCTACGTATTGTACTATGTCTGACATTTTACCTTGCTTCAGATTTAATCTAATGTTGTAATTAATTTTTGATTATTTATTTGGTGAAATCGCTGAAGTAAAACACTACAAGTATGTTTATTTCTGAACGTTTATGTCTCTAAAATTGGGAAGAATACCTTTCTTCCTGTTAGGTTTTAAAAAGTACAAGTAACTAGGAATACTGTATTTTTCAACATTTGCTTTGATATATTCGTTTCTTGTTTATATTAATTTTATAGAGCACTACCCAACGTGTTATTTAAATTATTATTTGATATAATGATGTAAATAAATCTGTTGATGTTGCTAGTTGCTGTGTTACCATCTGTGTAAACTACTTATGTTAACACTCTTGAAAATTTTGGAAAGAAGGAACAGTTTTCTTAGCCTATTATAATTTCATCCAAGTTAGTTTCCTTTTTAGCTTATAACATCAACAAGAATTTTCTAAATGTTTATTTTCTTATTACTTGAAATAAACCCCTTAATTTTTATTGGCAGGTGTGTATTTAATTTTATGCATGATAATGCTCCATGAATTTTTCTTTGTGTGTATATAAGTTTATATATATATATATATATATATATATATATATATATATATATAATGATAGTTTTAGCTTAATACCAAAGCAAACTTTGTTTATTGTTTTAAACAATAAAGTTTGCCCTTTTTGAAATTAATTTATAGAAATAAAAACTTACGAAATAAGTTGATATTTTTAATGAATTTTTATTGTTGATACATCTCCTTTGATTTTGTATAAATATGTTTGAAGGTGAGTTGAAAGTTATGGGTAAAAGTATCAATGCGAAATACATGAATTTCTAATAAGTAAATATATATATAATATGTCAGTGTATGAACTTCTGAATAGCTTGTTGATGTAAAGGTCCTTGTAAATACTAAAAGTGGAGATTTTTAAGACGTTAAAGTAATTTCATTCCATCTCTCAGTTAATTTGAATAATCTTCATTTCATCAATTCGAACAAACTTAATTTTTATCATAGTGCTTTTTTATTCTTCTTTTCCGAAGAGTAGTCATTTGAAGTTGAACAGTTTATTTGAACATTGAATTTTGAAGCTAGTAAAACTAGTCCTCAAGATGAATAATAAATAAATATTTTAAAGAGGAATCTAATATTTTGCTTAGCTTGTATAAAATCAAAAAATATGTATACTTTTAATCTTAAATGCTTTTAATATTAATACTTTTAATCTTAAATGAAATGAAATCTTATAACTAGATTTTATTTTTTATCAGGCTAGAGTGCTATCAGATTTTTTTTTTAAAATTCCTTTAAAGTAAAGTTGTATTGGAAAATATATAGTTTTATCCTTAAAATGAATTTTTCCTCTGAAGATAGGTCATTAATACATACTAATAATATTTCAGTTTATTTTATATTTCCTGAGTGTTTATTTCTATTGTTTGATTCTACTCAGATGCAGTAGTGTAATTAACAACTGTTTTGCTTGGGCAAACTCCATCACTGCTGTTCATTTGAATGTGTGTTCAGATTATGCATTGGGCATTATGTATTTATCCTTGATATATTTTCTTGTTTAACCCCTGCTGTAGTTTTTAATAAGCTTTTAGATAGGCTGTAGTTTTTTTTATTGTATAATCATTTTAGTTTTGCTAAAATTTTAACAGTCAGTGAAGTCTTTCTTTTCTTTATCTTTATTAAGTTAAATGAACAAATTTTAGCTTTAGTTTAAGCCTTAGTCTAAAATGTATCAGGCATTCATTGATATGCTATAATGTTTATTTTACCAACTTTTGTGCATCATAAGTGACGAAATTTAACTTGTCAGCTCTACAACATAACTAGCATCTTTAACTTTTCAACATCTAAACTGCATGGAACCTGAAATAATGGTAAAAATATATGCATATATGTATTTTACCTCCACATGATTGTGCATACCCCTTTAATGATTTAATTTGTAAGTATAAGTGAAGAAGCCATTATCTTCTATGGAAAGTTTCCCTTGATATTGAGAAACGTGGCTTATGTGAGGTTTTTGAGGTAAAAGAGAGGTAGGAATAAATTTGGTTTTGCAATTTTGGAAGTATAGGTTCTTGATAGATATCAAATATTAAAAGGTTCTGGATATCAAAAGATTAAATATAAACTATATACTATCATACTATTAAAATTACTTCCAAAGACTAGTTGTAAATGTAGTCTTAAATAAGGCAAGAGTATATGCAAAGAAAGATAATGTAAATTTAAGATGGAATTTTTAAAAAAAAAGTTTTGCAGCCTACTGTTAAGTATTAAAATTAAAAATAAAACAGTACTCTACAATATGGTAATACATAAACTTTTGTAATTTTACTGATATTTAAATATAATGCATGTATTGTATCCTTGATTCATTCTCTCTTTCTTTATGTGTTAGCCAATATCATTGGTATTGTAACTTAAAATCTGTGAAACCTTCTGTGTGTAATATATGATCAACAGCATTAAGTTAAAGTCGAGGGATCATAGATATTTGAAGATTTTCCACATTCATGGTAGGGTCTTGTGTACATAACCCCTATGAATATGGAAGATCAGTTTTGTGTATGTATCATTTGCAAATTATATTTGAAAAGATAAACCTTTTTGCTGTAATATTAAAAATTGAAAGTTAAATCTAGCTAAAACATTTTAAATTTTCATTGTGTATTTATAGAACATTCGTTTTAAAATTATTCAAACATCAGTCAAAAGTTGTGAAACATTTAAGTAATTGAATGGTCTTTTGAATGGTCCGATAATTGTGATTAATTGATTAGAGGGATAGCTTAAATTATAGAAAACATCTTAGAAAGCCTGTTTTGTGTTATATCTGTCTTTGAGATATTAGTTTAATACATTTTAACCTGATTTATTTAATTAATTTTTGTATGAATTATATCATTTATTTAGCAATTATGCCATTATTTGGAAAGTCTCAAAAGAGCCCTAGTGAGTTGGTCAAGGTCCTGAGAGAAGCAATTGTTGCCTTAGAGAAAGGAGACAAGAAAGCAGAGAAAGTAAATATTTTTGTTTTAAATATAATAAATTTTAGTCTGTCTATAGTATTCTGTATAAGGTTCTTTTGAGTAGAATCTGCTTGGTGCCGTTAATGTGTCAAAACTGGTAGTCTGTGTAACTTGCATGTTGGTTATGTGACATTCTTTTTTTCAGCTGTCTATTTCATTAATGATGACAGGTTTTTCAAGGTATAAAGCCTGTTTATTTCTCTTATTTCACAATTTTTTTGTGTGTTCTTTACCAAATAGCATTTGCTGATGATTAAAAGAGGTGAGGGTCTGTACAACTGTATTTTTTACTTTAATGGAAATGAAAGAGCAAAAAGAGGTGTCAAACTGGTATATTACAGCTTTGTGTGAAAGCAAGGGAATTATTGAAAGATATGAATGGTGTTGCTGGAAGCAAGGAGGTGTGAATGTGCATATTGTTTGTAGGAGTATGAGGAAAGGTTCTTGGTTTTTGAATAAGTGTGCTGCTTTGTGTGCATCATGGTTTTGGTTTGGAAGATGTATAAGTTTGAGATGAATTTTAAGGTAAAATTTGTATCCATGCAGCTGTTGATTGGTATATATTTTACAGAGGTTTACGTGATTGGTGTAATTAATAAAAGTATTCAGATGGGAAGAAAAAAAAGTGATTGTTGAGATAAATGAAAGTAAATTTGGAAAAAGAAAGTATGGATGGGGTAAATCTATAAAAGGTCACTGCGTGTTTCGTAGGGAAGGAGAACATGTGTTTTTTCGGAATGGTTGAACAGAGGAAAAAAGAGGAACTTCAGACTGTGATTTAAGGTGGGTGTTGGTGGGTCTATTGTGATATCAGAATTTTAGAAGGCTTATGACTGCCTCTTGAAACAGGATTTGTTCATTTGTACATCAACTACAGTTTGATATTTATGGATCTTGAAATAGGTGCACACACGAATTCTTTTTGGAAGATTTGGTTGGCAGTTAAGTGCTTCCTTAGAAATAACAGATGTCATGTTAGAGAAGAATTTGACTTTTCGTTTAGGAGAGTGTATGTAAAGAAAGATACACAATTTTTTTTTAATGCTTTAAAATTTTTTTTTTCTTGTCTATAATTTAAATATACGAGCCATTAGAAAAAGATGCTGCTCTTCTGAAATTATCAGAAAGTTCAAATTTAGGTAAGTGAAAAATCTTGTTTATTCTATATAGTGCTATATAGTCTGCATGGTTACAATTAGGAGGCACTTTGCAGAAATGCACTGTATTGGTGATTTTCAAAATGGTATCAAGTGGTGGGTTTAATCACATTTTAATCAATTTTTTAATTTAAGTTCCAGAAACAAGGATAAATTTGCTTTTGCAAAAAAATATATTGCCTTAAAATTGTATTTTTTGATTAGTACTTATTCCACTGAAAAATATTTTTGTGCGAAGATATCTAAGTTAACTTACACAAATCAAAATATTTTTAATTTCAATCAATTTAATGTCTAATGAATGAATTGTTATCCACACACTCTCAGTTATGTTCCCTAGTTTTGAAGGATTTATATTTCTTATAAGTTCAGATATGTAATTATGTCATGTATCTATCATTATGTAAGTTTTACATGAATTGAGGTATTATATTGTTTAGATATTTGATACTTAGGTGTAAACCTCATGATTTCATTTCTTAAAGTTCATTAGATTTTAATGAATGGAAGCTGTGTTTTTTTCTAAATTTTCTTTTCTTTTATTATGCATCATAGATGTAAGCTGTTCCAAATATAAACAAAAATTATTTTGAAGTAAGAAAATTTTTTATAAGTGAAATGACACAGAGCAGGGATATTTATATGTTATTTGTTGGAGATATGATGTATTAGAATGAATGTAATGTTTAACTTCATTAATTGAGGAAAGTTTAATTATGATTAATACATTATGTAGATGTTTGTTATTTTAAATTCTAATGCCATTTATCTCATTCATCATAAGTTTTTGTATATAATATAAGTTATGTATGGAAAATATTTGATAGGGATATGAAAAGTAGTTCATCGAATAATAATCCTAAATTTTATAGTTATTTATGAATCTGTTTTGATCTTTTAATGCAGATTTTCTTTCTATCAATTAGGAAAACCTTTTTCATCAAAGCTTATATAAGAAGATCTCTTTTCTATTTTAACAATAAAATTTTATATTGTGTAAAAATTCAGTAATAATTCATTTTAATTTTAGTAAAATGCATATACAATACTATCATGTAAGTAAAAAATTTTATCTTACCAAAAGGCAATTTCATCATCTTGTACCCTTTAAATTTCTAAAAGCAATGTAGAAACCAATTCATTTTTGACAACTTTTGATTTTTTGGGGTTTTGTAATTAATCACAGAGTCAAATATTATACTTCCTGGTCTTTTTCTGTTTTAATTTATTATAAATTAATAGTTTTATACCAAGAAATGCCCAGTTTCTTAGTTTTTAATGCTGAAATATTTTAAGGGTTTATGTTTTTAAGAATTTATTAAATTGTATTTATTTGCAGGCTCAGGAAGATGTATCAAAACATTTGGCCCTTATGAAAACTATGTTGTATGGCAGTAGTGATCAAGAACCTAATTCAGATATTGCTGTAGCACAGTTAGCACAAGAACTGTACAACTGTAATATGTTGCTGCTTCTGGTCCAAAATCTGCCCAGGATAGATTTTGAGGTGAATTTGTATTTATGGATTAGTGTTGAGGATGTTCATTTTATAATTAAATTGGCTGTTCCGAAGAAAGTAATCTCGTGTTGATCTACTTTGTTAAAGTTAGTAATGGTTTCTAAGCAGTAGGTATATTAAAAAGAGTATCTTCAATCAATTTCTGTTTGAATTGATATTTCTCCTATGATATTTTGTTTTAATTAAAATAGCAAATTTTTTAGAATAAGAATAAGACTGGACTGTTGCTTGAAAACTAGATCCACATTTTAGTTGGTAAAAGAAATCAAAATAAAATTTGTTTAATTTTTTTTGTAGTTTATGTTGTATCAGCCAGCATTTGTTCTTGCATCTTCTTTATTAGAAATGGCTCTAATATACTAAAGTGAATAAAAAAATAAATCAGATTATAGTATAAAGTGCATAAAACATAAATACAAATTAAGTTTGGGATAAGTAATGCTTATTGTATTGTATTTTGTTCTGTTCTGGTAAGGGCAACTAAGGGCGGTTCTCGTAGATGAAGGTATTTTTACTGGGGTAAATTTGTTGCTCATAAAAGCCTCTTGTTATATAGCAGTAAAGCAAGAAGACATGTTGAAGCATATATTTAAAAATATTAGTTGAATTTAGTAAAAAAAACTTTTAGATTGGTAAAATATTTTATTTTTGTATTTAATGCATTTTAAATGTTTGAAATTTCAAATTAAACATTAAGTCAATATTTTTTTCATTTTTATATTCTAAAAGGTTATTGTTTACAACTAAAATATTCTCATTTTTTTATACTTATTGAAATTACATATTTTAGTTTCAGCATAGTTTACCACTTAGTGACCTTTCCAAAAAATTTTTTAATAGATTTCTGTTCCCAGGTTTTTCCCAGTTATTTTTTGTAAAAATTTTATGTCTCATAAAAAGTTTAAAAGTTTTATAATAAAATATAATTTATATATATACTTTTGTCTTTTAATGAAATTTTACTAAAAATTACCTTTTCTCATTTTTCATACTTTACTAACTATAATTTCAATAATTGTCATTGAATATACTTTGTTAACTATCTTATAGCATCTAAAAGCATTTATAAATAATTGCAGCTGATAACATCTAATGCTTCATGGCATGTGAAAAGTGTAGGTCAAAGACCCTCTTCATCTGTTATTCAGTATTCACCATTATTTGCCCCAGTCATGAAATGTTCTTTCATTTTGTTGCACCTTAAAATTAATCTTAAACCCTAAATAGTTTTTAAAGCAATATTTTTAATGCAAAATATTTCTTCTTTGTCTGATACTTTACTTAAGTGCAGTGCATTAGTACCATGTTTATCAATGTTGTGCTTTCTACCAAAACTCATTTAATCAATATTTAATCATTTCATTTTATTAATTTATCTCATTATCAATTTTATGCTGTGCTTTCTACTCAATCTCATTTAACATTTTAGAAGAAACTTATTGATTCATCTCTTTCGATTGGTTGGATAAAACTTAATATATAATTTACTCCTTTTAATTTTAAGTAAAAATGTTGTAGTATATTACCTAATTTTATTAAAAGAAAAATTCATTGTGGCTATATTAAAGTGTCTTATTTTATTATGTAGGGGAAAAAGGATGTTGTGCAAATATTTAGTAACATTCTAAGAAGACAAATAGGAACAAGATTACCAACTGTGGAATATATTTGTACAAAACCTGAAATTCTTTTTACATTAATGAAAGGGTAGGGTTAATTTTTCCTTTTGCTTTGTAAATTTTGTTGTTTGTTGATTAAATGTTAGTTATCTAAGCTGCTCAAAGTGACAATATCACTGTATTGATTCATTAGCATTTAGTATTGATTTTATGCATATCCATTGTAAAATCCATATAAATTACCTAGCAGTATCATATAATGGAAATGGCATTCATATGGTATTTAAAGTACTTAAGAACTTATTTCCAGTTTCTGTTTTCTAATACCTTTAAAAAGTTTTCCAAAATTAGTAATTTTGACATTCAAGGCCTTAATTTTTTGTTTCCTTTTGTCTTAAAAGTACTTATTTTTAAAATTAAGTACAAGAATTTTCAATTTATTACTGATAGTGATTGGCTTTTATGATACACTTTTTGTGTGTGTATGTATGTGCCAACCCAATTTTTGTATTATTGTTACTCGGAGAGTGCTTATTTGATGATATTGCTTTTACCTCCCCTCTCCATATATGAGAAAAAAAAATACTGGTGTGGTCTAGTTATTTGCCATGATACTGTTTATCAATGGAAATTTATCAAGTTAAATGCACACAACACTAAACAGATATTGCAAACTGGTAATAGAAATTTTTTTAAATATCATTTTTATTGCTGCAAATTCATGAATTTGATTTTTAGAAAAAAATGTTTTAAAGTTGTGTGATACTAGCTCTTAAATATTGTTAAATGTGTAAACTTTGATAGTAAAACATATTTTAAGTTATTTTTGAGGTCTTTTAAATATGCTAGTGCTTAAGAACTCATTATTTTTGATTCCTAAAAATGAGTATGAACCCTGGGTCAGTGAAGAATAAATGATCAATGAATATTAGAATAATGAATAATAATCAAATAATGAGTATATTCTGAACTTACAAATATTTTTGTATTGTGGTATAGTTATGTAGTATTAACAATTTTAGTGATGAAAATTTTTCTTTTGTGTGCTAAAAATCCAGAGTAAAATATATTTTTAATTTTTGGAAAAAATATTAAAAATAGTAATAATTTACTTCAATATTATGTGGTTTCATGAATTTTTAAAAATATTTTAAGGAGAAAATAAAGGAATATTTAATTATGAAATAAGAAAGATTTTCAGTTTTCAGATGAGTGGAAGCATGATATTAAATAATTGTATGTATAAATATTTTTTAGTGATCATTCTGATGAACTGCTTAAAATTATATTAACACACTTGATTCATTCTCCTATAAAAATTAAAATTTATTTTTCAAACTTATGTAATTTTCTCTTTGAAATATTAATGAAATATTAATGAAATTTATTAATGAAATAAATTTTCATTACAGGTATGAAAAACAAGATATAGCCTTGAACTGTGGTACAATGTTAAGAGAGTGTATTCATTATGAAGCACTAGCTAAAATAATTCTCTACTCTGATGAATTTTACAATTTTTTCCGTTATGTTGAAGTATCTACTTTTGATATTGCGTCCGATGCTTTCTCTACATTTAAGGTATATAAATTTCAATATTTTTAAACAAGATTTGTGCACATTTTTATTTTTATATTTATACATTATTGCAATCTTTATTTCATATACAAATGTATTAAGTTGGTGCTACTTTGCTGTTGGATTGTAAGGATTGTTGGAAGTATCGTTGTTGGATATTAAATAGCTGTTTGTTTCAATTTGACAGTTCATATATTTTTTTTTACTGTGGATTATTTCGCAGCATCAACTGTAGTTTTAAATTTGTTTTGCTTTCAGGAATTATTGACAAGGCACAAAGTTCTGTGTTCTGAATTTCTAGAAGGAAATTATGACAGAGTGTTCAGTCATTATCAGCATTTGTTAAATTCTGAGAACTATGTCACCAAAAGACAGTCATTAAAAGTAAGTTTTTAACTGTACAAACCTTTTAAGTAATACTGTCCTGAATTTTTGTTGTTTAGTTACTGAATATTATTCATTTTCTTTAATTACTTTAGTTTCAAAATAATACACATGTAGTAGAAACATACTTTAAATTTTTGATTTTGGCTTTTTCCCTGGCTACTTTATCTCATAATGCTGGTCCTTGGCAGCAAGCCACATAATCATAAGGCTAGGGTGAACTTGATCCAGAAGTATAGCATCAATCTCAGGTTGTAAGATGCCGAAGAAGGAAAAAAAAATTGAGATTCTTCAAGCATTTATAATTTATTGTGGTATAGGTTTTGTGTTACAGATTTCAAAGATGTGAATTTTAATACAAGGGTTCTTAGCATATTTAAGGTAGGTTACGATATTCACAGTAGATTAGATGCATTAAATACATTTTCACATGACAGCTGGTATATCTGATTGTAACCCCTTCATGAATCAAGCATTTGTATATAAACGTGAGAGTCTTGTTGCTAACCTTTAAAAGAGGTTTCAATGTAATTTCAAAATTAATTGAGAAAATTAATGGAAAGTTTTGTGTATCCATAACAGATTTTGGTTAATTATAAACTAAATATAACATGATACAGAAAGAGGGTAAAGGAGGATATTACAGGGAGAACAATTTGTTTTCTTATTTTAATTCAAGTGTTTGAAAATTTATATTAGAAAAGTAAGGATTGAATCTTAACTTGCCACCCACATGATTGGGGGTTAGTGTCTCACTGTCTTTCTTGTATCAAATCCTGACTAAAGCTTGAATGTTTTTGTGCTTTCTCCTTGTAAGAAGTAATGTTGGTTCACTTATTTTTTAAAGATATATTTTTTAAAGTCGTATTACATATAACTTATCTTTTTACAGTCTTATGTAACAAACTTTTGGAAAGAACTGCTCTGAGGTCAGAGAGGGGGGAGAGAATCTATGAGTCCAACAGATATCGTCCTTGGGGGGGGGGGATGCTTGGTCAAAATTGAGGTGGCAGTATGGGGTCATGTTGGTTCACGTATATATTGCCCCCATTGAAAGCAATCAACAATTCTCGCAGATTGTGTGCGAATGTCATGATTGACAAGTGCCCCACATTGGCAAACAAAGAATTTCAACCTTTGCATGTATTATCCTTATTGGCTTTTAAGAATTTTGCATCTTTTAGGTATTTCTGTTTTCCTTACTTTAAAAAGGTTATATATGTTCTATTTTTGGTCAGTATCAAGTTTTAATTTTCCTTTTAGTTATAGTTGTGTTTATTGACTTCAAGATTCTAATATAAGTGACTTGCTGTCTTATCTATTTATAATTTTCTGCTTTCCTCATTATGTTCTAAATTTCAGTTATTAGGTGAGTTGCTATTAGATCGCCATAATTTTACAATAATGACAAGATACATAAGTTCCCCTGAAAATTTAAAACTAATGATGAATATGTTGAAGGAAAGAAGTCGCAATATCCAGTTTGAGGCATTTCATGTTTTCAAGGTATAGTATAAATTATTTAGTTTTTAAGAAAATGGCCAAAATATAAACTATGTACTGTACTATATATATTTTAAAGCTTTGTATTAATCTGGATTTATAGATTTGGTTATCATAAGAGGTAAGAGTTGTTTTATGTTCATGTTGTTAAACCTAGAGATAAGATAAAGTGAGATAAGCAGTCAGTAAAATGTGTCAGTTATCTAAATAAATTGAATCATTTTATTTCTTTGGATTACAGCACTTGTTTTGTATTTAGAAGATTATAGTCACTCATTATTTCAAATCTGTTTAAAAAACCCTCAAAACAGTTTCAGTCAAGAGTTAGATGTAGCAAGGATACCAGTTATATTGCATTAAACATAGCAAATTGCATTAGACATAGCATGATACAGCTTCTCAAGTTATGTTTTCAATTTGCAGAACTTTGAGAAGCTGCCTATTCTAGGTAATCTATGTTTCCATGGCATTGACTGTATAAGATGCATATTTCTTACTTCAATATCTTTCACTTCATGTTGTAATAAAAAAATAACTGTTTGTTAAAAAAAAATCATCTTTACATTTATATCAATTTTATAGTGGGAGATATTTATGGACTGAAGCATGGTATGATTTTTCTATGCATTTTTACCACAACCACCATATTTTTTGCTTATTAGTGTTTCGATTCTTGTTATTGATTTTTCTCATTTTGTACTGTTATTTTTCATGGAAATTCTTACGCACTTTTCAGTTTCTTACTGCACATTGAGCATTCATATACACCATGTATTTTTGTTTATAAAAAATGACATATTTTTCTTAACAAAAAATTTATTTTAATGTAATGTTACTATTTTATATCAAAACACTGGTTTAAAATTAGTAAAACATACAACAATACTGTAATACAAAATGCAGTTTACAAAAAAACAAAAAACAAAAAACAAAAAACAAAACAATTCAAGTAAAGTACGGTACATTCTTGTATTAGCAAAAGATAAAAATATAATCAGAAGAAACATGTTATTGGCTGCTCTTTCATGCTTGGCTTTGGATCATCTGTCTCATCATCAGGAACAGTGTCTAGGGTAGAAAGAAGAGTTGGTGTTTCGCAAACATGTTTAGTTTTGTTTGAATTGTTCATGTCTTTCCTTTGTTGTAGCTGTCATGATATAAATAAATTTGTTTACCTTTCATGCCACATGGTCTTTTGAACACAGACCAAACAGATTAGCCACAACAACAAGCTTTAGTTTTATCCTTGCAAATTGGTAAACATTTGGATCCATTGCCTCCGGTTATGCAAAAATTCCATTTATTTGAGCTTGATATTTCACTAATCCCTTAGTAGTGAATTTCCATTCTTATCCTCTTGGTTGACATCTCGGGGGTTTTGAAGAAAAACTGCAATTATAGTTAGTACATTATTGTAACTACTTAGTTGTTAGTACATTAGTACTTAGTACATTCTTAGTACTAAGAAATTATTCTTAGTACTTTACATCATTATAACATACTAAATTTTATGTTTGCTGTTCCAATCTCTTTTGTTTATCATTAGAACTGTGCCCCTCTCCCCCCCCCCACACAATTTATTAGGGGTTGACTAATTCAATCAACCAATTCTAGTTTAGTATTGTTATATAATCTATAAAGCTGTCATATTGGTGACTTCTGTAAAGCTGTTATGTATTAAAATATTACATTTGTGCTTGATTTCATTACTGTCATTTTTTAAAATCTTTTTTGCTGCATTTGTAAAGTCATTTAGTCATTAGTCGATGACTATCTGTATTAGAATTTTCTACAAAGTTTTGTAAATTTTCTCTTTTCTGAATTTGGTTTTTTTGTGCTTTTGTTAATGTAATTAAACACACACACACAAATAAAACCTCATAGAGATCTGATACTAGTCTTGAATTTGTTACACTTTAAGGACAGGTGTAGTATGCTTTAAACTTAGTATTGTTCCCAGCATATTTATTTTTTATGTAAGTAAAATGTAAAAGCATAAATTTGAAACACAAATTTATGTACTCAACTTACTTAATTATTTACATGATATTCAGTAGTTCATTCTCTTTCATGTAGAGGCACATTATAGAACTGACTTGTTATACTATAATATGTCTTGTTTTATGTACTGAATGCATCTTCTAGAAGAGTGTTTTGATTTTCCGGTGCTAGTAGTTCAGATAAGGACATATTTCTTAATATCTCCTGATAGTTTCACTGATGTATAGAAACTGTTCTTCTTACCAATATCAAGTTTTCATCTTTCAAGGAATCTGAGATCCTCACATTGGTTTCTAACATTTGTTATCTAGTTTCTCTATCACCATCACATATATGAATTAAAAACTTGGCAAAATATCTGTAAAAATCTCATGGAAATCTGCTTCCTTGCTCCGTTTACTTGCTGTTGTGAATAAAAATGAACTAATTTATCAGCATTTATGAATTCTTAATTTTATTTTAGTAAAAGTACTGTACTGTAACCTCTAATAATGTGTTCTACATAAAGCACCTTTCAGGCCTTGTGGGGGTACGGGGAAACACCCCAATAAAAAACAACTGTTAAATAAAAAGTAGACATATAGAACATTAATTTGTGTCTCCAGTTTTCAAAAGCAATGGCAGCTGGAGGAGCAAATTGATGTCTTTGGTCCTGAAAATGTTAAAGTAAGAAATTTATCCTGTTTTATCTGTACATGTATATTATGTAGAGGGAAATATTTATCTCAGTAATTACATTTTTAGGTTTAAAATTTCTTATGAGGTAGTTTGGTATATTTGTAGAATTCAAATTTCAAAACATAAAAAATTATTTAACCTAAAATGTAAAAGAAGAAAATGTTTAGTATTGATTGCTATAAAATTATATTTGCAAGTTGTCACATCAGTTATAAGATACAAGTATTATGAACAAACATCCATTAGATTAAAAAAAAAAAAGTAAGTTGTAAGTTTCTTAAATCTGATCAGACTTAAAATTTGAAAATATCTGACAACAATGAAAAAACTTGGTGCTTATTTTGTTAATAATTTAAACTAATTAATCTAGATTAAGACATTGGTGTTTTGTATAAGGTAAGTTATTACTGATATTACTGATGCAATGTATTCTTGTCTTAATACTTCAGTTATTTAACTTTGTTTTTAGTTGTATTGTTTGAAAAAAGATTCATTCTTCATTTGTTTCTTCATTTCTCTATTTTAGGTTTTTGTGGCCAACCCCAACAAACCAAAGCCTGTGCTCGATATTTTATTGAGAAATAAGGATAAATTAGTAGACTTTTTATCAAATTTCCACACTGACCGTTCAGATGATGAACAGTTTAATGATGAAAAAGCTTATCTAATCAAACAAATAAAAGAGCTTAAAGCTGATGACTAGCACGAACTTTGATTGTTAGCCTAGCTTCTTTTTCAAAAAAAACAAAAACAAACTAAAAAGAACATCCAAGAGATAATGTGGCTAGTGATCAGTTAAAAAAGAAAATGTTACTTCCATTAGGATAAGCTGTAGATATTATGTATCATAACACGCTTGTGTATATGCCTATAATGGGACATGTATGGGATGAAGAGATGTTAATTTGTTCCATTCCATGAAGATTTTTTTTTTTTTTTTTTTTTGGAGAAGTCAACATTTCAAGGTCCTATTAAAAATTACTAGTTGTAGTGGTGGCAAATTACTAATGATTTACTCATTGGCAGTTTTGTAAATATGATTTACTTGGTTTTTCTGAAATTTTGTACCTACAGTTTTATGTAATAGCTAAAATTTAGTATAAATCTTATAACATTTGTATCTTTCATTTTGGTTTGATAATATTGGTGTGGTTCTAGATATTTAGTGTTTTATTTACAGAGTATTAAAAAAAAAGCACTTTTTATTAAAGTATTTATGTTTTCTTAATACATTTGACTCCCAGATATTTAGATTGAAATTATCAAAACTGGATACTTTGTATAAAATTTATTTTTTTTAACCTATATTTTAATATATTTTTAGGCCTTTATATTTTTACTCGATATTATTAATTCTGAATTTCAATAATATTGCAATAAATTTTTTCATATAGAACAGTCTGAAGATATATGCATATACAGTGCAAAATGTACATTTCACTTTTAAATTTTAAACTTTAGTTTGCAGATTAAAAAATTCTTTCAGTTTTATGTGCAGACTACAGATCTGTAAATTAAAAAAGCCATATTAAAAAATTATCCATTTGATTTATTTAATTTTTTGTATTTTTAGCATTAATATTCTATTCACTTATGTATAAATTTTCTATCACATGTATTTATATTTCTGCTTCTTGTTTAAAAAAATTGTTTATAATTTTTTGTATTAATTTTTGCAAGTTTAGTTGTCATCATACATTTGTTGCTTCAGTTATGCCTTCAGTTATGTTCCATTTAGGGAAGTTATTTTAAATGTTTGGATAGTATCAAAAGATGAATTTTGCTTGATATAAGAAATATACTGAGAATTGTGAAATATCTTTTTTTTTTCTTTTCTTTTAATGTCCTCATGTTAAGGCTTAATTTAAGCAAAGTTGATGAAAAGTAATGAGATTTTTAGGATTCTTTGTAAATATTGATGTATTAAATTTTAATAAATGAACATGAATTTTATTTCTTGTGTAAATATTTATATCAATTTCGATTGCTTAGTAAATGCATCCCTGCCTCCCATCCAATTGCAGAATATTTTTTTTCTTTGTGATTGGATGTTTTCATTTGTTTCTAATATTATGTGGGAGTCTTTTGTATTAATGTTTGCGGTTTGAATCAGCAATAAATGTATTTTAGAAATTGTTTACTTCATGGCAGTAATATTCTATGGATTTAGTTCTTTGAAACAGAAGATAATAGTTTTGATAGTGAAATTATTCTATTTTAAAAGTGTTCTTAACAACTATTTTCTTATTTTAGAAGTGTAACAAAGTGAAACAAAGTAGGATTTATATTACTGTGTATTTGTATCACTATCCACTTTGTTTCACTGTACATTAAACAACAGTGATTAAAAAAACCATATTTTTTTAAATTCATGTAATTTAAAACATTGAGAAAAGTAAAAGATTTTTTGATGATTTTACATTCATAAATTTCTAAAAAATATAATGTATCCTATATCTTTTTAAATTATGTTGATTTAAAACTATTTTTTTAATCTATAGTCTGTGTCCAGCCATTAAACTTGTATCTAGTATTTAAATAGGTTTGCTGAGATAGTTTCTTTTTCTATTCCTAAACATGGAAAATTAATTCTAATTGAGATTTGAGATGCATATACTTTTTAAATTTGGTTGTATCTTTAAAAACTCATTGTGAAATATATATAGAAGGTATTTGGATTTTCAGAGTGTATAGCGATTCATTGCAATTGTTTTTTAAATTATGTAAAAGCCTTTTAATGTGTACAGTTAAATTCATTGTCCATATCCAAGCTTCAAAGAAAGTTTTTCTTTATCAGATTGAAAAGTAGATCGTTATTTTGTATCTTGGAAATTTTAAGCATTTTATTGTGTTATATTCCTGGTGAGCAGTATTCAAGTATGAGCAGGCACACCTGCATGTGTATAATTGTTTAACAGTATGGTTTAGTCTCCAAAGTTTTTTTTTCACATACAAATAAGTTCTTGCATTAGTAGGTAAAATTAAAAATAAAATAAATAAATACTGGTTGTTAAAGTTAAAATTCTCATTTTTTTTCTTGTCTGCAGAAGTTTGATCATAACCTAAATTTTCAGTACTTTCTAATACTTCTGCAAGGTTAATGTTTGATCAGTATTCTTAATCCACCACCTGTGAAACCTTATGTTTTTGCTTATAATATGCATATATAATTGTTATATATGTATTTTAAAATCTGAGTTTTTTTACCTTGGTTTATTGTCTAGCTTATCATTGCTATTTGTAATTTTTGCATTCCAAAAGCCTAACATCCATTCTAAGTTCTGCTTAAAGCATATTTCTTCCCTTTCTTAAATAGAATTTTTCATTTTTTATTTCAAAGTATATTTCTTCCCTTTTTTTAAATAGAATTTGCATTTTTTATTTCAACTCAAAACTTTTCTATCGTGAGTTACAGTATAAAAATTAAATTCAGCTTTCTATTTTTGAGTTTTGATTAAAACGTAAAAGAATAAAAATATATATTGTTATGACTGTGAAATCTCATTTATCTGTTTTATATATATATATATATATATAAAATCAAAAGAACAAAGAAACAAAATTAAAATGAACAATGAAATGTGTTTGTGTAATCTAAGAATTTCTTAGAATAAAACATTTTTAGTAAAATTAATGCTACATTAAATACCCAATGAAAATTTGAAAGATTTTTCTGAGTTTATTTTCTTCAGTAAATTGTCTTTTAACTTTGGGAAGAAAATATCACATGTATAGTGCATTATGTTCATCTTGCTTAGATTTAGGCAATGATTCACTTTACTATGCTGCCACTAAGGCAGCCCCCCCCCCCCCCCTCCAAAAAAAAACAAAACAAAAAAAAAACAAAAAAAAAAAAAAACTTAGGTACAAAGTTTTTCAGACTTCGTTACTAGTACCTTTTATCAAATTGACCGTTTTGTTTGCAATTGCATATCGAAATTTACAGGGGTAACTCAGTTTGTGGTTAGTTGTGGAATACAGAAATGTTAACAAAGCATGATCATTATAATTTCAGGTTTGGGAGGCTTTACTGTATTTATTACTGGTATTTATAACTGTGATAAATTTTACATAAAGTTTTAAATATATAAAAATTTACTAATGAGGAATGTTCATTTAGTGCATTTGAATGTTTTTTTAAAAATTTGTTAAAATGTTACTTTGTATATGATTTTTATGCGTGAATGCTGGCTGTATAATTTCATTAAAAATTGACAAATATTTATAATATATACATAGGCTTAAGGTGTGAAGGTTGGTTAAGCCAAATTGCATTCTTGATTTATGGTGCATTTACATTCTATTTGTGTTTTTAGTTACTTTATTCAAATTCACACGTGACAAAATTTTCCTAATTTAGCCTCAAGAAGGGGAGAAGAGTATTGCACATTTTCCAGGGGAAAATTAGAATTGTGGGTAAAGGCAGATTGTGTTTTGTTTTGTCAAAAATAAATATGAAATAGTCTTTATGATTACTTTTATATACCTGCCAACTCTGCTAATTTTTATAAGAGAATTCCTGATTTTTTCCAAAATTTTTTTTCAGGTGTCCTAATTCTTATAAATGTTCCCAAAATTTAGAGTTAAAAAAAAAAAATATAGGTAAAAGAATTTTGAGTCTAAAATCAGCATCTTTAACTGCATACTTTCTGAAATTTTTTAAAAATATTATAAAAGTTAAAATTCGTTATTAAACCTAACTTATGTTATTTTAGTTAACTAACTTATTTTAGTTATGTTTATGATTAAAATTATGTCATTTGTTTTATAAACATTACCTTTGATAAGTTTCTAGATTATCCCCATTTTTAACTTCTACAAATTCAATGTCCAGCAGTAAAGTAACATTTTAACACCAGTCAATGTTATCTCCAATACATTCCTACAAAGTTGGTAGGTGTTGTTCCTGCAAATTCTCTGTTTCATGAAACATTTTTATTGTTTATAATAAATCTATATTATTTGTTGCTAAAATTACTTTTAACACTGTAAACTGTAAGGTTAGGTATTGTATTCTGTTGCAAAAGCAATTGAAATATAAGCTTTAGAACATACAATAATACTAAAATAGAAAATTGTTTAATGGGTGCAAAAATTAGCCTTAGTTATTCCCTAGTTTTTTTTTTCTGCTTTCTTTACAAAGTTGATGTGTATGTATGTATGTATGTTAGAAGTCTTAAATATGTATCCCACTTTGTTGGCACCATAATTTTTTTTTCATACTTTACTCGCTTTGTTGAATTTTATGCACATATAGTGTGGTTAGTAGTTTTTAATTACTGTTTCAATAACTTGAATGGGATTGGTATTTCGTAGATTTTTTTTAGCATATTTAGACATTTAAGTGATTCTTAGTTTAAAATGGGATTCAGAATGTAATAATTATGATATCAAATTTCTCACGAGGAGAAGATATACAAATTTATATATTGCTTTTTTCAGTCATTGCGAATTTAAAAAACATTTTGTGGTATAAAGAGTTTACATTATTTAGTACTTGTTTCTACAATTTTATTTTTTAATCCTCTCTGTAATCATTTGAATGTAGTCATGAACGAAAATGAAATAACTTATGTTCTGATGTCCCTCTTTATTATTAATTTTATGAGTATGTATATATCTGTGTGCAGAACTTTGCTTAGAGGATTGACCCTGTATACAGTGTAAAAGATATGTTAAAAGTTATTTCTGGTGTTGTAATTAGTACACATATTTTTAATTCAGTATTGAAATGGAAATTTAAAAGCCAAAGTTTGAATATTTTAATTCATTGGGAAAAGACCTTTCTTTGATTTGTAAAATTGTTGATGAAAATTGGGGCAAATAATTAAGGAATTGGAACATTAAAGTTTATAAACATCTCTTTTTCTTTTGAAATCTAGGCCTAAAGTGTTGACTTACTTTCTGCTAGTAGTCTTTTCTTACATTACAAACCTGCTTTAAAGAAGTATATCTCACCCCTCTCTCCCTTGAAAATGTTTTTCTATAAACTTGAGTAAGAATTTATCTTATCTATCAAAATTGCCGCTTTTTCATACCATTCACATCTGTTGATTGATCTATTTCTCATTTTAGTTACTACTATAATTTTGAAAAACTTTTTAAAGTTTCTGTTATCAATGTTGAAAGTGTATGTTACATATTTTTAATGAGCATAGATATTTCTGTTACTCTGCCTCTTTTTCAGTTTGCAAATATATTTATAGTAGAGATGGCGAATTATATTTTGCTGTTGTACATTTTCTTTTAATGTATATTTTCATAATTTAAATGACATGATGATCACAGCCTTATTGGTAATTGATTTCCAGGTTGTTCATCATGATTATAGAGTTTTGTTTTAGATCTTACTAGTTTCTGTGACAGACTGTAATATTTCAGAGTTTCTATTTTCATTGGAAAAATGTGCATAAGTGTAAGTAAATGAAAATTAAATTTTTGTTGCTTTAGTTTTCTTTATTTTACTTTTTTTGGTGTGAGATTTTGCATAGCTCTCAGGGAGATGATATTTAAGAGAGTTTGAAGATGTTTTCAAAATAAAGCCCTATTTAGAGTTATATGTCATTATTTTCCTTTAAGTTATTTTGGTATTGGAATGGTTTATGATACATATACTTACATATTGTACATGAACAGAAATACTATAGTTTTATTAAAAATATTTTCTGTTGCAGCTAATTTTGTAAGATGCATTTCTGATTACTGAAAAACATCTGTTTAAAGGTAGAAGTTTGAGAATTTTTTTTTTCTTGCTAGTGCTAGCACACAAACACAGGATTTAATGATAAAACACATGAACTGAATTTAGACTTCCATATACCTCACCTCTATATGGTAATAGAGTGTTCATTAACTAGATCCCATCCTCCCCAAATTGCTACATCTAGAATAATTCTAGTCCCATTAAACACACACACACAAAATTTTTGCTGCCTCATATCATTGTAGTGAGGTCATAGTAATTCAATATCTAAAGCAGGATAAAAATTGTAAATTCTGTTAATGAATTGTTTAAAAAGCAATCCCCTCCTCTTGCCATGCACACAAATAGTTTTTTTTATGCCATTATGAGAGGTAATGTTACTAATTTTCAGACTTATGCAAAAATATGTTATGCAAAAATTTGGGAATCCTGGCAACATTTAAAAATTTTCAATTATTCAATTAAGTTATAATTTTTGCTTATTTTATTTCTTTGACATGAAATTTCATTGGAAATTCAGAAATCACTGATAAGTTTCAACAAGATTGGGATATCTTTTTAGGAAATTTTTAAAATCAGTTAATATAAGTGTTTCAGCAATTTTCTGTGATAAAGATAACCAGGATGAATTGGATACAAAGTCGAGTGGTTATTTCTCAATCTGGCTGAGCATCAAATTTACCGCTTTGAGTGTTCTTGAACCTCCACACAGACGAGAGCGAGAATCGTGTGACGTCTTTGCATAGTATGTTACCTCGCGTATTGAAGTGTCGGGCGGTACGACCGCATGGCCTACTAATTGGCTTCTTGTTAGCCAGTAATACTCGCTCTCTCAAACTATTTTAGGCTAGGCGCCCACTGGCGATTATTTCAAAGCAACTTTTTAATCACAAAAATGAAACACATTGATTCCTTTGGTAATGCGCCCACTGGCGATTTTTCAGTTGCGGCAACTAAAAAATTCCAACATGTTCGATTCTTTGGGTGATGAAACTGTTGCCGGGGAAAATAGATCATGTTGGTTTAGATAGGACTGCGCCCACTGGTGATTATTTAGTTGCCTATGTATCTGATCGAGGCAAATCATCGAGGGCGTGTTTGGCTAGTCCGATTCACGAGGAGTTGGCAAAGTTGAAGATCATCAGTTTGCTTCAGTACTCGGTGTAAACATGTAGCTGGACACTGAACTATTTATAAGTGAAATTGAAAAACGGCCAGCTTTATATAACATAAAATCAAAGAAATATTCTGAGAAAAATTTAAAGAAGACTTTATTGGAGGAATTGTGTCAACAATTCATTGAAAATTGGGATAAGTTGGAGGAAAAACGAATTAAAAGATTAAGTTGATAATTTTTTAATATTAACTCTTTTCATTTATCATATACAGCTTTTATATTAAATTTTGTCATACTGCCAAGGAACACTTCTTTGAGGAGAAATGAAATAATATGTAAAATAATCTCTTATCGCAAAACCTTGATTGTTGCTTACTCCAACTGTAGAGATTCTTTCCAATGAAAAGTCAAAGAGAGTGTCTTCAAAACGTATTCCATCATGTTTTCTAACAAAATTGTGTAGAATGCAGCATGCTTTAATAACAGATTCACTGAATTCAATACTGGTATCGATAGGCCTGTGAAATATTCTCCATTTGTTTGCTAAAATTCCAAAATGTACATTCTACCAGTCTGCGGACTCTTGTTAATCTGTAATTAAAGATACGTTGTTTTACGGACAGATTTCTCCTGGGATATGGTCGTAATACAAACTGTGAAAGAGCAAATGCCTCATCCCCCACTAGAGTAAATGGCATTGCCGTCATTAGGGAGACAACTTTGTTCTGGGATTTTTAATTGGTTTCTTTCAAGCAACCTTGAAAATGCTGACTGTTTAAAAATATTAGAATCACTTGATGAACCGTATGCTCCATCTTCTACACAAATGAACTTGTAATCGCAATCCTTTATTGCTAGAAGCACAGTCGAAAAAATTTTTTACAAAAAAAATTTTTGTAATATGTATTTTATTTCAATAAACTTGCAAATTTTTAAGAAAATCTTTTTTCTTACCTTAAAGTCACAGCTAATCTTTCCTGCGGTGGTATAGCCAAACGTAATATTGTATTTTGGTAAGAAATACTGGGCCCCACTAATAACAACAGGTTCTCGAAACTTTCAACGCTCATCCGAAAGTAGTTGAAAATTTTTGTTGGGTGTACTCTTAAATCTTCAAATAATTTATAAAACTGCCCGTCAAATAATCTCCTACTTATTATTGGATGGACCCCAAATCTTCTGTGGCTTTGTTTACGTTTTCGCCGTAGAGCGAGGGCACAAACACATGCAGCTTCCACGAAATCCATTTTCAAACAGTGCAAAGCAACTATTTAGTTGCCAGTGGGCGCTTGTCGAAGGTATCCGGCAACTTTCATGTGACTAAACTGTTTAGTTGCCCAAATTAAAAGTTGCCAGTGGGACCCTGGCCTTAGACTATCGTACTAATCGTCGTGGAGGCGTCCTCATAGTCTTTAATCAAATGTTTTGCCTTAGAATACACAGCTTTTCAAAATGAAATGTGTTTTACAAAGTCTGACCTCATAGGATATAAAAATGTTTTTGTACGATTTTAGTGTGCTTACTTGTAATGAGAAACTATGTTATGAATCTTCCCAACGAGTATGAGCTGAGCGTTTTTTTTTTCCTCTCTCTCTCTCTCTCTCTCTCTCTCCCTGATTTTTTTTTTTTTTAATTACGGTCTTAGCCACTCTCGCCTGTAAATTTTGTGAAAGCCATGACATTTGGGCGAAAACTCGATTTGTTAGTGCATGAAATGATTAACCCTTGTAAAACATGTAAACTGATGATTTGACAATGACAGCTTGTTGAACCGTGTACTGGAGTTTTCTTGATCAGCCATTGTTATTATTACGTAGCAGTTCGTGGAAAATTTTCGAGAGACGTTCTTGACCATGTTCTTATTATTTCTCAATTATTATAAGTATGGGATGGATATAAAACATTGAAATTATATTTCTGGAGTATGTAAAGTTTGTGAGGTTTGTTATTCAAATATGTGATCGGCGTACGAAAAAAAGAACACAAATAATAGTTCACACACTTCTGGTATAAAAACAGTAAATTTATTCCTATGCAACAATAATGAATATTGTGGACATGTTATTAAAGAAATAAACTCTAACACTGTTCACATGTGAACATGATCTAACAGCGTCGGAAGACCGACTGTCTTCGATTCATCTGATCAACACGGTAGATAGGACCACCTCTCGGCAGCATTTCTTGCTCCTGCACAAATGCCATTTCAGATTGAGTTTTTGTATCCCTCTAACAGGATTTCAACTGTCAGAAGTATAATATACTAACTAGGCAATTAACGTGTTATTCTATTTTCACCTTGCGCCTCTGTGTATTTCTCTGCATCTTTAAAAGACTGAACAAAGCTTCTCATACCGAAGAAACTTTCATATTCGTTTCTAGATGTTTGCGACGCTATTTTCCCTTAATTACGAGTATGAATACCGAGAAATCAACATTAAATTAGTAATGAAATAATATTTCAAAATATTTTGTTTTGTGAATTACTTATACTGAAATCATTTATTTATCATAAAAGTTTGCTATTAATACGTATGTAAAAGACGTTGCAAATACATCTGAATATGTATGTATTTTTTGTGTCCGTATGAATTCGCAATCTCAAGCTTGCTCGTAAATCGTAGTGATAAATGTCTTTAACGATGAAGAGAGAAAAATATTTTTTTTCGTATTTCAAGAACAAACTGTTGAATAACAACGTAAAATCTCTGAAGAAGGGATTCTTGGCGCGGTTCACATCCTCAATGTGATTTGACAGAAAAGCTTGTGTGGAAATGTGCGTACACACTTTAAAGTTTTGAGTTTTCAGTATACTACATCACTATCTCTCACTGGATATTGTACTTAAAAACTGTCGTCTTTCAGAATCCCGTAAGATGTCAATGCACGCAAAATATGAAAATGAGAGAGTTCTGAAAGTGAAACGTGGCAGAAATTTGCTTTTCATATCTCGTGATCACAAAGTTATGAGTCCATTGAAAGATTACAAGTTTCTTCGATTATTTGCTTGTACTCTCGAGAACTTTGATTTAACGTTATCAACAATCTAACGAAATTTTTCTCAGAACCTTGACTTAGCGACATTTCACGTTAATTGATTCTCATATGCCTAAAAATTATATGAGTTTTCCCGAGTAGTAATTTTTTTGAAATTTTATAACCTTTTTATGTTTTACTCTAGTTTTTTAGTATACTGATTAAACTTGTTTGTGGAAATATGGGAAATGCCTGAAATTCTGTTCACATATTTGTGAACAAACAAAATGCTGTTTTTTGATAGAGCCTGAACGAAACTGGATTACCTATTGATTTTTTTACGGTTCTGGAATGAATGTAGAACGTGAAACAAATATTTTAATGAATCAATAAAATTTAAAATATTGTAAATCTTTTCTTTTTTGATAGAGCCTGAACGAAGCTGGATTACCTGTTGATTTTTTTACGGTTCTGGAATGAATGTAGAACGTGAAACAAATATTTTAATGAATCAATAAAGTTTAAAATTTTGTAAATCTTTTCTTTTATGTAATTTATTTTTAAACTGTTTCTTTCCGATTCTTGTGAATTTTATAATAAGCATTTTATATAGTTTAGGGTGTAATATTATTTATCAATTTCATTTTAGTATTACTTTTCATTTTAATAGTTAGTTTTTTTTATGCTTTTTACCATGTTTTTATTAACTCGCTTGTTTGTTTGGATGTTTGTCCAGTACAAAACTGGCAATCGATTTTTAACTAACTTCCCGGCTAGCTAGACATTTGAAACTTTAAGAATAGCTCCGAACACGATGACAATGCATTCTTTTAATACTTTTAGCCATCTTTAAGCAGGATTGAATTCATTTTCAGTTAATTTTGTTGTTTGAAAATTTCTTATAATTGCTCTCTCTATTACGCATTTGATCATTTTCTTTCAAGTTGATGGGATAATTCATAAAAAAAATTTTAAAAAAGTATTTATTAATACATAGAATTGTCAAGTTTATATGATTCAACAGAAAATTTAAAAACGTGGTATATAAAAAGTTTTTATCTTGTAATTATTCATTTGATGAGATTACATTTTTACTTGTTGAGTTAATTTCTCTCTCAAACAAATTCGAAGCAGTGTTTAAGTCGGAAAATGGGATTTTCTTAAACAGTGATTTGACACTCCTTTGAAAAATAGAGAAGTATTAGAAAACGTGCTTTCAATTTTGTATCTTTTCATATAACAGTAAATGATATAGTATATGAGGGAAAAAATATTCAGTTTTATTTAAAGCATCTTGCAATCATAAAAGCTTAAAAAAGTTTAATAATTTTAATATGAAGGCGTCCCCCCCCCCCCCCCCAAAAAAAAAAAAAAAGGTAAGATTACTATGTAATGAAATATTGTGTTTGGAATATATTTGTTATATTAGTGTTAAAATAAATGACTTAAGCTTTAGTTAAAAATATAAAATAAAGAAATAATTTTTTATTCAGCTTTACTTTAACCTCGGTCGTTATAGAGAAATCTATATACTTACAGATGTCTTAGTATGAGAAGCTTTGTTCAGTTACGATGCAGTTCACATCTTTATTTCTGTGATCCAGTAGTATGAAATTTTAGCAATTATATTCACAATAAATTTTCTGTTGTCAACGATTATTATTGAAAATTTCTAATTCATATAAACTTTTGATATAATTTTAATTTCCGCATTCATATGGATATGCAAGAAAGGAGGTATTTCCGAATAGTACGTAGGAAGATTTTTTGGCTAAAATATACTTCTTTTTAAAGAAGTGTTATGAAGTATTAATACTTTTAGACGAAGTATATGAGTACGAAGTTACTTAAGGATTGTATTCTATTTCTCTCGAATATCTGTGAAAGTTTTTAGTTCCTGTATAATATTTGTTTTTATAAATGAGCATCTGATTCATTTAAATTCATCATTTGACCCTGAACACTAATTTCATAAAAGTGAAATGGTCAGTTTCAATCTAATTTTTCATTATCAGAAGTTATTTCTGATACAGAGATTTGTACGTTATTTTAATAATTCTTAATATTAGTAGTTTTTACATATTAGTTCTTAATATTAGTAGTAATATAGTTTATAATCATTCTTACTATTTTTTGTTCTTTTAAAATTATGTAGAGGGAATTATTTCCCAAAATAAGTCTTTTCTAGTTTCATATTCAGTAGATTAGAGGATGATATGATATATGGTGCCATTATATTTGAACCAGAGGAAAAATTAAAGCTCTGAGCACATTTAATAAAATTGCAGTTATGTGATTCTAAAGTTACAGGACTTCTAAGGTGGTCCAAGTGATTTTTATGTTCGCAAATGGGAGCAACAGTTATTTTACTACAAAAAATGTACTTAAAAGACAGCAGAATATTTTTTGAAAATGCATAAAGAAATATTAATATAAAATATTGCAACACTGTAAATAAATGTACACAAGATTTACAACTTCATACAATTTTCTGAGTACTTAAATTATAAACAAATACATTGAACAGATTTTATCACAAAATATATGTAAACATTTCATATTATAACCGTTAACATTTTAATTTACAACACAAATATACTATTTTTTTGGAAAATCATTGGAAAGTATAAAGGCAAAAATGACTATTGCCTTAAAGTCAGTTTTGGAAATCAACACCATTAAAATGTTACTAACCACTTTTTGTTTTCCAGGCATTTAACCTTTTATAAACATTTGCAATAGATTTCAATCACGGAAAACTAAACGATGATGACTCGGAATAATCAATGAAACGGAATGTTGAGTCTCTCAAGTTGAGTACTAGTTCAAAACTGCTACTAAAATTCCGGTTTAGAGTCAAGCACGTCATATTTGTAATTTGAATTGGAATATTACGCACATATTTCACATTATTACTTGAGTATTAAGTGATAGGATACTAATTAATAGTAATAGGAATAGGAATAGTAATAGGATACAATTAATATATTAATTATTATTATAATTAATATATTAATTGTATTAATTATTATTATTTTTACAATTAATATATTATTATTATATATTATTTATTTATTTATCCTATTAATATTAATAGTAATAGTAATAGGATACTTTTTTCTCCCCCCCCCAAAAAAAAACAAAAAAACAACTCACAAACTTAGTATTTTTCTTGACTGGAGCTTAATATGAGAGTACTATCGTTTGTATGAATGGGATGAACCTTTGGAAAGGTAAAAGAATTACCTTTTTATGTGATGTAATGAGTATCAATATTAAGCAAATACCCAAGAAGGGTTTCAGTAGTTCAATTAAATTTTGTTTCAGTGATATTGAATTTAATTTTTAGGATTTTAGTCCGAATCCGTCTCCGATAAAGTGATGTCTCAAATGAGAGGAGACCAACGTAATCAAAATAATTTTAAGATTGATAATTAATTGCTGCAATTTAGGTTTTATTTATTTTTACTAAAACAGTTTTTGTGGGTTGGTGCCATATCGACTGAATTTATTTACTTCGAAATAATTAGTAACAGTTGTATATTTGTGTTCATGTAATTAATCAGATGCTTTGCATATTAGTTTGAACTCCAAACCAAAGTTGTTATATACCCTTCTTTCTTTGTCTGGAATGAGAAATTATATTCATGTATAACAACACTTAATTATCTGTATGTTATGTCTTTAGAACAACGGCAACGTATTTCTTCGTGCTTGATCTCTAAGATCGGGTCGAAAACATCGGCACTTACAAAATCGTCATGTGCAAAGTACGAAACTAAATTATTTCTAATCACAGCATATTTATATACACATATATTTATATATATATATATCATCATCAGCAACGGAATAGAGCGTACAATGAATAGCATCTATGTCTGGGTAGCGTATCTACGAAACAATAAACATTTGCAAACATAACAATGCTACTAACAATTAATATTACCATACGGGAATAGTTTTCTTGCATCAAAATTTCACACTCAGCTGATGCAAGGAATATAGACAGGTATAGCAAAGATTTGATTTTAGGGGGCCAATCCTCTTTTTTTTTCTTTCTTTTTTTTTTTTTTTAAATCCGCGCCTTAGTTGCTTGGAAACACTTCGCCTTTCTTTTGTAATTTACTTTATAATTATTTTACAATGGAATTCTGTACAGACTCATATAAACTCCTGGTAGTCTGTTAGGCGAGTATATTAGTTTATCAGTTTATCTCTTGTTTCTAATGATATATATATTTATAGCTCATTAAGGTACAATCTAATGGAAAAAAAACTACACAGAAAATTTGATTATTTTAATGCATGGAAATGGTATCAGGGGCGTAAGGACTTTCTTATTCAGTGTTACCCATTCAGATTCCTTAAAATTATAGAAAAGATATTCGCATGAATATTAACAAAAAATTGTATTGTTTAGTGATATATTTATTGTACAGTTGATATCTTATTCTATTATTAGAAAAGAAGTGATAAAGAATTCATTTTCTGGCTCATTAGCAATATCTTATCAGCAGAATGCTCAGTTTACAAGCAAAGGCGAAAAGTATTGTCTGCCTGCCTCCCCTTTTTTTTCAAGAATCACTATTGACTTCTTTTTTTTTTTTGAGATGTTTTAGATTAATAGAGTAGCAATTCTGTTCTTTTCTATCAGTTTTCTGACACGAATACGCCTTATTTTTATTTACATTGATTATGTCATACTCGAAATGTATTTTCCTTGTGTTTAAAAACATTATAATATATTAATACCACACAATGCCAGTTTATTAAGGCCTCTTGATGCGGCCAAATTGTCAGTAATTTCATCAAAGATTTTCCGCATGACTTTGATTTATGCTTGATTTCAAGCTCTAACATCATTTTGTATTTTACTGAACACACAATCAGGAGTTTATTACTTTCTGGCTATATTTTCCATAAGCTACTCTGTTTTATTTACATCATATTACAGACTACACATATTCACCCGATTCCATCCTAATATTTAATCAGTAATACACTAAAAAACAGTGCTGAATATGGAGAGAAGCTTGCTTCAGAAAGCAATCAAAAGCAAAAAAAAAACGAATTCATCATCTTCCTATACATGTCACAAAAGTATTTTCAAAAGAGGATTGGAATGAAAATTTCATCTAATAAAACTTACAGAAAGATTAAAAAATAATAATGTGAATGACAATTTGCTGCAGTCATTTCATATAACTCAACATTTTTAGATACAAGCACATGCGATTTCATTATTTTTCTTTAAATTGTAAATATTTACATAAATCATTTTGATGATATTATTTCGCTTAGCTTTTATAGGTTATCTAAGTGAAAGACTTTTCGCCCTTTTGATATAGAATAAAATTATTTACAGATTCCAACAATAATGACTCGCAGTTTGTGAAACATGACTTTGAATTATTGCTTTTTCCATTCAAATTTCAGTGAAAGTACAAAGCTCGGTATGAAATCCATGATTGTGTTTTTCTCATCGTCGAAATGAAGTGAAATAAGTTTCTAGTTCGTCTCAATCAAACTTTGTTTAGGAATTTAATGAGTAATGTTAATTTGATCTTCTGAAATCTAGCTTCACCTAAAAGCATCACACCAATGTTACTTCACAGTGAATAATATACAAAGAATAAATACTTTTTTTAGTACTTGTGTATTATCTACATACCACTCTTTTTGGATCAGAAATTATTAATTAAATGATTGTGGTAGTAAAAATGGTTTAACACCGAAGCTACAGAATTGGTATGCTGATGAAATAAAAACGTTAAATTTTATTCCTCCCAAGAAATAGAAATAAACTTAACAAGAAACTTATTCAAAGGACAAATACAACGAAATGGAGTTGAATGAAGAGAAAAATGCGCAAATTAAGAAGAAGTCCAATCTAGAGTGGTATGTTAAATGCACAAATTCACCATATAGTCTAAAAGATTTTAACACATTGTGCATGTGAATTAAGATGATTCATCTGAAAGTAATTTGAATTACAAAATTTTAGTTTTAATCGCTGTCTTAAATTGATCTCTTTGGCACCAATCGAGCTGCGAAACGGACCAAAATGAACACTCTGTAGAGAAACCAAGACATTTACCTGTCCTTTATTGTTTCATGACATCAGTAACCTGTTGATAATTGATCTACATCTACCCTACCTAGTGAATCAAAAATTCTCTCTAAAAAACTAGAGAAAGTTTCATCTGTTCATTGTGACAAAGTTTATTATGTACAAATGATGAAGTGGTTCATCTCGGTTTTTTTTCTTTTTATGTCAGCCACGTTCGTCTTCATACTTAAATGGCGACGTTGAGTTTTGACAGAGTTCATTATTACTATTCGAAAAAGATCAGGACTGGCGCCAGCCATAGATATCTTTAGGCGAGCATTAGCAATCTGCAGCGTGCAACGTAGGTCACTTGTCTTTTGGCAAAGAATCGGTGTAAGGAGAATGAAAACTAATGAAAACAGCTGCCCTAGAGTTGTAGATATTTAGGAACATGGAGAGAAATGGCGAAGAACAGCAGTGCAACATTCTTCCATTTTTATGCCACTAATTATTGAGTTTGACAATATTTTACACTTTGTCACAAAAATACACAATTCAGAATCAAGCAGTGGTTCCAAAAGATATTATTTACAATGCAGCGTAGAAAAGTACAGTCAGTTCTCTTTGGCACTTAAGGGATCAATGTACCTGCACGTTTACAATTAACCTGATATATTTTATTTCAACGTGCAGTTATATATACATTTATATTTCAACAATTAATCTTTGATAGAACATTGAATTTAAAGAAAATTCCATAAATTTCTTCGAGTTTTCTATCACAAGAATAAGAATTAAAAAGAGAAAATAGACTTTTTCCCCCTATAGTAAATTCTTCATTTATTTTTTCTTTATATGTCTATATTTCCTCTCAAACTTACAACGATTATGTACACTATACAAGTTTGATATATACATTATATTTTAGATCATTCCCAGATTTACTCCAGTTTTTACATACATTTGTTTATATGTAATTTTGTTATATGATTATGTACAATATATATATTAAATGATGTTATTCAGTAATTTAGATTATTAAAGAACAATCGTAACTTTTCGTGCAAATTTTAAAGGTAAATTTGTAAGGTAAGACAAATTAAAGAAATTCAATTCTTTGAGAACCACTGCTTTACAGCTGAATTTAAAATTAATTATCTTTAAATGATATATACATCAAGATAAACATTCTTATAGCAACTCAAAGAGTATGTAATAAGTAAATCAGTCTGTAAAATCATCATTTAAGTTTTTTTAAGAAAAGAAACGGGAATAGCCTTCTCTGACTGTGAATTTCCTAGAGAATTAAAAAAGATATTCAGTCGCTGAGGCTAAATAATGCAAATCCAAAATTTTAAATATTTCTGTGATATTTCTATTGTAGAATAATTTAAATGTAATACTTTTTCTGTCGTTGATAGATCCAATAAATTTGAATAAATTTTTTTTTTATCTCGTCTATCAGTAAAAAAATTTAAAAGCAATTCTTAATATAATTGATTTTTTTTTCATTATCCATTAGAAATGGATTCGAAATTTTTTTTTAAGGAGTTTGATAATATTTTTTGATTAACTAATATAAATGAAATTTGCAAAATTGTTTAAAAATGGGCAAAAGATTTTCCATTTTTAGAATATTTATTGTCAAACATAAAAAAGCATATATGTCCATTTATCAGAAATGGAATGTAAATATGTTTCTTTGCTTAAAACAATTTAAATTTCTCGTTGATTTTAAATACTACATTCGTCAGGTAAATTCTATTTGAATATATCATTTGCTGAATTAAAATTTGATATAATTTAATCTTATTTGGTTATGTATATATATAATGCAAAATACTTATTCAAAATATGGTAGGTACAATACCCTGATAATAAATATTTTTATTGTAAAATGTGTATTAAACAAGGTAAAGTAAAATAATTTCCATCACTAATCAATCAAGATATATATTCAAACAGAATAGGTTAAAAGCAAATTCTTCGCAATAATTATGACAAAAACTTTGACATAAAGAGTATACAATTAATTATCAAACATGTCAAAAACAGCACAGCGTTAAAATATATACATATATATTGCTATTACTTCTATAACATTTTCAACTTATAGCATTACCCTTGAGAAATCAAACAAGCAAATAAAGTCGTAGAAAATACCATGTTCATAAAGTTGAAAGATATACAATCAAGATGTACATGAAATGATACTAAACTGTTTAGCTAAGGAAACAAAGGATGAAAAGATTAAAATGGGAAATGATTTCTAAGAAGCAATGACACAAACTGTTGAAACAAAGTTTGTTGGTCCCAAGAAAAAATGGCATTTATTTAATTAGATTTTAAATGTAAAAGTGTATAAGGTAAAAAGTCACAAAAATGAGGCATAAAGTATAAATATTAGCATAAATGTATACTACATGAAAGTTCTTGATGTGCTATTGCTATGTATAAGTTCCTTTAAAGTTAATTTTGATTTAAGAACAGTTTTCATATTCCAGGCATATGAAGTTCCACTGAATGTCTCAGAAGTATACATGAAAGCATTCCTTTTCTGTATTCCTAGAAGAATAGTTGTCTCAAAATATTAAATTTCAGTTATAAAATTATTATGAATTTAATGTGATATTTTATTTTTATAGAAACTAAAGATTTTTAAATGAAATTTTGCGATACTCCAATGCTTTAAATCTCCAATTTAATTCTAATACTTTCGGTTCGTTCACTAGAAAATGAGCCATAATTTACATAAATGATATTAGATTGCTTTAAGCAAATTTCAATCATGAGATTTGAGTAATGTAACCAGAACACTTTGTTCTGGCTACATCTTCTTAAAGCTCCGGAGACATTCTTTCTTTGCCTTGGGGAAAAACAAGAAAGAAAAAAAAAGCAAAGCAAAGCTAAAATTAAATGAGCATAGATGGGAGATTAAAACACTTTGAAATAATGACGTCATTATCATCTACATACTAACGCCTATCCTGACTTCTATATGATAAGGAAAAAAAAAATTGATTTCTAAAAAGTGCATGATGCACAACGCTGCAGTTCCTATTTGGAAGGTTAATATGTAGAGCGTTGGCAAGAAATTCCACCTACCAACGTTAAACATACACCGCAGAATTCAGCAGACTGACCCCAAGCTCGGAATACCTTCGGTAAAATAATAAGCAAAAGAGCAATGTTTGGCACCAAGGCTTCTGAGCTATTTTACTAAAAAAGATTTGATATGAATGAGGATATAGCTGAAATAATATCGTAATCGAGTTCATTCGCGTTCAAGCAAGGCTCGAATCTACAATTAAATGGGATTTTTCCAAATGAATCAATTACTGTTAGAATGATTTTGACTTCTATCCTCTCTGACTATTAGGACCTGTTCACACAACAGTCCGTTAGCGTAAGCGTTAAATTTTAACCAATCATATAGCTGAGCGCTATGACATCATCCGTCGACTCACGTATCATCATCTGTGGACACTCCGTTGACCTTTTATGCTTACGCTAACGGACTGCTATGTGGACAGGCCTATACTGTCTAAAATATAAATTACTGTTTTGCATTTCAGTTTGCACGAGCCTTATATGTTTTCCTTCCCTTAAAATTTCATCTACTAGTGGAAAAAAAAATTCGTGCTGTCGGTAATTGAAGGCCACAAACAAATGTTGCCACAAACAAATGTTCAAGGTACAAATGTGGATTATTTTTAAGATTACATTATCTGTTCTTTTATTCAATTGTCAATCAACTTATGTTTTATTTTCATTTTTGTAATTCATATGAATTGACGCAATAGTTAAATTTGTGGTTCAATTAATTTTTTAATTTTCAAAAAAGTTATGCTGAAATGTTCCGAATTAAAAAAAAATAGACCTTTTTAAATAAAAATTCATTAGCAAGATACATAAACTTTCTAGAAATATGAATAACATGGATTGACGATGTTTCAATAATCTCAGCTTATCGCAACTTGTTTTGTTTCAACTGAGCATATCTATTTCTTAGATAAACTGGTAAAACATATTCTTATGTAGTGAAGATATTCTTGATATAGTCCTTTAAAATTCAAGCTTTACGTAAACAAGTTAAGGTTAATGTAAATGAATCCTAATTAAAATACAAAATAACATAATAAATATTAAGTACTAGTAAAGGTGCTTTTCAGCCTATCTCGCCTTTTTGTAAGAAAATAAACTCTATTTCAGATCGAATTCGTTCTTTGAAAGCTATTTTCGCCCAATTTGGAATAGCCAGAAGCCGTGGTGCCTAACGCAGTGCAAATGTCAGTCATCACAGGAAGAAATATAATTGAACATAAAAATGAATCATATTCATAATTGACTCTAAAATATTAGACGCCTCTTTTAGTTTTATTAATCCGAATATCGCATTCCTCGAAAAAAAAAATTTACTAAGTTTAGGTTAAGTTTTGTTATCTACATTTTCAAATGAGATGAATTATTTTATAATTTCATGAAAGAATTTCATTGAAAAGAACGGATATTTTTGGACGTATACATAAAAATTACAAAGAGCATTAAAAATAAATAACACTGTAAACAAAAGATTGAACTTTTGTAGCTCTGTACGAGCATGATATATATTTTTTAAACTATCCTAAAATAAGGCATTTTAAATTGCTCCTAACACACCTTACATCAGGAAAGGAAAAATGAGAGTTTGGATTTGATCACTCGCTGAACTGAGGAAACACCGTACTGCATATTTGGTAAATTTAATTTTGGTTTGTTTAAATGGCAAATGACTGAACTGCTTTACACACTTGAGGATTAATTCTTTACTACACATAAGATTTTTTAAAAAAGTTTCTTAATATGCAATGTATACTTATTAATAACTCTGAGAATTTTAAGTGATGGATATTTTGTTTACTAAACTGAAGTTCGAGGAGGTTTGAAAGAAAAACATAATTTTTTTTCAACCTTGTGGCAATAATTCTTTCATTAAACTGATCAATCTCTTTGCTCTGCTTTCGGAGTCGGTTAAAAAACCAAGTTCCATTATCATAACTTTTTGCTAAACTGTAAGTACTCTACATTTTGCCTAGAACGCGCTTGCGCGTGGCAAACAATTGAAGACTAACCACATCACTTCGCTATCATCATCACGTGTGCATGCATGTTTTCACGTGCCTTGAATGAAAATTATTTCACGTATTTATGCATGTTTTCACGTGTACTCTTTTAATAAATTTTCGATGTTCCTCATAAATAGCACCAAGAATGTTAGAGAAAAATGGAAGTTCTTGTGATCTGATGGGTATCAGTGTTTGGAATTGTTTTACGAGTATTTCGTTCTCCATTTTATACTTTTTTATAAAAATATAAGTTTCAAGGCTTTTAAATATTTTTCTGACACACATTACTTCAGGAAAAATAAGAATTTGGATTTGACCACACATTGAACGAGAAAACAGCGTATTCCATCTTTTGTTTACTTCAGTTTGGTTTGTTTAAATGCAGAAGACTGACTTTCTTTATATTCTTGTAGATTTATCGTTTACGGTTGTGTATAATATTTGTTTAAACATTTATTAATATTCATATGTAGCGCACCCAGGAAACAAACACAAAGACACTGCTTTTAGTAGTGATTCAAAGGAATATATATCTTTTATATGTCAATATTGGTATGCCTTTACTTGTTTGACGACCTGTTCATCCAAACCAGTGGTTCTCAAACCAAGGACTTTCCAGAGGTACGCAAGCTCTCGGCGGAATATTGGCAGAATGACAAAAAACCAATCAGATTGTAGTGAACCAATTAGCAGTTTGATCGTGGGGGGTACATAAGACGTTTAGTCATGAGCAAGGAGTACAATAAAAAAAGTTTCAGAACCACTGATCTGAAAGAAATACAGATTCAGACATTTTAAGAAATTCTATGATTCGATTGTCTTTTATTAAGAAATCTCTCTGCAAGGCCATACCTAAACAATCTACCTAAAACCAATAAAATATTGTACCAGTGCAATTCAGGAACTCCGAATTTCGGCCCGCTAGTCGATCCTTAATATTTTTCGCTTTTTATTATTTGAATCTTTTGGTTGAATCTTTTCCGCTAAAGAGCTCTAGCTTTTGAACGCAAAATACATTATTATATTACTTGGAGATTTCAATTTGTCATCCTTAAAGATTTGGGTGACCAGATATCCAAATAAATGGAATTTCAAAATCCAGCGTGGTTAGATTAAATCTTAAATTAATAACGAGCAAAGTGAAACCCAGTCTCAGGCATCAGATCCTCTTTACATAATAAGTCTAAAATTAGGTCTCTTTGAGTGCCGTTTATCATAGTTTATTGCATTTTGTGATGCCATATTCATACAGTCAAAATACCCAGGGTACGGCACATCCTTTAAAATACCAAGATAAACTTTTGATGAATTGAAAATGCCCGAATTAGTATGAATTCCTTTATAATTAATTTATTATAAAATTAAAGAAACTACTTTTTCAAAGCTTTACGAGGCATTCAACTAATCAACGAAGAAGTAATAACAATCTCTTTAGTTCCAGAAGGCGCCATCTTGCAAGGAATATTTGCTATAGACACCCCAAATTACGGAAAAATCTACTTTATTTAAAGTGATTCCAAAGTTGGAATACTTTGACGCCCCCATTTCATTTCTTAAGATGTTTGAAAATTGTATATCATGTAAACACGATCGTTTAGAAACATGTAAAAGACATTATCCTCTCAGAATCTGGTTATTACTGTCTGGCTATTTCTGTTCATTATCTGAATTTTGTTCTCATATTCTAAGATAGCTCTAAAGGCTAGAGAACGCATCAGTTTATAATATTTTTACAGTGATTCCCTCGTTTATCATTATTACGAATCCTGAAATGCACGTAAACTTGTTACCAATTACATTGCCAGAGAAACTGCATAGTTTATTCAAACTATTTGTACCTGTTTATATTTCAAATAAACTTTTAAAAAATACCTAATTCTGCGTTTATATATATATATATATATATATATATATATATATATATATATATATATATATATATATATATATACATACATACATATGTATTCTTTATCTCGTGTGTTGAAGGTACGTGACTCAGAGACTGTTCCACTTCATGCTCAAGACGTAATGTGCGTATAATTCATTTTTCGGTGTGTGCAACAGTTTCGTGCGTTGAATTCATCTTTAAAATTTACACGTATCCAAATAAGAACGCAGCATCAGAATGTTTTTATGTGTTTTTCGTGTTATCTGATGTTCCTGCTGTCATTGAATGACGAAACATCCTTGTGTAGATTTACAAGTAGGACGTAGTTCGACATGTGTGGTTTAGGTTGGTCAGGATCATTCATCGGAAGCATTATGCAAAAAGTTAGTGTCAAGTCAGTCCAAATTGCCGTGAAGCGTTACGAAAGGAATTTCGTAAGGTTTCACGCATTTTGGACGTTTATAGCTCTAAAGAGCTGTAACATCAGATAGTGTCAAGCTCGTGGGACATGCTGGTACGCCGAGCATGTTATTGTGGTCTGCCATGTGCAGCGGAGGACTGGTTTCACAAAGATTGCCTGTTTTCCAAACTGTCGTCGAGGAGAATATCTAAGTGTTTTTTTTTTCAGGCTTGGGTGACCTATGGACTCGCCATTTGCTGTCAACGGACCCTTATTCCACCTCACTTCGGAGCCTGCCCAGAAGTAAGGCGAAATGACCTAAAATTGCCCCGAGTTACGTTTTTATTTGGCTCTCTCATTAGATTGAACCCGGCTGTCTGACTACATTGGTCCTCCCCGCGTGTCGTTTCCCGGGTGCGCTATGCCGTACTCCGAGCATGGTGGTGCCGTCTGCCACGCGGTACGGGGTAGTGGGGGGGGGGTTTCAAAGAGGGAGGAGGGTATTCACGTTTCGCACTGTCGTCGATGGAGAGAGAGAAGAGCTCAGTACCTTTGACTGTCATCGGTGATCAAGACCTGCATCTCTGGAATGCTGTTAAGACTCATCGGCGTCAAGAGGCTGGAGGGGTTTCCCCTGTGGCTGCCCCCCGCCCCGTGCACCCCAGGCACCACCGGAGGTGGTTGCAGCGGCGGGGGGGCGGCGGCAGGCGGCGTCTCCGGCGACTGCAGTGACGGTGGCGGGACGCGGTGCAGTGGGACCGCGGAGAAGTAGTACGAGGAGGTGGTGGAGGAATCGTCCGTTCCGGGGGTGGTGGCGGCGCTCTGGTGCGCCGACGGAACGTAGATGGACTGGCCGGACACGGTGCGCGCCCGCTTCACCAGCGGTAGCTCCTCGCGCGGTACCAGGCAAAAGACGCGGGCCAGGCAGAAGGCGCACCCCAGGCACAGGAAGAGCAGACCCACGGTCTGAGCGGTGGCCGCCCGCGCCGCCAGACCAATCACCACCAGGACGGCGCCGCTCGCCAGCAGCACCGAGCCCGTGTAGACGAGGAAGCGGGCCCGCTCCCGCTGCGTCTCCAGCTGTCGCTCGCGCACTCGGTGCAGTGCGCTCACGTAGTTGCTGGCCGCGCTGGAGATGGTCGAGACGCTGGCACTCGGCCGGCGGGAGGGGGGCGCCGTGGCGGCCGCGTGCGGGGTCGCCGACGCCGCCGTGGTCGAGGAGGTTGCCGAGGCCGTGGATGGCCGCCGCTGCTGCCGTTGGCTGCTGAAGTAGTTGTAGTAGTTGCCCGTCTGGGAGAGTGGCGAGGAGAGGAGGCTCGAGGAGCGCGTGGAGGGCGATGGGAGGGACGAGAGGCTGCCCTGGCGGCTGGTGCAGCCGTTGCTGTTGGTGTTGTTGGCGCTGGCCGCTGCCGCTGCTGCTGCCGCGGCCCGCTGTTTCATCCGCCCGCGGCGGACCGCCACCGCTGGCATGGCGCTGATCATGATCACCAGAGTGGCTGCAAAGACAAAGGACACAGTCAGTCTCGCAGACTGACCTTAAAACTTTTAGTGCGCTTCTGCTATACGATTGTAAATCGGGCATATGACGTTACGTTCTAGCATCATTCTGTGAAATTTAAACTGTTGCATTGAAGAAAGAATTAAGATGAAGCGAGATTCATGTTATTTCTTCCAATTATATACTATGCATGTTACTGCTTAACTAACTTGCAGAAATGTGAAGAAAGGCAACAATTTCGTGGTGTACGTTTGGGCGAATACTTCCAGACAAGTGCCTGCTTCTAGTTAAGAGAAAAAAAATTGCAGAAATCCATCAGAATTTTTAATGTGGTTTTCTTAGATTAAATATAATAAAATTTTAAACTAACTTTCAGGGTATCTCATGTGTTATTCCGAAATTGAGATTCAAAATTATTATTTATATCAAATTACACTGTTAGGGCCTCATAAACTACTGCATAGTTAAATCATAAGAGGCTCAGCATTATTTGCTGATGCATAGAAAGCAGAAGCAAAAAGAAATAAAAAGGGAATTTGACTGTCAGTCGTAAAAAATAAATTTTATCAGTATTGTTCATATTTTCAAACATATTTGAATCACTAATTAATCAGTAGTTTCTCATTAGGATTTTAAATTTATTATTAATCAAAACATTATTATTCCTATTGTAATCTTAGAATAATTAATAATACTGATTTTTAGTAGAACTATTTTTTTAAAAGTGATTTAATTCAAAAATTTTTAAATTCATTTGAACAATTGGACAACTTTTTCTCAAAATTATTATAATTCTGAAAAAAAAAAATAAATAAACCTTTTAGGAAAAAAGTTAAATATAAAATATTTATACTTTATTCAACATAATTAAGAAATAAAAGTAGAAAAGTAATACTCTTTTAATAAAATTTTTAAACTGCGTTAACATTATTTACGCTTTTCTGTATTTCTTATTTTATGTTTCCAATTTGTTTTAAAATTTAAACAAATGTCCAATTACAAAAAAAAAAAAGAAAAGAAAGAAATAAAAAAGAAAAAAAGACAAGGTTCTGAGAAATTAAACAGATAAAAGATTTAAATTTGATATTTACACAGATTATTAACTCTTTAAAATCCTCCTTGAATTGAGAAAGGGTGAGTTTTCCAACATATTATTTTCTTTGAAGGTGTTGTGTTGAAGGTGTTGATAATTAGTTACTTACAATGTAATAAGTAAAAAAATAGAATATCAAAATTTTCCTATTTCTTTTTCTATTAGATTTTGCCTTGGAGATAGCAGAAAACAAGTAAAAATCGATATTATAATACCTCCTTGAAAGATAAATAAGAGACGGCTTAAGCTATCATCTTTTCCAGGTATGAAAAAATGCTTCAGCTGTTTAGCTTTGAAAAATGATTTTCTTATCCTTTCTCTCCGAGCTATTTAGTCTGATGGTTGAAAATAACTTTATTCTAATGTATTAGTTAGATGAATGGCTATGCTAAATTTCTGAGGTACAAAAAATTGGAACATAGTATTACAGAGGCACCAAAAGTCTCTAAAATTGCTGCTTTGTAAAATTTTTCACAAAATAATCTATTTGACACGATAGTAATAATAATAATAATAATAATAATAATAAATACTGCTATAAAATAATAAATCCCTTAACTAAATATACAAAAAAACTTCCGTCTAGGCATTCAGTGGTTAAGTTAAGTCGCTAGTGAATGTAGTGAGCAATCAGGGACAATTCGAAAAACTCTTGTGTTTGTTTCTATCTTAGTTGATAATATGGATGCTTCGACGACGAATTCAAAGTCGGTTAGAACACTTAAGCGAGTACTAGTGAAGACTAGTTCTCCTAAAAACAACCGAGTGGTCATGATGCCGGAAAAATGGAAATACCTTGTATGACAGTTGTCAAGGTGGTATAGTAGCATGATATATGGAACAGTGGATCCAAAAGGGCACTCGGCCTATAGTTGGGAACAAAGTGTTTGGGAAAGAGGCTGACGTAAGAAGGCGGGGATCGATCATTCGTTAGAGGTTCGCACCAAGGCCTACTACGACCATCAGTGAGATATGTCGTTTTCTGTACAACCTCACAAACCTATAGAAAGTGACATGTGTTAACGCGTACCAGGACACTGGCAGAAGTGGATTTCAGTCTCGAAGACCACATTGACGGATGCCATTTGGAAATGTGTCTAGGTGAATCGTATTTCAACGGTGTCGTTTCTCGAACAATGTGAATTTCCCATCAACACCGCCGCCTTGTTTTCAGCGATAAATTATGCCTTGAAATGGGCTCCAATCTTTAACAAATACAATTAGGGAGATGGGCAAATCAACGCACGTTTTTTAACTTCATAGTGGAATGACACATGGCCGTGAAACCTCGGGAGTTTACATAGTGATTCATTTCGTATGATACCAAGACGCTTCTGCAAGTCTTTCATGGCATTATTATAAACGGGCAATTTTAAGAAAGCCTAAGACCAACTGAACTGCTATGCTCTCGCACTATCCTGAGGGTAATTTATGAGCAGTGTCGCCCACAAGCATCATCAAGGATTACCTCAATATGTATTTTTTTTCTCTACCCTCTTAGATTATCGTCAATACAAAGTCTGAGATCATCTGAAATATGGTGAAGCGCTTGCAACCTTTCCTGAACCTGCACAACGGCTTAACACAATCGGAAAATACTCGCGTAATTATCGAAGACGCAGTTACAGAACTCAGTCATTCTCTGTTACGTTGGACAATATTTTATCTAAAACCAAGGAAACTCTACTCCCTAATGCATTATTCAAATTGGGCAGTGTTTTCCGAGTAAGAAATCGTATTAGTAGAGAGTAATTGCTTGCCTGTAGATACACACTGTGTGTGCCAACATCACGAGCTATCAGTTGATTTATTTTCTTTGTCAAAGAGCGTATTAATTTGATCAGCATTTTTATAAAAATTGCTGTTTTAAAATATATTGTTCAGCTTAAAACAATGTCAGTCATCCAAAATGTAAAATATAAATAGTGCCAAAAGTTTAAGGAATTGTTTCTGTTACTTCTATTTTTCACTTGTTTTGATGGAAAAAATATTCAATGTAGTTCTACTTTCAAGGATACTTTTGTTTTGAATTTGAAGATGTATTAAGAATAGTCTCTGAAATATCTATGAAAATTACTATGGGTTAGTGAAAAACTTATTTCATGGGAAGAATTTTGTAATTAAAAAATATTTCTGTTAAAAGTAATTTAAAAGAATATTTTCATTGAAAATGGGATTAAGTCAGTGAAAAGTACTTTTCGATTAAAACTAGTTAATCGATATCCAGTATTTTCGAAAGGATTTGTATTTTTTTTCTCTAACGCAGTGAATAATTACTGGTATTTCATTGGTCATTCCAAGGAAAAACAAACAAACAAATACACAAACAGAAAAAAAGAACACGCCTTCCACATTTTTTCCCTGCATGCTTCACTTCTAAGCATGCAGTCCTCTGATCTTGCTTTTTTCCTGTTAACGTGGAATCCTCCTGAATTCGTTCAAACTATCTTTTCTTCAAGATAACTCAACATTAACGCCATAGATTTAAAAACATCATGACTAATACGAATGCTGAAGTCATAATATTTTCTGTTAATAATCAAACAATAATAATAATCTTGCTTAAATGTATGATGAAAGCTAGATACTTTTATTTTTTTATCATCTCGTTTACTAAAAGAAATAGGCTTGGTTCAATTTGGCTACATCTGTTCATACATATACATACCTACCTCGTTTGAGTTAGCTATTCTTTATTGACTCACATCACTATAAGTAATAGAGAAAGACGAATGCTCCGTTGGACCACATTCAAGACCGAATTACCGATGTTCATTCAAGTAAGCATACCTATTAAGAAAGGATCGTATAACTACTCCTTTCTTAGTCAACTTACATCGTTACTTACAAAGGAGAGCACCGGAGAGTTTTACTGCGAATCGCATTTCTAAGTATTGTAGGAAACTGCTCTAAGGATTAGTTTCTCGTTAGTACAGCGACTGTTAGGGAGGATAACGACATATTTCGTAAATAACGTTTGATAGAAAGTGTTCCAAGATAAATGAAATAAAATTAAGTAGAAAGTGAAAATATTACCTCGTAGGAGGACGATTTGACCACATAAACATCTAAGTATTTATTATCTTCTGGACTGATTATCAAAGGAGGAAGATGCATGTATTTAAATTATACATTCACTACGACTGATACATTTATTGTTAATGTAAATAATTAATGTAATAGATGAGAATGCATATAATCATTATTTTACCGCATCAAACCAGTTTTGTTCGAATTAATTTGGAACCTATATTAAAAATAAATTTTGCATGTTTTCGTTATCTTACATAAAACAATGCCATCATTATTTTAACAAATACAGTCGAACTTCCATATATCGAACTTCCTTCTATTGAAATTTTCTATATATATCGAACTCTTAGCAAATCTCCATGTTCATTACATAGAAAAACTGTTTCTATATATCGAAAAAATCTAAATATATCTAAATTTTTTTTCAAGACATATTGAGATATTTTATTCCACTTTAGAATAAAATTTCCCAATTTTTGGCGTTTTAAACAATACGTCGTGAACTTCAATTCGCGGAAAATGTCCCTGATGAAGTTATTAGTGGACTGAATAAATACGAACATTTCTTTGATGAACTTTCGGCAAAACTGGCTGTTCAGCAAGATATTCGTAATTTTTTTTAAAGAATGTAACCACTGTCTGGATTATTGTTTTTTTTAAAGGTATGTAGTACTCAATAAATCTTTCATATTAATTCAGTTTTAGTTATTAACTTTTATTTAATGTGATTCGCATATAAATTAGAAAAGGAGTTTCGTATACGAAAATTAGTTTTAATTTTAATGTTTTAGGAGAATTATGATAAAACTAATATCAATTCTATAAATCGAAATTTCTATATATCGAATCTTTTTCCGGCAATTTGCTACTTCGATATATGGAGGTTCGACTGTAATTAACTTCTAGCGTGATAATTTTATAAAAGAGCATGTCTTTAATAAGTGATTTATTGATTGCATGTAATGTATACTTCATCCTTTTCTACATTACTATATTCCATTCCAGTTAACGTTTTAAGTTTTTAATGAAATACAAGGTGCGCCCATAAAGTAACCGGACAAATTAAAAGATCAAATGATAAAATAAAGAAGTGAAAGAATAATCGTCTGGCTAGAAAGAGTGACATCTCAACTCTTGTTAAAGCCAGTTTAAACTGGTTATTTAGTCGTTTGCATATCAAAACGCCGTAGTAATTTTCATTTACTGAGAAGGCTTAGCACCAAAAATTTGCTTCCTAATGGAACAACGTTGTACATTAAATTTTGTTTCAAATTAGGTAAATCTGCTACCGAAACTTTAGAGATGATTCGAACAGTATATAGTGATGCATCGTTATCAAGAACACAAGTGTATGAGTGGTACAACCGCTTTAAATGTGGGTGAGAAAGCATAGAAGATGAACCAAAGACAGGGCGCCCTTCAACTTCAAAGAATGAGGAAAATGTGGAGAAAATTCGTTCTTTGGTAAAAGCTGATAGACGTGTAACAACTCAGAAACTTTCAGACATGCTTGGGATAAGCAAAGAAAACTGTAGTTTTATTTTAATTGAAAATCTGAAAATGAAAAAAAGTTTGTGCTCGATTTGTGCCTCCGATTTTGACAGAACAGCAAAAGAAAGAAAAGCTTGCTTTGAAGATTTGCTGACTACTGCGCAACAGGACAACAATTTCTTAAAGTGTAGTATAGCAGGAGATGAGACCCGGTGTCTACAATACGACCCAGAAACAAAAAGTGCACAGTGGAAAGGACCGTCTTCTCCCATACAAAATAAAGCACGGATGTCAAAATCAAAGACTAAGGTGATGATGATTGTATTTTTTATTACAAAGGACTTATTCAACACGAATTTGATCCTGAAAAATCAAATACAGGTAATTAATCAGTATTTTTACAAGGAGGTGCTTTTTAGATTAAGAAACATGATAAGGCGAGTTAGGAAGGAACTGTTTGATTCTGGGCAATGATTTCTTTTACACGATTATGCTAGGCCCCATACAGCATTTTCTGTACAACGATATCTTGCTAAGCATTCAATTACAGTGATAAATCATCCACTATATTCTCCCGACTTATCGCCAGCTGATTTTTTCCTTTTTACGAAGCTTAAGATGGCCATGAAAGGACAGAGATTTGAAAACATCTCGGATATTAAATCAAATGTTACGCGTATTTTGCGAACGGTTAGTTCCAACGCCTATAAACAGTGTTTCGATGACTTGAAGAAACGTTGGAAAAATTGTATAGACTCCTCTGGCGATTATTTTGAAGGAGATAAATTTATTTGAAGGTGAGTAGTATTTTCCTTATTTATAAAAAATTGTCCGGTTACTTTATCGGCTCACCTTGTATTATTGCTTCATTCAGGCATAAACTGAAGCCCAAGTACAGAAAATGTTAAATTTTTATTTCAAACCGTTATTTGGAATATTTTGAGTCAACTGATGAACATGACATTTAGTACAGTCGATGGCAAAATTTATCACGGTGTTAGACCTTTTAAGCGAAGTAGTCATATTGCAGATATCACTGACGTAAGATCGTGTAATGGTATGAGAAGGGAAAGCTGATGGCATGAAGACTAACGCTGCACTTTATTCAAGAAATGAAAAGAATAAGACGTGGTATGATGAATTGTAAATGAAGTATGATTGCGGGAGCTCAGAACAATAGTTTAATTGTAAAAAAGTTGTGTTCGTGAATAAGCTGCGTTCGTATATAATTATCGTAGTCATGATAGGTTGGAATTCCTCCATTTTTCCTCACTTGTGTGTTTTAAATTGAGGAATATCCTGTCTCCCTTCAACTTTAAAATTATATTTAAACCGTTGTTAGTTTAAATGTGTGTTGAGGTATGTTGGTGACACGTTATTCTTGTCAATAATCCATTTAATCTTTATTCTATCGTAAATACTGGTAATTCTATCGATCCGCATGTCCAGTTTACTTCTGAAGTCGATATTAATAACAAATTCCTCTCTCGATGTTTTGGTATAAAAATCGGATTCTATTTTTAAAACTTCCGTGTTTACAAAACCTATACATGCCTGTTCTAATCAACCCCCTAGTCGAGAAACTGCAACCTTCTACTCTTAGGTTTACAGCGTCTTACGCTTATGTTTTGACTCCAGTTCCTTTAAAGCCGAAATGAACTATCTGAAAGCTTTGTCAATCATCAGAGGCTTCAACTCTTTGATCATTGACCAAGCTGTCGAAAAATTCAGTTCTGCCCCAATTGAGTCCAATCTCTCACCCTTAAATAAGTCTCGTACTACGAGGATAGGTTTTAATTCCAGCATTTTTACTCACCTGTGTGTTTTAAATTAAGAAATATCCTGTCTCACTTCTACCTTAAAATTATATTTAAACCCGTCAATAGATTTCGTTTTCCCTCTATGAAAGCCCCAATAACTGAATTTTATAAGTCTGATGATTAGAGCAAACATTGCATCAATTGTAATTTGTCCCATAATGATCAACCCAAACGTGCTAATGGTATGCTTATAGAATTTTCTATTGTCTCCCCTATTTATATCAAATATTTTGATGATTATCGCATTTATAAATTGCCCATAGAGACAATCATACGTAATGTTCGTTCGCTTGACGATGAGCTATTCATTAGGTCGAAACTATCAGCCATCCCCACTCCTTTTTTTTTCTGCTGTGGATTTTAAGAAGCTCCGTGTTCCTGTACGTTTTAAGGGTATAGTTGGATGGCATTAGGAATTAGGTACATGAGCTATTTATAGGGATAATTGCCATTTAGGCCTTTTTCAGACGAGGTGGTTAGTTGATTCAACTAGTTGAACGCGTGGTTGTCAAGGTCACGTTAGCGAAACTTGTGCATGCTGGCAAACCGCCTGGGCAGACGAGTTGACTGCGTGTGATGGGGTTCGGGCGATTCCCCACTATTTGTTATGTGGCTACACTTCTTAACAGCTGCCCGTTCAACTAGTTGAATCAACTAACCGCCTCGTCTGAAAGAGGTCTTAATGTTGTTTCTTCTCATCGAATATTCATAGTAGTAAAACTATCGTTTGTGGTTCTTGAATACTTACTACACATTAAGTTTTAGACATTCAGTTGCATAAGCGTTTATAATCTTGAATCAATGTGTGTGGAAAGTGAAATATTATTGACTGTTATTAAATATAAAAAAAAGTAATGTGTTGGATATTTATGTCAGCATCAGCATCAATTATTTAACAAGACTTCTGTGCTATTTCAAAGGCATAAAAAAACCACGCAAAAGCTTTCACCAGAAATTTTCAAGATTAAATTTTATGGCCAAATAAATAGTTGGTGAATGCATTCAGAATAAGTTCGTCTAAATTCTACCGATGAATAATTCATAAGGCTTATTAAACTTTGATGGAATCATTTCTAAGGTGTTTTTTTGTTACGCCTATAATCTCTATTTGCATAAAAAGCTATCTTTCTGCACCTAATTAAATTTTGACTTTTTTGACATTTTTTGTTCCAAAAAATTTGTTATTCTTGCAATAAATCCCATATCATTTCTTAATTAGATTATAGGGTTAAATGTTCAAATGTATTTTCATGAAACTACTTAAGTTAATATCGTATTATTGCTATTATTCATATGACAACGTATTAAATATAACATACCGCAATAATATAAAAATTACAAAACATGGTTAATAAAATGAACGTAAATAGACGTAAATAGGAGAGTTTAAGAAGTATTTAGCACGTAGTAATATTCCTAACTCACCTTTTGATAATTTATGAGGCATCAACCCTTGTAACAATTACTTCGATATCTCTTAGAAACGTCAACATATGTGGAATTGTGCATGGGATATTAATTTTCTGTTATCTCGGGGAAAAATATATATTCTTCCACATTATTCAGCTTATGGTTATTTGAACGTGAATCAGATCAAAAGTTTTAATAGCAGTCGAACAAAGAGAATGTCGCTTTTCACCTATAGACTGCTGCAATGTGAATACCCTATTAGACAACAAATTTTACGTGTAATGTAGTTGTATGCAAGTGCTGTTTTTTGGTTTTTGTTTCGTAAAGTACAAAGTGTATTGCTACTGGTCGGACATTCGTAAATTTATTGGATTAAGGAGTTGATCGCGTTGAATTATGATTTTACTGATGGGGTCTCGAAACGTTTGTTGAATACATGTTCTTCTGAGATATATTGTAATACGCATATTTATTTAAAATTTTTCTTTAATTTCGAACCTTTTTTTATCGATTACTTTTACTTTTTATCTTCCTTCCAAACACCAGAAAAGGACGAGTTGTGCAGTTCGAATGAAGTGTAAAAACATTTATTGCTTTTGAAACTAACTAATTGACCACCACATCCTGTGGTAATTTTTAGGAAATTTAACGTAATATAGCTAATTATAGGGTGATGCACTCGAGAGAGGTCCCGAATATTCTGTAACAACTCTCGCTAGGACGAAGCAATCTGAATGAAACAACGTACGATGTGCCACTCAGTACAGGCACATCACATCACAGTGTTCTCGGACGAGGCGTGGTTCTATTCGTCGAGTTATGTGAACTCTCAAAACACCCGTATATGGAACGCTGAAAATCCCTTTGCCGCTCATCAAACACCGCTCTATGATCAAAAAGTCGGTGTGTAGGGCACGATGTGTCGGTTGCGCATTACAGGCCCCATTTTCTTTGGCACCGATGTGCACCTGGGCGTTTTTGAACAATTCGGGAATCAACTGATCAGGAGTTAACGGAGGTTACTTACAACAAGAGGGAGGAAAGCGTCACACATCGGCAAGGAGCATAGTGGAAATTTAGTCTTTCATAGGCAACAGGGTAATTTCAAAGGGTTTTCGCCACCATGGTAGCAAGAACTAGCACAACCAGACTTCTTCCTCTTGGAAAAGTCTATATGGAGCGGTCTACATGGAAAATGGAGATCCATTCCAGCATCGCATGCAATGCAATCGATACATCGAGGTACGTAACGTATTTTTTTGTCTGTTTTGCTTCATCCTAGAGAGAGTTATTACAGAATATTAGGGGCCTCTTTCGAATGAATCAACCTATAGAATTTACAGCCATTAGACATATTAAGCTTATATCTAAAAGGTAATTTAGGAAAATCTAAGAAATAACACCTGGATTACATAATACTTCAAGCCGGATCTTACAATATCAAAATAAAACCTTTGTCCAAAAAATTCCAGGACTGAGCTTGTAAAAAAAATTTGTTCAACTTATCAACAAAGCCTCCTAGGTCTCGTCAAAGTAATCCCCTCGGTTATCTATGCACAACTGCCATCGTTTCTGGAGGTCATGGAAGCAAGCAGAGAAAGCTTCCTCCGAGATGCTTCTAAGCACATCCGTCACAGTAGTTTGAAATGGTACAATATCTTAATGATGCTTCCGTTTACACGGCGGCAGGTCTGATGAATATGGGGATGTGGTATAGCTGGGATACGTTAGGGGTTTACTCTAGCTTACCGCAGAACTTAATGTTAACTCTCTGCTTGTAATCCAAGTCCTCAATGTCACTTGTGTCACTTCCAACTAGCCGCCAACAAGCCGAACAGTGGATTGTTAAGCACAGTCCTGACACCTACCGTATTTTTCGGACCATAGGATGCACCTTTTTACATAAAAAAATCTACTTAAAATTGGGGTGCTCTCTTATGGTTCGAAGGTAACATTAAAATAAAAGGAATATTTTACTATATAAATTATATATATTATATATATATATATATATATATATATATATATATATATATATATATATATATATATTATTTATTATATACTTTTTTAATCATTAATAAGTAAGAAATTGAAAATATCTTTATATACCTCACAAAGTACAAAATATTCTTTTCTAAAAATCTTCCCATAAATTTGAGGTGCTTCTTACTGTGCGGTACGTTTTGTGGTCCGAAAAATACGGTAATGAGTTTACATAGAAAACCCTCCCATGGCCATACAAGGATACATATCAGGGGAATATTTCAGAACATATATCAGTTGACTGAATAACACCCAACTCTTGTGTTTGAATATCGCAGGTAAAGAATTAAAAAAATCAGTCCTGGAACTTTTCTAGTAAAGGTTATAATAACAAATTTATTACTGTCTTAGTTAACATCTAATCAGCACAAAATCCCTCTCCCATGCACTATTCACCAATAGCTATTTCCCACACTAGTTCCTAATTTCCATCAAACTATATTCCTCTTTCTTCTAACTTGTTTTTATTCTAATCATGCTGGACCTGTTCTGAGACGTCAGTTCTTCAACCGGAGGTCTCTGCTGCCAACTCTTCGAACCCAGCTCTCCGTGTCTCCTAAATAATCACCTCATTAATTCTCTACATCATATTTTCTAATCTCCATAGAGGTGCAATTTTCTTCTCTTGTCCCGAAACAGAGATGTGCAAAATTTTAGGAACTAGAATCCTGACAAAAAGGACGATAGGAAAGCAATCGTACGAAAAACTGTTTAGGAACAGAATATAATAGTGTAACATATGTAAAATAAAGTACCCTTTCAAACATAAATATAACTCATAGCTCCCGAGAGAAAATTCAAAGAAAGTTATCAATAGTTTATGATAAATGTCCTGAAGTTTCATTTTTGCATTTAGATCCCTCATACCACGTTCAGTATTTTTTGGGGAAATCATTTAGATAGAAACAGATTACATGGGAGAACCCTAAATCTTTTCGTTGTTCCGAAAAGCCCCATATTTTTTATCCGGCACAAATTTGTAAAACAAATTGGTTCGCCAATTTGTTTTTTCATATTTAATAGGTTTTTAAGGTAAGAGTAAAATAAAATCTTAAAAAACGCGCTTTTATTAATCCTTGACAAATACGGTTATTGGGTTATCTAAGGTTGGATATACAGCTCATATTTCAGGAGCAAGCACACCATAAATCCAAATAGAAATACTTATCTAATAGTCGTATCTCTCATCTGTATTGTGGCTTAGTACAGACGGGTGAGCTGTATCAGATCTATCTTCGACGAAATGTATTTTGCTTGCTTTGACTATTCAAGAATATCTGTTTCTCTCACGGATTTATCTTCCTTTACTCTTTGCAGCCGTTCTACTTACTCTTTCCAAAGTTGACTATAATTTTTGTTTTACTCTTTTTTACTTTCAATTTTTTTATTACTTTTCCCGTTCCTGGGATAGAAGAGGCTATGCGAAAAAGATTTGAACGAGTTCTGAAGGGAAGAAAAGTTAAGGAAAATATGGCTAGTGATTAAAAAGATGGCAATACTTCAATAGTTCAGTTGTTTATTCCTCTTAAAGTACGGTATATTTTTTGCTTCTCATCATTTCTGATTTAAAATAAAAATAAAGTAATCTATCAGCTAAAGAATAACTTTCAAGATATCTTGATTTAACAGAATTGTTTCACATTGACCAACAGTTCAAAGTAACTTTATGAACTGTTTTAATGTGCAGATTTGAAGTTCTCATCAAAAACAAGTACATATAGAGATATTTTACAAGTGCAACGTGTGCCGTCCAGTTGCGTTAGCTACTGGACGGCACACGTTCATGTATGGAAGGAATGGCCAACAAATCAGTTTTTTTTTTGGTGTGTGTGTGTGTAGAGAGAAGGAGCACGTTCAGTAGCATCTTTAATTCCAATTTAAATTCTACCCTCCGTCTAGAACAAGATTCTTCGTAGTATTTTTTTAAAATTATTAAAATCAGGCCATTGTTTCTTTCGCACTTAAAACGATATGATAATGTAAAATTCAGAATTCGGAAATACAGTCATGTGCCTGTTCACATAGCGTCCGTCAGCGTCAGCGTTACTCGTATTGAAATATATTTAACCAATTACAAACCTCCACACGATTAGCCACGAAATTGTTGTCAGTGATTGGTTTAAAATATGTCAATACGAGTGACGTTAACGGATTGTATGTCAACAGGCCCTATGTCAGTAAAATACCTCACTTTTAGGGCCTGTTCACATAGGAGTCCGTTGCGTTGCGTTAAGGAAAAAATGACGTTAAGACGAAAATAAACCAATCATATACCTCCAAAAGATTAGCAATGAAATTTTTAACGCGTATGATTGGTTTATTTTCGTCTCAACGTCATCTTTTCCTTAACGCAACGCAACGGACTCCTATGTGAACAGGCCCTAAGTGTGTAAATTAGGGTCTTTAACCCGTGTCTCGCGGGCCACGAGTACAATGATGATACTCCTAACCAGTTCAAATCATTTTAAGCTAAAATAGAAGTTGAAAGTTCTAGAAAAGAGTAACTGTCTGCAGACTATAAACGGCGAAAGAGGAAAGACTGTCCGAGACAAAAAGGAAAGGGCCGAAAAAACAAACAGAGAAACCACTCAGTTCTTATTATTCACTTAATTCCTCGTTATTCTTATGTGTTAGTCATTTGTAGCGGGATGCTCAAAGGTTTTATAACACTTGCCGGTACCAAGATTAAATGTTATCGACGTACGAGTATCGTGTATGGGAACGAGAATAAATAAAAGAAATCGCAAACTAGTAGTGTGCCATGGATACGAAATATATTGTGTTGTCATAATTGGTACTAAATATATTGTGTTGTTATAATTGATACTGAATACATTGTGTTTTCATGAGCAAAATAAAATAAGCAAACTAAAAAATGTGTCTAATTTTACGTGAAATGTAGTTGTATGCAAGGGCTGATTGTTTGTTTCGTAATGTACAAAGTGCATTGCTACTGGTCGGGCATTCGTGAATTTATTGGATTAAGGAGTTGTTCGCGTTAGATTATGATTTTACTGATGTGGTCTCGAAACGTTTAAGACCTCTACTGTAAAGTAATAAAAATAAAAACCTAGCATATTAAATAAAGCTGATGGAATCTTTTGAATGATCACAATTTTCAGTATGATTGAAATGAGATTAAAAATGGAGAAACTAACCGAAATGTTTTATTTGGAAATTGCAATGCTTTAGCGCTCCCTGATTTACATAAAAAGAAGGTTATAAAAAACTTGTTAAGCGAAAGTAGGTTTGTACTTTTGACCAATTTTCCTATAAATTTATTAATAAAGTTAAAATTTACGTTAAGTATCGCTTGGAACAAATATACACTTGTATACTTTGTACCGATTTTAGAGCCCAAAAGTCAATCGGAGTTGTTGACAAAATGGCCGCTTCTGGTGTATAGAATGACAAGTTATATAAACGCATTACAATGCTGATTTGTCTGAGGTAAATCTTGCAATTCTTATGCAGAAAAAAAAATTAAGGAAAGATGAAGGAGAAAATTATAATATAAACTGAAAGCATTGTTTTAAATTTCGCTTGTATGTATCATGAACCACCTGTAATGGACGCATCACAATACTGATTTGTCTGAGATAAAACTTAAAATCCTTATGGAGAAAACATTTTAAGGGGATGGTGGACTTTCAAATTATCAAAAATCAAACAAAAAATGGAAATTTTTATGGGATTGTATTAATATCCTTAAAATATGTAAATATTGGAACAAAATGCATTTAAAATTTGTAATGAATAGTAAAATGAAAACCTGGTGGCTTTAGAAAAGTAAATATTAAAGGTAGGTGAAAAAAAATAGGCTTTTAAATGGCTTTATCAAAAAATGAGTCATTTCCAGATTTGCAAGTCTTTGAAATGCTCCTTGCGTCACAATTTTTGACAAAATTTTATAAAATTTATAACAAAGACTCCTCTTGTACATTTAAATAAAGTTATTTATCCATTTTAGGTTTCGACATCATTAAGATTATCAAAGTTTAACGTAAGTGTAGAAAAGTACAAAAATTCCACGAAAATTCAGATTACAAGCATAAAATTATTTCCTAAAAATTAACTATTCTACGAAAGGCCAAAATAATACATAACTCTCTTCAAAAGGTATTTATAAGCAATATAAAGGCAAAATTAAGGGGGAAGTACAAAATTTTATCGCAAGGAGCATTTTAAAAACATAATAAAAATTTAAATTTTTAAATTATAAAATAAAAAATTTTAAATATTCATAAAAAATTTATAAGGTGTTTGATATATTTATACTTTAATGAATATATATGCAAAATTTCATATCTCTGAGATAAAAATTACAAAAAATGTTTGTAATGTCCACCATCCCCTTAAGGAAAGATGAAGGAGAAAATAATAATGTAAACTGAAAGCACTGTTTTAAATTTCACATGTACATATCATGAATTATCTGTTTTATATTCTGAGACCATCGACGTATCACTAAAGGATGGGAAAAATTTAAGAAAAAAACCATGGAATTGGAAGCCACTGCTTCATTTTATTTGGGATATAAAATTCTTCTGTCAACATGTCTGAGATTCCTTCGCGAGAGCGATAATGATAAGTCTTTGGTCGTAAAAATTTTCTTGGATTCCTTGAATTATAACCGAGTTATTTGATCTGAGGTTTTATTTCGCTTTCCACATTAAAGCAGCAAGAAATGGGATTTTTTATGCCTTGTTTTGATGATGCATTACATTTAACATATAAAGAACCAGGTTGTTGCAGAATTTATGGTGCGTTTGGAATTTAGCCTTTTCCCTTCTCTATCTGCATTAAACAGGAACGCTTTTTTTTATCACTCTTAAATTTAGGTAAATAAAGGAAACGCATGTATGTTGTAAAGATGCAGTATTTTGGAGGAATATGTATTAATACTAATACTGTTCAAGATTCTATTTCTTTATATTTTTCCTTATGAACAGAAGAAACCTTAGATTTAATATTTCTTAATTATATTGTTTTCAAGGTCTCATGATATTATTTTAAGAGTTTTTGAAGGAATGTTATATGATAGGTTTTGAGATCCAATTATTCAGATACTAGCTACACTTTTTATTGGTTCCTCTAATACTATTGGAATATTTCCCTATCCAATAAAAATGTAGCCAGTTTGCTAGAATTTGAGAGAAGCTTGAACTTAAACAACTATTAGCCCCTGTCTTCAATTATCTGAACATTTTAAAAGGAACCACCATTCTAAACTTTTCTAAACACCCGTGAAAACTTACAGTGCACATGGGATTCATATTTATAGGTTTTCACGTGTCTGGGAATTGCAAGCAAATTTCAGAGCACTTTGCCAGATTTACATTTGCGTAGAAAAAAAAAGGAAATTTCAGGTAGTCTCTTCTAACGGTAGTCTCTTCTTAGACGTAGTCTCTTCTACGTCTCTTATTAACGTATATTACTTATCGTTGCTTACCTTTTTTGTATGTATATATGTATGATGTATATATGTATCTATATATGTACGTATGTGTATATATAAATGTATGTATGTTAAAATTTTGACGCATTTTGGTACTTTTTTTTTTGGGGGGGGGGGGGGTTTAGCTGTTTACTGCTTGTCCAAGCGACACAGACTGGGTTTGGCGCGCTGCCAAAACTATAGCTTGCGACGACGGACGGTTTTAGCGTCTGAAATTTTGCTTTCCGGAGGACCGTTATGGAGGCACGTAATCCTACTTTAAAAACTTTTATAAAAAACTGGGGACCCCGGGTTGCCGCAATTGGTCGGCAGATCTATACTGTCCGTCCGGTACCCAGGCCATATGAAACAAACTGAACAGGGGAAATCAACCTTCGGCTGAGTTAGCAGGAATTGCTACTCAGCGCCGGCCGATACGCGCAAGCGGAGGGGGCCGAGGTGTTCAGAAGAATTATCAAAAACCGTTTCAAAGAGTCTTGCTAATTTTATACATGGATATTTCATCTACTAACATCTACTACATGGATATTTCATCTACTACAATATATCTTAATAAATTGCACTTTAAATTATTATTTACCTAAAGCGATGTTCTATATAATTAATATTTTCCTTTGATGGTGACCTATCCAACTATTATTTTTCTCAAGGGGCCGTTCAACTATTACGTAAGCACATCTTTATCCCTTTTAGAACCCCCTCTTTCTATATATAAGCATAAATAAGCAGATGTCCAACGACCCCCCCCCCTCTGCTTACGTAAGAACTGGCAAATTTCTCGTCGCTATTTCGTATGCCAAACGATTTTTTTCAATCGTTAAATTTACTGTATATTTCTAAGTAAAATATGTATAGATGTTAAATCATTAATAGCAAATATATTGAACAATAAATGAAAATAGAATTATATCAACGTTCTAAAGTTCTTATTAATTCCTTGAAATTACATAGTACAATAGAAAATAAGTAAATATACTAGTGCAGATGGCAAGGGAGTTGATGTGGTCAGGAGCACATCGCAGCATGTTTTCTGTATTACTTAAGCTTTGCTCTGACCCCCCTTGTCAGCAAAAATAAGCAAAGCTTAGATTCCCTCCCCCCTATTAACATGTTTGGATTATTTTTAGTAATTTCTTCATTTTTTTTGCTATTGTGGTTCACCAATAACTTACATCGTTAAATGATAACTTATTTATTTTAGTCCTTGAAATTATGTGTTACTTGTAGATTTTACGCATTAAAACTTCAAAAAATGGTTACATATATCTACGGTAATTCAGTAATAATCTGATTGGGCCTGCAAAATTAGAGTTGTCGGCTGGAGCGGTCAGCACCACTCTCCCGAAATGCAATCAGTTTAGCGTTCTTAATCTCACAGATACAGTATAAGGAATCCATAAGTCTTTTTTAGGGAGGACGAAGGCAAATTTTCTGATTTAATCTAATGAGCCTGTTTTCTGCGGTGAAATACTGATCCTTCAACAGTTCTTGAACTCATACAGAGATGGCTCGAGTCTTGTTGACAGCGGCATTTCTGTCATCAGAAATACAGTTTTTGACAACACATTTATGAGAATATATATGTTTGGAAATCCCTGAGAAAGCTGACATCAGTATTTCATTCGCTGCTTTTCCCTTTAAACAACGCTCAGTTTTATGAGGAAAACTTATTGAGAATGTATTTAAAGCCAAATTATCCTGATTCAGAGCTATCACATATCCAAAATTATCCTGATTCAGAGCTATCACATATCCAAAATTATCCTAGATCTCAAAATGATCCTAAATTATCCTAGCTCCTGATAGAATCTAAAGAGAGAAGAAAATTTATTTACAATACTTTATTTCAGAGGAACTGAATGTCTAGACTTAAAACTTGTACACACACACACACACATATATATATAAAAGCGCACGCTTCACTAATCACTTCGGTATATGAGAAAAATTTCTGTCCTCCAAGAAATTTTTCATATTTGGTTTGGTTCATTGATAGTGCTACAGTTATTTTTTGCTGCACGAGGGATAATTAGATCGGTACCTATTGCTTAAAGCCGACTCCGAACGGCTACAAACATCCATGCCAATCGAGGGACTCACAACCCACAAACTCTGGTAACGCATGCCAGCGCCCCAGCCATTCAGCCAGTTTTCATATTTGGATCAAACGGTAGCCCGATAGGGTCGAATCTTTAGAATACGGAGGGTGAGGAACAATTTTGTTGTTTAATTATAACGGTTCTGCCGCAGCAATCGCAGATGAAGGAGCCGAGCATTGTCATAATGAAAGAGATCCTTACTTTCGCTAAATGTGGCGTTTTTGTCTTAATTTTACAGTTTTAATGATCTAGGAAAGATACTTAGTACTTTCCAGGGAATGTTTTGCTCTTTCCAAGTAGTTTAAGATTATACTATAGTCATATATATATATATATATATATATATATATATATATATATATATATATATATATATATATATAAATAAAATCTACCAATAAGTATTTGGACACCCATGCAAATGAGGATATCTGCGATCCTGATATACGTGACGCCCTTCGCCGTTAAATATCGTGTAGGAAACAACATTGGTATTAGTCGTATGCAAGATGCCACAAAGTACAAAGTTTTTGATTTCGAGAAAGGTATAATCGTCGGGTATCACAGAAATGGCCGATCTATATCTAGGGTACTGAATTACCCAAAATCGACAGTGGTCTATGTGATTCAGATGTGGAAGGTGAGCGGTGATTATCGGAATGTGCCCCGAGTCGGCAGACAAACGAAACTGGGAGATAGAGACCGACAGATGCTGTCCAGATAAATTCGGAAGAACCGCACCCAACTCAGGCATCCGGGCGTGTTGTTTCGATGAATATCATCCGTAAGGAAGTACATCTGCTTGGTTTCCATGGTAGTGCTGCCGTCCATAAGCCTTTGATCACAAAGTCCAACCGCGCTACTCGGTTAGTGTGGTGCGAAGCACGACGAAAGGGGATTGTAGATCAATGGAATCGAGTTCTCTGCATGGAGCTACGAATCAAGGTTCACCCTCTACCGTTCGGATGGCAAGGTCTAGGTCTGGCGTCTGCCTGAAAAACGCCTCCTGTCAGAATGCACTGTGCCCACATTATGGTTGGGGGGGGGGGGGGTCATTCTTTTGGTATGGACTGGGACCCTTGGTCCCAATTCACGATAAGCTCAACGCCGACGCCTACTGCACTATTTTGGATGGCAGTGTGCTTCTTACGTTGCCGCAGTTTTACGGATTGAACCCATGTTTCTTCCAGGACGACAACGCCAGCTGTCATGTTGCGGGGTTCACTATGGACTGGTATGGTGACAATGGGGCCAACCGAATTCACTGGCCTACCCAGAGCCCAGACCTGAACCCTATCGAGAACCTCTGGGACGAGTTGGATCGCCGAATTAAGGGGTGCCACAACCGTCCTAAATCTGTGAAGGAACTCGCATGCCTTCTCCAAGCCGAGTGGAAGAAAATACCACTATCCGTCATACAAGGACTTGTGGAAAGCCGGAAGGTTGATGCTGTAATCGTCTCTCGTTGAGACTTTACGAACAATTGAATATGAATAAATTTTGTTTTTCTTTTCTATCACAGGAGTCCAAATGTTTATTGGTAGATAGAGTATATGTGTATATATATATATATATATATATATACTGCTGGCCACTGTAAATGCAACACCCTGAAGGAAACATGCAAATAACATGAAATTTACAACATGCATTAGCGGAGGTGAGATATGCAAATGATTAGTATTTCAGCCCAGGCGCACATCACGCGCGCCTGTGTCGCCACTTCAAAGCGCTATTTAAGGCTTGGAGATTTCGACAATTTCAAGTTCGGCAATTGTGTTTTTCTTGTGATTTTTTCAAAAAAACGATCAATTATGCCTCGTCGAAAACAGCGATCATCTTTTGATCAAGTATCCGAGTTCGACAGAGGAAGGATAGTGGCCTACCGAAATTGTAGATTATCTTTCAGGGAAATCGGTAGTCGTGTTGGACGAAACCAAACAACTGTAATGCGGATATGTGATCGTTGGATGCAGGAGGGTACGACGGACCGGCCTGTTCGATCGCACCCACCTCAGCGCACCACTTCACGTGATGACAGGCAAATTGTGCGCAGGGCAGTGACGGATCGCTCAGTCACATCACGAACCATAGCACAGCACATGCAGTCTGTAACGCATCATCCAGTGTCTGCGCGTACCATTCGACGCCGTTTACAGCAGAGTGGTCTGTCCGCAAGACGTCTTTGCTTTGTCTACCCTTGACGCAGAACCACAGACGTCTCCGCCGCCAATGGTGCGATGACAGAAGGATGTGGACGGCAGAATGGAATGAAATTGTCTTTACTGACGAGTCATGCTTCTGTCTGCAACACCACGATGGTCGCATTCGAGTCTGGAGACACCGTGAAGAGAGGATGCTGAACAGCTGCGTTATGCACCACCACACTGGTCCTGCACCGGGTATTATGGTATGGAGCGGTATTGGATATCACTCTCGCACACCTCTAGTACGCATTGCCGGTACTTTAAACAGCCAGCGCTACATCTCCGAGGTGTTGGAGCCAGTTGTCCTTCCTTACATTCAGGGCTTGCCCACAGCCATATTTCAACAGGATAATGCGCGACCACACGTGGCACGCATTGTCCAACGGTTCTTCGTCAATCGCCAGATTGAATTGCTTCCCTGGCCGCCTCGCTCTCCGGATCTTTCGCCGATAGAAAACATGTGGTCCATGATTGCACTACTATTGACCCAGATTCCATTCCCAGCTGCCACAACAGATCAACTTTGGCAACGTGTGGAAGCTGCTTGGTCTGCTGTTCCCCAAGAACTCATCCAAAGTCTCTTTGAATCAATGCCGAGGCGTGTGGCAGCGGTGATCTCCAACAATGGCGGCTACTCTGGCTACTGATTTTGGCAGGAACCACACTTCACAGAAGTCTATAAATTTAATCATTTGATACTTGGTCAACATGTTATCTACAAAATAAATTTTGTTGTGATATCTCTTGTCTTTCTTGGTGTTGCAATTTGGGTGGCCAGCAGTGTGTGTATATATATATATATATATATATTATACACACACACACAGGCACACACGAGATGTGTCAAATAAAGGACCGAACCAGTACAGAGGGGCACTGAGCCTCATGATTTTGCCAGATGGTAAACAAACAGTGCAGCCAAGAAGTTTCCTCGAGTATGAAGGATGCTGTTGTGTTCAAGAAGAAGCCAGAATTGTAAGAAAACGAGACTTAGATGTTGAACCACAGCAATGCGCCGTCTAGCGCGTCAATCCTCGTCCGAAATTATCTGCCAAAACATCAGATATACGCTGTACCCCATCCACGCTATGATCCGGAACTTGCCCTTTCAAATTTGTCCTGTTTTTCGAACTTCAAACTACTATGAAAGGGCTCCGTGCCAAAATATAGAGGAGATTTAAAAAAATGCCAACGATGATGACTTTATAACATAAGCTGTAAAGTATTTTGAATTACTGATTATATTTTTTGATATTTGAATCGACTAGTCTATACTAATATATAAAGAGAGAGCGGATTTTGTACGTGGAGGGTAATCTCCGGAACCACTGCACCTATTTGAAAAATTCTTTCACTGTTTGAAAGGTACATTATTCCAGATGGACATAGGCTATATATTATGCATATCTGATCAGTAGAAATAAAGTTAGAGGGGATACTCTAGATTTGTGTGCACGGCCGCCATCTTGGATTTTTTCCGCCAGGGTTTGGCGCATTTCGCATGGCGATAATTATTGCGTTCTGGTAAAAATAACCCAATGTCAAATTCTCTAATTTTAAGATCAAACAGTTATTTCTGATGTGATCTTTTAATTACAGTATAATAATTTTAGGTCAGATCTTGGCCTTGACCTGGAAATCTGAGTCAAATTGACTATACTCAAAAGAGTAAATTATTTTTAAAACTAAGAGTCTTTTTGTTGAAAATTTTTGAATCCATTATCAGTTTTTCGTTAACTTATTAAATTTAAGTTGCTTTTAATTTTGTTTATCGATTGTCAATTAGTATACTATAATGATACACCATTTCATTTATTTGAAGTAAAAATTATCTGCCATCATTTTTTCGTAAAATGTAAAATACAGTATACATTTTAAATACAATATATTTTAAAATATTTTATAATTCCAAGTTGTAGTGGATTACAAATAAATTTAAATAACTGAAGTTCAACTTCTCTCTCCCCAGGAACCTAAGTTAAAAAGTTAGTTAAGGTTAAGTTATTGGTTTAGGAAAAGGGTTTTTTTTCTTATTTCCAACACAGCAGGATAAATGGTCAAATAATCCTTGTCCCGATTTTATTGTATGCACCAAATATTTGGTTAAGGTCAATGGTTACTCACCATAAATTTATGGGTTCATAATTATTTTACATTTTTCAAAGCTGAATTTTAGATAATTTTTAAATTGCAAGTTATTTAGGTGGTACGAATATGCTGTATTTTTTTTCTAATTAACAATATATTGGCATAATATTTTGGTGATTCATTGCTATTAGTCAAAGAGTTAGGGCAAACTGAATAGATGGCATTGAAATTTTATCTGTAAGTAAAATTCATTTGACCAAATTTTTCATATGGATCATAATTTGAAAAGGTAGTTTTTAATTAAAAATGACAAAAAAAAATCTCAGTCCAACGATTAAATGATTTTTCAAAAATATTTCTAAGTTTCACAATTTAAAAAGGTCGTTTTTATTAAAAAAGCTAAAAGAAAAACCCAAAATTTCCAATATTTGAGAATGATTTTTTCAAAAAAGTGGTTTTTATCAAAAACCCAAAAATAAATCAAAGTCCAACGTTTAAATGATTTTTCAAAAATTTTTCTAAGTTTCATAATTTAAACAGGTGGTTTTTATTAAAAAAGCTAAAAAAATTCAAAGTCCAGCGTTTTGAAAACACCGCTTAAAACACATTGGCGAGAATTTTTCCACTCCTCAAAACACGGTAAAATTGCCAAGTTGGCGTAAAAAAATCCAAGATGGCGGCCATGCACACAATTATTAAGTAACGTAATATTAATTTGAATAGTATTTTAGGTGCTTAAAATAATTATAAAAACATTCTTTACTTAAAATCCTTTTTTTATTTTTGTATTTTTATTTCATCTCTTACTCTAATTTTGAGATACCAATGTGTATCTATACTTCTATAATATATCTATACTTATATATAAAGAGAGAGCGATTTTGTACGTGGAGGGTAATCTTCAGAACCACTGCACCTATTTGAAAAATTCTTTCACTGTTTGAAAGGTACATTATTCCAGATGGACATAGGCTATATATTATGTATATCTGATCAGTAGAAATAAAGTTAGGGGCTTAATCCTGACAATCTCCATTATTATCGCTACTGCCCTCTACCGCTTTTTGTGCCGAAGTCTTCAACGATCCTTAGCGTGGTGCTATCTATACTTATATATAAAGAGAGAGCGATTTTGTACGAGGAGGGTATATCTTCAGAACCACTGTACCTATTTGAAAAATTCTTTCACTGTTTGAAAGGTACATTATTCCAGATGGACATAGGCTATATATTATGTATATTTGATCAGTAGAAATAAAGTTAGGGGCTTAATCCTAACAATCTCCATTGTTTCTGCTACTGTCTTCTACCGCTTTTTGTTCCGAAGATTTCAACGATCCTTAGCGTGGTTCTATCGCGGTGGGCTTCTGTTCTGACGCTAGCGGTTCGAACCTAGCCGTTCTCCGGCACGCCTTTTTCTTTTAAAAAATTGATTTTAATTATTAACTAACGTAAAATTAATTTAAGGTATTATTTAGATTATTATTAAGGTGAAAAAAGATTTACAATTTATTGGCTATCAACTGGAAATTTATTGGTATAATATTTTGTTCAACCCGGACAAAGTCGGGACGTGCCGCTAGTATCTGATAAAAGCGTAGGAAGGGTAATGAGATCTCTCGGCAGTCTTTAGTATTCACCCCTCCTAACTTTTACCAATTCCAGATGAACAAAAGATGAAGCTTTTTACGTGGTATTACGTATAGACCAGGAAGGGGGTGTCGTTAAGGGGTTGAGCATTTAGAGAAAATCTCAAAACTGCGCCTCACTCTCAATATTAAGATGAATTGACGTTGAAGCCTTTTCACATGTATTTTGTGGTTCTACAAGTGTGGGCGTGCTCCGGATTGTAACAGATTTTGGTATGTTGTATAACCCTACCATGAGCCGTTGGTTCATTGTAGAGGTAATAAGTTTCGCCAAAACACTAAAGAAATGATACGTGATGTAACATTGCAGACGCATCTCGTAGCATGACGACGAGTACAACGTCGAGCCAATTATTCAGAAGCGCTGTGATAGAAAATAAAATTATATGGGAAAAAGATATAGATACGACAGAGCTCACATCATCGATCTGTATCATGCGATTCATGATATGTGATACGATGACCTGACAAAGTGGGAACGTACCCTAACGCTATGCTTTAAATACGTCTATTTTATTTAGTCTCCTTTCCAAAATGGGTGGCGAATTTTTATGCTAACTAATCGTATCCAAAGCGAATGTCTTTAACATATTATAGTTTCAAGTATTGGCCTTCAGTACTTTTATCACTCATGTATAGTCGGTAACATATGTGCAAAAGCTTGGAAACGACTGTTTCAATCCTTTTATAGCACTTTAAGAACCACATTATTTCATCATTTTAAAAGTACAGACTATTTCGATGGGAAAATACGACCCCAACCGCTGTTCTTTAGGATTCTTTCAAAACAAACAAATCAAAGCAAAAATATTAGTTACGATCATCATTTTTTCACTCTTCAGACGAAGTGCTATTCTTCCTTATCCAAAATCAATAAAATTACTGTTTCCAATAACCTATGCTGTTACGAGAAAACTGGTAACTTTCTTAATCTAAAATGAAATTAGAAAGGACCTTATTTAAGAATGTCTAAGGAATTAAAGCCAAATTTTCCCTATCTGATGGCTCATCGTTGCACGATATCACGAACCCATAAATTACAAAAGAGTTTAATATATCCCTTTATGCGTGTTTTAGGAATGAGTGATTGGATACGAGGAAGAATTTATTGCCATCAAATTTTAAAATTATTAATTTTAATTAGGAAAACAACTATTAAGATATATAATGAATTAACACGTCAAAGAGTGAATTTTTAAAAGTCAGCAAAAAAAAATTTTTTTTTTTTGGCTTGCTAGATTATTTTCCAGAAAAAATACTCACTATTCTTTAAGGGTAACGAACAGAAACTACAGTTCTTTTCTGAATAGAGATGTTTGAGTCATGGCACAGAGTCAATTAAATATACAAAACCTCCTAAATTTAATATGTTAGTCTATATTACATTGAGACTCATAATCGGACTGAAACGGTAGCGCGTTTTTTCTAAGAAACCTGTTCCCCTGAAATCAGGCACAGGTGAATGGAATAAGTTTGGTAAAATCGGGACAGGAGTAATGAACTACAGATTTTTATTCAGTTATTTGTCAATGTGATCAACTTATCAATGAAGACATTCGCACTCAATCCGCGAGAATCGTTGGTTGCTTTCAATGGGGACACCGTATAGGTAAGAACCGTAATTAAGAGGCCAGAATTTTAAGAAAACGAAACTTAGATGTTGTACCACAGCAATGCACCGTCTAACGCGCCACTAAATATACGCGCCACTAAATAACGCGCCACCGTCTAAATTATCCGCCAAACCATTAGACATCCGCTGTACCCCATCCACGCTATGATCCGGAACTTGCCCCTCCAAATTTTTCCTGTTTCTCGAACTTAAAACCACTATGAAAGGACTCCGTGCCAAAATATAGAGGAGATTAAAAAAAAAAAGAATGCCAGGAGAGAACGACGCTCCATCACAGAGAGCGCCTGCCAGGAAGAATTCAAGCACTGAAAGAAACTTTGGGTATGGTGTATCGTCATTTTATATATATATATATATATATATAATTTCTATATACATACATACATATATATATATATATATATATATATATATATAGATAGATACGGTCAGACCCCCTATACGGATCCCCTTTACTACCACCGATCACTGACACCACCTCAATTTTGACCGAGCACCCCTAGGGGTAACACCTGGAGGGTTCGTACCTTATCCCTCCCTCTCTGACATCATAGATGAAGTTTCCGGTCTACAGATTTATCGTGTCCATATCCGACCTACCCACAAATGTAATTAATGGTGTTCGTTGGGATTCGAACCGAGCACAGCCAATCCTAAGCCCAACACACTACCACTAGTCTATTTCAGGCTTTGTTTTTTATACGGTTGTCATGCGGATCAGCTAACATTTAGTAATTTTGGCGGAGGAAAAACATGTGGGATATTTTTGAAGGGTAATAAATTAACCGAAATCTCATCAAAAACATACTTTGTTGAAATCAGACAAGTTGCTTCTGAAACTTGCTTTTAAAGTTTCTTAATATATCTTTCAATAAAGAAGATACATGTGACCCTATACGTATGCTGTTTAAAAGTCACAAACTCGTCATCTTATGTGTCAGATTCTGAAATTAATTTTGTCTTAATGACTCTATGAATATTACAGTAAATTAATTAATTAACTACTCCTGGCTCGATTTTAATGAAGCTCATTTCATTCACCCTTACCTCATTTCAAGGGTACCGCATTCTTGGAAATAACGCACTACCGTTTCAACTGAAACAAACTATGAGTTTCAACGTAATATAGATTATTACTTTTAATTTAGGGTTTTTAGTACATTTAACCGACTTCATGTCGAATTTTATTGTAATATTCATAGAGAAATTAAAACAAACTTAATTTCAGAATCTGATGCATAAATTTGTAAGATGACAAGTTTGTGACTTTTAAACAGTTGGGACTTTTAACAGCAATTGAAATCTTAATAAAAACATACTTTATTAAAATCAGACATGTTGCTTCTCAGACTTTCTCATGAGCTATAGTTTCTTAATATATTAAAAAAAAAAGTACATGTGACCCTATACGTATTCTTTTTAAAAGTCACAAACTCATTATCTTACAAATTTATGGTTTGAAAGTTTAGCCGAGGAAAAAGAAAAAAAATGTTCTAAAATTTTGAAGTGTGAAAAATCAATTGAAATCTCATAAAATACATACTTTGTTGAAATCAGACAAGTTGCATCTCAAACTTGCTCATGAGCTGTAGTTTCTTAATAAAAAACATCCATGTGACCCTATGCTTATGCTGTATAAAAGTCACAAACTCGTCATCTTACGTGTCAGATTCTGAAATTAATTTTGTCTTAATGGCTCTATGAATATTACAATGAATTAATCATTAAAGACCTATTTCGTTCGCTTCGAATCTCCGAAGAAAGAAAAAAAGTAAAAATATAATATACCAAGTGAGCGATTAGCTGAATGGGTGTGGCATCTCCTTTGAGAAAATGATCTATCCATCCCTTTCGCTATTAAAAGAAACTCTTTCAGAACTATTTGCCGAAAGTGCTTCGTGATTTGTCGTGAAAAAGAAAAAGCACACTCAAATAATGTCAGGGAAAAATTTCTTTCGTGTTTACACAAAGCAAAGCTATTCTTCCGGATCAAGATTCTTTTTCCTCGAAACAACAAGAAATAATCAAATTATAAGAAGAGTATATTACTCAGATTTTTTACTCCGTCATAAACGCCTAATGGATAAATCTGAAGAAATGTTTATGATCCTTGAATGGCCTTCAAAATGTTCGATGTAATGGGGAGATGCAGATGACTGAATATGTTATGAAACGCGTCACTGAATGGATGCCCCAACTGCTGAAAATAAAAAAGCTTGCTATTTACGACAGGTAAAGTGGTACTTGAAGACTAGGAAAGCGAAATTTACCTAAACCTAGGAAAATTATTACCTGACAAGTATGTAATCAACGAGAGATATAAAATGTTGCTGAATGGGCAGTAATGTAAATTGTCTCCGAGAACATATTTTAAAGTGTTTCTGAAGTGACTTTAAACACGTGATCTAAGAATATCCCCCCTGCAAGGTGTAGTTCAGAAGAGGTCAACCTGGGAAGTGCTACAGTCGAGTCGTGTGTTAAAGGCCTTTTGCTTTCGACCAACAGTGTACAAATTAATGTAATAGCCTTGACTTCCAGTTGTATGTTATGTAAAAAAATCTATGACTGTGAATATATGTTTGCTAGAAAATACCTGACCAATAAGTGCTTACTTTTTTCAAAATGCAACAACGATGGTGACCAAAATGTTTTTCACCAAATCTTCTTGTTATAAAGCGTGGGGTTTTGATGTCGTCATTTCAATTTAAATTAAATTGCATCGATTATTTTCCTATTTTGCTTCAAAATGCGTTTACAAAGAAAACTTTAAGCTCCCTATAGCATCCTCATTTTCAACAACTTTACCTACATATTTAAAGTTTTGATTTTATTGATAACTCAGTGTGTTACTGATATTGTTCAAGTATTACTAAATTTTATCAATATTGTCCGAAATCCCCTATTTATACCGTTGTGATCCTTTAAAATATTCAAGATAAGATGAAAAAGATCATGCAATACGAAAAATTATAAAGAATTTTTTCCATATATGGAATATAGTACTAAAACTGAAATTATAAAATTTTTATAGTTGATCCGACCGGCGGAAAACCTTCCACAAAAATAATCTGATAGCCATCCGGGTTACGATAGTACAGGTATTCCTCGACTTACGAGCGAAATATTTATTTTTTACTTATTTTTATCGGTTTCTCAAAAATATTGTTCCTTGAATGTACTGTACATACCTATATGTATTACATGACTATTAAAAACTACTTCGATAACTTTGTGAAAAAACCTTGCAACTTATCTTCTGCCGCAAATTCCGAACCATTGGATTGTACTAACATAATAATTAGTGATGGCGAAGAATATTTTATGCCTTCCAAATAAAGTACAATGTATTTTAATTTACGTATGTATGTAGGAAAGTAAATAATTACAAGATAAAAATAACTTTTTATATACCATGTTTTTACATTTTCTGTTGAATCATATAAACTTGACAATTCTATGAATTAATAAATACTTTTTAAAACTTTTTTTTGATGAATTATCCCACCAACGTGAAAGAAAATGAAGTTAATTGGAAGTTAACTTGCGTTTAACTTTTAGTTCCCGTCCCGGTCGATAGATGGCTGCACCAGTCTAAAAAACAAAATTAGCTGAAAATGAATTAAATGCTGCTTAAAGATGGCTAAAAGTATTAAAATAATGCATCTTCATAGTGTTCTGAGCTATTCTAAAAGTTTCAAATGTCTAGCTAGTCGGGAAGTTAGTTAAAAATCGATTGCAAGATTTGTACGGGACAAACACACACACAAACAAGAAAGCGAGTTAATAAAAAATATGGTAATAAAAATATTTTTATGTACATGTACAAAAAAATTTTGTTTGAAACTCACTTACGACCAATGCCTCGGTCCCTATCTCGGTCGTAAGTCGAGGAATATCTCTACGCAACGCGCCCAGTTCTCCATCTACAAAACAATTTGGGCCTGTCCATATAGAATCCGTCAGCGTTACTTCTATTGAAATATATTTAACCAATTACAAACCTCCAAACGATTAGCAACGAAATTGTTAAGGCCTGTGATTGGTTTAAAATATGCCAATACGAGTAAAGCTGACGGATTGTATGTGAACAGATCCTTTCTCAATACGTGCAAGTAATTGATCAAGGAAGTATAATAGATTCGATTATGAATTCAACTATGCATATGCATACAACTCACAGCCATGTCCCCAGTTTTCAACCTAGTGACGGGCTCGTCAGTAAGGGATAGCTGATAAGCACGCTGGAGCGAAAATAATTTCGGATGTAGAACTTCTAATTTTTGGCGGTGATTGACACAGTGAAGTAATCTAGCCCACAAAGGAAAGAACTGTTGTCTATCAGAAATGTGGTACAAAATTTAGATTAACTGGAAAAGGAAAAATGCATGTACCATGTCTGGTGTCGCCCAGTGGCTAAGTGGTTAAGGCATCAGCCTGCCACGCCAGGGGTGCGGGTTCGATTCCCGCATAAGACTTGGCTGTATTCTGGGGAACCGGTCAGTCTTCCGCCTGCAAATGGAGCCCCGTCTAGAAAAGGGAGCTGCAACCCATCGTCCATCGCCGGTGTCATCGTTTGTCAATAAAATTCTTCTGTGATTGTGTCATTTGTCTGTTTCTATGTCTTGTATTCATATGTACACCGGACTGGGGTGTAATGTCGTCATCCCCCAGGGACATTAGCCAAAAAAAAAAAAAAAAAATGTCTGGTGGGAGGGGCCACTAATACAACAAACACACTTGCAGCGTACCCAGCAGCATTGGACCTAGGATTCGCCTTCTGTCCAAGAATGTTAAGTATGCTGGACGTACATATGTCTGCATCAGTGACCCTCCCACGGGTGTTTTCCATGCATTTTTTTCATTCGATTATGAATATTCAAAAGTACTTTAGAAGTAAAAACTAACTGCGCGTCTTAACCTCATGGTACTATTTCCGTTAAATAAGGCAGTCACGAGGAATTCAATCCTAATTAGGTCACAAGAAACCCAAGGTTTGATTTAACAAATTAGGTTTAATAAAAATTAACCAACATCCTTATAAACTTAATAAATTAAGGGGAGGAGTAAACTTATTTTAACGTTTTGCAAGAGAAATTTCAATAATATTAACTCTGTTGGTTGCTCACAGAGACAGCCAATTACGCAGCAGCTCTTAAATGCACAACTTTGCCACTTTTAGTAAGATGATTTTAATACAGAAATTTTTAAATGTTGTCTGGAAACTTCTGAAGTTATCCCTCATGTATATCCATCACGCACCCCATCGCTTAGCTTCGACTATTTACAAATGCGTCAGGTGCTTCAATACTCACATTGATTTAATTTCCCAGCAGTGAAATTAGTGAGTTCAAATAAAAAATTTTTGATTCACGGATCATGATGTTACTGCTTTCAGTAGCAGTACAAATGTTACGTCACTCCGACGTCATATCGATCGAAATGTTTTCACTAAGTTGACTCGAAACTTCCTTCTAAATCCATGTTTCCCCCCCTCTCCGGCAAAAAAGCATCTGTCAGACATCAAAGAAGGAAGCTCACACAATTTATAAGCTAATTAGGCAATAAAATTATATATACATATATATATATATATATATATATGTAGATATATATATATATATATATATATATATATATATATATATATATATATATATATATATATATATATATATATTAATAATAAATGTAGAATCAACGAACGACTTAAAGGTACAAGGATTTTAATACGACAAAGCCCTATTAAAACGATCTGTTTAGTGAGTGGCCACTGAGGACTTTCTTAGGGGAGGTGAGCTATTTACTATCTTAACTAACATTAAACATGTAAAAATACAAAATTGGGTAACTGAAAAATAACAACAAACAAACAAAAACTCGCACCCAAACCAAGCCATATCTATGTGCAATCCCAGTTCTCTCTGTTCCATCGACCATTGAGCTTCTGTAGTTCTAATACGGAGACGAAAATTTGACGCAGTGTAAAAAACAATAGCTCCCAATCCTGGGAGAAGATGGTGCTTTCCCAGGAAATTTGAATCATCAGGCAGCATCAGGCTTTTAAACCTTCACAGTATATCATCCAGTTTGAGTAGGATCCTCCACTTCCACTTAAAATCAGCTGTGAGATTCGCATAACATGGAATATCATAACATGGTATAAAAGCAAGCACATCGGGCGGGAAAGCAGGAAGGCTGGGCTCGCTTCCCAAAGTAGCCTAGTTGTTTTAAGATAAAAGAAGAAAAAACATGTCAGAGTAGTTGCTGTTATATAGTGAAGAGACAACTAGACAAAAAGCGTCTGGGAAACGAACATGTATGTTTATCCCCCGGCGTCAAGAAATATTGAACCGGGAGGGATTAAAATTTCTTCTACTTCCGCGAAAACGTAGTTACCTTCTTTCTAAAAGACACAATGTCACACAATTATTACACACTTGTCGAGAATAATAAAAATGAAGTAATTGTAAGTGCACACTACCAGACTGATGCCGCGCCAGCTTAATTTGAAAGTTATTATTGATTTATCTTGCAAAATTATCTGTAATCGGTGAGCCTTATTATATGTCAAAATCTAAAATCAATTTTTTTCCTAGATGCGTGCGTTTAGCAACAAAACCGATAACTATTCATAGAACGTGTACGAAGTTCCTACTGATTAGCATGAGCTCCTATATTGATTGTAGGGTAAATCAATTAACCACCTCCTCCGCTTTCGCGTATCGGCCCATGAATCTCCGAAGACCAGCGCTACATAGCAATTCCTGCAAACTCAGACGAAGGTTGATTTCCCCTGTTCGGTGTATGTTTCATATAGGCCTGGGCGCCAGATGGACAGTACAGATCTGCCGACCAGTTTGGGCAACTCTGGGCCCCTTGATTGTAGGGCAAATTGAACAACGAGTAAATCAATCTTTGATCTTACCCCATTAAAGTTAGTGTTCCTTTTTGTGTCTATAGAAGTACTAGCTGAAAACCCGCACTTCGCTACGGAGTACATTCAAATTAAATACAACGGTCAATGTATGCAATTAATGCCAATATATATATATATTTAAAATAAATACGACGATCAATATATACGATTGATGTACAAAATATATATATATTTATAAAAAAATCGTAAGGGATATTTTTATAGACAAAATAATGTCCAATCGTCTGCCGCATTAGCAAGAAAAAAAAATACTAGCTGAAGTACTAGCTGAAAACCCGCACTTCGCTACGGAGTACATTCAAATTAAATACAACGGTCAATGTATGCAATTAATGCCAATATATATATATATTTAAAATAAATACGACGATCAATATATACGATTGATGTACAAAATATATATATATTTATAAAAAAATCGTAAGGGATATTTTTATAGACAAAATAATGTCCAATCGTCTGCCGCATTAGCAAGAAAAAAAATATTTTTTTGTCTATTTAGTTGTTATGCACGTGATGATAAATTTATTTAAAGCACCAGAAAAAGAAATCACGTGATCAGCATTTAATAAATTAAATTCTAAAAATTAATCTTTAAAAATTCACCAAAAATCAGAAAATGGAGGTAGAGATTCGAAAAAGATTTCATTTTAAAGGAATTTTTATGATCTTTCTCGTGGTATAAATTTTATAACGCTCGATTTATTATTTTAAATGCAAACTTAAAAAAAGTTACTAAAACAGATTAAAAATTTAATTTAAAAAAATCTAAGAAGAATTTTCCAAAAATCTTTCTTAGTGGACCCCTACACTATAAGAAGAATCCTCATGCAAAATTTCAGCCCTTTTCGTCCAGCGGTTTGGTCTGTGCGTTGTATGTCAGTCAGTGAATGAGTCAGTTACGGAACTGTTTTATATATATAGATTAGAGTAAAGATAATTTAAAGTGCAAATTGTATCATCCATGAAGAAATAAAAATGTTTCTTATTTACAGCTAACTTCTATTTCGTGGTTTTGTTCCCTAAAATTGTTAGTTATAGTAAAAAAGATGGAACAGATCTACCATCAATAGACGATCAATAGGCGGTGTAAGAAAGACAAGTTGTTTCGGAAGACTGAACAACTTTATTTTTTATTTTATTTTCTTGGTTCACGCAATCTATTCTTTCCTTAATTTAATACTCCTTATCCTGTTTGTTTCCTCCCTAGTCTTCTCTATACCTAGGGATTGAAGATTTGCGAGGAAAACTGAAGCCCATTCCTAGGCTAAATTTTCAGTTTCTGGCGATACATGCCATGAGAAATCTCTTTCTCAAGTTGTTTCTACTCACATATTAGCAAATCTTTAGATTCCGTTTTCTGCAGTTGAAAACCTGATCCCGAAAGACATGTAATTTAAAAAAGTATTTTTATTTTTATTTTTTGAAAACATATTTTAATTTGCACTGATAAACGTCAACATTTTAATACCTTTAAAGGAATAAAAACACGACTGGGGCAGTCGGTTCATTACTTATATCTTACAATTAGAACCAGCGCTCATGGAGCATGTTTTTGAGGAGGCTTTCCCATCAAAATTGTCTTAATTTTTCTTTTTTTCGGACGACTTTTCTCACCTCGATTGCCTTTCATATAAGACAAGTTACAAACACGGTAGTCAAAGTGTTTTTCATTATCAGTACAAATTATTAGTATCAGTAAAAAAAAAATATTATTATTAATCATATTAATAATAATATTAATAATAATTAAGTTCCTGCATAATATTATTAATATTATGCAGGAACTTAATATACATACTTATTATTAATTCGCATATTATTTTAAGGGAGATAGGATTGAAAATATAAAAACCTAATAGAAAGTCATGAGATAGCAGTAAACTTACACTGGGTTAAAGCCCACTGTGGCATTAATGAAAATGAGATGGTAGACGCAGCAGCTAAACAAGCAACAACACTGAATGAAATCACAGGAAATTATAAATTAACTAAAGAACAGATTAAGAATAAAATTAAGAATTATTACATAAATATATGGCAAGAAAATTGGCAGAGAAGCAGTGTAGGAAGGAAAGTATTTGAGGTATTCCCTAGAGTTTCTACGAAAAGACTGTCGGCAGATTTCCTTGTTAATCAAGCAATAACTGAACATGGCTGTATAGGAGTCTATCAAAACAGATTTTTTGCTAAAACAGATCTTTGTGAGTGTGGCAATATACAAACTATAAAGCACTGTATATACAATTGTAGCAAATGGGCTGAAGCACGAAAAAACCTACCTTTGGGCTTTCAAGATTGGGCCCCTAGTAAATTATTTACGGATTATTATTGTAGAAGGTACATCAAGAATATTATGCAGGAACTTATGAATATACACTTCCCCCTACAAGGGGAAGGTGGATAGCCCCTCAGATTTAAAAAAAAAGACAGGTAAACGAATTGCAAAAAAGAAAAACTTCGGGACCCGGTTGGGTTGGATTGCCGTCGGCATGATTAGTTTTATTATTGAAGGGCCGTATAACCTTCGGGTGTGGACGGCGGCGATATTACTTATTATTAATCATTATTTGTTAACGATATTAATGTAATTAACATAATAAAATTAATTGAAAATTTTATATTATTTGATTACTATTATTATTATTTATTATTATTAATACCGGCCATGCAAGAATAGAGGACGAACATGATAGCTAAAGTACTTTTATTATTAATAATTTTTTTTATTATTAAATAAACACTTAATAATAATTTTTATAATTAAGTAAATACCTAATAATAATTTTTATTATTAACTAAAAATTATTATTATTATCATCATCATCATTATTATTATTGATCACTGAAGACCATACTTTATTCTTTGCGTGACACATATTCGTACAGTAACGATTTTGACGGGAGAACCTCCGTAAAAACGCGTTCCCAAATAATACTACGGGAAAAATTCAAAAATATAAATCTCTTTATTTACCTCTATATTTAAATGTCTACCTTCGTGTACAAAACAAACAGATATCAAAAATGTGCATTTGGTAATCTGTGATTAGAAAAATCACGAAAGGAAATTTCACCCGTAACTGAATATCAGCGATGTCAACTGATGCTCCCAATACGAAAACTGCAGCTTCAAAGTGCTGCATCAGTTGACCTCACTGATCTTCAGTCCGTAGGTCAATCGATAGAGGGAATTTCCCTCTCATTCTCTACTTAATTTCACAATAGCAAATGCGCATTCCCGAATTCCTTTTTCTTATTTATTTGCATCCGAAAGGTCGTAAATACACTGCCTGGGTTTTGTATCAGCGACTAAAAGTACAGGGTTATCAGGAAAGAATCATCCGATTACAAAATTTAATATTTTCCATAATTAAAAACAAAATTATAATTAATATGCCATTGTACGACTTGCCAAACACGCTGTAATGTTTCAATATTAACTGTTTGTAAAGCATCACAAATGCGTTGTTTAAGGTCGGGCAAACTTGTAGGCAAAGGTGGTATGAACACAAGATCTTTGACATATCCCCAAAGGAAGAAGTTACATGGGGTTAAGTCCGTTGACCTAGGAGGGTAGCTGTGTAGCCGATTGGTCGCAGTGCAGCCGATCATTTGATCCTACACAACTACCCTCCTAGGTCACCGGACTTAACCCCATGCGACTTCTTCCTTTGGGGATATGTCAAAGATCTTGTGTTCATACCACCTTTGCCAACAAGTTTGCCCAAACTTAAACATCGCATTTGTCATGCTTTACAAACAGTTAATAACAGTGTTTGGCAAAAAATGGCATATCGCAGTCATATTATACGGCTGACTAAAGGAAGTCATATCGAACATCTTCGACAAAAAAAATTTCCTTTAAAAATTTTTCCTTTATAATGACATATTAATTATAATCTTCTGTTTGTAATTATGGAAAATATTAAATTTTGTAATCGGATGATTCTTTCCTGATAACCCTGTATTTAAATCGAAAAAAAATCAGACGTATATTTTCATATGCGAAATGAAGACTTCAAAAGCAAGCATTTGCCAAAGCGTCTTTGTCAAATTCCCCATAGATCAACATGGGGGCTTACGATCTGCGAGGTCAATTGATGCAGCTCGTGAGGCGTAAGTATTTTCTGAAAGTGATTTACGTTTCGTAGTAGGAATCTATCACACAGTTTGTTCCCGCTCTTTGTTGATCCACCGCCTTAATTTGCTTTCACTTCTCTGTTTTACCGTACCTTAGTTATCTTGCCCTTTTACGTCATTGGGAAGGAAACTAACGTCATATTAAATGAAGAATAGAATAGAAATAAATGGACCAAGAAGATTAATGAGAAAATAAATTGTTCGCTTTTCTATAATGTTTTGCACTAAATATAGAAAAGCGTACAGAGAGAGGGTGTTAAAACCTAACAAGTATTAACTTTTTCGGGGCATTCTGAAATCTAAATTTATTATGTCACTCTCGGCTGATCGAAACTACTAAAAATCAAATTACGATGTCGTCATCTGCGTTGACCTGTCAAGTTATTTTCGCGCTTAATTATTACTAAAACACGAAAGGGAGAGAATGCAAAATAGTAGCGCATAATGTGTTATTTTTGAATGTCTATATTTATTTTTATAAACCACGAGTCCTTGCTTAGATGATAACGTAGGGATGATGCTGAGGGGAAATAACTGTTTATTTCCCTCCGTTAGCTTCATGCATAAATCATGAGGTGAGGCTGTGAAGAAATGCAAATATTTTTTGGAGGCAATTTCCTTTTGAAAGATTAAAAAATCCGAGACAGCTGCAGCCCGTACGCAGTGCTTTAATATTTTCTCCGCGGAATGTTTTTGAGACAATTTAGACTGCTTATTAAACTTATCAGCGAGTAAATTAACTTTAAAGTATAGAAAAGAAAATTGTTTTCGAGATATTGCTGAATAATCTTTCAAAGAAGGGCTCTTTTCAAACATCAATTATTTTTCCGAAGGTTAATCAACCATAGAAATATCTAGGAAAACTTTTGTTATTATTTCGCTAATGGGATGGGTCTTAAACGTTATTAAGAATTCCAAATAAATAATATTTCAAGTTCATTTTTCTATCAGAAACATATTGAAACATATCATTTTTATTGATTGAACAGTTAGTTCTGTTCTCCGTTTCTATATTATGAGGATAAGTGGTTGAAACGAACTTATATTGTTGTTTGCCACTGTGGGGCAATGAAGACAATCGCTCTTTATCCGCAAGGGACGAGGTGGCCTTGTGGTAAGCGCGCTGTCTTTCGGTGCTGAGGGTACTCGGATCGAATCCCGGTGCGCGGCATAAAAAACATCCGTTTGTGTCGTCCCTTCATAGGGAGCAATGTTGGTCCACCTATATGGTGCTCCTATAATAAAATGGTCTGTAAAAACTGCGGGGAATAACGGCGAATGTCTATCCGACAAAGTGTCTCCGCATTAGAGACCCCCCCCCCCCCAAAAAAAAAAAAAAAACCTTTATCCGCAAGAATTATTGGCTTTCGATGGAAACACCGTATAGGTGAACCACCACCACCCCTTGATGTCACCTTAATTTTGACCAGAACTCCCAGGGGCAACATCTGGAGTGCTCGTACCTTCTCTCACCCACTAACATCATGGAAGGACTTTCCGGTCTACGGATTTAACGCGTCCATATCCGACGTAGACACGAATATCTTTAACGACGTTCGTCGGGATTCGAACTGAACACTCTCGGTCCGAAGCCGACCAAGTGAGTTTACATAGAACTTCCATATACTGAGTATTAATTATTTTTATGGGAAAAAGTATTCAAAAATGTAAAATACTCTCATAGCTGGGACAGTTCAGCTGGCTGAACGTTCGGCCTCGAGGCTAAGTGATTAAGGTTGGATCCCTTGTTCTGGCAATCGGATGTTGCATTTCTTAACCGAACAATGCTATGTTTTTAAAAGAAATCTTTCAATTTGTGAACCAGTTTTAATATTTGACATCGGGGTTGATATAGTTTTTACTTTATTTTTAGGGATTGCAGGGGACAGTTAAATAATGAATCTCTAAAGTAATAAAATGAATTAGCATAAATTATACAAAATGTCACATTTAAAATTATAAATGTATGGATAAATAATAAAGTAAATGAAAGTGCAGACGAAATAAAGTTTTAATTTGTCGACAAATATACATTGCATACATCACATTGTATTTTTATTTTTGGGGCTTACAAGTGAAGAGTTAAAGGATAAATCACAAAAGTAATAAAATTAATTTCGTTAAATCATATAAATTTGATATGTATATATATTAATTTCAAGTATATAAATGCATTTAAAAAGTCAGTAAAGGGATACTTTCAATTCATTCTGTATACCTATATCATAATATCGATGCCATCTAGGTTTTCACAGTTATTTGACAGTCTCAACTACAGCATTGAAAACTTATTTTACTGTTGCGTTTATAGAGGTGTTACCAAAAGTAGATAATCCTTAATGTCAAAAGATTTTATTCAACTTACATTAAGACACCACGTCCAAAACAGTTGGGTTTCTTAATTGTTAAGAAAATTATGCATCGTTAATTAAGAATAAATTTTTTCCCTCAATAACTTATATTATTTTAATGGATGAATAACTGCTGTTAAAGCTAATGGAATAAGGTGAAAAAAAACCCTGATGATCAAAAATTTCAGCTTCGGACGAGCAGAAAAATTTATTCAGAGGTATAGGGAATTAGTAGACATATAGTTTAATCTTCGGGTAATTTTAATACACTTTACAATGAAGACATATAGTTTATTTCAGAGGAAAATATTTTTCACCTAAAGACTCCATAGTGCCAATGTTTTGGAAGAAACCTCTTTTTGTCAGCCACCTCTCAAAGCGGCCACGTTATTTTGGAACCATTACTGTCCGCCATAGAGAAATTTCACTGTATATATATATATATATTTATATATATATATATATATATATATATATATATATATATATATATGTGTGTGTGTGTGTGTGTGTGTGTGTGTGTGGGTGGTTGGTTGGTTTTTTTTTTAGAATTTTTTTTAGTCGTCGATTAGTAGATACCTGTTATTAGTGTTCCAAATGAAGTAAAAATTTTATTTACATCTGATTCAGGTTAACTTCGTGACAAGGGAATTCAAGAGAACAGCGGAGACATCTGTAACTGAGCAAGCTATCATAATTACATAGACAATTCTCTTCGAACGTGTTACAAAAGTGTGCCACACATTAAGATTATATTTAAACACATTTATAAAGGAACCTTAAACTATCTCAGACAATCAATCATGATTAACATTTCTTCGAGCAAGAAATTTAACCATATTTTTTATTTACTTTTTTGGATTTCAATATTGTATTTAACGTTCTCCTCGAAAATATCAAATTTGGCCAACAAAAAGCTCCTTTTAAAAAAAAAATATTTTGATGAAAATAAAACATATCAGTACGAAGTCTGAAAGATTCATTACGATTCATTATTATGAGACAGGAATATCGTTTCGAGTTAGCTTTTTGTGATGTTTACATTCTCCTCTCAGATGAATTTTTAAAATTCCTCTCTAGTTTCACGCGTACGGAATTTTATGTTTTCTAGTAACATCTTTGAAACTGATGAGAGTTTTTGTTATTGTTTAGGCTGATTTTTTTGTCTCGAATCCGTCTCGCAGATGGCTTGCGTTGGCTCGCTTCCAGTTAGTATGTTTTGGAATATTTTTTATCTGTCCATTCCCTTTAAAGCTAATCTAATTCCGCGTATTTTGATTACATTTGTTTTATGGGATCTCCGTTTTCCTTTGCGTGACTAACTTACTTCTACAGGATTTATTCTTTCGGACATGACTTTTTGTTCGTCTCTCAGGCAGGATTGTTGATCACTTAATTTTATCGAATTTGTTAGAGGTATATTTTGTCATGTAATATGCTGGATACGCGTTATTTTCCCCCCCAAATTACGATGAGACTATGTACAGGTTATCATTTGCTATGACTGAAGCCATTAAATTGCACAAAGAAACTGACTGCTGCAAATGTTTTTTCATATATTAATTATCACTGTTTTAGAAAAGGAAGAGGTTTTAGGCGAATGATGATGGATGCTTCTTTTTAATGAATTATTTCGGTGAGCTGGATGATACAGTAAAGTGCATAGTAGTTCTTTAGGGGGTCTCTGATGTTGTTTAAGATGGTGCATATGTTGATATCTCAGATTTTCAATACCGTTACTAAGCTAAAGGAAATTTTTCTCTCGTCAATTTTTGGACCATAGACTAGTAAATTCATATTTTCGGATTTTTTAGTACGAATGTAAGACGTTTATTTGAAGAGCGCATAGCTTTTAAACCTTTAAAATTTTCAGAAGCCAGTTTTTTACAGGGCATTAATTCTCTAGTGCCCGGTATAAAGGGCTTAATTCAAAAACAGTGATTTAAATATACCAAGTTTTTGGCTTTTATACCAATAGCAAAACAATAATTTCTACTTGAGTCTTTTATACAAAAGAAATGTACTTTTGTATACGAAATTGATAAACTTAAGGCTTTTATACAAGACAAAAGATTTTTTTATCAAAACTAACAAATATCTAAAAATCGCTTTTTTGACTTAAGCCCTTAATACCAGGCACCATAGAATCATGAATGTCTTCCCGCACAAAATCATGTTTTTTTTTCTATGAAAATTTTTAATTAAAGGAAAGGCAGTCCTAAGTTGAATAAAAACAAGAAAAAACATCTGGATTCGAGATTAGATTTTAAATACATACAAAGGCATTATTCATTAAATTTATCATATTTCCTCCTCCAGTTAAACATCGGTAAGGCATTGAAAATTTCGGCGAACCTGAGAAAGACAGAAACGCAGATATGTCAGAGTCATAACAATACCAACTTAGCGCTATTAAAAACGTTTCTGCAAAACACGCGCGTTGCATTTAAAGTTTTTTTTTCGAATGCAGGAAACAGAATTCTAAAATGTGCATTTCCTAATCTACTAGTAAGAAAATATGGAGATACAAATTCTCCATACCTTGAAATTCGGATTGGAATTTTTTTTTGTGTTAACTGACCACCTGAGAAATTACTTTCCGGGTACGTTCACATATTTCGGTGTTCATTAGAGACGCCTTATTGGAGTTCTCCTAGGTGAATTAAAAAAATTATTAAAAACAATAAGAAAAAGAAAGGGTACGATAAAAGGGCAGTGAACTAAAAAAAGTGTAAAAATTATATTTTATGGTAGATTTGTACTCAATTATATGGTATGCTCATTAATCATCAGATTACCAGATGTGATGATTCTGCAAGATTTTCTTTGTAAGCCAAAGAAAATTAATCTTGATGTAAACATTTGTCTTGCAACGGAAGAAAAGAAGTACTTTTTGACAACCAGAACTGCTTATATATTGTTTAGTTCTTATAAGCCTTCTTACTTTGAAAAAGTACATATTTTAATTAATAACTAGAAATATTTTTTTAGTATAACCTTTGAGGTTTAATTATGTGTATAGAGGGACCTGTATAGGATGTTTTTTATTATAAACAAACAGACGAAAACCCACCCTGTTTACTTAATTTTTTTAAGTATTGTACGGAAAAGCGTAAGAAAATCCTAAACAGTAGTTTTTTCTATCATAAATTAATTTCTTCTTCCCAGTTGCATGCATTATGTCATCCTTAAATAAATGACTAACATTAAATGCAAACACACTTCAGAGAATCCTTCCTCACCATCTGTTTTTCCTGAATAAATCGCAAAAAGTTCAATTCCAAAAAATAAGTAAATGTATTTTTTTGGTGCATATTCTGAAGATAAATTACTTTCTTCTTCATCTTTCTAAGAAAAAAGGTCTTTAGTCCACAAAACAACGTTCCTCTTACCAAGCAACGTTGTGCATTGAGAGGAAATTCAAAGTATTTAAATTGCTTTTAAGCTGTTATTTACGCTGGACATCGTATTTTTACGATGTGTCAGATTTATAATTCTTACTATAGTAAAGATTTTAAATTCTAGTAGAAAGAGTAAATGTAAAAAAATAAGACAAAAGAAATTTCAGGTAGTCTCTTCTAACTAAACTACCGCGGGTTATTAACGTAGGATTACTTTTCGTTCCTTATCTCTTTTGTATGTGTTATATATATATATATATATATATATATATGTCAAAATTTTGACGCATTTTGGTACTTTTCTGTTTAACTGTTTACTGCTTGCCCAAGCAATACAGACTGGGTTTGGCGCGCTTCCAAAATTATAACTCGCGACGCAGGACATCTGAAATTTTGTTTTCCGGAGGACTGCTATGGAGGAACGTAATCCTACGTTAAAAAAATAAGAAACGACCAAAATTAAAAATTATCCAGTTTTATGTGAATGAGTTTTATTTGACACCCATGAAAACGAAGCAAATTAGAATATTAACTGCATAAGATCAGTTATGAAAATTATGTTTAAATACGTAAGAATAAAAAGAAAGACTTTGCAAATTTTACTGTAGCTAAATAATAAAACTATAAAGTGGGAATGAAATTCTGAAATGTTAACGAAACTTTTAGAGTTTATTTGATTACATAAATATGTCTTATATTGGTAGAATGGATAAAATGATACTAATCTAATGTAAAAGGACGTGACAGGAAAATTGCTTACATATTCTCAGTAATTAAATAAAACAAGCGCGTCTTATTACGTTCATAAAGTATAAATAACTTGTTTATTTCAATAAATCTATTCATTTTATGGGCCGAGGCAGCCTAATGGCAACGCGTTGTGTGTTGGATGAAGAGTGCTCAGTTCGAATACGAACGAACGCCATTAAACGCCTTCTTGTCTACGCCGTATATGGGCACGTTAAATTCGTAAACAGGAAAGTACTTGCATGTTGTCAGAGGGAGAGGAGAGCCCTCTAGATGTCGCCCCCCAGGGATGCTCGTTCATAATTGAGCAATGTCGACTCACTTGTATCGTGATCCAAGATATAAAATAATTACAAGATAAAAATAATTTTTTATATACTATGTTTTTTAATTTTCTGTTGAATCATATAAACTTGACAATTCTATGTATTAATAAATACTTTTTTAAAATTTTTTTTGAGGAATTATCCCATCAACTTGAAAGAAAATGAAGTTAATTGGAAGTTAACTTGCATTTAACTTTTCGTTCCCGTTCCGGCCAATAGTTGGCTACACCAGTCTACAAAACAAAATTAACTGAAAATAACTGAAAAAGAATTCAATTCTCGCTTAAAGATGGCTAAAAGTATTAAAAAAATGCATTGTCATCATGTTCTGAGCTATTCTAAAAGTTTCAAATGTCTAGCAAGTCGGGAAGTTAGTTAAAAATCGATTGCAAGATTTGTACTTGACAAAAACACACTCAAACACATCCATAAGCAAGAAAGCAAGTTAATAAAAACATGGTAATAATAATTAGTCAACACATTACCGGTTACGAAAGCCTCCGGACAAGTGCCTCCGCATTAGCTAAAACGACAGTTTATTTTATTTCTCGATATTGCTTTAAATTGCTTCATCATTCTAAACTTTACATTCTTTTAAAGTTACATACGCCAATGGAAACTGTGATGTGTGAAATAAAACACAACATTTTTTTGGCCTAGGTTATTTCAATTTTTAGTTAAATATTCAACGTTTCAGGTCTGTAATTTAAAAAAAATTATTTTTTGTTTTAAAATTTATTTTCCCCTTCTATTTACAGTGTAAGTTTTCGAGTCATCGTTCCGAAATATTTACCTAGCTGGAAACTTTTTTTTTGAACAAACAAAAAGTTTATCTATGTTATGCCATAATTACATTAAATTAAAAAGTTTAATGTTAGTACATATGTACACACAAATAGTTTTGTCATTTTAGCTAAAGCTGAAGTGCACTAAAGACAAATTTGGCTTTACAAATTTGACTTAATTTTTATTTAAAAAAACGTAGAACTCAAACTGGAACACCTATGCTCGTCTGCAAGTAACTTCAACATGTGTTACTAAAAAAGGATACTAAATACTAAAATATGAAGCAAATCTTCAGCGAAAATACAAAAGAAATAGAAATATGTTTTTATCATCTTAAAATTTGTTTCGTTAATTGAAATTTCTCAGTCCTATAAGGCTGTTCGACTAAGGTTTTGTTTGGATGCTCTTTTGAAACTTTAATATTACGTGATTAGAAATATTTTTAGAGAAATCAAAATAATACTACAAAACATGAAAACGGGTCTGAAAGACAGATAAAAATATTAACAAGTACTCTAAAATCTAGAGGTAGATTGTCTTTTCAACTTTCAACATTTAATACAAGCTCAAAATAAACAAACGCATTTCATTCAGTTTGGAAATTGAAAACGCTATGTGTTTATCCCTTTAATAAGATTTTGAAATTGGAGAGCATTTTTTTAATAATACTCTAGCAATATCTACATTTCCTAGTAGCACCTGAAATATCCGTCTTTATTTAAAACATTATTAAGCGTTCGAAATTTTTACGCTTTCGAAATTAAGATAAAAAAATGATTTTTGGGTAAACAACATTCGACATAACTGCCAGTTAAAAGATGAAAATTTGAAAAAAAAAATACAAGTCTAATTGACAAATACAAATAGCGTCTGCATTTTAAGTGAAAACGGTGGAACATGGCAAGTAATAGAGCTCGTGACATTTTTGTGAGGATGTGATCTGCCCGTTTACAGCAGTGATTTTGGGCAGATAAATCACATTTCGGTAAAATGAGTTATCATAATCATTTAACGTAGATAGAGCAAGATCGACAGAATTTCAAATAGTCAATGGTTCCTAGGAGAGATGGCCTAATGGCGTCCGATTTCCGAAAAAAGGTGGTATACACGTTGATGAAGACACTGATAATATCACCAAGGCCACCCAAGAGTAAAATACCTCCAAGTGCAGGGTTCTCATAGGCAGATACAATCAAGACAACTCTATCTCTGGAACAGCTGTAACCCATGTGTTAAGAGATGATCATTGGTGAATACTACCCTCCTCTCTCTCCATAGAAAGCCCGTCTTCCATGATGCCGCAGACATCATTCCTAGGCACTACTAAGAGTCCTTGAAAAGTTATTTGAAGAGTCGAGATAGATCGTTGTTCTCAATGTGTTTTCCTTTGGGGAGAGCTGTTGCGAAACCAACCTAGAGCTTAATTGGTGACATGATACATTCTGTACTAAGAGCACCAAGAATACAGGGATGCGCAACTATCCACCATATCATTGATGAAAATGATCCGGGATCCGCTTGCACCACAGTGATGGCTTTCCGCAAGAGTGGCTTTTACTTCTAGAGTGAAAGCGGCTTTTTAGAGTGGTGTGTACTATGGTGGGTGGTGCACCGCTGTATGCCTTTGATGAAGGAAGGGAATGTGACTGTGCAACTCTACAGGGCCCTTGGAATGCAAAGATGGAGAACTTTGCATGTTGAGCAAGGTTCTGTGTGCCAGTGAATTCCCTATTTTATTTAATCAATGATGACTCTGCTGTGCATAGAGCCCGATTTACAGATTTCCATGAAGAGGCAAAATTTCCGAGCTAGACTTCTAGACTTCAATTCTATAGAGCCTGCGTGGGATTATCTAGGAGGGTTGCTGAAACACGTGAAACCCAGGTAATATCACGAGTTAAAATATACTGTTCTACAAGCGTAAGGCCTTTTTCGCATTGCATCCGTTAGCGTTACTCGCATCAATTTTTTTTAACCAATCACAGGTCTCCAAACGATTAGCCACAAAACTGTTAAGGTCTGAGAATGGTTAAAAATATTTCGATGCGGGTAACATTGACGGACGCAGTGAAGTTGAGCTAGGGTTTAGGGTTATTGACACCAACAATTGTCTACAGTTTCATCATTTGTTTCAGAGGGTTCCTTGAGGTAGACGTGTTGTTGTTCGAGGAAGTATGCAACATCATGTTTTGGGTATGTTTTGCCAAATTTACATATCGAAGAAATTCAATCTTTTATCATGTTATATTTCTACATTACATCCTCATGTAGCATGAAGCAGCTCTTAGCCAAATTTCATTATATCTCACTTAAAACTTTTTTGGATATTATGCAATTCCCATGTCAAATATACCGAAAATTCAGATACGTGCCAAAAGTATGAGATGTTGGGGACTATCCCTTGCAAACGTATGTTTGGATGAACTAAAATAGCTACAACTTCAAATAAAGAAACCGAAATCAACTCTTTCATACTTTTTTAACGCACTGTTGTTCGCACGCATGGGGGGGGGGTGACGTAATCAAATCGAGGTACGATTTTTAAATTTACAAACTGCATATTTATCTTGAACTTACAGTGATGTAGTGGAAAAGTTGGAAACTGAAATTATTATTCAATGATGTTATTTGTTGCTGTTCCTAATGCCCCCTGGCCGGAAGTTCCAGACCAGATCTACATAGGCTTCTGGCTGAGTAGTGCGGCTCCGGTTTATAATAGCACCACAAGGGTCAGAGTCTGACTTGTCCAGGTGACATCACAATTTCGACCGATCACCCCCAGGGGCGACATCTTAGGGAATCATACCTTCCCCAACCACTGACATCATAGGACTTTCTGGTCTACGGGTTTAACGTGTCCATATCCGTCCTCAACAAGAAAGTATTTAACGGCGCTTGTCGGGATTCGATCCGAGCACCCTCGGTACCAAAAGCCGACGCGCCACCAATAGGTTACCTTGGGCCTAGGATGTTATTTAAATAGTCTAATTGGAAGACAAGATTATTATTGGATACTTTTGATTTTGATGATGCATCTAAATATCTCTGGGCAACATAGTTTTGACGACAAGCACGTCTTTTAGTCTTACCGATTGAATTTTTTTTTATTAATCTTAAAAAAAAATATTTCATGATTGTACTATCAGGCGTGGGTGGCCCGGTTGCCAAAAGCGTCAAGCCAGTGATCTGATGGTTGCGGGTTCGATACCGGACGCTGACAAAATCCGCCGCCGTGTTCCATAATGGTGGCCGATGAACGTTAAATCTGTCGTGGCTGCAATGTCCTCCAAGTTCTGAAAATTACCTCTGGAGGTGCGTGGTCAAATGTTTCGGTCTCGTCACTTGACTCGGTTCGAAAATTACGGGACCGGCTTGTAGGGGGTAATGCTGGCCACATGCCCCCTTAAATGTGTAGCCAGCTGTCTCGCCCTTTACTTAGAGCAAATGGCGTCATAGCCAATTTTCCGGGCATTTGTAATAAATAAAATAAATGATTGTACTATCTAGAAATGTTCATGAAAAGAAATTTCATCTTATTTAAAAATATCGAAAATAGGGATTACTTATTACTTATTTACTAAGATTTTCAAAAAAAATGAATTTTATCCAATGTTTGATTCATGGAAATATATTTTTCGTAACTTTAGGAATGTTGGGAGCCTATCGTTTTACAAGTTTAGATCTTAAAATAATCTTGTCGGTTAGATGTTCATAAATTAATTTTAAAGGATTATAGTTTTTAGTTTTTGTCACCTACGAATGATTCCATGTAAAGTGGTCAGAAGATGTTCGGCAAGGGGAATATTTTATCATGAAAATTGTTTTTAAAACTGGAGTATTGATTAAAGCATTAATATTGATTTTATAATCTAAGAACCGTGTTATTTTTAAACCGTTATCTCAAAAAGGAGTGAGAAAATTATCTTATATCCATTTAATTAAATCTTAATGGATGCAGTTTTAGGGAAGAGTAGAAAACATGGAGTGAAAATTTTTCAAAAGGTGTTGGATAAAAGAAATAAAAAAAATCCTTTTAACATTAGCTTATTTTCCTTCTATCACTATACCGTATTATATAACATTAGACTGTATTCACCGAACACTTTCATTAATTATGTTTTCACTAGATGTTGTGGCACATCCCCCCCCCCCCCTCGAATTATTTTTTCTTCCACTTCGTTACTTCAAGTGAAAAGGACATATCTATATAATTGATATCAGTATAAAATTGTGCCCTATGTAATACTAGATGTAAGGGAATAAATTGCAGTAACTCTCAGATAAAAATGTTGCCTCAAAATTGTGAATTTCTGCAAAGGCCAATTTAACAGAAACTTATTTTAAAAATTTTATTCGAAAAAAATGCTGAATATGAATAAAATTTCGTGAAAAGAATCTGTTTCAGAAGTACCATATTTTCTTTGCAATTTTTTTTTGCAGATAACATTGTTAGTAAAATCAGCTACTAAACATACACTTATAATACAGTTCGTATATATAGATTTATTATATTTGACGTTATGTTTTTCTGCATAATATTTGAAGATTTTCCTTCACTTTTAGTGAGATGCATTTTTCATAAAATATTAACTATGAATAATTTGCTTCCCTAATATAGAAAATACCTAGAAAATTCAAAGGAGGACGAAGGCATTTACAGCTCCTCTAAAATAAATTCAGAAAGATATTGTGATTTCAACAAAGAGTGTTTTTTAAAAGCTCAAAATATAAATGCGTAGTACTTCTTTCAATTTGGCTCTTAAGGAAAGAATTGATCCGCTTTATAGTAAATTAAAATTTTGAATTTGGTTTTTTTAATAAATTGTTTGATATAATACCTGTGTTCTCTAACATATTTTGTGTTGGAATTATGTCTTGAATTGAAATAAAAAAAATATTAGTCGATTTAAGTTCTTTGAAATATAGATAGTTTTCAAACTTTATCTGGAAAAAACTGGTATAATCACATTTTATGTCGGCATGTAATATCCTGCTTCTAATGATTAGCCGCCTGCTGATTTTTAGCAATATCAATCTTCCGGTTTAGCATTTGAAAAGTTGCAAAATTTTGATATTGTTGTCTAGCCTCAATGTTAAATCAAAAAGCTGTATATTTCTATATCAAAAATTCTAATGGTTGTCATTTCGTAACTTACTTAAAATTTTAAATTTTTTTCAGCGCTATTCTTTAAATCTTTTGCCTTTTTGAAAGGTAAAAATGAACACAGAGTGCGATAAAATAATTGGTAAAAACCTTGGCGAGTATTTAAGACATTCTACCGGACTTTATCTTTCTGAATGTCAACTTTTTCTATAAGCTAATTATAATAAATATGATTAAAAAAGTACATACATAACTGTTCCTACTTTAAATAAACTTTCCTGAATAACGCAGATTATTTTCAGAAGTGAAATATTCTGGAAAATAATTCGAAAAGGGAAGAACTCTTACCTGGTTACTTTAACTTTTTAAATCAATTTAAACGTTGTTCCCGTGCCGAGGAGCTTTGTTATATCTTCCTCCCAAAGGCATGCTTAGCTTTATAAAATGACGTATTACCTTGAGGAGTTCTTTTTAGCCGTTACCGAAAAGGTCTGTTGTTCCCAGAATGTGTTTGTTTTCCGAAGAACTTTACAGATAATCTTCGAAGTGTGTGCGAGAATAAATTTTCCGTCAGTACCGTATTGGCAAACACACTGACAGAGGTGAGGCAGCTGCCATGATTTAGAAAGTGCTTGTTTCCTCGAATGTCTTGGAGACTGGAAATATATTTCGCTTAACATGTTTCGACCATCTCCTTTAGACAATGTTTTTTTCCGTTTATATCTAAAGAATTTCTTTGTATATATGATCGAAATTTCGTTCAACTTGGGTTTGTTTAAAGACAGATATATTGACCTAGTGTAGGAGTATTTTGAACAAGACTGAGAATTTTCTTTGTTATTTCATGATCGAAATTCACATAATATCATAAAACATGCGTTTTGAAATTATCTGAAGACAAAATGTATCTTTTTGACAAATCTTTACTGATTATCAGGATTACTAGAAAACAAAACATTATAAAATTCTACCTATTTATGATTAATAATAAATATAACTAAAAATAAATAATCCAACAGAGCTAGATAATTATAAGAAGAGTGCAGACAAAAAACAAACAGAAATCAAGCACTCAGGGCTCCACGCACCAGAGGCAAGATTCTGTAGTAGTGCCGGAACTGAACCAGAATTCGAGGTAACCGACTGGTCTCGTCATCAGGGAGCCTAACCAAATCGGTTACGTGAAGGGGAACTTTCTGAATAGGATGCAGGTATAACCAAAAGACATCCCAAGGCCCCGAGATCCCCATTGAAACATTTAGTCAAAAGAAAATGAAAAGACACAGACAACTTACAGTAAGGGCTCAACGCACCATACATGCAAGTACACATACAATCCTAATGTAAAGCCGAAGATGCATACATACCCTAATTCCGTAGGTGACGGTTATGGCGAAACAGCAGCCAAATTTACCCTAGTAGTTACGTCACTGTAACAAAACCACAGCGCCACACCCCATTGAAGTTTAAACAGATGTAAACAGAAAACCTATCCTAAACGTCTGTAAATAATACCTGAGTCTAAATGCCATTTTTTTAAAACTTTTAAATTGCCGAAATTTTTAGGAAAATTGTTCTTACTTAGGTTTTCCTCGAAAATGCTACATGCCTCCAAAAAATCTTCAGCGTTGTTGCATATGTTTTTTATTCTGTATAGTTGTGAGTAGAAGATATTATAATAAATTTTATAGTTCAAGTTGCTAAGGAAATTGGTAAACGTGATAACCTCAAAGTTGAAATCTAATCTTTTATCATATATCCCAATTTTTAATTCGCTATTTTGAATTTTAATTTTTAAATCCAGGTAATAATAATTTATTCTTGGAGCGTGCGCATAGGGGAAATATTAGCTTTAATATTTTAGTAAAGAAAATTGCTCCCAGGTCCATGGCGTACTTATTTATTTTGCATTTATACGCATTTTGTTACAAATTTTTCGAACAAATGGGGCTTTATATAAAAATCCCAATACATATAAAAAAACCTTAAAAGTTTAAAAAAAAAATAAAATTTTAAATTTTAAATAAGATTAATTTTTGATATAACTGCCGAATCAATTGCCCTGTTTAAAATTCCTTATATTTCAGTTCATAGCAAAAGATTCAAAGTAATTTAATGTATAAATATTTATAACCACTTTGAAGAGAAAAAAAAATTCAAGTAATCTCTTCTAACGAAACTACCGCGGGTTATTAACGTAGGATTACTTATCGTTGCTTACCTCTTTCGTATATATATATATATATATATATATATATATATATATATATATATATATATATACATACATACACACACACACATATATATTTATATGCATATGTCAAAATTTTGATGTATTTTGGTATTTTTTCTGTTTAACTGTTTACTGCTTGCCCAAGCGATACAGACTGGGTTTGGTGCACTGCCAAAATTATAACTCGCGACGACAGATGGTTTTAGCGTCTGTAGTTTGGCTTTCCGGAGGAACATAATCCTACGTTAAAAGATCGCAGGTCCCTTCTGTCTTACAGCCAGAATCGGTGTAAATGTAACATGTTCATCGAAATATACGCATAATGTTTTTCACGTCATCCATCAGACATTTCAGGTGCCTTAGGTAATAGCAATGAGTCAGAAAGAAACATCTGATATCTCTCCCATTACTATCAGGCGAAACATAAACTGTAACGATGAAATGTCCTCTTTCTATGGATGGTACTTTCGGCCGCTCCAATATCCCTCCATTCTTCGCCGACAGACATACTTCTGAACAGTTTTAATAAAATCATTTATTTTTATAAATCTTCACGATGTTGCGGGGAGGGAAAAACAACAAACAACTCTCCTTTTCATACAACACAATTTTCTCCAACTGTGACAATGACAGACTGCTCTTCTCTGCGTGACGCATCTCCGTTGCACATTTTCGTCCCGTAACGAATCTCTTGGGTAAACCTCCGCAAAAACCTGTTCCATGTAAAAAAAAAAATAATAAATAGATAGTTTTAAAAGCTATTGCTTGCTTCAGGGAGAATATTTTTTCATTTTTTTTCTAAATCAAATATTCTTGAAATATATTAAATAAAATAAAGGAGCGCCGTATTCTTTAAGCCAGTTTTATTCCTTTAACCTTTTCCAAATTTTCCAGGAAAATTGTTTTTCTTTTATAAATATAGCTTTACTACGAGTTTGTACAACTTTACATCTATCCCCCTGATGAGAATACATGAACGAAACAATTTTGGTCTCTTATTGTCGATGTTTAACAAGTAGAAAAAACAGTTCATTACTTCACTGAAATACTATGATACAGGAAAAATAGTAAAATCTTACAATTGAGGGGGTCCGGAACAGAAAATTTGATGTTTTTATTATTCCACATTATGTAATGACTTTTTTAAATCAAATGGATCTTTATATAAAGAGCTTAATGTTTATATAAGATACTTAAGAATTAATTTTTTAAAAAAAATTTAAAATTCAAAATTCATATCAGTTTAGTTTTTGATATATTTAATGAACCAGTATTTGAATAGTTTTACACATTTGTGTTAAGAAAAGGTTTATTAAATAACTTATCTTCAGAATTTATATAAATTTTATTTATAAAATTTTCAGTCAATTTAAAGGGAAAAAATTATATTTTCTGGGAATCTTTTGCTTTTGTAAGAATTTTCTCTCTAAATCAAATATTTTAGAGATATTATTTTGAAATTAGAAAGAAGGTACACTGTTCAAAGTTTTGGAGATACCTTGCATGGTAATTTAGATTTATTATATATTTTTCTGCATATTATTTTTTAATGATGGCGAGTCAGGAAAAATTGCTTTATTTGGCAATGCAACCATCGTAGAAAAATGCAATTTAACTCTAACAGCTCTAGAATATTTTTTAAGCAAAGAAAACAAAAATGTGTTTTTGCTGAAAATTTTGTCCCTTTAATGACGTAAAATATTGATTGGTTCTTTTGTATTTAATAATACAAATAATTAATTTTTGTATTAATTTGTAAATTTCCGAGAATTAAATTACACTAAGTGACCAAATTTATATTGGATAAATGTTGACTTACTTTATTTTTATTACCATGCTTTTATTAACTCGCTTTCTTGTTTGTTTGTGTGTGTGTTTGTCCAGTACAAATCTTGCAATCGATTTTTAACTAACTTCCCGACGAGCTAGACATTTGAAACTTTTAGAATAGCTCGGAACACAATGACAATGCATTATTTTAATACTTTTAGCCATCTTTAAGCAGATTTTAATTCTTTTCCAGTTAATTTCGTTTTGTAGACTGGTGCAGCCATCTATCGGCCTCGACTGGAACGAAAGGTTAAACGCAAGTTAACTTCCAATTAACTTCCTTTTCTTTCAAGTTGATGGGATAATTCATCAAAAAATTTTAACAAGTATTTATTAATACATAGAGTTGTCAAGTTTATATGATTCAACAGAAAATTTAAAAAACATGGTATATAAAAAGTTATTTTTATCTTGTAATTATTCTTATACAATCGGCACGATATTTGCAGTCAGAATTACATGGCTGCTAAAATGATTGAACCGCTAAAAATATTCGTACCATACAGCAGAGAGATTTAAAACCTCTAATGAGTATTCATTTAAATACTCATTTTTTTACTGAATTTATTTCTTAGCTTTCGACTCGCGGCTTACAATCTCTCCATCAATACTTCCCACTGATTGATAAGAAGCGGTTGTAAGAAAGAGTATTAAATATTCATATAAATGAATGAAGATTTATTACTCGAATTTACTTCTTTTTATTTAGCTGAATGATACGGTCTTATTTTTTTTATTCATAGTGTCTTTCAGCAAAAATGTGCAGATTCACTCTCTTGGGAGGGGACTTTTAATGAAATGAGCGTATAATTCTTGTGTATTTATTCAGCAGTCATGCATATCGCCCTTTGCCACACTAATGGTATTAGGGTGTTGCCTTTGAGTGTGAGAGGAAAACATGAATCTATGCACGTAATTACTCCTTCTTGATGAACTTATAAACTACCCTTTGCGTACCTCATAGAGTAGTTTGAGTTAACTGACATTCATCAATAACATATCCAGATATCATTTGAGGACATACAGATTTGCTTCTGTTTATACCATGATGTATCCTCCGCATACTCAGGAGCTATGAGGTAGCCTCATCATACCCCAGAGAAACCACGTGAACATTTGTTTTCTGAAAATGTCCATTCATCAACCACTGTATGGTCCATTTTGGTATTTACTGATAGGGGACTTACTTTGTATTAAAACAAATAAACAAACAACCCCCCCCCCTAACTAATCGTTTCAACAACATTTTAACCTTCAAAAGAGACTGTATTTCTGCTCTCTGAATATCTTCATTACATAATCATTCTATGTCCAACCCCAGTACTTATTAACAGAGGACTTACGTCATAATAAAATCAATCGGAGCTTAAATCCTTATACATTAATTATAAAATCACTCGTTCATTTTTAAGATTGACAAAGGGGGCTGCATTTACATTTAATCGATAAAAAAAAAAAGAAAGCATTTTATTTAGTTTGGGAGAATTGCTTTCAAAATTTTGCCTCCTCTCAATTTTGTTCTTTTAATTTCTACACATCACCGTTTCTATTATTTCGTGCTACTTGAAAACTCTCGAATAATATCAATTCATCTTATCGATCCTTCGCAGAAAACTTAAATCTTAGAGCATTTAAAATCATTCGAACCAGATTCAGGGCACGACTGTTTCTCCTCCTAGTAGCACTCCTTGCCTCTGTCAATCGATAAATCAGAGGTTCGAAATTTCTGAAATGAATGGAACCCACTGCTCGACTGTATAAATTGTTCGAAAAGTTTCTCTGGACAAAGTTTCGTCAGAGGCGTCAGATATGGATTTGTGAGACAAGAGAACTGTTCTGAAATTTTAGCCAAAGGGATAGGAAACGTGGTATAAATGATTTTCCAGTTAACTTGCAAAGTTTAACTGGAAAATCATTAACCCTGACAGTCAGTACTGCCCGAACGACGCGAAATACTGTGGCTTTATTTTGAGATTTCAAGAAAGTAATTGTTTTATTAACGCTGAAAGACGTTGCACTCATTTCTATGATGTTGCACTCAGTGCTATGATGAAATATAAAAAAGTAAATGGTAAGCTACGAGAACATTTCAGCTTTAAAAAAATTAATTGCCACTTTAATTGTACCTATAGATCTACCAACAGAGCTTTCAAATTTTGTCACTCTTGAAAGAAAGATGTAAAGGTGTTCAGTGGGTGTATCTTCATGACACTGATTATATGTATACTACTTGAATATTTTCAATACAAAATACAATTTTTGGCGTTTTATTGTTGTATTGTTTCTATATTTACTAATAAATCATATCCCGCTTATCAAACGCGGCACATTTATACTTTTTACATATATATTCCCATGTAGGCTCACGTAGAATAAAAATGGTACTGTAAAACGTGTTAAGGGAACGTGTTAACGATGAGCGCAGAAACTACGTAATTCATCTACTCAATCATAATTCGAGAATCATATCATCTGTTGGAGCGTCAGGCGGTCAAGATGTACTGGCTGATGATATCAACTTAAGCAATGAACGCTGATTTATTCGTCCTTCCGTTTAGGCGTGATGGAAGCGATTAACACAGACGTTTATGGATTGGGGTAAAAAAGGCCTAACGAAGAGATGAGGGGATTGTTTCAAAAGCATGAGTTCGACAGTTCGAATACCAATCATGAGGAGTATTAACAAGTTAGGGGAAGACTGTAATATTGTATCTAATCCTTCAAAAAGTTTCTACATATTTCAACAATGTCTGAAAAATGCTTAAACGATTTTTTTGGGTCCATCTGTTTCATGACTATATAGCAAGGTGAATACTATTATATTCTTTAATACATTATCTGCATTTTGTTACTAAATGTTCCCCGAGTCCTGAACTTCCTTACCCCTTAATTTCAAGTTGACTCTAGATGAAAATATTCATTGACCTCAATAACGATAAATTTTATACATAAGGCATTTTTTATGAGCTTTAAAATTTTTTGATTTCTACGTGAGATTTTTATGATATGGAAAGGTGAACTTTAGGATGGAGGAAAGAAATAAACGAGTCAAAAGTTTTGCCATTCCCTTTTATGAATTTCTAATTCCCATTTTTTCCCCATTGAATGTATGTAGACATTTCAGAATGAATCCTTTGGAATTTAAAGAAGGAAAAGAAATATTACAATCATTTTATTAAAGTCTAAAATCTCGTGATATACGAAAATATAGATTTTCTACCTAGTGATTTATATATCCCTAGATACTCAACTGGGAACAAATTATAATTAGATTATTAGTTTACTATATATGCTTCTCGAAATTCTTACTCGTAGAGAAAATGCTCCGATTATAGACAGAACTGCAGATACTGTGAGATATATATATACAGTGGAATTGCGATCGATCGTTTTCGGATCCATCGTTTTTCCGTATGTGTCGTTCATTTTATCCAGTCCCAACAATCATATTGCTTTATGTCTCCGCATCTATCGTTTTCCCGCATTTATCGTTCATTTCAATCGGTCCCTTGAAAAACGATAGATCGAGATTCCACTGTGTATATATATATATATATATATATATATATATATATAATTTTAGGAGAAAAACAATATTATTTTACTTTTTCAATAAAATTTTAAACGAATAAAAAGGAATATTAGGAATTTTAGAAATTTTTTATCTTATGCTGAAATAACCGTCGTACATTGCGATAATATATGTTAACATTAACCAATTTTTTAAAGTTTGCCTAAATCGATATATGTATGTTTTTACGATTTCCAACGATTAGATGGTAAGCCCCATCCAGACGATGGCCTTATGGCTAGGGCTCTGGCATTCGGTGCCAAAGTCCGTGGGTTCGAGTCCCACTCTTGGCATGGATGTTCGTAGCCGTTCGGAGTGGGCTTTAAGCAGTAGGTCCCGGTCTAATTAACACTCGCGTAGTAAAAGTTGACCGTTGCTCTCCAAACCAAACTAAACCTACGATCAGGTGTGCATTTTTTTCACTGCAGATGCTGTGATATATATATATATATATATATATATACATACATACACTACTACTCTATGTACTGAGGACTAACAGACAAACTACTGAAGTTTTTCTGTCTGTAAACTCTGAACAATTTTGGTGGAAACTCTAAATTCGTATTTTATGAGTAATTAATAAAAAAATTTCCCGTCATTCAATTCATCAAATGGTGCCTTATATAATGTAGCCTGTAGAATGATAAAATACTTTATTAATACGCCAGTTTGAATGCAGAATCGATTTCCAATTCATCTATATGCATTTCAATGATTTATTTATTTGATTTTTGCCCGATATTATGTTCTTAGTTTTTAATATATTATTTCTAAATACACGCACAGAATCCATCTTACTTCATCTGTATATTTTACCATTATAAGGAATTAATTGCCTTTATATTATCAAAATTCAAAATATTCGAATAAAACTTTTTTTCTCAGTCGGGCATGCTAGCAGTTTAAATTTACTGACTTGTTCTTAAAGTTGAGTACCGATTCAGTTGCCATTCATGCAGAAAGCCTCCTGTAGCTTTTACTAGAACATAAAAATCCTTTTCTCAGAATATCCTCTATATGATATAACTGTAAGTTGAACGATTTTCTGTCATTCCGGAGAATCGGCCGTCACACTAGCCAGTTTAAAACTTCCAGTTAAGGTAGGTATTAAGGAATGCTGCCAAAATGCTATATCAAAACAAATATACGACAGGAATTTCCACTAAACTGGCAGATACTGCGGAATTTATTCTAAAAAAATCACTAAAATTCTTAGCCTGAACAAAAATTGGAACCACTTTAACTAATATTTCAATAGTTAGCAGATTAAATAACTTTTTTATTCAAATGTCAATCAATTTTTAATCGGTTATCTCCCTTACATTTGTATAAGATTTGCGGATTAGATGTGAATACATGTTAAAGTGGTGATTAAGGAACTCCAGATTATTATCGATATTTTAATTTTTCGGCCATTGCATCTCCTACAACCCTTAATTCAGTAGGTCTCAACCTGGGTGGCGCGCACACCTGGAGGGGCGTGAGAGATATTCGAGGGGGGGGGGGCGTAGGATCAGGTCACCTGAAGGGGGATCTTGACATAAAAAAAGGTTGAGAATCACTGCCCCAACTTAACTTTTCCGTCTGTTATCAGAGGTCAACGAAGTTGTTTCCACTGATTAATAAACTTTTACATTTTTTAAACATTGGATACTTAGATATGATTCCATTTCTGTCTTTACTAATGCTTATTTTACCTTTTCTGTAAACTCTTGCTGTATAAATTCAGTTGCTTTTATAGGTATGTATGTGCGTATCTTTTTTATATGTTTGTAACAGCATTTTGGTAACTATTTAGGATATATTATGGATAGATTTCGGCAAAATATTAAAACTAATTCAGTCCAAATATGCATTAATTTTCACAGCCATAGTTACAAATGATTGAACTTACCCCTCCCGATTAGCTCCTACTGATAAGAAAAAAAAAATGGTTGCATAAGTTTTCATATAAATACACTAAATTTCGTACTAATATCAAATCTTTCGCGATTTAGACATCATTTTTCAGAGACATATGAACTAGAGGTTTTTTAAGTTTCACATCGTTTACACATTCCCAACATTTTCTATATATTCCGACTTTGTAAAATAATCCCATTCTTGTTTTAAAAAGCATAATAAGTCGAAAGATTGATTGATTTCTTTAATGACTTTCTTTCAAAATCAAAAATCCACAGTAAAAGGGAAATTTCCTGATTCGGTTACACCAGTGTAGTGAAACTTCGCAGGGCATTAATTGCAGCAATATGCTACCCGTAGAAAACTGTTTATAATTTTATTTTGATAAATTTTTACTTGCTGGATTAATGAAGTCATTAAATAAAATAGTTAACAATTCAAGATTTTTACATGATTTTATTTTCTTATAAAACTTATTACTTTTCCAGGAGTAAGCACCGCCTCTAAAAATAACGATATATTTTCTGACGTATTTTCAAAACAGACACGTATTTCAAGTGACAGTAGTCAAGTGAAAACTGACTCTAAAGCTCGACCATCATGCCAGGGTGTTTAAAGAACTTTATCAAATACTAGCTGAAAACCCGCGCTTCGCTACGGAGTACATTCAAATTAAATACAACGGTCAACGTATGCAATTTATGCCAAAAAATAAATATATATATATTTATAATAAATGCGATGATCAATGTATACAATTGATGTAAAATATATATCTATCTATATATATATATTTATAAAAAAATCGTAAGGGATATGCATTTTTTTGGATAATATCCAATCGTCTGCTGCATTAGAAAGAGAAAAAAATATTTTTTTTCTCTATTTAGTTGTTACGCACGTGACGATAAATTTATTGAAAGTACCAGAAAAAGAAATCACGTGATCAGCATTTAATAAATTAAATTCTAAAAATTAATCTTTAAAAATTCACCAAAAATCAGGAAATGGAGGTAAAGGTTCGAAAAAAATTTCATTTTGAAGGAATTTTTATGATCTTTCCCGTGATATAAATTTTATAACCCTCAATGTATTATTTTAAATGCAAACGTAAAAAAAGTTTAAAAAACAGCTTAAAAATTTAATTTAAAAAAATCTAAGAAGAATTTTTGAAAAATCTTTCTTAGTGCACCCCTACACTATTAGAAGAATCGCCATGCAAAATTTCAGCCCTTTAGGTCCAGCGGTTTGGTCTGTGCGTTGTATGTCAGTCAGTCAGTCAGTCAGTGAATGAATGAGTCAGTTACGGAACTGTTTTATATATATAGACTAGCTGAAGTACCCGACGATGCCCGGGATTTTAAGAATGTTTGTTGTTAACCAAAATCAATTTAAAAATTAACACAGTATAAATAACATAAAAAATATATGTGAAATGTTATACACGTCTCAGAATTTCAGCCTTTCATCATTTTAATACTAAAATCTGAAAAGTAAAAATGTCAAATTCTCTAATGTTTGCTAATCAAAATTAATTTAAAACTAAGCACAGTATAAATAACATAGAAAAAAAACCTTGTGAAATCTATAAATATATAAATTTATAATAAACTCCTCAGAATTCAGCTAGAATTAGCCTTTCATCATTGGGGTAAAAAAAAGCTGCATTTACAGGTTCAGCAGAAATTTCCAATAGAACAATGATATGACTGCAGCGTTGCCTCTTAAAAAAATGAAGTGTTTGATTGAGGGCTGCAAACCATTCAACTCCTCTCCGCATTTAACTCCTATAAACATCCTCTACATATTAAATTCCTTTTCTCTCCATAATAAACTCCTCAGAATTTTGGTATATTCAGCCTTTCATCATAGTACCACTAAAATCTGAAACATCCTCTCCAGAAATATAAATTTATTAATTTCAATAATTAAACACACACAAATATATAAATTACGCAAAAGTTTTTTAACCAACATTTGAATAATTCGTAAATGAAAAAGCATATGAAAATAAAGATAAGAACTTCCGGAATCGAAATTAATTACCCTTAATTTTTAATTAATAAAAAACCAACATAATATGAATAAAAACGATAGTTGCTTAAAACCATATGAAAATAAAGCTATTATAAAGATGATAATAATAAAAAAAGCATAAGAAAATAATGCTCGCGCATGAAGTTAACGTTACGATATAAAGATAGTAATTATAATATAAACCGCGTGCATAAAATATTTAGCTTTTCAAGCGAAATAAATTGATGTTTAGAAAAAAACTACTTTTAATCGAGAAATTAAAATACATTGCACAAAATTTTAATTTTACCAACTTTCCACCCTACAATTTACACCCTACTTCTTTTAAATAGGATGTAAATATAAAGTTTTAACAGCCAATTGAATGCCAGTTAAAAATAATGTGTGCGCATGAAGTTAACGTTACGATATAGAGATAGTAATAAAAATCTATATATATATAAAACAGTTCCGTAACTGACTAACTGACTGATTGACTGACTGACATACAAAGTACAGACCAAACCGTTGAACCTAAAGGACTGAAATTTTGCATGGCGATTTTTCTTATAATGTAGGGGTGCACTAAGAAAGATTTTTGAAAAATTCTTCTTAGATTTTTTTAAATTAAATTTTTAATCTGTTTTTGTAACTTTTTTCAAGTTTGCATTTAAAATAATAATTTGAGGGTTGTAAAATTTATATCACGAAAAAGATCATAAAAATTCCTTTAAAATGAAATTCTTTTCGCATCTTTACCTCCATTTTCTAATTTTTGGTGAATTTTTAAAGATTAATTTTTACAATTTAATTTATTAAACGCTGATCATGTGATTTCTTTATCTGGTACTTTAAATAAATTTATCGTCACATAACAACGAAATAGACACAAAAAAAATTAAAATAGTGGCGCCATCTACTGTATGCTTGTGAATCGAGAGTTGTTATTAATTAAAAATATTGGAAAGTTCTTGTGGATCTGTAAATATACATGTGGTAACAGTTTTAAAATTTATAAATTATCAACCTACACAGGTGATAATTTATCCGGCGTTGCCCAGGATTTTAAGAATGTTTGTTAACCAAAATCAATTTAAAAACTAAACACAGTATAAATATCATAGAATAAAAAGCATGTGAAATGTTATACACATGAATAAAAAGAAAACCCAACATAAAAAACCATAAATTTACAATAATTTCTTCAGAATTCAGCTAGATTTAGCGTTTCATCATTGGAGCAAAAAAACCCTGAAAAGTAAAGCATAAAATATATACATTTATAATAAACCACTAAAAGCTGAAAAGGAAAAATGTCAAATTGTCTTTAGGAAAGTAAAGCTGAAAAGTAAAAATGTCAAATTGTCGAATGTTTGTTAACCAAAATCAATTTAAAAACTAAATACAGTATAAATAACATAGAAAAGATTTAGCCTTTATCATTGGAGCAAAAATTCCTGAAAAGTAAAACATAAAATACATAAATTTATAATAAACCTACCAAAATCCATTAAAAAAATAAACACAGTATAAATGACATAGAAAAAAAAGTATACGAAATGTTATACACATTAATAATATGAAAAATAAAATAAAATAAAAATAATAATTTTTAAAAATAATAAAATAAAAATAATAATTTTTAAAAATAATAAAATAAAATAAAAATAATTTTAAAAAATAATAAATAAAAATAATAATAATAATAATTTAAAAAATAATAAAATAAAAGCTGAAAATACAGGTTTAGCAAAATCTGTACGATCCGTATTCGAACCCGCTTCGTGTAGTATAGTAAATGAACGCTCTTACCGAATGCGCCACAATAACATGCTAGAGTATTGTGTAAATAGGACAATATTTGTACTAAAATTACTGGAAAGTTGCTATGGGTTGGTGAATATACATGTATTTATGGAGTAAGAGGAGTTTTAAGTTAGAAATAAGTTAGCAGGATAGAAGCTTAGTCTTTAACTCTTCAATAGACACAAAGACATAAGCGAGGGGGGTTGCAGTAGCGATTAAAAATGATCTTGTGACACTTAGCGTGGTTGATTCGAATTTTCCATCGCGTGTGATAGTGTCAATATGCCGTTGGATCCGATTTATTTTAGAGTATAAAATCTGACTTGAAAGATTATTATTTTCATTTATTATTCTGGCTTAATATGTAACTTGAAACTTTTTGATTTTATTTATTTTTATCTTTTCGCTCGCTGTTCGCTTCAGCTAACCCTAACGTGGACGCCATATTCAGAGCGGTGATTCCACAAAGTGTAACAGCTTACAAATTGTTGGTTTTTTATTAATTAAAAATCAACGGTAATTAATTTCGATTTTTGAAGTTCTTCAGACCCTCGGCTGTTTTTAAAGACGCCTGTATGTAAAATTTCACGATCGTTGCTCCTAAACTGTGGATTTCTATACAATTACAGAGATACAAACATTCATTTTTATATATTAGATTATCACGATATATATCTATATCTTTCTCTTTATATTATATTTTTGCTGTAAAATTTCATATTTCTACATGATATAAGATTTTCATCCTCAATGAAATCCTCTTATGACTACTACTAGAATACTTTATTGTCCGACCATGATGAAACCATTATTACAGTTATATTAAGGGAAGAGTAAAATAAGTTTTTTTCAGGTTTTTAAATAATTCAAAATACGTATATGCTGTTTCTCTGTCAATCTCTCAGACTTTATGTTCAGTTATAAAATTTTCGAATCGATAGCAGTTGCATTGCCGGTGCCGTTTAAGGAATTTTATAGTTTATGTATTAAACTAGCATGCATTTGTTTTGGAGTGTAAATTTAAAATGTTTCATACCCGATTACTCTGCAATGTAATGCTTATATATATATATGAAGATAATTATTTATCATATGTATGTAGAGTATAATAATCTTAAACGTGTTCAGAATCTATGCAGAAGCCAACAAATGAATAAAAGTATTTGACAAAAGCTTCTTTGAGTATAACTTGTAGAGTATCAAAGGGTAGATCGTAAAGGAGGGGGGGGGGGGGGGAGAGGGTTAAGATTTCTTGGGTCTGTAATTTCTAAGGGTGACTAAGGTTGTGCACGAATCGCTTTTGCTCCACCATAAGCAGACACTTAGCCCCCCTCCCCCCCATACATACACACACACACACACACACACACACACACACACACACACACACATATATATATATATATATATATATATATATATATATACATACAGTGGGTGCAAAGAGCATTTCCATTGTGAATTTTCGATGTATCTGCAATAAAAGAAATTACTTGACAATACTAAACAACAAAAAAGATGTTAGGATCTCAAAAAAACTATTTCGCGGTGTAACAACTGAAATAACGTTTGATTTATTAACCGAAAAATAAATTACAGCATTTTAGAAAAACAAAAAGTATTTCTCCCCTTAAGGTTTCAGTTGTTTATTCAAATTATTAGTATATAATATGAAATTCATTGATATTAGTATTTGTTTCATCTAATAAACTTAACTTGTTGTTTCAGCAATTATTTCAACACACATATGGGCAATCTACATAGTTTTTTTAAATACTTGCGCAACAATCAATGCGTGGTTGATCTCTGTCGGATAACTTTTTGGGGCGACTTGAACGGGCTATGTTGGTTGCAATTCCACGGGCTTCTTACTGTTTATTTACATATCTAACAATAAGAAAACATTCTCCTACTTCTCTCTACTGATGTTGTGATAACTTTTACCTTCAAAATGTAGTGAAATAATGCGTTCTTGCACATAATTGGATAACTCACAAGTTCAATTAAGCTAGAGATTGTAATTGAAATTGAAAGTGTAAAATAGTTAATGAAACAACTCAAAATCTAGTTTATGTAATGAAAAAAAGACTCCAAGATATTATTTATGCTAACGTATTACTTTCTAAATACTAATAATTTGTGTAAGTAATTAAAAACCATAAGTAGGAAAATACTTTATATTCTCCGAAAATATTGTTTTATTACCATGTTTTTATTAACTCGCTTTCTTGTTTGTTTGTGTGTGTGTGTGTGTTTGTCCAGTACAAATCTTGCAATCGATTTTTAACTAACTTCCCGACTAGCTAGACATTTGAAACTTTTAGAATAGCTCAGAACACGATGACAATGCATTATTTTAATACTTTTAGCCATCTTTAAGTAGATTTGAATTCATTTTCAGTTAATTTTGCTTTGCAGACTGGTGCAGCCATCTATCGACCGGGACGGGAACGAAAAGTTAAACGCAAGTTAACTTCCAATTAACTTCATTTTCTTTCAAGTTGATGGGATAATTCATTAAAATTTTTTAAAAAAGTATTTATTAATACATAGAATTGTCCAGTTTATATGATTCAACAGAAAATTTAAAAACATCGTATATAAAAAGTTCTTTTTATCTTGCGATTATTTTAATTCTATTTTATGTCTTATCTTCACTAAATAGCTTTTTGAAGATTGAGAAACCTAGTTTAATTTTGCCATGGAAATTTTTATTACCATTTTTTTTTTATTTCTGTGCAAATATATCGAAAATTCACTGAACAAATACATTTTGCACCCACCATATACTATTAATTCATTAACCAGTATGACTAACAACATGAGCATACAAAAAAAAATTTGGTTTCATTCCCACCATATATCGTAGGAGCCAGTACTTCAGTTCAGTAACAAAGACGCAGTGTTTCTTGAATGATATTACATCAAGTAACATCTCTCAGACCTTTTATTGCTTTCTATCTTTCTTTCCAATCTCAATTAGTATATCTATGGTCCCGGTATAAAGGCTTAGGTCAAAAACAGCGATTTAAATATACCAAGTTATTGGCTTTTACACCAATCGCAGAACAATAATTTCGACTTGAGTCTTTTGTACAAAGAAATGTACTTTTGTATACAACAAACTCAAGTCAATAGACTCAATCCTTTTACATAAGTCGAAAGATTTTTTTTATCAACACTAACAAATATCTAAAAATCACCTTTTTTACTTACGCCCTTTATACCGGGAGCCATATATATACTATATATATATTACATATAATATATATACAGAGGATGTTCGCACATTTTTTAGACGATTTTGGTAAGCGGTAATAAAAAAGCGTTTGCAGCAAAAGAAATAATTGCAAATGTACTATGTTTTTAAAAGTCAAAATTATCGTCTGTGGCTTGAAAGTTTTGTTTTTATTCAAAATGGCGTTTTTAACAATGCAGTGGTTCGAAGGCTACATTTATGCTCTTTCCGAAGAGAAATATGCATACTCCGTTATCCAAAAACGATGTAAGAGTCATGGTTTTGTGATATCTAAAGCGTCGATAGGTAATATCGTCAACAAGAAAGGAAAAAAACGTCAAATTGGAGCCTCAAGTGGGACAAAAATTCCAAACAAGTATCCAAGAAAAAAAACGGACATCTTCGACTATTGCAAAGGTACGTTGTTTAATGTTAAAAGAAAATCCCCCTAGTCAAAGGACAGTTGCAAAATCATTAAAATGCTCGGTGTCCACTGTAAACAAAATGATAAACGTTGATTTAAATCTTAAGAAAGCGAAAAAACGCAATGTGCATCGTCTTCTTCCAAATCATATCGCTGAACGCAGGACACGCTGCAGAATTCTATATGAGAAACACTTATCCAAAGAAAAATGGAAAACAATTGTCACAATAGATGAATCATGGGTGTATTTAAATGATTGCAACAAAAAAAAGAGCCATTTATTATCATAAAAGGGGAGAAAAAAATTTAAGTACATGGTTCAAGGAATCGAAAGAAAGTTTTTCTAAGGGATTCATGATTGTTGCTGGTTTTTCTTATAATGGCAAGTTAAAAATAAAGAGAGTGAAAAAAAATGTCAAGATTAACTCCAAATACTATCAGGAACATATTTTATCGCCAATTTTTCTAAATGAAATACCATCGCTTTACCCACAGTGCCATCAATCTGTGAGACTCCATCAGGACAAAGCTAACAGTCACACATCAAAATCCACTGTAAATTTCCTAAAAGAAATGGAACAAAAAACTGGTATCAAGGCCATACCCTTCACTGATATCCCTACAAAATCTCCCGATGTATCACCTATGGATTTTTGTGCTTTCGGACTTTTAAAATCTGCATTATCCAAACGTCGTCCCAAAACCCTTACAGGACTCTGGAAAGCTGTTCAGGAGGAATGGGATAGAATACCTCTTCTGACACTTCAAAAGGCATTATTATCCTGGAAATTGCGGTGTCGAAAGATAGTTCAGAATAAGGGATGTCAAATAGAACATTTAAAACACAAGAATTTTATGTAATTTAGTTTTGTGAATACAATATACATCGTTTAAAAAATGTGTGAACAGTTGTATATATATATATATATATATATATATATATATATATATATATATATATATATATATATACAGGTGGTTATCAAAATAATTGAAACTCCTATCAATATGACTGGTGTTTATGAATGTGCTTCGTATTCCCCAAAAAACGAGTCTGGCCACCGGTAATTTTTTATACAATATAGTGTATGTATTATTCTACTATCAGGTAGCAGTAATGAAGCTAAAGGCATGGTGCTTTTTTTTTTTGGGGGGGGGGGGGAACATCGTAAAATGTCAAATCTTTCAGACCTTGCGAAAAGGGCAAATTGTTGGAGCGCGTTTAAATTGGAGTATTTGTTACTGCGACCCTCAGGCTAATGGGTGTATTTCGAGCCATGTATCGAAAGTCATGATAGTCTACAGAGTGCAAGGAAAAACACCCTTTGCCAAACAGAATAGTGGACGAAAGGGAGAGCTGAGTGAAAGAGACGGACGAGGTATTGAAACGGATTCTGACATGATGAACGAAAACAATTGCAACCAAAATGACCGAAGAGCTCAATCTGCATCTGCATGTTCCGGTATCAACCATCAGAGGTAGTAGGGAACTTCCCAAACAAAACATTTACGGAAAAGTAGCTATTCTCAAACACCTCGTAATAGATGCCAATAGAAAATATCGTCCACAATTTTGCCACGAGTGCAAATCCTGGTCGAGTGATATGTCGAAAAACGGCATTTGGTCCGACGAATCATTGTCCGCATTGTTCCTCGCAACAGGATGTGCGTATGTCTGGAGAACATCTACAGAAGCGTAAGATCCTGGCTGTCTCATATCAACTATCAATCATGGAGATAGATCTATCAGGGTTTGGGATGGCATCTCGTGGTTTTCTTCAGGCCCTATTGTAACTCTAAAAGGGAGATTGAATGGGAAGGACTATGTCAAAATTTTAGCTCATTAGTCCATCTTATGGTGCAAACATTGTTTCTTGCGGGAGATGGCGTTCTCCTGGATGATAATCCCCCTATACATACAGCTAAATCTATCAAAAATTGGTTTGAAGAGCATGAAAAAGAAGTCAAATATCTTATCTTGCCCTGTAAAATCCCCTCCCCCCGAATATATATCATCCAACCACCGTGATCTGTATAAGCGGATAGAGCCAGGTATCAATATCCACCACAGCATCTCAACAGGAATTTTCATTATTTTCCCCTGCAGAATGGTATAATATATTCTTAACCCCTATTCATGACTTGTATAATCCAATTCCAAGGTAAATCAGGTGGTATTACATGACAAACGTGATCCTGTGCCATATTAATAAAGGTTTTCATGATGTTTCTTAGTGTTTCCATTATTTTGATAATCACCTGTATATATATATATATATATATATATATATATATATATATATATATATATATATATATATATATATATATATATATATATATATATATATGTATGTATGTATGTATGTAAAATATGTGTGTGTGTATTTTAGATATGGTATTTTATTTGAAAAGAAATATGTCTTAAAACGAGTTCTAGCTATCCTCGAAAAGTAAGTTTTGAGTTATACACAGAAACAGTTTTGTGGATAATAATATTTAACAGAAGATAAAGACTTTTAATTTTAACAGGAAGTATAGAGTATGAAAAATGCTTTGAAATAAGCATTTAAAGGAAATGAATTATCGCTAAGTTCAATTCTAAAACGAAACTGTTTGGGTCAAGGAATTTATCTCCTCTGTCTTCTTTAGTTTTGAGAATACATACTAAAGAGACAACAAAAATAAATTTGAGAAAGGATATTTATGTCGTAGCCAAGTTTCATATCATATCCCATTTCATCCTTTATGCAATTTTAGCATTGTGCTTATGTACAAAAGAAATGAATCAACGTACCGCATGATATATTTTCTGTAAGAGGGAAAATCAAATAACTTATAATAGTAAGCATTTCCAACATGACACCCAAAAATAAAAACTGTAGACGTGACATTGATAGAAAAGCTATATCTACTATATTTACAGAAGGCTGACCCTATTTCTCCATATTTGTTAATAAATAGATCTTTGACATAATTTTTCGCAGACTTTTTGAATAAATTACGAGCGGAATTTTTCTGGTTAAGTGACACACCTATTAACATCAGACATTCCCAGAAAGTTTGGGTGTGTCATTAGCGTACAAATTATTACACATGTCATTTCTTTATGGTGATATTTTAATTCTTAAAGTGCTGATAACTTTACGTCCTTTTTGTAATAATGTAAAACGGTTTACTAGCATTATCTTTTGCTTCCTCATTGCGTGACTAAATGTGAAAGTGATTTTCCCGGATGGAGCAAAGCTATATGTTTTAAGAATATTGAGTTATTCTATTTTCATTACCGTTTGTACCCGATTGTCTGTTCATAAACACTTTTTTTCGAGTTTTTTAAGTGCATGCAAGAAATTCAGGCTATGGTATTGCCAATCAAAAGTTAAGATGCAGATTTAAAACGTATAACAATTTTTACTACTTTGTTATTACCTTGCTTTCGTATTTTTGAAATTAATTTACTTTAATAAATTTACTTTAATAATAGAGCCCTGGGTTGCCTAATTTGGTCGGCAGATCTGTACTGTCCGTCCGGCGCCCTGGCCCATACTAATTAACAGAACAGGGGCATAACCATTGGCTGAGTATACAGGAATTGCTGTTCTTCAGGTTCTACAAGGCTTATAAGCGAAAGCTGTGGTAGCCGTATTATTGTCGAATTACTTTAATAAAAATTTTCCAGTCTATATATTATCTACCTACCTATCTACATCTCTATCTACTCTCCTCTATCTCTTTACACACACACAGAGACACACACACACACACATATATATATATATATATATATATATATATATATATATATATATATATATATATATATATATATATAATGTGTGTGTGTGTAAAGAGAGTAATGAAAATTAGTGTCCACAACTGCCTTAGGTAAACAATAATTACAGACAACTTCCTCCGCAATCTAGAAATAATTTGTCCATTATTTCAAAGTCAGAAGAAACTTTACAATATTTATATAGGAAATGAGAGTTTTGCTCTTATCAGTAAAAAATCTGGATGAGATTTCCTATCCATTCATTTTTATTTTTAAACTCAGGCATGCACGATTCAGTTAACTTCTTATTAATAAATTAATCACCTGATCCGTCACTAGGGTAGCTGGACGATGGCCGAATGGCTAGGGTGCTGGCTTTTGGTACCAGAGTCTGTGGGTTCGAATCCCACTTTTGGCATGGATGTTTGTAGCCGTTCGGAATTGGCTTTAAGCAGTAGGTCCGGGGCTAATTAGCCCTCGTGTAGCAAAAATTGACCGCAGCGCATCAAACTTTCACTAGCCAGTTGTTTAAAAGTGTTTTAGATTTGTTATTTTTTCTGGACTTACAAAATATTATTCCAAAGTGATATTTTAATGCAAATTTCAAGCTAATTTAATGTTTCCTTTAAACATGATTATGTGATGAATATGAACTACAAAATACGAACTGTTTAGTGCATCTGTTTATCCATATGATATCGTTTATGAAAGAGAGTCAGTCGAAAGGGATAGTGGATGAAAAAAACTGAGACTTATAGAAACATAAATGGACACTTTTACACGTTCTTCCTGATAATGATTTACATAAATTTTTAAGTGATTGTCATTAACACTTGTATTTGGCGTTTTTTCGCGAAATTTTGTAATGCAACTTGTTAATAACACTCCATGCGTACTTGATTTGAAATTACCGTTTCTTTAAAGAAATTGTTTGTTATAAGGAATTGTTCAGGCTTATATCATCTTTATAGTATCTAGTAGAATATAAACAAACAAATGATATACTATATTATACATATTTTAAGGGTTTCATAAACATTTACTTGTTTTGCAAGAAATGAAACTTTTTGCGCATTCAGAAATAATAAAAAATAAAAATAATAGAATAAATTCAATAATTCTTTTTCATTCTTTTGAAATTTTCACTCTACCTTTTGTTCTTCCAATTATTCTTTTTCACTCTACAACAACAATCTGGATTGCTCGGGAATCAAACTTAAATCTCTTGCGTACCGGACTGCTATTACTTCACAAAACTATGCCATGATCTTCTTAAACCCCCCCCCCCCCCCCGATTTAAAAGGAAAAATCAAAAGAGATTAGATTAAACAGAGTATTTAAAAAGGCTTTTAAGGCTTTAATAATTTACCTTGTTGACAGGACATTTCACTTTAATATAGTTCGCTTACGTCATGAAAATATTGAAAGACTGGGTTAAAGGCTTCGAAGTTAAAACATTATAATAAGGCTAATCGCAATTCCAAATGAAATAATATTTTATATATGGACAAGACCCTTTTAGGCTGATGAGGGAAGTTCATAAATAAATATGATTATATAACATGGTGCTCGATTTCCGACAAAGAAAAGAACTGTCTCGAGATCACGAGTAACATTACCTGCATTTGCCTAATTGGAAGAAAAACCAATTATTAAGTATTTGTCAAGAGGTTAAGGATGTAAGAGTTGAATCGAATATCCAAGCAAATTATCTTCACGGCAGATAATGAAAGATTACATGTCCATGGCACAATATCGCCTGATCTAATCTAATGCGATTATACTAGATAGTTATTCGACTTCTTTCGTTTTTCCGTTCTGTAAGACTTCATGAAGGAATGATACTTGCTTAACAGTTTGATGTTTACTCGTCTCGCTGGAGCTTAAAAGAAGTAACTTCTATTCACTTAACTGTATTAAAACTATTATAACTTTCATTCCCTTTACTCTAACAAAACTATTTTAGCTCTTATTCGATTCAGTCTATTGAAAATTAATACGCTCGAATATTTATTTTTATCATTCATTACTAAATTATCGCAAT